>JAJHSJ010000018.1:37935640-38135640 GCA_021015155.1 Magnolia officinalis | reverse complement strand
TGCACTAGGATAAGGGAGAGAAAGAGGTGTTGTACGCAAATCCCTTCGGACATGGAGTTGTGCGCAAATCCCTTTGGACGTGGGTTGTGCTCAAGAGCTTTGGATGTGGGTTAACGTTGTGCGCAACCCCTTCATACATGGGTTGTGCGGCGAATGGCTTATGCGACACACAACCCCTCCAGCGCACAACCAACTTTTCCACTTCCTTCTCCCTACTTTTCTCCCTACTTGTCTCTCTCTTGTCTCCTTCTTGTCTCTTGTCCAAATGAGGAATGGGAAGGAGTATTTATAGGCCTCCCAGGTTCCTCCCTTCCTTAAACAATGGTGATCACCACCACTTCTCCTTAAGGCAACAACCAACCTCCTTCCTTAAACAATGGTGTTCACCAACTTCTTCCTTAAATAGTGGTGTCACTCACTTCTTCCTTAATACAAAGTAGTGTCCATCCACTCCTTTTTACCAAAATAACCATATCCACTCCCTTTTACCAAAATACCTTCATTCATCCCTTTTTACCAAAATACCCTCATTCACTCATTTTTACCAAAATACCCCCATTCACGTATGTTTACCAAAATACCCCCATTCACTCATTTTTACCAAAATAAGGAGTGCACAACCCTGAGAAGGATCCTCGCGCCATGGAATTCTCTGATCAATGCAATGAGATGGAATATTTTTGTGCCTCAACAGATACCTCCTTGATCCTTATTTGATTGATTCATGAAATCAAATGGAGGATCGATCTTCTTCCGACCGAAGAACCGAATAACTGCAACTGAAGGATGAGTAGATGATCATGCTTGCATGGAAGACTGAATGATCACTCTCGAATGGAAGACTTGAATGATCGTGTTCAAACGGAAGACTTGAATAATCGCGTTCGAACAGAAGACTTGAATGATTGCGTTCAAACGGAAGACTTGAATGATCACGCTTGAACAGAAGACTTGAATGATCCTAGCCAACAGTGTCGAGCAGATGCTTCACTAGAAGGATAAAATTCTCTTTCCATCGAAGCCCATCACTGTAATAGCTAAGGCGGCTTCTTCTTTAAGTAACTTGACCAGAGAACTATCTTTTAATACTGTTGTTGCTGCAATGGTCTTTTTGATTAACTCCGGCAACTCTTTCTTTAAACTACGTGTCCAGGGAGTTGTTCTTTAATGTTGTTCCTACTGCAACAATTTCTTTGGTTGTTTCCTTTATTCATGTTCTATATAACCCAAGTTTTCGAATGATAATTTTTCTTGCCAAATTAATTGGAATTAGTATCTCCAGATATCATAACTTCCAATTTAGATTCATGAGGTATATTTTGAAAAAAAATTTAGAATATTTGTAATATTTGCAAATTGATAATGATTTAGTTGTCTTCTCTTTGCGCTTGTCATCATGCTTCACATTATATTATATCGTGCTTTTGGTGATGTCATCTCCAGCTCCAAAGGTTTAACCGCTGAGTCTTTTCTAGCTTGTGCTCCTTGGCATAGACTTTTCCTTAGATCTTTGCTGATTCTGAAAAATAGTTGAAACTTTTTTCAATTTTTATTTAATAATTTTCTGACGGCCATGGAAGTTACTGATGATGATTCCGTTTGTTCTTTGTCTCCATCAGATCTGGTACTCGGAGACTTGCGATATCATTACTAGAACAATGAGAAGTTACCGCATTGGACCATATAACTGGGCCTTGATATAAAAACAACTCTTGAATGTTCACGCTGGATCATGCTTCATAATTCTCGGCATATGAATTCCTTCGTCATGCATAAAAGATTATTAAAAGACCAAGGCATAAATTACTTTGAAGACATAGATCATGCCCCCTTTCCAGGTCAACTTCGCATAAAGATTTCTTCGAAAGATAATATTTCTGAAGTGAAGCTTGCTGATATCCTTAAAGGATGAATAATCTTTGCTGCTCCTTTTAAAGAATCCAAAAAATATATCTGAATCTTTAAATTGTTCGGGAGAGAATGATGATTCTTCGCTAGTTTATTCTCTGCCGCCTTTGAGAATCTTGTGCGATAATATTTCTCTATCATCAAGAAGGCAAAAGACCTTGCGACTCTTGTCAGCAGAACAAATATATTGCAATTGAAGACTAACAATTGATCTTGAGAATTTGAACTTTTGAGTAAAAAATTGCCAATATTTTGAAGGCATTTTTTGTTGCTGTAATTTGAACCTGATTCAAGAGAAATGCATTTTTGCATGTTGTTTACTCAATATTTAAAATTTTCATCAGGCAATTGCATATTTGAGCATATCTAAAGTGAAATATGTATCTGCAGCATTTTGAATGCTACACATAGTTTATGCTTTTTGAGCAGTGGAGCTAGTATACTTTTGACTGACCATACTTTGACTGGACAAGACTGAAGTTGTCTTGACTTGACTGGACTTGACTCGACTAGTCTAGATTGAACCAGACTGGACTAGACTAACACTACTGGACCTGATTGGACTGACACTTACACACAGTTTAGGCTCTTGAGTAGTAGAGCAACACACAGTTTAAACTCTTGAGTAGTGGAGCCCACGCAGTTTTTTAGACTCTTGAGTAGTGGAGTCGGGTCTCACGTGATGGTTTCTATAACTCTTATGAGTTCACTGGACTTCTCACAGCCTAGTGAGTTCACAAATCGCGATCCATCAGAGGGGCCCAGTGAAGCTACCGGGGTTGTGAAATCGGTTGGATTTACGCACAGGGTTGGCCGCGATAACTCTCTAGAGTTCATGGGGCGCACAAGGCAACCTTTGGGGGTACCAAATCTAGGACTGTCAGTCCATTAATGAGTAGGTTTAGGTCATTCCTCATGAGTTACTACTGAAATCAAGCTAAGAATCTGGGGTGTCTTACGTATGGTTGGCCTATCTATGGACATGGCCAAAGAGCTCATACTACAGCCCGCTTTTTCTTCGCCTGCAAGTCGGACCCATTCACGGGAGGACATTTTCATCGATTCTTTGTGATGTTATCAGAAAGCTATATAGACGGCATGGGTGTTATGCAGACTGGTCGTTGATGCATGACTTTTTGGCCCTTTTAAGGCTTTTAGTCGTTCGCTTCATCCGCAGCCCGCATGGGTATGCATATGATGGCCTTCACGGGTTTTTTAGGGCCACTGGCTTCTCACTGTTGCCCGAATGACGATGGTGATAAGCCTTATGCATAGTTGGCCGTATAGGGCTTGGGTAGGCTGCCTTGAATGATAAACTGTCGTATAGGGCTTGGCTAGACTGCCTTGAATGATAAACTATTGTCGCTGACATGATAGTTGATCGTACAGGCTTTGATGAAGATAATAAATTGATAACTGAAGATAATAGATCAATGATTGATATATCCCCCTGCTGCTATTGATGATATTATAAATTTTGGTCTAAATGGAGCTTCAACTTGGTAATAATATCAATTTTGATAAACTTTAATAATAGAATAATCTTCACGTCAGCGATTTGGCGATGACAATGGTAACTACTGCTGATTTGGTAATAACCGTCAACGCTTGAATATAATATGCTTGAACTTGATGTGCCTAAAAGTCTGCCTTTTCTTCATGTATAACATCAGCATTCTAGGACTTGGCATTCCTGAGACTTTGGTTATCTGAAACTTTGGTCTTCTTGGTATTCTGCTTATCTTGCCCACTTTTGATTTGGAAGTATTATGCTAATAATCTTCGAAATCAAAATTGTAATTATCTTCAAGGATAACGTATTTTGATGCTTTTTTCTGCCCCCTGAATGATTATGCCGTGAATCTTCCGAGTCAAAATGTAGTGAATCTTCTTGGTATTCAGGGATGATATATTTTGCTGAACCGGTAGGTATATTGATGAAAATTTGCCCCCATGATGAATATACTTGTCTTGTTTCTTCTTGCCCATTCTTCTATGGAGTAGTGAATTCTTCAATTGGGATCATATGTCATTACTTTCTATATATCTTTTTCATGACAATTTTGACTACCGTCAGTTATCTTCGATAGATCGAATACCCTTTTCTTCTTTGCTTCATTTCCTTTGATTCTCTCTACAGCTAGCCATTGATTCCTCATAAGAAGTATATCGTCTTATTCAACTGTATATTTCCCGTAGTCTGTGAATTGTCTGAACTCTTTCTAAACTTTCTTAATTATAGAATCATTCGTGTTTTTTTATCGAAAGATTCAATTTTTTACTTTTGACGATCCTTCGTTTTGCTTTTCTTTCATCAACAACATCTGTCGCTATTCTCTTAACACTTCGAAATAGCCGATTTACATGAGAGTTGATCAGCTCCACATCGATTCTTTCCAAATTGCAAACTTAACTTGCTCTTCTATTCTGTCAAGTTATGAACATGATGCCCCCAGGGTTCTCTATTGACTGATGAATTCGTTAATTGATTCGTCTTCTCATTAGTGAGTAGTGCCTAATTCAGTTGAACTAACTCCTTATTTGAAGGCTTTCCTCAAGGTTTACTGTTGTTCACGGTAGTCGCTGATATTGTCTGTCCTTGATCACAACTAATTTGATCTTCTCTGATGCTTTCTGGTGGAAATCTGTTGGATGCGAAGTAATAACCACGTTAGTCGGCAGAAAAGGTTGTTGCGGTATAACTGTCATTCAGAACAGAGTGTTAGTTATTTTATTTAAATAAAATTGTACTTAGTTTTTAGAGATGAAGGGGAGGATGTTCCCACTGAGAGTCGCCATTTTGGCATCTATACAAACACCAAAAAGTGATAAATGTTCTCTGAATATTTTCTAAGTTATCATTGTAAAGTGTCCCCAGTGGAGTCGCCATTTTGTTTCGAACAAGAAACGAATGCATTTGATTTGGGAAATTTATTCAATGATAACAAAGAGAGAATGAGAGAACAATGATCATAAGATATTTACTCATTCTGAGTTCATTTACATCATCGGATTCCCTTGATTATGAAAATAGAGTACAATCAATGCAACACAATGAGCAAAGGAGAAGATAGCCCGATGGCGATTTCAACAGCATTTCGACGCTTTTGATGTTCATCGCAAAAGTGGATTGGTTGTGCGGACTTGAAGCCCTTGATTTGGTTGTATGACAAGCCTTGATCGTCTTTCCATTCATCCTTCTGGCCGCATGGACGGATTCTTCTTTCTTTCGGAATTCTCTTTCTGTACTTCAATCTTCCTTCATTTTCCTTAAAATGTGAAGCGCACGACCCTTGAAATGTGGAGCGCACACCCTTGAAATGTGGCGCGAACATCCCCTGAATTGTGGAGCGATCATTCCTTGAATTGTGGAGAGCCCGAACTTCTTTTAAATGAAGTGACGTATGGAGCATTTGTTAGGACATGAAAAGGCTTGGGTTAAGACAAAACCCACATGAAGTGGCGCATGGAGTAGACTTCAAGACAACAAAAGCCTTGCTTCAAGACAAGGAGAGAAAGAAGTGGCGCCCAGGCTTCTCTTTAAGACAAGATCCCTAATGAAATGGCGTTGGAAGGCTTCCTTCAGGACATGCCTCCTTATGAAGTGGCATTGGAAGGCTTCCTTCAGGACATGTCTCCTTATGAAGTGGTGCCCAGGCTTCTCTTTAAGACAAAGAGAGAAAGAAGTGGGTTGTGCGCTAGGATAAGGGTGAGAAAGAGGTGTTGTGCGCTAGGACAACTCCCTTTGAAAGTGGCGTTGTGCGCCACATGCATTGTGCGCTAGGACAAGGGAGAGAAAGAGGTGTTGTGCACAAATCCCTTCGGACATGGAGTTGTGCGCAAATCCCTTCAGACATGGAGTTGTACGCAAATCCCTTTGGACGTGGGTTGTGCGCAAGAGCTTTGGATGTGGGTTGTGCGCAACCCCTTCATACATGGGTTGTGCTGCGAATGGCTTGTGCGACGCACAACCCCTCTAGCGCACAACCAACTTTTCCACTTCCTTCTCCCTACTTCTCTCCCTCTTGTCTCCTTCTTGTCTCTCATCCAAATGAGGAATGAGGAGTATTTATAGGCCTGCCAGGCTCCTCCATTCCTTAAACAATGGTGATCACCACCACTTCTCCTTAAGGCAACAACCAACCTCCTTACTTAAACAATGGTGTTCACCAACTTCTTCCTTAAATAGTGGTGTCGACTCACTTCTTCCTTAATACGAATTAGTGTCCATCCACTCCTTTTTACAAAAATAACCGTATCGCCCCTTTTTACCAAAATACTCTCATTCATCCCTTTTTACCAAAATACCCTCATTCACTCATTTTTACCAAAATACCCTCATTCACTCATTTTTACCAAAATACCCCCATTCACTCATTTTTACCAAAATACCCCCATTCACTAGTTTTTACCAAAATAAGGAGTGCACAACCCTGGGAAGGATTCGCGCCATGGAATTCTCTGACCAATGTAATGGACATGCAATGAGATGGAATATTTTTTGTGCCTCAATAGTAATCGATCAAAATTTTTGATGGGCAATATCCGATTATATCGGCAACCATAGAGCATAACGTTCAAACCAACTGAGTGCAGGGTGCAAAGTATGTACAAATGCGATGTATGGGATGCTCAATGCTATATTGGTGCTAATGATAAACAATGGCTAACTGGCTAAGGTTTCTAGTAGGCAGACTCCGATTATATCAGCAAGTCATAGATCATACACCCGTTAGTTAGATGCAAGAAAATGATGTAATGCTAATGTATATGTCAAAATGATGGCTAATTAGCTAAGGTTTCATGTGGGCTGGCTTCGATTATATCAGTAAGCTATAGAGTATACGTCCACCAGTTATATGCGAGAAACGATGAAATGCAATGTAGTGATGGTGTATATGAGGAGCATGGGGGTTGAAAAGGGAATGAATATTGCATGATGCTAAGCTCTGATTTGATTAAACTAATTAAAGCTTGAACGGTTGGATGAATGGTAGTATCGCAAGGCTAGATCAAATGGCTCATATTTGAACTTAGGTGTCTCAGGAGGCTTGGACTCTGACTTGGCTAGGCTAGACCAGGGCTGAACTCTCCTGTCTCTCTCACTCACTCTCACTCTCCTTGATGGAGGGATGGGATGACTAAATGGCCAAGTCCTTAAGGAATGAGGAGGCTTTGAAATGGGAGTGGAACCCTTTCTGGATCTCTTAGATGTTTGAAATGAGGAGAGGAGGGGCTATTTATAGCCTCTAAACCTGATTATTGTATAATTCTTAGTAATCCTAGGGGCAAAAGGTGGTTGAAGGGTTATGATTGGAGATTGTCACATGGCATCATCTAATGGGTTGGATGATGTGATAAAAGGGTAATTTTGGGTAAAGAGATGAACATCAAAGTAAATATTCCCAACCACATACTTAGGGTCTGGAAAAGAGAGATCCCACATGCTTTAGAGATGCCACCCCAAAGAGGGAAAGTGCCACGTGGCCGTCGGCAAGCTGGCTGCTACCGGTACCCACTTAAATGCCCAACTTTGGCATGTAGTCTCCCTCACTCGTGTGGAGGCTCTACTATGAAGGACACTGTGTTGAGGTTTTGCATAGTACTCTAATTTTGGGCTTTGGATCAGGCTCAATTTTGTGCTAAAATAGGTGAATTGACTGGCTTATTAGACTCAGTAGGCTGATTGAGTGAGTTGACTAGGTGAGTTGACTCGTCAAGCTGACTCATGGCTTTAGGGTTTTAGGTTCCTAAGGTTGAGGATTAGGCTGGTTGGTTTACTAGGTTGAGTTTAGGATTTTTGGATTGGGGTTTAGTTGACCATTAGTCAGTTCAAACTCAATCAGCTTATCAGCTTAGGGTGGGGTGTTTATAGATGCCGCTTTTTGATAGAGGTTGTGTGCAACCGAAATGCCAAAGCGAGTGAACACCCCACCTTTGTCGGTCAGTCATGAATTGCGTTTTAGATTCATTATCTGCCTTTGTGTCTATGTCAGCTGGTTTCTTGGAAATAGATAACTCACACATATCGCAAGGGTTTAAGGAAAATATTGTGATTATACCTATGCGGGCCGCCAATTGTAGGCCTTTCTCTCCTGATTGGTACTAACATCAGAAAGGTACAGTAGAGCCCTTGCGCTTTCTGCATCCTTACGAGGATATTATCGCAAATTGGAATGTCCATTGCTTCCCAGATCACCCAAGAAGTACTTATTTTGTTTGATGGTCAAAGTGGTTAGTTGCCCCACGCTTTCTATAGCCTTACGAGAAACTCACTACGTCGACTTGGACTCGATCAAATTCGGCAAACATCCATATCTAGGTATGCGCAGGTGACCTTTTTTCGTGTAATGTTCTAGTTTTGACACTTAGATTATAATTTGTCTTTTTCACTGTTTGGATGATTTCTTCTGACCATTTTTAGCCTATTAGCATTTGATACGATAGAGCTGACATTGGAGTTCAGTCCAATTGTACTTTAATGTGCATTCGGATATGATAATCTCTGGGGAAACCGCAAGAAATTGGGTCTTATTTGATTTTGTGTGGACTCTCGCCCGGAGATATGAAAGATCTCTTAGTACCTTGAAAGTTTGACGATTTATTTTGAAAATATTTTATAATTTTAAAGTCGTCCACTCTGGGGAGTGATACTCCGTGGGGGTTTTAATTGCAAGACGATTTTGAAATGGGTCCCATTACTTGGTTGTCTCCACCGAGGATGCCCATGGGACTTCAAATAAGTTGGTTTTTACTGAAAATATGCAAGGGGCTGGTGCACATGACGGTTGTGAATGGGATTGTGGATTTTTTGGATTTTGTGCTTTTTTGCTTTGATTTTGGTTGTCACAATCGGCACTGAGATCTGCTAGGGATGATTTATTTAGTGCAAGTTTGATTAGAGGTTGTCATCAAAAATCTAATTCATTAGAGATGATTGATCAATTCCATCATCTCACAGGGTAATCGGACTTGATTGTTTTTGGGCTAATCCGGATTGTTAGTAGTGATCAACTACGACTTTTATTATGGATGGTGCATATCTGTCTATCGATGGCGATCCAAATTTCAATTTGTGACCAATTAAGTCCGTCCTCCCGCTAGTTTGCGGTCTAAATTCCGATCTATGATCGACCGGATGTATCGTCCCACTAGTTTGTGGCTCTCCGGGGATTTGAAAGTGGTTTTGTCATTTTCATGAGATCATCCTGTCCATCGGATCGTGAGTTACGATCGTGATCGATGTTATCTTTTATTAAGATATGTTTTTGTAAAATTTTCAAAATGATTCGGTCCATCGGATCACGAAGTGACGATTGCGATCGACGTTGATTTTTATTGAGATGTTTTTAGAAAATTTTGAAATGATCCAACAAATTATGAATCAATGATCGCGATTGATGCTGGTTTTTATTGGAATTTTTTTAAAGAAATTTTGAAATGATCTGGTCCATCAAATTGCGAATCGACGATCACGATTAATGTCAATTTTTATTAGAATATTTTTTGAAGATTTTGAACATGATCCAGTCCATCTCATCACGAATTGACGATTGTGATTGATATTGGTTTTTATTGTGAATATTTTAAACATTTGAAACTGATCCAGTCCATCGAATCGTGAATTGATGGTTGTGATCGGTGTTGGTTTTTATTGAAAATACCTTTGAGATTTTGAAAATTGATCCAATCAATCGAATCATGAATTTATGGTCACAAAAAATGCTGATTTTTTTTATTAGGAATACTTTTGAGATTTTAGAAAATGATCCAGTCCATCGGATCATGAATTGAGGGTTGCGACCAATGTTAGTTTTTATTGGGTATGCTTTTGAGATTTTGGAAAATGATCCAGTCCATCAGATTGAGAATTGATGCTCACGATCAATGATGATTTTTATTAGGATATGCTTATAAAATATTTAGAAATGCATCAGATTTTCTCTCTTCCACATCATCTTTCCAATTTCTCCTCAATTTCTCATGAGTTATTGGATATTGGATTAAAATTTGAATTTTTCTCTATTTTCATCATTTACTTTCTTTCTCTCTCTCTTTCATCACTTTATTATAGATAATCCATGCAAGATAGGATGTCTTCTCAAGGTCCCTCTCTTCCCAAGGGCAGAGAGCTAGGCCAAGTCATTTCACCAAAAGGGGGATTATTGGCAAGCTAGCTACCGTTGCTCCCCTGGTTTCTTTTAGGTACCGGGTAATAGGATGTGGCCTCCACTTCTATATATTCCAGGCCGTGGTGGCCCTTTTAGCTTCTTCATTCTCATAATTTCTTTCTTTTCTTTCTCTCCTTTCTCCCTTACAAGCTTGCTTTCTTTCCTTCTTTTCCCTCCTTCTTTTAGTTCTAAGTTGATATTTTTTCTAAAGTTTGGACAACAAATGGTGGTTGTCTCTTGGTGTGAGGAGGTGAGTGTAAAGGCAAGGCTCATTCATGTTTTTCCTTCCTTCCATTTATGCCTTCTCTCTTCATTTTTCTCATGTTTTCTTTCTTTTCCTTCATAGGTGAAGTTTTGAGTGTGGTGGAGTGGTGGACAAGAAGAAATTTTCAAGACTTAGGTGGTGCATGGAGTTGTGCTTTCAAGATTTTTCATTCTTTCTGTGATGCCCCATCACTGTTGCACACATGGGCGGGCGCATGTGGGCGGACGATGATGTGGGTGGGGCCTGAGGGCTGGGCGAGCTACCAGTGGTTGGCAGGCTACTGTGTACACAGTGGGGCAGAACCTTGTCCCACATCGAAAGAGTTGAAGGAAGTTGTGATGGTTATATGTGGCGTTCTCACCTTAAGGATACAACGCGTTTTGGGAGCAACCCCGAGAACAACGTCGTGAGCCATGTGGGCAAAGCGAACAAAATTGTGTCCTTGGGTGGGGCGTTTCACTTTCACTTTCTCTTTTTTGCTTTCCTTTGTCCCATCTTTCCACATGTACAAAATAATACTTCTTTCATGTACATCAAGATACATGTGAGGAGTGTTGTTTTTTGGAGATTTTATATTATGTAAAGAATGGCTACAAAATGATTCCTTGGGACCCATGTGTATTTGGGTGGGCCCAAGTTCATTTTGATTCCGCTTTTCATGCTCTTTCTTATGCGTCCATGCTTTTCTTATATTTTCTTTTCACAAATAATTGGGCCCATTGAGATGAAAAGGGTCCACATCAGATTCGTGGTCCTCAAAATTCTCCATTGGGGATCCTATGGACAAGAGAGAATGATCCCCACTCAATTTTTACGTTTAAATGGGCTTGAGATTCCATGTTGGGCCCAAGTGAGCCAAGTGACCCATCCTCTTATAGAGCCTCTTGGGTTTGCTTGCTCCTTTTGTATTCTTTGGACTCACGTTTCTTAGGCTAGGATAGGTAAACCCTTTTGCTTTCTTTGGTGGGTCTTGAATAGATTTAATGGCCCACGTCAATGTCAGTTAAGGGCTTAGCTTCTTGATGTCCTTGTAAGGCTCAACTTCTTTTCATAGGTTCACTTTGAGAGGATCATTCAGTACTTGACCATTTCTTACAGGCCTTGATTTGGAGATCTCGAGTTCATTTGTACATGTAAGTGTGATATTTTTCCTCTCTTGTTCATAAATGGACCCTAACTAGTACATAGGAAACCACTTGTAAGTGTGGGAAATGGGACATCCTTTTATGGGCTCTTTAGTGTTTGGATGGGCTTGCAGTTGACCTTTCTAATGTGCTACATTAGTAGACCTTTGATAAGGTTCACCATTGGTAATGAGTGTTGGGATTTGTGCTGCAGAATCATATAGATCTAGATCTAGGATAACAATCTAAGAGCACCAGGAAATCACAAGAAATATAGGATTTAATGTGGTAAACCCTTACAGGAAAAAACTACGGCACAAAGCGACAGAAAATTCCACTATGAAAGCACATATTACAAAGATAGAGGACTTACTCAGCTTGAGCAATCCTCAAACCTCACCTTTTCTTCACCCTTTGAAACCCTAAAACCTTGTTAGAATACCATGGAATACCTACCAATCCCGTATACACCTCTTATATAGGTTTAGAAAAAGTAGAATCGGAATAGAAAACAAAAATCGCAGAATCTACGTTTTCGCAAATGAATCTGCGTAAACCTTCGATGACATCAAAGGTCCTTCTATGACATCAAAGAACAACCAAAACTGTCTAGCGACCAGGGGTAAAAAATCTCGAAAATACTTGATGGCATCGACCATCTTCGATGTCATCAAATTGGCTTCGATGACATCGAAGCTAGTTCGATGTCATCGAACCATGTAAAGCAGATTGAGGACATCCATTTACAACAATCTCCACCACGTCTTCAATCTTCAAATATGTAGCCTCTTGTCCTCTTCTCTTATCTCTGCCTCACATCATAGCTTCATCAACACTTCTCGTACATACTCCGTCCTTCTTTTACGTCATCGCCAAGCCTAGAGAAGTTGTACAGAACTTAAACTCCTCTCTAGGAACAACCTTGGTGAGCATGTCTGCTGGATCTAAATCCACATGCCCTACCTCATTTGCTTCTATCTTCTCAAAAGTAAGATGTAGACCTTCGTACATCGAATATGTCGAAGTAACCTTCTCACCGCATCCCAATGTTGCTAGCCGGGGTATTTGCTCACAACACCGATTTCCTGTGAAATAACCGGTTTAAAATAGACCATGACATACACTGCCAACCGCATTCGAATAAGGCTCATGAGATATATCCTACTTTTCCTCATCTGTTTTGGGACATGACCTGAGGAAAACTTGAAGAGAGTTGCGTGGAGAACGCTCACTGGCTTTGTCTGGTCTATCACATACTTGATCAATACCTACTCAAGGTATTATGCCTGAGATAACAAAAACCTGCTCTTCTTTCAGTCTCAATGCCGAGAACCATCTTTGCAAGCTCCCCGATCCTTCATCCTAAATGTTCTACTTAACCGAGTCTTCAGTACATTAATTTCAGACATGTCATAATTGGCGATCTACATGTCATCAGCATACAATTCTTGACTCACCATGAAGGAATCAAACCACTGCCTAGGCTACAGGTCGTACCACGACCTCCCGCAAACTCTTTTTCTCATCCCCTTTAACTTCGAACCGATCTAGTTGCTTCATGTAGAATAACTCTTCCAATTCCTATGCAAAAGTGTTATCTCCACGTCCTTCCGTTCCAGCTCAAGATCATATTAGGCAACCAACACCAATACGGATCTAATAGACACCTACTATACCGTCGTCGCGAATATCTCTGAGAAGTCGATCCCTTCTCTTTGAGCATGACCCTTTGCTACTAGCCTTACTCTGTATCTATGTTGTATCCTCTTGAAGATCGACATGCATCCAACCGCTTTTCAGCCCACTGGAAGCTCCACCGGCTCTCATGTGTTGATATGGTACAATGAGTTCATCACATCGTCCATTGTCACATTCCACTTCTCAGCACCAGACTCACCTAGAGCCATCTGAATAGTAGACAGATCCCCCTCGTCTTTAACGAGAGCATATGCAATGTTGGAGTCGTCCATGTACCTCGTCGATATCTTGCGATTATGCTGTGTGATTCTTCTCACAGGTGGCTGCTCCACTTGATTTGTATCTCTGTCCATGCGTCTTATCCTTCATGCCCTGCCCACTCATGTGGCCATGGCTAGCATGCGACACACATGTAGAGGTGAAATTCGCTACAGCCACTGCAGCTCCACCTTCTGAAGTGCTCCTGATCAACCTGTAAAGGTTTCCGTGCCTCCTTAAGTACTTTAATAGCACCATCAATACTCGTGAACTTGCAGCCCATTGCCTCAAGTACACCAAGAGAAATCAGATTCTTCTTCAAATTAGGAACGTGCCTGACATTAGTCAAGGTACGCTCCATCCAATCAAACATTTTGATGTGCACTGTACCAATAGCCACAACATTACAGGCAACGCCATTGCCCATAAACACCTGTCCACCATCGCACTCGTTGTAGTTGGCGAACCAACTCCGATGAGAAGTCATGTGAAAGGATGCCCCTGTGTTTAGAATCCATTCGCCCCTATGATCATCTTATGGGCGTCTGATTGTAGACACAGACAAGACGTCACCATCACATCTACTCCGTCCATCTGACGTGGTAACATTGGCCTCCCTGTATGAAGCCTCAGATTCTTCTCTCCTAGATTTAGGATTTTTACAATCCTTCTTCATGTGTCCTTCCATCCCATAATTTCAGCACTTTAACTTACCTTTACCTTTGCCCATGGACTTAGGTCTTGACCTTAAAGATCCTGTACTTAGCTCAGAATTCCTACCCCTCGTAATCAATGCATCGGAAGATGTCCCTATGTCGCCATTTAGCTTTCTCATGGCCTTCTCTTGAAGGGTTGAGATAATGGTGTCTACACTTAGGGTTTTGTTTGTGGTGCACATTATGTCCTTGAATGACTCATATGATGCAGGAAGGGAATTCAACAATAAACATGATCGTTCTTCATCTTTGACTGCTTCCTCCATATCTAGCAATTTACACATCATTTTATTAAAGTTACTAATGTGTGCTTCCAAATCTCCACCCTCTGCCATTTTGAAGGTATAACACTGTAGCTTCAAGTGTAGGCGATTTGCAAAGGACTTCTTCGCATAGGTGTTCTCTAACTTCGCCCATAAACTAGCCACAGTTTTCTCCCTCAAAACATTGTAGAGAACCTCATCCATGAGATATAAACGTATAAAGGACAAAGCATTACTATTAAGGTTCTCTCATTCTTCATCCTTCATAGTCGGTTTTCACTCCTTAAGAGCCTTAGCTTCGCCTTGCTTGGTTAATAAGCTAATCATCTTAACCTTCCATAACTCAAAATTATTTTTCCCTGAGTACTTCTCAATAGCATACATAGTACTTCCCATTATTGTTAATCCTGCAAATTTAGATCTATGCCCCAACGATATCTCTGATTCCACTTGTTGGGATTTGTGTTGCTGAATCACACAAATCTAGATCTAGGATAGCAATCCAAGAGCACCAAGCAATCACAAGAAACACAAAGATTTAATGTGGAAAACCCTTGTGGGAAAAAACTACGACACAAAGCGACAAAAAATTCCACTATGAAAGCATAAATTATAAAGATAGAGGACTTACTTGGCTTGAGCAATCCTCAAACCTCACCTTTTCTTCACCCCTTGAAACCCTAGAACCCTTTTAGAATACCCTAAAATACCTCCCAATCCCGCATACACCCCTTTATATAGGTTTATAAAGAAGTAGAATCGGAATAGGAAACAAAAATCGCAGAATCTGCGTTTCCGCAAATGAATCTGCGTAAACCTTCGATGACATCGAAGAACAACTAAAACTGTCCAGTGACTAGGGGTGAAAAATCCCGAAAATACTCGATGACATTGACCAGCTTCGATGTCATCGAACCATGTAAAGCAGATTGAGGACATCTGTTTAAAACAATGAGTTCATCATGACCTAGAATGTTTCATTTTCCACCTTATAATTATGTGTGGCCTCATACTTGAGGTTTGTACCTTGAATGGGCTTTCCTTTTCTCGTTGGGTGTTACTTTGTCCACATTTCCTATATTGAAGTGGGTCATGGCCTCATGGGACAGGTTCATGTGAAATATTTTTCAGACTTGTTTCTTCTTGTGGAGCCTTTTCCATGTCTCACTTTAATCTAGTTATTTAGAGATTATTTTTTAAAAAGATGAGATATGATACTTACCTCAACCCGTGCTTATGTAGACATGCCTCATCGGTCCCCCAACCAAGCTGGCTCTTCATCTTCATCTGATCTTGATCCTGCCCACATTCATCATGAGAACAATCATCTTTCATCTAAGGCTCACTTTGGCATTTCTCTTACTTCCATCAGGAGTCGGGGGCCTCGTGAGAACTGGGATTAGTGGTTCCCTTGCTCCCAGCCATGACTGGATGCTATTCTGGAAGTTTCTCCCTTTATGGGTTGTTTTACTCTTCAGTTTCCTCAGGCTAATAGGATGTTGGTGGATGCTCTCTGTGAGCATTGGTGGGACAACACTCACACCTTTCAATTACCTTTCAGCGAGTGGAGGATTACCCCATTAGATGTTTTTATTCATGTGGGCCTCCCATCCTATGGTGCACTTGTGCCGAATGCCGAGACCCTACCAGCCATTACTAATGATGATTGGATGAACCTTCTTGGCGTCATTCCTCCTACCTTGGAATTTTATCATAATCAGTTGAAGCTCCGCTGGTTGACAAACACCTTTGCTCAGGTCATTCCGAAGGATGATCAGATGGTTGTTTTTAAGGCCAGAGCCATGGTAAGGTTTCTCCTTGGATCTCTCATATTCTGTCATGGCAATGAGAGGATGAACTCTAGACTGGTCTTCTTACTAGATAACCTATCATTCCCCTACAACTGGAATGTGGCTCCGTTGTCTCATCTCTATCATGGCCTGAATAAGGTCAGCCATGATACCGTTCTCTCACTGGATTTTCATCAATCATTAAGGTGACTTCCATTTCTCTAGCCCTGTTCTCTCGATCTCTTGAATGGTGATCATGGTCATTTCCTCTTTTTTTAACCCTCAGACCTATTTTTTATTAGTGCACTAATTTTTACACCATATTTGTCAATCACGTGAGTCATTGTGTCATGTTATCAGTTGAGCCTTTGAAAAGTGAAGACCAAAGACGCAAACGAAGCTGAAGCAAAAGGAAGCAAGAACAGGTAAAACAGGTGCCTTAGTGAACCTAACCCTTGACCCAAAACAACTCACAGACCTCTAGATGATCTTGACCTAATAGGAATACCTAATTGATCATCCATTAACCTTAGGAGACCAAGAAAAACATTGTAAATAAAGCTAGAAGAGGTTTGGAGCTACTGTGTAAAAGATTGCCCAAAACAGCAGTTTTTTATTGATGTTCGATGGCATATATCGAGCTACCGTCAAACAGCATTCGATGACATTGATTGAGAATTAGAAATGTCTAGCAACCAACTAGAATTTTCTCTGATTTCCTCAATGACATCGAGGTCCCTTCGATTACATCGAAACTTAATATCAATTGAGAGTTAGAATTGTCCAGCAAAAAATTGGATATTTTCTATGGACCAAAAACGCCCATAGTATATACTGAGTAAACTCTGTGGGGCTAGAGTGATTTATTTATTTTATTCACTCCCTCCATTTCCTCATATAATTTTAGGGCTTGAGTCCAAAAATAAAGTGATGCAAAGATCAAGCGAACCACACCATGGCAAAAAGTGTGCATTGAACCTCTACGGTTGAAAATTATTAGGGGCCACTAAAGTTTTGGATCAAGCTGATATTTGTGTTTTCACTTCATCCATGTTTATGTGATCTTGTAAATAGGTTAGATGATAAATAAACATCACTGGGCCCTACGAAGATTTCAATGGTGGATGTTGAAGCATAAAATAAAGAGAAGAATTGAAGCAAAGGAAGATCAAAGGGTTGAGGAAAAAGAGAGAGCTGAAGAAAGGAACAATGCAATAACTCAAGGTTACCTTGCACGGGTCCCCACAAAGTATATCGATTGCACGGGTCCCCGCAAACTACATATCGATTACGCAGTAAAAGTTCCTAGTGATTATTCAAGATATATCCCACATCGCTAAGATTAAGGTTCCACATGTGCGTGCGCCTATAAATACCCCTTCTCCTCCTTCATATGTGTGGTTCAAAGATTTCTAAAAGAAGGCAGAGCGAAGAAGAAGAACGAAGGTAGGAGCAAAGTGCTCCGGTAGTTTGCGCGGACCCGCGCAAACTACGTCCTTTGCGCGGGACCTCGCAATTAGATTGCCTGGCGGTCTGTAACAACAAAGAATCGTTATGCTAATGAAATGACTGAAGTATTCAAGTTCTACTTAAGGTCTGAGGGATATTCAGACTATTTTCCTCCTAAGTATTTAGGAGATGATCGAAATAGCGCCGGAATGCTGCCAAAATTCTTATCTCCTTGAAGACTGGTTGACCAGATCAGCAATTCCTCCTAAGTCCTAGGAGATGACTGAAACCCCTTGATGAAATGCTGCCGAATTCGCTATTTGAGTTGAATCTTCAAATATTATTAATTTGTATATGTTTGAATAATCTATCTTAGAATCAAGGGATATTAGAGGATGTAAATGAAATCAGAATTAATGAAAATGTGATGATCGTCTTTATACTTTTCCCTTTGTTATGTCTAAATGAGATAATTCCCCCAAATCAAATGCTTTTGTTTTCTTATCGAAACAAAATGGCGACTCTGCTGGGGAATTATTCATCTTATTTAACATTAATATTAGGAAAGTTGTAAAACTTTCATCACAGTTTGGCGTCTATCTGACACCAAAATGGTGACTCTCAGTGGGAACATCCTCCCCTTCATCTCTAAGATAGATTACTTGATTCTTCACATATTGATTATACGTGTGTTTCATGATTGAAGGTTCCCAAATTCAACTACAGAATACAACCAATGGCAAGCTTCTTAAGGAAAGTGGATTTCCGTTTCACTTCTACAGGGTTCGTGGTAGAATATGCGCCGAGCTGAACTCCAGAGTATGTGGATCCACATCCCGTAAGCGAAGGCGACAGGACTCAAGTAACAGATGGAGTCGTATCTGTTTCACCTCAGCCACAGGAAGGAGATAAAAACTGGACTATAGTGGTGGCTCGCAGGACAAAAGCATGAAAGAACTCCCGAACAAACCCGCCTTCGCCGAGAGTTAAGGGCCCTGTGACGCGTAATGCAGCAAGAAGAAATCCTGAGCTCGCTCCCCCTGCGATTTATCCAGGGAAAGCAGTTTCGCGGTTAACAGTGCGTGATTTTTCAGCTTTGGTCGCTCCCAGGGCCAAATGGACAAAAGAGCAGAAAGGTAAAACACTGATGACAAGCTCACCAATGCCTGTGTCACCCCAGACAAGTTTGCCGATGTCTGTGTCGCCCCGATCGGTCGATAGCGCAGGAAGTATACAGAAGTCGAACGAGACCCCGCTCTCTCCCCTCTTCGTAAGCCCTGTCACGTCAACATACTCTCGCCCTATTCCAACTACGGTTTCATCAAAAATTAGAGAAACTGCGGTGCATATGGCTGAAATGGACCAGGGAAACCTGTCATCCACTGAAGATCGTATTAATGAGATGGCTGAAGCACAAAGGACGCTAATGGATGAATGCAGAAACCTCAGAGAAGCGCTAGCAACTCTCGCGCACAACGTGGCCCAGATTGTGGCTCCACCAACAACGGGTGCAGTAAATGGGCATGAAAGCCATCCTGAACGTTCTCATCCACAAGGGGCAGGATCGAGAGGATCTGTTCCAGTTGCGAGGACTGTAAGACAAGACGACGTAAGACAAGTCGTTGAGGAATCTGTCAGATTAGAAAGAGAGCGTGCAAATACTGGCTGTTTCAGGTATCAGACACCGTACTCAAGGGAAGTAGAGGACATCACCTTTCCAACCAACTTCAAGCATCCGGGCTTTCAGAAGTTTAACGGAGAAAGATCACCAGAAGAACACTTAATGCACTTCATCACCAGCATGGGAAATTTCTCTACAATACCTCAGTATTGGTTACAATTATTCGGATCATCACTGACAAGCAAAGCATTCCGATGGTATTCTAGTTTAGCTCCAGGGTCTATACACACGTGGGAGGAGATGCAAGATGCTTTCATGTCAAACTTCTTTTTGTCAGAATGTGACGTTAGCATCACGGAATTAGCGTCTATACGACAAAGGGAAGGAGAACCAGTGGAAAAGTTTATAGACAGATGGAAGATATTGGGAGCTTCATGCAGGCAATTGCCTTAAGAAAAAAAACAAGTTAAGATGTGCCTAAATTCTATGGAAACAGGAATCGTATTTGGACTCACCAGTGCTGATATCCAAACTTTCCGTGATCTTGCCACCAAGGTTCATGCCTTGGAATTGATGACCCGCAAGATGCCGACCTTTCACCACGAAGCAGGAAAAAGGGTACCCAGTAGAATGGCTGCGAATACCGTCGAGCATGATAAAAGAAGTAGGGATACAAAGGACTCAAGGGATAAGAGGCAAGAACGTAAAGAAGGATGGCAGCAGCCAAGAAATAGATACGAAGGAAAAAGGGTCAGGATGCTTAATTCCCATGAAGGATTCGCTTTCGACAAAGAAAACGTCATTCCTATGATGAATCAGTTGCTGAAAGCCGACACAATATCATTACCAGAATCTAAACGTCCTGAAGATGCGACTAGGACTAGGGAAAGGGATTTCTGTCGTTATCATCGTCTGGTAGGGCATCCAACAAAAAATTGCTATACGCTGAAGTGTATAATACAACGGATGATAAACAAGGGTGAAATAATATTCGGTGGGGAGAAAGAAAGGGGTACTATGGCGACAGTAAATATGTTCACGATCTGGGAAAGATTTCAAGATGAAAAACAGAAGAAAGATCAAAAGGCCACAAAGAAGGTAGTAGTGTTCACACTGAGATCAGGGAAGAAGATAATAAGTCCTGCAAAATAGAAGGCAAAGGGCATAAGAGAAGAAACCACTGAAAGACGGAACAATGATGACCAGAATGAAAACAAGGAGGAGAGGATGAAAGTAACTTACGATATGGTGAGTCATCTGAAAGGCATCTCGGCTCGCCTAAGCGTCTACGATGCACTCAAGTTGTCGGAAGAATTTCGACAATGCTTGGTCTAAGCATTGTCTGACCATGACGTCAGAGAAACTTTGTTAGCAGAGATGGAGCATGCAGAGGATAATAAACAAGAAGATTGTTTACCAGTCATTTCCTTTCCGACGATGATTTGATTTGTGAAACAGAGCATAACAGGCCGCTGATGATAGAAGGTCATATCTGTGGGAAGAAAGTTAAACGGATTATGATAGATAATGGGTCCGCAGTGAATCTCCTGCCAATCTCAATGTTGAGTAAGTTGGGTTATCGCCGGGCAGACTTGCGGCCTAGTGGAATGATGATACAAGGTTTCAACTAAGATATACAACGTGCACTGGGCAAGATTACAGTAACCCTGGAAATAGGAGAATTAACTACCGATGTTGTATGCCACGTTATAAACACCTCGACGACATACAATCTCCTTTTGGGAAGGCCATGGATACATTAATATAACATTGTACCATCTACTCTACATCAATGCTTCAAATATTGTAAAGATGGAGTACAGTATAAAGTAATAGCCGACGCAAAGCCATATACAGAAGCCGAATCCTTCTTCGCAGACGCCAGCTACTATAAAGGGTTCGCCAAGGAAGAAGGAAAGAATGATGAAAGCGGAACCTCGAATAATGATCAAATAAATGCAACAAAAGGAGAAACGGAAGAAACGGGACTAGTCGGAGCTGCTGGGACAAAGAAAAAGTTCTATTTTGTGCCAAAACATTTAAGACAACCAGGGAAACTGCCACTGACCTTGCTATCGCTAGAACAGTTAAAGATCTTGTAATCCAATTATACAATGCTATTGCCACACGTTGAAAAGAATAAGCCATTCTCAAATGCTCCAAGAAGGTTCCAAATTAAGGCCAGTGCAAGGCATCATGAACCAATAGAATTTTATGCTGCAGTAGAATCAAAGGTCAAAGAAGAAGCCGAGAATAATGTGTATCATGGTAGGCTAACACTGCAAGATCTCGAAAAGTATAGTCCAGAAAGTAGAGAAATTATGAAAAATATGGGCTTTGATTGCGAGGAGCCCACTGGCTTAAATCATGGTAGAGGGATCCAAATTCCTATCGGCCTGAATCAGGAAAAGCGAAGAAAGTTCCAGGGATTAGGGGCATAATCGTCAGTGAATACAGTTACCGTCAAGCAGTTATTAGAGGAAGATTCCAAAATGATCGAACATCCTGAAGTGGCACCGAAGCAGATAGAAGACGGGGGGCAACCGACGATAGATAACTTGTGAGAGATAAATTTGGGTACGGAAAAGGAGCCAAGAAATACATTCATCAGTGCTAGTCTTTCCGAACAGGAGTCTGAGGAATACATTTGACTTCTCAAAGAAAATAAAGAAGTCTTCGCCTGGACATATGCAGAGATGCCAGGATTGAAGCCTTCTGTAGCAATGCACCGATTAAACATATCCAAAGAAAAGACCGGTTAAACAAGCGCAAAGGCGATTTCATCCAGACTTGGTTCCATTGATAGAAGAAGTGAACAAGTTGATAAAAGTTGGATTCATTAGGGAAGTCAAATATCCCAAATGGATATCAAACATCGTCCCGGTTAAAAAGAAGAACGGACAGGTCAGGGTGTGTGTTGACTTTAGAGATCTAAATGAAGCCTGTCCGAAAGATGATTTCTCCTTCCGATAACTGAACTACTAATCGATAGCACCACTCATTATGCTATCATGTCCTTCATGGACGGTTATACATGATACAATCAAATTAGGACGGCACCGGAAGACGAAGAAGCAACAACATTCAGAACGTCCTTGGGAATCTATTGTTATAAAGTTATGCCGTTCGGTCTCAAAAATGCCGGAGCAACATATCAAAGGGCAATGCAGAATATCTTTCAAGACATGATGCACAAACATGTTGAATGTTATGTTGATGACTTGGTGGTCAGGTCGAGAGATCATCAAGAACATCATGAACATTTGGCATCAGTTTTTCACCGGCTTAGAAGGAAACAGTTAAAAATGAATCCAGCTAAATGTGCGTTCGGGGTATCTTCAGGAAAGTTCCTCGATTTTGTTATCCGGCATCGGGGCATCGAGATTGATCCAGGGAAAATCCAAGCTATTCAAAACATGCCACCACCAAGAACATTAAAGGAATTAAAAAGTCTGCTAGGAAAGCTAGCATATATTCGCCGTTTCATTTCGAATCTCGCTGGGAGATGTCAACCGTTTTCCCATTTAATGAAGAAAAATACATAATTCGAATGGGATCAGGCCTGTCAGAACGCGTTCGACTCGATCAAAGATTTATTGAAATGGCCGCCGGTACCGATCGCTCCAATAAAAGGAAAGCAGCTGATTTTGTACATATCTGTGGCTGAAAGTTCTTTAGGAGCTTTGTTGGCTCAGAAGAATGAAGCTGGGAAAGAAACTGTCCTCTACTATTTGAGCCGAACTCTGATGAGTGCAGAATGTAATTATTCCTCGATCGAGGAGTGCCTAGCGTTGATATTTGCAGTGCAGAAACTTAGGCACTATTGTCTCTCGCATGACATAACTTTGATCTCGAGGGCAAATCCTATAAAATTTTTGATGACAAGGCCGATGTTGTCTGGAAGAATGGCCAAATGGATGCTGTTGCTTTTAGAATAAACTATTACATATGAACAGGCAAAAGTAGTGAAGGGACATGCAGTGGCAGACTTCCTCGCAGCGCATCCCGCGGCAGAGCGTGAAACCATTAATGAAGACTTTCCAGATGAACAAATAATGTTGATTGAGTCGCAAAACCCGTGGCAGATGTACTTTGATGGAGCCGCTCGATCATCAGGAGCGGGGGCAGGAGTGATATTCATTACTCCCCAAGGTGACTTGTTGCCTTACTCTTTTACATTGGGTACTACATGCACGAACAATGAGGCAGAGTATAAAGCCCTCATTATTGGAATGGAAATGGCTCAAGAAATGAAGATAAAAATGCTGCATATCTTTGGAGATTCTAAGTTGATCATAGACCAGTTGACAACTGAATTCGAAGTGAGGAAACAGGAACTTGTGCAGTACTATCGGAAAGCACAACAGTTGATGGAACAATTCTATCATGTTGAGATTACACATGTGCCACGGTCTGAAAATGCAAAACGAGATGCTTTAGCCAGCCTAGCTGCGGCCCTGTCTTGCACAGATCGAAGTCCTCTTCAAGTAACCGTAGAAGAGAGAAGATTTTTACCATCTGAAGAAATCATTGAAGAGATTGTTGAAACACTTCCTGTATCATGTCTGGAGATAATGGCAAATGATTGGCGCCAACCTCTCATTGATTATCTCAAATATGATATCTTACCAGAAGAACTAGCAGAGAAATAACAAATCAAGCAACGGTAAAAAAGGTTCATTATATGCGGCGAAGTATTGTATAGAAAATCGTACAATGGAATGTTGTTACGCTACTTAGACGAGCGGGAGGCAAATCAAACATTACGAGAAGCACATTCTGGGGAGTGTAGGGCACATTAAGCCTGTCAAAACCTATTCCATAGAATACATCGAATGGGATATTATTGGCCCTCCATGTTCAAGGACGCGATTGATTATGCGAAGCGATGTCATGAATGCCAAGTTCATCGAGACATTATACACGTTCCTCCAGAAGATCTGCATCAGTCGGTCGCCTCTTGGCCCTTTTCAGCTTGGGGACTAGACGTCATTGGTCCTATAAATCTGCCTTCGTCCAAAGGTAAGCAATATATATTGGCAACAACAGATTATTTCTCCAAATGGACGGAAGCAATTGCTCTACGCAATGTTAAAGAAGGAGATGTCGTTAATTTCATCCATCACGCTATCATATATCACCATGGTATCCCGAAGAGGATTGTTACAGATAATGGCACTCCTTTTAAGAACAGAGGCATGGAAAAGCTCTGTCAGAAATACAGTATTCATCATTCGTTTTTGACACCTTACTATCCACCAGCTAATGGATTAGCAAAGGCATTTAATAAGACGATAGTCAAAATACTAAAGAAAACAGTGAGCGAAAATAAACGCGACTGGGATGAAAAATTGCACGAGGCTCTATGGGCGTATCGAACTACTCATCGGACATCGACGAATGCAACGCTGTATTCTCTGGTATATGGCGTAGAAGCGGTAATCCCAATTGAAATACAGGTAGCATCACTTCGAGTGGCAGTACATCAGTCCATAACAGATGATGCAAATGCAAAGATGAGACTGGAAGAGTTGGATCTACTCGATGAAAAACGGCTAGTAGCCCAACAACGGCTGCAATCATATCAAGCCAGAATATCGGCCGCCTTCGACAAACATGTTAAATATCGTTCCTTCAAGAAGGGAGATATGGTGCTAATGCTTAAAAGACCTATAGTGGTCACCCGTCGGACAGGGGGCAAATTTGAGCCTAAATAGGATGGGCCTTATGTAGTAAAAGAAGTATACTCCAATGGTGCGTACAGAGTTGTAGATCAAAACGGACAGGGTATCAGTATACCGGTCAATGCTCGCTTCATAAAAAGATACCATCCCTGAAAATGTTACTAGTTTTGATTCAGAACATCACCAATATAATGATTCTGAATCAAAAGGGGGCAAGAATGAGCAAGACTATGTCCGTATGTCATCCAGAGAATGAATAAAGAAGAAGTTCGCAAACATATCAAGACTAAATATCAAATAAGCGGTATGAAAAGAAGGTGACCATCGTCATTATCAAACGAGCTCTGAAAAATCCTGTTAGAATTGGTATCGTCACCATGCCGATATATTATAAACAGCACAGACGGGTCCTCCTGAAAATATTAGTAAAAGCGGTGACATATCAATCTTAGTCAGAAAGGTTTGTCGTTCTCGCAGCGCAACGACGATGATCACGCCCATTATTGTCTTTAAGACATTTTAAGGCAGCCTAGCCAAGCCTACATGGCCAACTACACATAAGACCTACAATCATTCAAGGCAGTCTAGTCAAGTCCCAAAAACTTCAAGTCCTAAAAGGACCAAATCTTAAAAGGGACCAACTATGCATAAGACCTATCATTTTTACCATTCGGGCAACAATGAGAAGCCAGTGGCCCTAAAAAGTCCGTTAAGGCCATCATATGCATACCCATGCGGGCAGCTGATAAAGCCAAGGACTAAAAGCCTAAAAGGCCGAAAGTCCGTGAAAGCTAGTCACGCGTGTAAGATCAATGCCGTCTGTATAGCTTTCCGGCAGCGTCACGGGGAACAGAGGTAAATACCCTCCCGTGAATGGGCTCAACCTTGCAGACGAAGAAAAAATGGGCCGCAGTGTGCGTTCTTTGGGCCATGTCCATAGATAGGCTAACCATGAGTAAGACCCCCCAGATTTAGGGAATCGATTCCAGTAGTAACTCATGAGAAAGGGCCTAAACCTACTCATTGATGGACTGATGGCCCCGAATTTGGTACCCCAAAGGTAGCCTTGTGCGCTCTGTGAACTCTAGAGAGTTACCGCGGCCAACCCTGTGCTGTAAATTCAACCGAGTTTACGGCCCCGGTAGCTTCACTGGGCCCCTCTGATGGATTGCGGTTTGTGAACTCCCTAGGCAGTGAGGAGTCCAGCGATCTCATAAGAGTTACAGAGACCATCACATAAGACCCGACTCCCACAAGAGTCTAAGAAATCGCTTTACTACTCAAGAGCTTAAACTGTGTGTGCGCTCCACTACTCATGAGCTTAAACTGGGTGTGACTGACTAAATTGAAACTTAGTACCACCAATTTAAATACTTACATAGGGAATCCCGCACTAATAAATCATAAAAGGTTTAAAAATTGCAATTACCGTTATGATAAAATTGCTGTATAGATATATATGATTGCCATAATATGTGATATGATAATTCTTCAGCAAAAAGACAATGTCTCAAAATGCTACCATAAAGGCATATGCTAGAAGTCAAAATAAATTACTTGTTCAAAAGCATATGAACAAAAATTACATGTTCAAGAATCACATGTTTAAAGTTCCTCTACAACTCCTACTGCCTCCATATACCTGTGCAAATCCTCTTTTAATTGTACTTGAGCTGCATTATGCTTTGATTTTTCTTCAAGAATGATCTTGGTTTGATCAGGAACACCGACTAACTTGCCTTCCAAAGATGTGATCACTTCTTTACTTTGGAGCAGTGCAGATTTTTCTATATTAGCAGATTGAATATTCGCTCGCATCCTTCCTTCAACATCCTGAATGGCTGATTCTTTCTCATGGTTCCTCATCTCCAATCGAGAGATTTCTTCTTTCAGTACTGCAATGCGATCTTGGATAATTGCTTTCTCATCAGTATGAGCCTTTAATTGATCTTGAAGAATCGAATATTCTTGCTCAAGCTTGGAGATAGAGGAAGCCATCAGAGAGACTTGTTCTTGAGATGTAGCCAGCTGCTTCCCATATTCCAAATTCTCAGGGGCAATTGTAGCATTTTCTGCCGATGTCAAAGAGATTACTGAATCACGAAATCTGAGAAGAGAATCACGCAAAGAAGATATGCTGATTCTAGCCATCCTCGCAGAACTTTCCAAAATTTCGATAACGATATCCAAATTTGACCATTGTTCAGGGTTCTTGAAGATATGGACTATTGCTGATAAAGAATTCCTCATCAAAAGCATCTTATGCGCAGGGATTTTTGCAAAAGATAATAGTTTGGATGCAGTGGCCACAGAGTCGGAACTGGCCGCTCCACTGCAAGAAGGGGTTCCTATAGCATAAAGAAAGGAAATATTCAGATATATTGATAAAAGTTATAGGACATGCAGTTCTGAGTGAAATGACTGATATACATATACCTGTCACCGGAATACGGTTGATAGAAGGAGAAATTCCTTGAATCCTAGAAAGGCCAACCTCCACTATATCAGTAAGAGAAGGCGCCCTAGCCTCTGTACTTGAGTCTCTGGTGGTTGGAATCGGCAAGTTAGTGGTCTCTATCGGAAATATAATCTTACGGACTACTACTTTCGGTGCCGCCAACGGAACCAGAGGAGCTCTTGGTGAAATTACCGCAGGAAGATCTGAAGGGAAAATCTCACCTATCTCGACATTAGCGACACGAGCACCTAAAAAGGGAGACACGACAATTCTAAATAAATGATTGCTATTAAATATGCAGATAAATATATGCATATGAAAGTTAAATTTCCTTTACCTGGTTAGTATCCATATTCACCGTAATCTAAATATTCCTCTTCTTCTTCTACGGTTACAGGAGATTTGACAAGAATTTTAGCGCCAGGAAGAGCTTCAGAGGTTGTGGGAGGAGGTTCCGTTTCAATGCCTTCTATAACTGCTTCCTCCTCTCCGTTAATATCGACTTCTCCTTCCTCAAAGTCGTCATACTTATCTTCGATGCTTTCACCGTCTTCATCATCCTCATACTGTGAAGAGGCGGTATTCTCTGATAGCGAGGCTGAGCTTTCATCCTCCAAAGTTTATTCGTCAACTTCTTCGATAACAATTTGCTTTCCTTTGGAAGAAGCAGCCCAACTGCTCTCTGGTGCGGGTTCTCTAATTGAAGGAGAGGCAGACACTTGTCTCGTTTCCTCTGGAGGAACGGGTGGTGATGCTTGTAAACGCGCCCTCGATCTAGTCATCGGAGATGATGAGCTAGGGCAAGTGGGTTGTGAAGGAGGCACTGAAACATCATGAATTGGTTCTTCTTGAATTGCTGCAGTCTCTGCAGGAACGGGAGAAGAGGCACCTTCAACATTATCCGTAGCTCGACCTGTAAGGTCACGAGGAGCTTGCTCAAATTCCATTAAGACCCCGTGAGCGAACTAGCCATCCAAAGTATTAATAGGCTTTATCTCACGAATGGGGTCTTCTAGTGATATTTTGCTACAAATTTCCCCGTGATGGGATGCATGACTCTTCTCTGGAATATAGCCCATCCAGCTCTCTAGTTTTCTGCCTTTCAGCCTGGGCGGATGAAGAAAGATGGAAGAATCTATGGGCAGGCATTTGGTGACCAAATATGACTGGTGGTCCCACCACCACATCCAGCTGTATGAGGTGCGAACTACGTGCTCGCAGCTAGGAATTATGAAGGAAGAATCGATGCGGCCGTTCAACAGTTGCTTCCATATCATGACCCAGTTAAGAGGACCTGTTCCGTAATAACGCATCTTTCTGGTAACCAGTCCGCAATCTTTTGGCACGGTTTGATCATAACCAAACTGGCGAGCAAAGCGGCTGGGATAATAAGGCTCTCGCCAGAATTCTATCCCTTCTCGAAGTGGTAAACTGCATGAACGAATAGAAAGAAAGAAAGCCCTTTCTGCTGCAGTGAGTGTTCTTTGGTCTACCATGTCTGTATCTTCAATGTAGCGATGGAGATGGAATTGGAAGAAGTCTATCTGGTCAGTATCCCGAATCTTATTTGCAACCCAGTCATATGCCCTCTTAGCCATTGCCCTTTGCTGGAAGAACCAAAGCGGAAGATGCGAGGGATGAACATATGCTTTCTTTGGCGCTTTAAAGGTCCGGGGAAAGTAAACTCCTAGCCACCCTGTGATATAGTACCAAGAAGTATATGCTGATGAAGTTCCAAGAGTAGGATTCTTCACGTGGATGGCTATCTCTCCAAGGGCTCTGTAAATGGAGCATAGTACTGGAGGAGCAAGAGAATATCTATGGCCTTCAGCCAAAGCGCCAGCTATGACAAAGACTATGGGACGAACAACATCTGCCCACTTGGAGCTAGGAAGTACAACGAGGCTCAGCCAATAGGCCAAGAAAGCTGCAAGTTCCCCAAATGAACTATAATCTTCTCTCTCCTTCATGGCGTCTCGAAGCTGCATTAGCTCCTTGGAGCACAGTCGCGGAATCTATAAGAAGAAGGAAAATATAAGTATGGAGAAGTCTCTAAGAAGGGAAGAAAGAAAGAAAAAAAGAGAATTGATTCTCGGGTTTAAATACCTGAGACCTCTGGAGAAATGTGCAAGCCATTGCAAAGGAGGAAGCTTGTGAATATTGGATTCCCCATCTCCTTGAAAATCTCGATAGTGGTCTCAGAGATGGAAGGTTTACGATTAGGAGAGGACACGAAGGCTAACTCCCTATTAGTTGGAATGAATTCATCATAGAACCTGCCTGTTATTGGAAGACCAGCTATGCGATGGAGATCCCAAAGCGTTATACTCATCTCACCGTAGGGCAGGTGGAAAGAGTTGGTAGTAGTCGACCAGTACTCGATGAAACCTTTCAGCACAGTGGGTTCCTTATAGAAGTGCTTGGATGTCACTTCTATAGCATAGTAAAGGCCGATTTTGGCAAGCGTGCTCGTGTGTTTCAGTAAGATATCTTCTGCCCAGTCAGAATAATAGCGTCGAGCGGTTAATAGACCCCTGGTGCAGAAATCGTCCTATCCCTAGAGTTGTGCGCGATCTCGGAAACGCTGTCTGATCGTTTCATAGAAATGTGAAGGGAAAAGGTCATGTGGGCTATGGAAAGGTGCCAGGAAGATCATGGGATGGACTTCTCCAATCTTTTACCGCGGTTTCTGCATTTGTATTATCCCTTCAAGAATGCGTGGCTCTCTCGTTGCCCACGACTTAGTATACATCAGTCTTTTGCCGTGCACATAATCTTTTGGCTCGCAGTTAAGCATAGACTGGTGGCGATAGACGTTGATGGGAATTATCGTCATGCCTTCTGCATGAGGGTTATCAAACTTCATGACGCCCTTAATAACTCGCACCGAGTCCCACGAGTTATGGAGTCTTTTCTTCTTATGTTCTGCAATCTTTTCTTCAAATTCTTTCACCTTATTTCAGCGAGTCTTTTTCAAACAAGAAGTGGGAGGAGTGTCTTCCCGAGGAGGTGGTCTTTGACTGTCTGTGCGGATGTGGGCGGTTGTTTTCAACCATTCATCCCAGTCATATTCTCTGCCATGTTTTGGAGGACGTTTGAGCTCTCCTAGTGCTATTGATCGGTGAATGGGAGATGACAAAGATTTAATACGGCCGGAGAAATCAAAAGTTGGGAGTACTGGTTCTTTGAAGTATGAAGGAGTGTTGGTAGTTGTTTTTGTTCGCTTGGTAGGCGGTTGATCAGAAGAAGGGGAAGGGCGATAAGGAGGCGTATTGGGTAAATCGAAATGAGGAGGTTGGGCAGTAGGAGGATCCACAGCACGAAAGGTTCGCTTAATACGAGCCATGATGAGGTACAAAAGAAAGTCGGAAATAGCTAAGTGATTGAAAAAAAGTTCAAGTGACTAGAAGGAAAAATGGCTAAGTGCAGGTTGCAAGAACAGTTTGCGCGGGTCCGCGCAAAGTAAACCGTTTGCGCAGAATGAGGGGACTTTTGAAAAATTTGTACAAACAACAAAGTTGTTGCACGGTACCGCGCAAATGATATTGATTGCGCGGGGAAAATCGCAGGAACGAAGTTTTGACAGGCACACGAGAGAACTGACCAAATGAGAAGGAGTTGGACTATTTATAGGATTCGTGCCCGAGTACGGTACGCGGGTTTTTATTACGTGGGTCCGCACAAACCATAAAGAAAGGATTTTAATTGATCATTTTCTTTGATTTTGTGAAAAACAAAGAAAGGATCAAGGGGGCATCTGTTGAGGCATAAAATAAAGAGAAGAATTGAAGCAAAGGAAGATCAAAGGGTTAAGGAAAAAGAGAGAGCTGAAGAAAGGAACAATGCAATAACTCAAGGTTACCTTGCGTGGGTCCCCGCAAAGTATATCGATTGTGCTGGTCCCTGTAAAGTATATCGATTGCGCGGGTCCCCGCAAACTACATATCGATTGCGCAGTAAAAGTTCCAAGTGATTATTCGAGATATATCCCACATCGCTAAGATTAAGGTTCCACATGTGCGAGCGCCTATAAATACCCCTTCCCCTCCTTCATATGTGTGGTTCGAAGATTTCGAAAAGAAGGTAGAGCGAAGAAGAAGACTGAAGTTAGGAGCAAAGTGCTCCAGTAGTTTGCGCGGACCTGCGCAAACTACATCCTTTGCGTGGACCTGCGCAAACTACATCCTTTGCGTGGGACCTCGCAATCAGATTGCCTGACGGTCCGTAACAGCAAAGAATCGTTATGCTGCTGAAATGACCAAAGTATTCAAGTTCTACTTAAAGTCTGAGGGATATTCAGACTATTTTTCTCCTAGGTATTTAGGAGATGATCGAAATAGCGCCGGAATGCTGCCGAAATTCCTATCTCCTTGAAGACTAGTTGATTAGATCAGCAATTCCTCCTAAGTCCTAGGAGATGACTGAAACCCCTTGATGAAATGCTGCCGAATTCGCTATTTGAATTGAATCTTCAAATATTATTAATTTGTATATGTTTGAATAATCTATCTTAGAATCAAGGGATATTAGAGGATGTAAATGAAATCAGAATTAATGAAAATGTGATGATCGTCTTTATACTTTTCCCTTTGTTATGTCTAAATGAGATAATTCCCCCAAATCAAATGCTTTTGTTTTCTTGTCGAAACAGTGGAAATAATAATTCCCACCTTTTCTTATGGTGTGGTCCACCTGAGCTTACGATATTCTTCAATTTTAGACTCAAACCATAAAATGAGCTCAAAAAATGGATGAACAACACAGATATACTACATACATTCACAGTGGGCCCAACAACATGTAACTTAGTATGATAAACGGGTGTTGCAGTTACTACGCAATTTGATTTCGTACTGGCAAGCAACATGGATCCCTGCATACCTTTGGCATGAAATTGAGATTTTTCCAACTGTATATCTCACCTTTTACCCATCGGCTTTTTAGAACCACCCAAAGTTTTCTTTCCACAACCAAACTACTATTGTACGGATCCAGCATGGGCAGATGAAAATACCTTCGCTTTTACGGTGGCACCGTGGATATCACGGAGGCACCATTGAAACTCTTTTGAGAGTCACAGAAGTTTTGGATCAATATGATATTTGTTTTTCCTCTTCATCCAGCTCTTTTTTACCTTATGAACAAATTGGATGGAAAATAAACGTTATGGTGGGACCTATGAATGTTTTAACGGTGAGAATATTATCCCCACTGCTATTTTTGGTGTGGTCCATTTGAGTTTTGGATATGATTCATTTTTTTGCTCATGCTTTAAAATGATCTCTAAAAATGGATGAATGGTGTGAATATAATAAATACATCATTTTAGGGCCCATTTAACTGTGATCTCCTTTGAACCGTTCGTATAACCCAAAAATTGACCGAGTACTTCATGAAATTGATTGAGCTTCACATAAATTGACCCAAACCTCACCCTAATCGATTATTAGTCTGCATATATCCATTGACCCAAACCTCATTCCAATCAATTTCAACTCATCTGCATACAATCTAATCTCTATCCCATAAAACTTCTCATCTATACCAACGGAGCTCCTGTAATGTATGGAAGGAAAACTAACCTCACCCCAATCAATTTCAACTCATTTGCATACAATCTAATCTTTGTCCCATAAAACTACTCATCTATACCAACAAAGCTTCGGTAATGTATGGAAGGAAAACTAACCCAAATGGAGTTACTTACCCTTCAGAGCTCTTCATCCATTCTCGGTTTCCCAAAGTTGTAAAAAATTCATCATCGAGAAGTACCTAATAAACTCCATCAGTACAATTTCATGTTCGCTGGTAAGATGAAACAACAAATGTAACACCATTGATTATTAGTCTGCATACATCCATCGACCCTAAGGTTGTTGCTGACCATTCACTCATACCGAGCAACTTGTTCATTTGCAATGAGGCGCTGATTCTACCCTGGGTGACCTGCTAACCAGTCACTCATACCGAGTAACTTGTTCATTTGCAATGAGGCGCCGACTCTACCTTGGGTGATGTGTTGACCAGTCACTCACACCGAGCAACTTGTTCATTTACAATGAGGCACTGACTCTACCCTGAGTGACTTGTTAATCATTCTCTCATACCGATCGAGCAACTTGTTCATTTACAATAAGGCGCCGACTCTACCTTGGGTGACCTGCTGACCATTCACTCATATCGAGCACTTCATGAAATTGACTAAACACTTCGTATGCAATGAACTGGAAGTGATGAACCCAGGTGGATCAAAAGACATAGGTGTGGGGTTGCCATGGCCATTTTGGCCTTAGTGATTCGAATAAGACCAATGACTGCAATGGAGGTACTTCAGCTTCATGAAATTGACCAAGCTTCACATGAAATTAATCGAGCCTCATATGAAATTGATCGAGCTTCATATAAAATTGATCGAGCCTAACATGAAATTGACCGAGCCTCACATGAAATTGATAGAGCCTAACAAGAAATTGACGGAGCCTCACATGAAATTAAACGGTTACTTCTTGAAATTGACCGAGCTTCTCATGAAATTGACCGAGCTTCACATGAAATTGACCGAGTACTTCTTTAAATTGACCAAGCTTCACATGAAATTGACTGAACCTCACATGAACTTGATTGAGTACTTCTTGAAATTGACCGAGCCTCACATGAAATTGACCGAGCTTCACATAAAATTGACCCAAACCTCACCCCAATCGATTATTAATCTACATATATCTATCGACCCAAACCTCACCCCAATCAATTTCAACTCATCTGTATACAATCTAATCTTTATCCCATAAAACTATTTATCTATACTACCAATAAAATACAACATTTCACAATATTTTCATATTCTTCCCATGCGTAGCTTCTTCGATGGATGCACCATTTTCGTCCTTCCTTAAAAAAATAAATGAAGTAATGATTGAAGGTAGAAAGGTTATTATCATCCTAAAACAAGATCTAACGAGAAAAAAAGGAGAAGATTTAGAAGAGAAGAGAAGATTTTATAAAATAAATTTTTGGTAAAAGGATATTCTCATAGAGTTTTTGGTGGTAGGGTATTCTCGTATGGAGGGGAGAGAATATTTGAAAAAATGGGTTTTTAGTGGTAGGGTATTCTTGTATTAAAGGGATAGAAGATTTGAGAAAATGGAATTTTGGTGGTAGGGTATTCTCGTATGAAGGGAGAGAATAAAAGATTTCAGAAAATGAGTTTGTATTACAGGGGTATTCTCGTCCGATAAAAAGGCAATGGTTTAGTTATGAAAGTAAAGTTTTAGTGGTTCTAAAAAGCCGATGGATAAAAGGATATATTTGCAGTCGGAAAAATCTATGCGAACTTCTTGCGACGGGAAGCTAGTTTATGAAAAAATTATCATGCTCATCCATATTTCTAGATCATGTTAAGGAAATAGTCCTAAAAATAGTGTACATCCAAAACTTTAAGTGGGTGGCATGATAGGAAAATGTCGGTAACGAAATACCTAGCATGATGTTTATACGCCATCCATACCATTTGTTATGGGAAGATCCGAGCCCCTTTATAGTTCCGAGGACCAACATCTTCTTAGTCCGATCAAACGTAAGAACACCCAAAATAATGAACTGTTGAAGAGAACGACATCCGAGTCGGGGGCTCATCCTCGTCCTCATCTTCATTTGAAGGACCTCTGAGCCGAGGGCTTGTGCTCGTCCTCATCTTCATCTGAAGAAGGACCTCCGAGCCGAGGGCTCGTCCTCGTCCTCATCATCGTTTGAAGGAGGAACTCCGAGCCAAGGGCTCGTCTTCATCCTCATCTTTCTCCAAAGAGGTGATGTCTTAGGCCGAGGCCAGAGCGAGATGCAGGTACATTACGCACCAAACAAGGAAACTACCCTAAGGAGACACAACCGACCGTTTCGTTCGTAGATACACATGATATGTTACACGATCTCCGAATTACAGGCCGCATCTCCACGATCATATAATCCCGCTGATTGAGTAAATTGTGCCGAGAATAACGAACCCAGACCGTCTGATGCCCAGGTATAAATACAATGAGACCCCATTGCTACAAGTACTTAACATCTTGCACTCTCCCTCTACTTCTCAACTTAAACCCAGATTCCCTTGACCTGACTTAGGCATCAGAGGGTCCCCCGGCCTAGCCAGAGTCTCCTTTACTTGTTCCAAGCGTGTAGGTTCAAGACGTTGAAGTGGTTCGAAGTTCAGGAGACAGGGTGGGGAGTCGCCCAGTTTTTAACCTCAACATTTTTGGCACTGTTTGTGGGAACTTGATACAAAAGGTCAGGTTCCTATTCTCGATCATAATGGCTAGAGGAAAGAAAAAAGTAGTAGCTGTAGAACCAGAGCCAAATGAGCATACTCGCTCCTCCTCACTACTTCACACTGAATCAACCCCGGGGCCTTCCCAGCGTTCTCGCAATCGGGCGAGTAAGTATCGAGCCATGCAGAACGAGATACAGGCCCTGCGCGACGAAGTAAACCAGATGAAGCAACAACAGGAGCCGCAATGTAACGCCTCGTGTTTTCAGGACCCGAGTATATGACCAGTTTCCCAAAAACTCGAGTGTTAACTTATAAAGATCTAAAGTCTGCATATTTTTTTTTTTCTTTCATCAGAGTAAGCAGATGAGCGTAGTATAGACAAATCAGACATAAAGGAAAGTTGCATTATCATTTAAATATATAAGAAGCTGCCCATAATGACTTATACAAACCAATGTCTCCATTCTTACAATACAAAATGAAATAATATTACATGTGAAATAAAGTAAGTTACAACAATCTTGAGATGTGAAATCCTTTAGCAACCTTGTGAACAACATTGGCTTGCTCTATACCTACATCAACTGTTATGGTTTGATAGCGTCAATGGCTATCGCAGTGAGGAGCATCCTCTAAGATTGCCACTCATCGTTCATAATCCCATATAGATTGCAAGTCATGAAAATGAATATATTAAACATGACATTTCATAATCATGTTCATACACTCCAAAAAAATCAAACCAGTCAACAGAATCTCATCATAAACAAACATAATAGCATTCGCAATATAAGGATACATGTTCAGGTAATAAAATAATCAACCATACGACTTTCTATTACACCTAAAAATCACATTGTACGTGAACACCGCAAGATGGCTAGGAAATCGCTAAGCGAACACCCACTCCACCTGGAGACATGGTACAAGTGAAATCCATAAGGTGAATAAAAAATCAACCTTTAAACCTCTACTTCACTCAGGAATCATATCGTACGTGAACTCCGCAAGATGACTAGGAAATCGCTAAGCGAACACCCGCTCCACCCGAAAATTATGGTACGACTGAACTCCATAAATGAAGAGAGAACAACGCACAACGTCTTCTTTACCCGGAAGTCATATCGTACGTGAACTCCGCAAGATGGCTAAGAAATGCTAAGCGAACACCTGCTCCACCCAGAAATCATGGTACGACTGAACACCGCAAGGGGAAGAGACAAGCAACATATAAACTCTAGACCACCCGGAAATCAAATTGTACGTGAACACCACAAGATAGCTAGAAAATCACTAAGCGAACACCCGCTCCACCCTAAAATCATGATACGACTGAACACTGCAAGATGGCTAGAAAAACCAACATGTAAACTCTAGACCACCCGAAAATCGTATCGTATGTGAACTCCGCAAGATGGCTAGGAAATTGCCAAGTGAACACCCGCTCCACCCGAAAATCACAATACAACCGAACACCGTGAGATGGCTAGGAAACAACAAGATATGAGAGTATAACCATCAAGCCACAAAAGGGCACCAACTACCCATCAGAGCCACGAAGGGCAAATAAACGATTCAAGCCACGTAGGGTAAATATGCGATCCGAGACATATAAGGTTGGGCGATCCAAGTCGCGTAAGTCAAATATGGATCGCAAGAAGGTGAGTCCATGACAGGTCTCATTCATTACATCACTCGATCACAAACGACAGACATACAGTTAATTTACAATGCATGACTAAAGATAACATCAAATCATTTATGCATGTTATAATTAAAGAGAGATGTCTACCATATAACACAACAATTTAGGTTATTCAGTAGTAAGGTAAGTAATTTCAATCAGAGGAATCATGTCATCATCTATATTCAGATTGATGAAATTAAGTGGGAAGCTCAAACAGTGAGTCCTCACGTTAGACGGGATCAACTTGAATTCAATCGCAATGTCCACACCGACTTGATTTTAACAAGAGCGATCTAAAGTAGCCTCTACTAAATACCTATACTCAACCAACACAAACAGATTAATAACCTATCTTATTATTATTACTATATACATGTAAAATATATTTTTAGTTAATAGAAGGTGATTAGGGAGTCAACTCACCTTTGAATAACCCCAATCTAGGTTAAACTCGCAAGATAGCCGAGTCAACTCGTGTGGCGGCCCTCGACTCAAAAGCGCTCTCTTCCTCCTCTCCCTTTCCTTCCTTTCTCTTCCTATCCTCCTCTTTCTGACTGTTTTTCCTTTTTTTAAAAAAAAAAATTCCTGGAACGTCCAGCAAGAACCTGGACCGAGTCAACTCGACAATGAGTTGACTTGACTCCCCAACTCTCTCTCTCTCTCTCTCTCTCTCTCTCTCTCTCTCCCTTTTTCTTTTTCTTTTTTTCCTTGCTGGAATCCCAGCTGGACTAGGCCACTCGACCCAGTCAACTTAGTCAGAAACTAAGTCGACTCGGTTCCAGCTGAACAGCAGCCCCACACTGCCTCTCCCTCATTTTTCTTCCCTTCTTCTTTTCTTTCTTATGTTTCTCTCTTTCCCTTTCTTGTTCCTTCTTCTTCCTTCTCTAATGACCAACCAGGTCAGCCACCGACCCCAAAAGCTGACTCATAGTGAGTAGGTGGAATGAGATTTGGGCAGTAACCCAGCAGCACCTCTCCACCTGCTCTCTCTTTCTTCTCCGTCTTCTTCTCCTTTCTTCTTCCCTTCTCGTGCTTCTCTGATGACCAGATAGGCCGTTCAATCAAAACCCAGACTGATTTCGGTCTGAGTCAAGCTGGAGCGTCAGCGATCAGCGACGGCAGCAAGGAGGACAACCTCCTCACTCTCTGCATTCTCATTTCTCTCTTTTGTTTTCTTTCTTTCTTTCTTCTTCTTCTTTCCTTTTTTCTCCTCTCCCATTCCTTCCCTCTCTGCTGCATCTAGAATGCAACCAGCAATAGATCATCGGTCGAGGATTGTCGAGGAAGATGATCAGCCTCCAATGGTGGATCGAAATCCGACCGGTATTTCTTCGAGCTGAGTGTTATAGGTAGTGTGTATAGGCTTAGAGGAGCTCGGAGACTGGTTAGAGTGAAGCTCCAAGGAGGTTTTCATGGTGGGTTTGAACTTGGGAGGAAACGGCTGGGAGAGCTATTTTTGGTTGTTAGTTTTCTACCCAAAACCCTAGTTTTTGTAGATAGTATGGACGGCTAAGATAACCCTCCAAGGGACGGTCAGGATTGAGAGAGGACGTTTCACGCGGATTGTGGAGCTGGCAAGAAGAAAATCAGTTTCTATTTTTGGAATTTTTGTGTTTGTAGGGCCTGTTTGTAGCAAGGGTTATGTGCATGTGGGTGCCTTTCAACGTGTGATACGAGATGGGTTTTGGTGGGACCCAAGCCCTGGACATGATGGATGGTTTGGATCATGCATTTTGTTGATCAAGGTGGCCATAATTCAAATAGATGGACGTCCTTCGTCCGTTTCAAAAATACGCCTGCCGCGGGAAAGGAAAGAGGAATTTCCCTCTTTTGGAAATGGGTCGGGTCAAACCCACTTGACCGGCCTCCCTAGTCTCGTGCATAGTGAGTGCACGCACTCCACATATGCACCCATCAATGGTGGGGCCCACAGAGATGTTCGTGATGTGATCCACTCCGTTCATCGGTTGTGTCACCTCGAATTAGAGACTGGTCCAACGAATGAGGTGGATCCATGGCTTAGGTGGGCCATATCATCTAAATTGTGGCCCTTAAGTGTCAACCACCGATGATTTACGATGATTTGAGGTCCACACTCGTGATCAGAACCATTCACCTAACTGGTGAGCCAATCAGGTCCCCTACCTATTCATGTTGGCATCATCTTACATACACACACACACACACACACACACACACACACACACATATATATATATATATATATATATATATATATTATTAATAGTCATTTATCAATTAATAAAGTATTTAATTGGTAATATTATAGATAAATATCATTAATAATGTTCCAAGTGTGTTATAGTTAATTAATATAATATTCTTATATATCCATTATAATAAACATTTGTAAATAATATTTCAAATTATATAATAAAAATATATTTAGATATTTGTTTGGTATAATACATTACTAGTTATTGATAAACATTTATTTAAAATCATTAATACTTATAATGTATTTTTGTGCATATATTAGTATAACAAAATTTATGTTAAGTGATGTACATTTTATATATATAATATAATACAATAATAAATAGTTAAATTTTAAAATGTAAATATTAGTCAATGTACATCAATTATATGATAATGTGTTGGCATACAATTTATTATATATACAGTTTAAATAATAAGAATAAATAATATACATTACTTGAATGATTTAAGTAAACATATGTATTATTACAAATAATTATAAAATTATTTTGTATTGTGACATATATATCTAATCATATCATGAATTATTTGGTATTCCTGGTAACACCCGAGTACTGAAAAGTACGGGGTGTTACATGCAACCACGCCTGACTCAGGAAAATCCTGTTCCCGAGCCCATCGATCTTGTCGTGGAAGCTCACTCCAAGCCGAGGAGTATGAGGCCCGAGGCGCCTCAACACCCCCAGATGCCGGTTTCGGGTCAGAATCCTCCCCCGACCCAAATCCAAGTCTCGGCTCGGAATACAGCCACTCGAGCTCCGACCAATGCTTCGGTCACTTTGGCCCTAGCACCGGCTAGAACGGAGGAGGGGAAGGAGGACTCCAGAAATAGAAAATGCCCAAGAAACCGTAGCAGAGAACAAGGATCCATGGGAGAAACAGTTTGCAGAGCTCAACGACAAATTCCTGGCTATGGAAAAGAAACAACAGCCGACGTCAGTTCCCACCGTCGTTTAGGCAATGATGGAAGAGACCGAACTTCCCTTCACCTTGGAAATCATGAATGAGGTGATGCCTCAGAGGTTCCGGATACCTCCCGTCATCCAATACTCTGGGTCCGGAGACCCATTCGAGCATGTGGAAGCCTATCGCTCATGGATGCAGATCTAGACGGTGACGGATGTCATGATGTGCCGAGGGTTCTCGATCACGCTCACAGGTTCCGCTCGGAGTTGGTACCGGCAGCTCAAACCAAAGTCCATCAGTTCCTTCACAGAGTTGAGTCGACTATTCCTTACCCAATTCATAAGTGGTAAGAGAAGTCGAAAGCCCAACACTCACCTGTTTGCTATCAAGTAAGAGCCGAAGAAGTGTTGAAAGACTACATCGCTCGCTTCAATGAGGAAGCACTATTGATAGAAGATTATGACGACAAAATGGCGCTCACTTCTGTGTTCAGCGGTCTAAAAGAAGGAAAATTTACCTTCTCCATCGGAAAGAATCCACCAAAGACATTAGCAGAACTCGTTGCTAGAGCTTAGAAATACACTAACACCGAAGAATTCTCCAATGCTCACAAAAATGTCCAGGTGACAGAGCCGAATGGTGAAGGAAAGAGGCCTAGGAACGAGGAATCCCAACTGTCCAACAAAGGGCCCAACAATCATGCCCCTCGCGATCGTCGCCCAAGCAGAAGGCCGGAGGGAAAATTCTGCTCCTACACCCATCTTAACACATCCACCGAGCAGATCCTATTGGACATCCGAGGAGAAAAGCTACTGAATTGGCCCGTCTATAAGAGGACCGATTTGGATCATCGAGACAAGTGTAAATACTGCCGTTTTCACCGAGATCACGGCCATAACACGGCTGACTGTGTAGATCTCAAAGACGATATCGAGACCATTATTCGGAAGGGACACCTGCGCCGATACACTAAAGAAGGAAAAACTGCTTGGAAAGAAGAGAGAGCGAGAGCAGCCGAATAATAACACGGAAGAGCCCGCCGAAATCCATACCATCTTCGGGGGTTCATCTGGGGGAGGAGACTCGAATAGGGCACGAAAAGCCCACTCTCAGAAGTCTGATATGGAACATTACATCCACTTAACCGAGCGGCCCAGCAAGGAACTCCAGGTTAGCCCATGCACTCTGACCTTCACGGAAGAAGATGCGCACGGAATCCAGCATCCCCACGACGATGCCCTGGTAGTTATTATGGCCATAACGAACCGCAAGGTATATCGCATGTTGGTCGACATCGGGAGCTCAGCAGACGTAATCTATTCTTAAGCCTTTGAAAGAATGTGGATTCCGAGATCTCATCTCATACCTGTGAAGACTCCCCTGCATGGCTTTACCAGGGAAAGAGTGATCTCTGAGGGAGCCATCTCCCTCCCGGTAACTGCGGGAGAAGGACAACATCAGGTCACCCTCATGGTGGACTTTCTTATTGTTAATGTACCATCAGTACATAACGTCATCTTGGGTAGACCTTCCCTCAATGCAATGAAGTCAGTTATCTCCACCTATCATCTGATGATGAAATTCCCTGCTGAGGGTGGGATAGGGTACCTCCGAGGCGATCAACATGAAGCTCGAAGATGTTATGCTATAACAATCAAGAAGGGGTCAGTTAAACAAGCACTTACTATCAACATGTTAGACCCCAGAGGACCCGCGGAAGAATCGTTCGTATAAGATCTGAAGAAAGTACCGCTCGATGAGGCCAATCCAAGCGGACGGTCCAGCTCGGAACTTGATTGAACCCTAAGCGACGATCCGAAATGCTAATCTTTCTACGGAAGCACAAGGACGTTTTTTCGTGGTCACATGAAGATATGCCTGGGATCTCTCAAGACGTCATTGTTCACTCCCCAAGTATAGGGTTGTGATGTAGTAATAAACTCGGTAAGACCGAGGTCGAATCCACAGGGACTGAAACCTGTACGTAATCTGAAAATAACTAGGGCTAGAACTAGAATGAGATGAATTCTAAATCAATTGTGATTTGAGGAATAATGGTGAAATAATTAAACTAAAATTTAAGAGAATTCAGAAGTGGGAAACTAGGTATTAAGAGGATTCACTTGTAGAGATCAGGGAGATCTACACTTGATTCATGAAAATCAACTGAACTTCCTTTGATGTAGTTTTGAAAAGATGAAAGGTATATGAATTAGAATGGATTCCATCATTAAACCATGCCCAGGAAACAAAGTAAACAATAGAATTAAACTAATTACCAACCAATCAATGTATGAAGGTTAGGAAGGGTACCGTCATCCGACCATGCCCAAGAGACGATGGTGAACAATAGGGCTCCCTGACGTCATAAACATAAAGAGAAAGAAATACTCAAAGCCGTCACAGATCTATTGTAATTTTAGTCACAACGAATCATTAAAAACTGAAAGCATTCCCATAATCAAACCAAAATCAAAAGAAATCTGTTCTATCTAACATGAATCAGAGCCGTAGGATTGTTCCCATCACACCACAAGCTTCACCTCTTAGCCCTAGCTAAGAGGTTTAGCCCGTCATAGATGGACTATCTCTTGAAAAAAAAAACATGAAAATAAATAAAAAGAAAAAGAAAAGAAATAAACTACTACACTCTATCTCCCTGCGTTCCCTGCTCCTGATGATGCCTCCACGGCTGGCCTCCCCTTTTTCTCTATGCTCTCTTCTCTTTCTTATAGCAATAGGAAGTCCGTCAATTTGCTGGAGTGCGAAACTCCTGGAGTCGGTGCGGAAGGTCAGGCGTTTACATAGACAAAATGCAGGACTGTTTTGGGACGGATGACTATCCATCTCCTTTCTTGGCCTTCATGGTGATGGTCACGGCCCCATATTGATGAGTGTGAACGGTTCAGATTGCTGATCTGATCGTTATCTTGATCGTGAAATGGCCCGGAAGTCCCGGTTTTCCCGGACTGCGTAAACAAAGCTTGCGTACGCACTGAGACTTACGCTGGCTGACGATGGGGTCCATAATCAGGATTCTTTGAGAAATCCAGTCCGTCCATTGTACTTAGCTCGAAAAACCACCCGAAAATGGGTATATTTTTCTCAGATTTAGTGTGGTCCACGTGATTTCCTGAGCTGCCGTCCGTCTTGCGTTTTGACAGTTGAAAACCAATCTATGCTGTCTTTTAAATTTCTCCACCTAGGCTGTGATCAGTGGCTTCATGGGAAACTGATGGACGACTCGGATCACCGATCCGACGACGATCATAAACATAGTGGGACCCACGGCTGCTGGATTTTACGAACGCGCGAACAGAGACCGCGCGTTCTTCCGCTGTTGTGTTGGTGGGGCCCACTTTCTATGGATTTTGCGAGATCCACGCCGTCCATAATCTTCTCTTCAAAATTTCGACCGGGGATGGACGGTTTTCATCATCCTTTGATGTGACCCACTTAATGTATCATGCTCCAACGGCTGCGGACGAGTATCTTCTACTTACTGTGATCGGCACATGTGCATGCATGGATGATAATGGACAACATAGTTCTGTCCAGAACGAATTCCTCTAAATGATGGATGGCTTGGATTGCAAAATACTTTATAGGTGGGGCCCACTAATCATCAACCGACGCCCCTGTTTCCGTGAAAAACGGAAATTTTCGTTTTTTTCTTGCGAGAAGTCGGGTCAGCCGCTGCTGACCGACTTGGTATTTTCGGTGCACGGTGAGTGCACCGCTTCTGTGCACTCCACCTACACGAAGTGAGACCTACCGTGATGTATATGCAAAATTCAATCCGTCCATCTATTTTTCCACCTCCTTTAAATGGTTAATCCCAAAAGTGAAGCATATCCAGATGTCAAGTGGGCCCCACTTAAGGAGTTACAGGGCTGATCTGACTGTTGGCCCACTTTTATAGGGATCCAGGAGTTGAAATTTGACCTGTACGGCTCATTTGTGGTCCTCAGGTGATGTATGAAATTCGGAGCCGATCAGATGGTGGAAACCTTATGATCTTGCATTCTGGCTGACTTTCAGGCCACTTGAGCTTCAGTTCCTCAGCTTTCTTGGATCTCTGGCATTAATCTTAGTCCCCTGGAGTCCGTCCCTTGCCTTGGTGTCATCAGAGCATTAAATCCCAGCTTTTAGCATCTTTTTGTATTCCACGTTTGCAAATGTACATTGCGTCACAAACGCAATTAAATCGGGCCGTTAAACCGTACCATGTTCGTAAATTAGGACAATAACTGGGGTCTAATTTGCAATATTTAACCCTCAACATAACCCCCAACCAGCATTTTGCTAGTCCCGAGCAAAGTATGCGAAAAATAAGTTGAGAATTACAGGGCAATTTCCATGAAACCGAGTGATATATATTTTTTTTTTTTGAAGAACGATTTAGATACTAGAAATCTACGATTCATGAATGTTGGGCATAAATTTCTCCTAGAGGCAAGTGCATGGTAGACTTCATAATCAAGTTCAAAGTATTAATCCATCAATTAGAAAAATTATAAACATTGAGTTTCATGAGTGTATAGTCAAATCTCGGCTTATCAACATTAAGATTCAATTCATTTTTTCAAGATAACGTTAGTAACCACAAGAGCATTCAGGACACCCAAACTAAACGTGCCACACAGATCATTCTTTCATTCTTCCAGCTTTTGATGATTTTCACACTATGTCAACTTTTTAAGAGTAAAGCCAAGGAGGGGAAACGAATCCTCACCTATAGGGAGCAAACCTATGGTGAAAACTAGTCGCCTAACTCTTTTCAAATGTCAATCATGGGGGATCGAATCTACACCTATAGGGGGCAAACCTATGGTGAAGTTCGTTCACCCAATCCTGGGTATTTTCTTTTTCTTCAATTGATCATGACGGGCAATTTTTCAGCTTAGTGATTACCAAGTTAATCCTTCAATATTAAACTGAAACCTTAATGTGTAAGCGAGATGTGACATGTGAAATCATGACTCACTCAAAGTTTACAACTTCTAATTCTGGATTAACAATTCAAACATAACTGTGAAATCTAACAGATACGGAATCTAAGAGTCATAAATTGCCAACATCACATATCTTGTAATTCTAAATCCAAGATGGCCATCAAAATCACTTCGAATTCACAAGAATGTCTAAAAATTTTTTTAAAATTTCTTAAAAATTTTCACAATTTTTGCTCAAGACTAAAAAAAACACTGATTAGGTTACCTAATCTCCCACCCCCAACCTAAAATCTACATTGTCCTCAATGTAAAAGATATAAGCATGCCATACACATGGGACAACGAAAGTAAAAGAGAAGTGTTGGAAGGTAGTACCTGGATAACGAATCGAGAGACTTTTCTAAAAATATCAGCGAGAGAGTAAGTCAGCGCAAGGAGAAACCAACACAAGTAAAACACAAATAACAAAAATAAACTCCTTCCTATACCACTTTCGCAGGTGCTCTCGATTGCATTTAGCATATGCAACAAGCCTTTAAACCCCTAGGTTGCCCCTAGTGGACGAGTTGTAGTCTCGTGAGGGTTTGCAGCAATGTTACCCACAAACATTGAACTAACTAATTAAGAAAATAGAATGGCATGAAAAAGCTGGGTTGCCTCCCAGGAGCACTAAGTTTAATGTCTTCAGCCAGACTAAAGAAACTACCCTAATCCTATGAAAGCAGGGGAAAGACTACTCAGTAATGCCACAAGGTTCCTCTTCCGGCCAATATCTAGATAAATTTCTCAGTAGGTTTCTCAACAGGATCATCCAAAAGCCCTTTTTGCAATAGGCTTTGATGCCCTGGAGCATGAATGGCCGGAGATACTTATGTACCTTAGCAAAAATTTGTCGTTGATCTGCCTGAGGTATCCAAAGTATATGTGATTCACCTGTGTCAGAAAAAGTCTCAAAGTTAGTATCCCATGGTGAATCAAAGACTACAGGTGGATAAAATTCAGAAAAATTTTCGAGAAGTAATGTAGTCTCAATGCATTCCGAAGTTCCAGGCTTCGGTTCAATTTTCAGCTCCTCTTCCTTTAGTGGTAAACATTTAGGGTCTGGGGAAGGAGGGGCTTTAGAGTGAGGGTTTTCTCGGTCAGTGATGACTACCGAGATGTTGTCTTGCAAGGCATCCATTTTTTCTTTTGACATGAGATCGTTTGAATCTGCAAAGTGTGCCAAGCAATCATCCAAAAAGTTGGGAAGTTTAGCGAAGTGTGACTTATTTCCCAAGATGGAGCTCGTGATGATCTGTCTAAGGAATCTATCATCCTTGAAAGTGGATGGAGGTGCGCTCTCTTGCTCCAGTCCTGCACAGACAGATTGAAAATCAATAGGGGAAGCATCGATGTGGTCACTCTGTTCATTAAAACTACTCAATCGAGGCGTTGAATCATAAAAATTTGACAGTTCAGATGGTGACCTCAACTGGGTGGTTTCAACTTCAAGAGTTATATTAAGTGGCTCGTCCATCTCCCGCATTATATCATCATTCAATTCAGGGGAGTGGTCTAAACATGCATCACAAGGGTTGGAAGGGTCAGTTGAAATTGTTTCATTCTCCACATTCAAATCAGTCATGTCAAACATGTGGAGTAGATCATTATGGTTGACAACTTCATGAACCTCTTGATCATTGGCAGGGGTTACACTTGAGATTGAATCCCAATACTCATCATTGTTAAGTTCCGTGCAGTGTGCACTTGGGATGGGATCACATTCCTCACATTCTATTCCTTGATTGGGTTGAGGTTCGAATAAACTAACCTCTACCTCGTCTATGTAATCATGTGTATCATGTGAGTGAAGTGTATCACTATCATTATATTTAAAAGACACCCATGTCTCTTGATCATTCCTTTGGATAGTCATCGAGATCGACTCATCAGGAAATTGAACAATGTGCTCATCAATACAATCCAACTCTTCATTCTCAATTGTACTATTTTCCATAGTCGCATCACGTGAACTCCACTGTTGTACATCTTTTACAAGTTCTTGAAATCGTTGGAGCGTGTTTTGTTGAATGAGCTCCAAATTTTGTATGGAGTTTTGAAGTGAATTCTCTTGGATTGTTCTTTGTTGGATTTCTGAGGTATAGGACCCAAAAGAATCGTTATCATGATGCATTGTTGATTCAACTTTCCAATTTTGATGGTTCCATTGATCATATGTATGAGATTGTGTATGGAGAGTTGGATTTGGTTGAGGCTGAAGTGCATTAGCCTCAATTATCCTATCAAGGCGTGATTCAAGCTCTTCTATTAATTTTCTCATGTCCGTAGAAGAGTCTGTGTCACTTTGAGATGACTTCCCTTGGATCGATTTTGGTTGAATCTCAAAGGTAGGGGATCCAAGAGAATTATCACTATAACATGTTGTTGGTTCATCTTTCCGACATTGATGGTTCCACTGATTAGAGTCATACGGATCATGTGTGGGAGAATCTGATAGTTGGTAATACATATTATCACTCATAATATAATCACGCATTGTTTTCTTGTTCTCGGATGAGTGATAATAATTCTCACTCCCATAGTTATGATAACCCCAACACTCACGTACTGTCTTGTTAATCCGTGGTGTGTAATTGTTCTCCTGCATATGATCACGTAAGGACTTCTTAACCGATGAAGCGTTATACTCTGGTTGGTTCTCGATGATTGTTTCAGGAAAATTCTGAGACATAGGTTGATTTCTATCATAATTATCATCTCAATATAGATTATTCTTCTCAGCATACTGACGTTCCCACTCGTGCATATACATGATGAGTCCCCAACTCTGATTCTAATCCTAAGAAAATAGAACAAAAAGGTCCTACAACAATATGGAAAGTAGGTAGAGGAGTTAGAAGGAAGTTACCAAGTTAGAAATTCCTATGTTAAGATCCTGCAAAAGAAACCAAAAGAGATTAGTTCCTAAAAATAGAAATTCTAAAGTTGAAAAATTCTAAGATGGAAACATGAAGTTAGTTTCTAAAAAGGAAAAAAAAATTCTAAAATAAATGAAAGCCTAGAAATAGAAAATTTCTAAAAATAGAAAGTTAGTCTCTAAAAGGGAAACCTAAAATAAGAGAATTTCTAAAACTAAAATCATAATTCTAAAAATAGAAAAAGTAGAAAATTAGAAAGAAATTACCAAATTTGAAGTTTCTATCTTAGAATCCTACAAAATAAGAAAACAGGTCAGTTTCTATAAATCAGAAAAACTTAAACCTAAAGTTAGTGAAAATCCTAATCTTAATCTAATTCTAAAACCAATTAATTTCAGAAATACGTAGTTGTCAGTCCCTGACAACGGCGCCAAAAACTTGTTCACTCCCTAAGTATAGGGTTGTGATGTAGTAATAAACTCGGTAAGACCGAGGTCGAATCCACAGGGACTGAAACCTGTACGTAATCTGAAAATAACTAGGGCTAGAACTAGAATGAGATGAATTCTAAATCAATTGTGATTTGATGAATAATGGTGAAATAATTAAACTAAAATTTAAGAGAATTCAGAAGTGGAAAACTAGGGATTCAGAGGATCCACTTGTAGAGATCAGGGAGATCTACACTTGATTCATGAAAATCAACTGAACTTCCTTTGATGTAGTTTTGAAAAGATGAAAGGTATATGAATTAGAATGGATTCCATCACTAAACCATGCCCAGGAGACAAAGTAAACAATAGAATTAAACCAATTACCAACCAATCAATGTATGAAGGTTAGGAAGGGTACCGTCATCCGACCATGCCCAAGAGACGATGGTGAACAACAGGGCTCCCTGACGTCATAAACATAAAGAGAAAGAAATACTCAAAGCCATCACAGATCTATTGTAATTTTAGTCACAACGAATCATTAAAAACTGAAAGCATTCCCATAATCAAACTAAAATCAAAAGAAATCTGTTCAATCTAACATGAATCAGAGCCGTAGGATTGTTCCCATCACACCACAAGCTTCACCTCTTAGCCCTAGCTAAGAGGTTTAGCCCGTCATAGATGGACTATCTCTAAAAAAAAAAAACATGAAAATAAATAAAAAGAAAAAGAAAAGAAATAAACTACTACACTCTATCTCCCTGCGTTCCCTGCTCCTGATGATGCCTCTACGGCTGGCCTCCCCTTTTTCTCTATGCTCTCTTCTCTTTCTTATAGCAATAGGAAGTCCGTCAATTTGCTAGAGTGCGAAACTCCTGGAGTCGGTGTGGAAGGTCAGGCGTTTACACAGACAAAATGCAGGACTGTTTTGGGACGAATGACTATCCATCTCCTTTCTTGGCCTTCATGGTGATGGTCACGGCCCCATATTGATGAGTGTGAACGGTTCAGATTGCTGATCCGATCGTTATCTTGATCGTGAAATGGCCCGGAAGTCCCGGTTTTCCCGGACTGCGTAAACAGAGCTTGCGTACGCACTGAGACTTACGCCGGCTGACGGTGGGGTCCATAATCAGGATTCTTTGAGAAATCCAGTCCGTCCATTATACTTAGCTCGAAAAACCACCCGAAAATGGGTATTTTTTTCTCAGATTTAGTGTGGTCCACGTGATTTCCTGAGCTGCCGTCCGTCTTGCGTTTTGACAGTTGAAAACCAATCTATGCTGTCTTTTAAATTTCTCCACCTAGGCTGTGATCAGTGGCTTCATGGGAAACTGATGGACGACTCGGATCACCGATCCGACGACGATCATAAACATAGTGGGACCCACGGCTGCTGGATTTTACGAACGCGCGAACAGAGACCGCGCGTTCTTCCGCTGTTGTGTTGGTGGGGCCCACTTTCTATGGATTTTGCGAGATCCACGCCGTCCATAATCTTCTCTTCAAAATTTCGACCGGGGATGGACGGTTTTCATCATCCTTTGATGTGACCCACTTAATGTATCATGCTCCAACGGCTGCGGACGAGTATCTTCTACTTGCTGTGATCGGCACATGTGCATGCATGGATGATAATGGACAACATAGTTCTGTCCAGAACGAATCCCTCTAAATGATGGATGGCTTGGATTGCAAAATACTTTATAGGTGGGGCCCACTAATCATCAACCGACGCCCCTGTTTCCATGAAAAACGGAAATTTCCGTTTTTTCTTGCGAGAAGTCGGGTCAGCCGCTGCTGACCGACTTGGTATTTTCGGTGCACGGTGAGTGCACCGCTTCTGTGCACTCCACCTACACGAAGTGAGACCTACCGTGATGTATATGCAAAATTCAATCCGTCCATCTATTTTTCCACCTCCTCTAAATGGTTAATCCCAAAAGTGAAGCATATCCAGATGTCAAGTGGGCCCCACTTAAGGAGTTACAGGGCTGATCTGACTGTTGGCCCACTTTTATAGGGATCTAGGAGTTGAAATTTGACCTGTACGGCTTATTTGTGGTCCTCAGGTGATGTATGAAATTCGGAGCCGATCAGATGGTGGAAACCTTATGATCTTGCATTCTGGCTGACTTTCAGGCCACTTGAGCTTCAGTTCCTCAGCTTTCTTGGATCTCTGGCGTTAATCTTGGTCCCCTGGAGTCCGTCCCTTGCCTTGGTGTCATCAGAGCATTAAATCCCAGCTTTTAGCATCTTTTTGTAGTCCACGTTTGCAAATGTACCTTGCATCATAAACGCAATTAAATCGGGCCGTTAAACTGTACCATGTTCGTAAATTAGGACAATAACTGGGGTCTAATTTGCAATATTTGACCCTCAACAGTCATGGTCCACAAGTTAAACGTGGACCTGGATCACAAACCCGTGAAACAAAAGAGGTGGCCATTCGACGCCGAGTGGTATGAAGCCATAGTCGACGAAGTCTCCACTCTACTTGATGCCAGTTTCGTAGAAGAGGTATATTATACCGATTGGATCGCTAACGTGGTCCTCGACAAAAAGGCCAACGGAAAATGGCGGGTCTGCATAGACTACTCGGATCGGAACAAGGTGTGTTCGAAGGATAACTTCCCGTTGCCTCGGATCGACCAGCTGGTGGATAGCACAGCGGGGCATGAATTACTCTCTTTCCTAGATGCTTACTCCGGGTACAATCAGATAGCGATACATCCTCCAAACAGGCAGAAGACTACCTTTGTCACGAACAAGGGGCTCTACTGTTACCGGGTCATGCCGTTTGACCTGAAAAATACTGGGGCCTCATACCAAAGACTAGTGAACCAGATGTTCGCCAAGCAGATCGAACATACCATGGAAGTATACGTTGATGACATGCTGTAAAGAGTGTCAAGGCGTCCGATCACCTGACGGATCTTGGAGAAACCTTCACCATCCTCCGAGAATACCAGATGAAGCCGAACCCAGCGAAGTGCGCCTTTAGAGTCGGCTCATGGAAATTCCTCGGGTTTCAGGTCAGTCAGAGAGGCATTGAGGCAAACCCTGATAAAATCAGAGCACTCCTCGACATGAGTTCGCCTCAGACTGTCAAGGAAATACAATGTCTCACTGGACGAGTAGTCGCACTCTGACGTTTCATATCTAGAGCCACGGATAAATGCCTCCCCTTCTTTCAGCAGTTGAAGGGTCATAAGAAGGCAGAGTGGACGTCGGAATGTGAGCAATCGTTCTTGCAGTTGAAACAATACTTGGGCTCACGCGCCTATTATCCAAGCTCGAAGAAGGCGAGCCCCTGTTCCTGTACCTTGCAGTCTCGGCCTCGGCTGCCAGCTCAGCCCCGATCAGAGAGGTTAGAGGCAAGCAACACCCTGTATACTACGTGAGCAAGGCTATGGTACTTGCGGAAACAAGGTATCTGCCCCTGGAGAAGCTAGTGCTCAGCCTCGTCATTTCAGCTCGGAGATTACGCCCTTACTTCCAAGCTCATTCTGTTGTTGTGCTGACCGATTCTCCTCTTAGACAAGTTCTCCAGAAGCTCGAAGTTTCAGGTCGGCTGACCAAGTGGGCCATCGAACTTGGGGAGTTCAACATCCAGTTCCGTCCGAGAACAACAATTAAAGGTCAAGTCATGGTCGATTTTATTGCAAAATTCACAATTCCGAGTGAAGAAGAGATCAGTACCGAAGTCGAGATGACTCCACCTGTTCCCTCGAACGATCAAAAGGGGCATCAGAACTGGGGTGGGTTCTTTATGTGGACGGGTTGTCTAACGTTAAACGTGCTGGAGCAGGGATTGTCCTAATCGCGCCCGATTCTACATCCATCCAGTATGCGATCATGCTCGGCTTCAAGTCCTCTAACAACGAGGCGGAATACGAAGCCCTGCTCGCTGGACTCAGACTGGCGGCCGCTGGACTCAGACTGGCGACAAGTCTGGGAGTCCAGTCGATTCAGGTCCAATCCGATCCGATTCTCAGTTAGTGGTGAACCACATCTCCACCGAGTATGAAGCCAAGGAAACAAGAACGATTGCTTATCTAGACAAGGCAAGAAAATTGATTGAAAGGTTTTGGAGTTGCACCATCCATCAAATCCTCAGAGCAGAAAATTCATGGGCCGATGCCCTAACAAAACTAGCCTCGGCCAAGGAAGGTAAATCCCGCGAGTCATTCCCGTGGAGTTCATAGAACATCCGAGCATCAACTGGTCGGAGGAGAAAGCAATCAATCCAGTAGATGCTACGCCAAGCTGGAAGGATCCGATCTATGATTACCTCGTGACCGGCGAGGTCCCCCCGGATAGGCTGGAAGTCAGGCGCCTAAGAGTCCGAACAGCACAATACGTCATCCTAGATGGTATCCTGTAAAAAAAAAGGGCACTCTCAGCCCTACCTCAGGTGCCTCCGATCCGATGAGGCGGACTATGTTATTCGGGAGATTCACGAAGGAATCTGCGAAAACCATTCCGGCAGCTGAGCCCTAGCCTTGAAGATACTTTGGCAAGGATATTTCTGGCCGACTATCAATGAGGACTCTAAAGACTATGTTCAGAAATGCGACAAATGTCAATGCTTCGCAGCCGTGCCAAGGCAACCAGCAAAGGAAATGATCCCCATGAGCGGTCCGTGGCCATTCGCTCAGTGGGGGATTGACATCGTCGGTTCCCTGCCTACAGGAAAGGGACAAATCAAGTTCGCCATCGTTGCAGTCAACTATTTCACCAAGTGGGCCGAGGCTGAGCCCGTAGTAAAGATCATAGAACAGAAGGTAATTGACTTTGTCTAGAAAAACATCATCTACCGGTTCGGGATTTCGTCAACGACAAGTTCCGAAGCATGTGTCAAGGACTCGACATCATAAACGCATATTTTTCTCCTCGGAACCCCCAGTCCAATGGACAGGTGGAGGCGGTCAATAAAGTTATCAAGCACCATCTTAAAACGAAGTTGGAGAAAGCGAAAGGCAGTTGGGCCGAAGAGCTACCATTCGTTCTCTGGGCCTATAGGACCACAGCTCAGTCCTCAACTGGGCAAACTCCATTCTCGCTCTCTTATGGCTCGGAGGCAACAGTGCCAGTTGAAATTGGCCTCCCAACTACTCGGGTTAGGAATTACCAAGAAAATCAGAACCTCGACCAGATTGCAGCCAACCTGGATTGCTTAAAGAAGTCAGAGATATCTAGTCGCAGCTCGGCATCAGCAACTTGCGCGATTCTATAATTCGAAAGTCAAGACCAGGCGGTTCCACCCAAGGGACTTAGTCATTCGCCGGGTATTCCAGAACATCACTGAGCCAGGGGTGGGGACACTCGAGCCTAACTGGAAAGGGTCTTACCGTGTTGTTCAATCGACCAAACCGGACTCTTACCACTTAGAAGATCTCGAAGGCCGTCAGCTCCCCCACCCCTGGAATGTCGAGCACCTGAAAGTTTACTATCCATGACGAAATAGCCTTTAAGGCTCTCAATAAATGTACACTTCCGAGCTACAAGCCTTTAAGGCTCTTAATAAAATTCACTTCTTATCTACATGAACGAATTATCTACTAAGGAAAAGTTACATCTCATATGCAGAGGCGGCCTAAACGGACTGATCCCTTAAAGAAGGGGTTAGAGCGTTATCTCACGAAAACTCGACAGGGCATCCCCTCTCAGTCAGGGGAAAAGCCAAAAGATGACCCGACTCCCCAACATAGGAGTTGGCTCATCGCCCGACTAATGGATGAAACGAAGGTTTCTCGCCAATTGTGGGACGAGCTGACCCCAGTAGGTTTGGACAACTAGGATCAGGCCATAAAGGCTTCAAAATTCTATGAGACAGCATTAGAATGGGCTGATCCATCAAAGGGTCAGCTCGGCCATGCCCTAAAGTAAATCGACCTGTTAACGAATCAGTTTGGCAATCAACAATCAACAATCAACATCCAAAAATTAACTACGGATTAACATATAAAAGAAAAATCGTCATTCATGCACCCTCTTCAGATGGTAAAAAATTATCATTCATGTACCTTCTTTAGAAGGTCAAAAAATAAAATTCATCACGTCATTTACAAAAAAAATATTAAAAACTACGCAGTCGGAGGAGCCTGGGAGTCGGGGGCTTGGTCTGGGCAGACATCTTCAGCGGACTTCTCTCCAACGTTGTCGGACAACAAATGATCGAGGTTTAAGTCCAGATACAAATCCTGGACCACCTCTATACAAGCATCGAAGCATAGTTGTAAAACTTAGTGGCTTCGGCGTCCCTTTCCTTTAAAGCCTTGAAGGCGTTCACTGCAGCAGCCACCGCTACAGCCATGGAGGCCTCATCTTCGGCCCATTGAGTTTCCATTGCTTGGGAGATCGCTCGGCCCTATTCTTCTGCCGCCTCAGCTTTAGTCCGCTCAAGGACTTCACCCAATCGGGCATTCTCCTTAGCTACAAATCCGCATGGACCTTGGCTCGTGTCAGTTCAGTCATTGCCACACTGCATTGGGCCTCGAGATCATTCACGACTCCCTGCAGCTAGAGCTCTCTGGCCTCAAGATCATTCATGACTCCCTGGAGCCGAAGCTCTTTAGTCTTCCTATCCTCAAGCTGCAGGCGCAGAAAAGTAGCTTCATCCCGCAAGATCACTGCTTCGGTTTTGAGGACCTCCACCTCGGCCTCTCTCTTTTTCGACTCTCGCACCCTCTCCAGAGCCGAAAGGAGCTTCGGGACAGACTGAATGAAAACAGAGAAATAAACATATGAGTGTGAAGGAAATAGAAACTAAGAAGTAGAAGGGCAACCGAAAATATCGTGTAAAAAACGGAAGCCATGTCATTCAAGGAGCTGTCCGATTTGGTGTGAAGGCAGGCTATATCCTCATCCGGGGCATGTTTGACCGCCCAAGGCGTCAGGCAAGACATGTGGTAGCTCGGTTCGAACCTCCCACCGCTTGTCCCCACCTGGGTCGAGTCCATTGCTTCCTCAACCCCGGTCCGACTGCCTGCTGAGACTTGAACCTCGGCCCCGAGATCATTCCCGACGTCGGGAGGAGAAAGCATGTCGTCTGCCATCCTGATGGCCTCCTCCCATTGGGAGGAAGAAGGCACTGCAATGCAAGGCTCGGGGGCTCTAGGAGGAACCTCCACAGTAGGGGGAATGACGGCAGGCGGGAGGGAAGGAGTCAGAGCAATGATTGTCGGAGTTGGAAAATGATTGCTGGGACTCGGGCCTTGGCAGGTGCCACAACGGAAGCTGCGGCGACGGAAATTGGAGCTGCAGCTGAAGCTGCAAAAACAGAAACTGGACTAGAAGGGCCCTCCCCGCGAGGAGCGGCCTGCCTCCTTCGAACGGTGGTCTTTATCCGGGGCTCAGCCCTCAACATCTCCTCTGTTGTTGGGGCAGCTTTCCTCTTCCGAGAACCAGATGCCTCTGTCATGCCTGCGTAGAAAACAACAAATCAGCGACTAAGTGGATAAGTTTGACCTCTCCAAAAGAAATAGAAGAGGAACTTACTGAAAGATGTTGGGAGAGGTTGAGACTTGCACAGCCCGGACCAGTGAAGGTTGGCGGCAGTGATCAGGTCTGACCAGGAGCGTGCCTTAGCCTTGGCAATGCGATTCTTCTGATCCGAGTCGAGGAGAGGCAGGCCCCTTGGGAAATCTACAAGGACAAAGGGAGCTTCGGTCCGACTGGAATTAAAACACAGGGAAAAAAGTAAGGAAAGAAAATGCTTAAAGTTCGACCTGGTTTTGAAAATCAAGTGGGGACCCGGGTTGCCAGAATCCCGAGCTCCGCCGCTAGTGCCTCCCATTCGCCCGCAGCCCAAAACCACTTATTCTTCCAGTCCTTGTTAGAAGACGGAAGGTTTATCACCGACCCCGACCCTTTGTTGCCTTGGGTCACGAAATAGTACCATGATTCTTATCTATCGTGCTTGACCAGGTATAAGCTTATCAACTCCTCTGGGGTCAGCTCTGAATTCCTGACTTGACACCAGATGATGAAGGAAGAAATCAACACCCTCCAAGCGTTGGGGTAAATTGCCCGGGAGCTAGTCCGAGGTAGGCTGTTATGGCTCGGACAAATGGATGTAAAGGAAGTCGGAACCCACATTACAGCGTGCAAAGAAAAATGGTGACTTCTCCCTCAACAGGTGCGTCAGCGGTGTCAAGGGGCTCTGGGGCCCTTATCTGAATAGAGTCTGGGATCTGAAACTCCGAGCGGATCCACCCCATTTGAGACTCCGATAATATAGAGCCTCTTGGGACTACCTCCGAGGCTCGCCCACTAGCTGGCATCTCGGCGACCACGGTGGCTGTGGTCCGGGGGGCTCGGGTGGCTTTCTTTTTGCTAGCCCGAAGAGTCCGAGCCCCCGCCTCCTTTGTCTTCAAGGCGGGGAGAACAAGGGCACAGCTTCATATGAGCCTTCAAAGGCCCCTCTCCTGCTGTCAGAACTCCCCGGCTCGGAGTCATCATCATAATCCCGAACGGTCTCTAGATCGGATGACATTTTGAATGGAAGTAAAAGGAACTCTAAAAGAGACTCACTGGACGATCATCGGGAATCGCTTTTGCCGAAAATGCTTAGTCGGTCGGAATCGCCTGCCTGAAAACTTCAAATCGGTCCGAATCGCCTTCACCGGAAATCGCCTACCTGAAAACTTCAAATCGGTTCGAATCGCCTTCACCGGAAATCGCCTCCTTCTGTATGTACTCGAAATTCAGAATACAAGTGGGGAGAACGATCCCGAATGGAGTTTATATAGGCATTATAGAATCCTTGCATTAATGGGGAAGAATGATGGCCTTAGCCGAATCGTCGCAAGCCGACTCCAAAACATACATGGTCGTCCGCTACTGGCTCGGTCCCTACCAGATGGTACATTCCTGACATCAAACAGTGCACCTCGATGTTCGTAATGGCGCCCGAGCAGGGGAAGCGTCGCCTGGATGCTTCCTCAGGCACACGTGGCAACCTATCATAGGCTCGACAATTATCCGGAATCATAACCGTCGCCACGCGTCCGCTGAAGGATGGTCAGTAGGCGGGAAACCCTGAGGACACGACGCTTCAAAATTTCAAAATCACAATATCGATATGCGTGGAATGTTCAGTAGATGAGGCAGTTGATCTTCCGTATGATTACTCTCCGAGTCCGTAGCCGACCTCGAAGAGCAGGGGGCTTCTATTATGGGAAGATCCGAGCCCCTTATAGTTCCGAGGAGCAACATCTTCTTAGTCCGATCAAACGTAAGAACACCTAAAATAATGAACTATTGAAGAGAGCGACATCCGAACATCCGAGTCGAGAGAATGACATCCGAGTCGGGGGTTTGTCCTCATCCTCATCTTCATTGAAGAAGGACCTCAGAGCCAAGGGCTCGTCCTCATCCTCATCTTCATTTGAAGGACTTCCGAGTCGAGGGATCGTCCCCGTCCTCATCGTCTTTTGAAGGAAGACCTCCGAGCCGAGGGCTCGTCCTCGTCCTCGTCCTCATCTTTCTCCAAAGAGGTGATGTCTCGGGCCAAGGCCAGAGCGAGATGTGGGTACATTATACGCCAAACAAGGAAACTACTCTAAGGAGACACAACCGACCATTTCGCTCGCAGATACACACGATATGTTACACGATCTCTGGATTACGGGTCGCATCTCCACGATCATATAATCCCGCTGATTGAGTAAATCGTGCCAAGAATAACGGACCTAGACCATCTGATGCCCAGGTATAAATATAATGAGACCCCATTGTTATAGGTATGCAACATCTTGCACTCTCCCTCTTTCTCTCAACTTAGACCAAGATTCCCTTGACCTGACTTAGGTATCGGAGGGTCCCCCGGCCTAGCCAGGGTCTCCTTTACTTGTTCCAAGCGTGCAGGCTCAAGACATTGAAGTGATTCGAAGTTCGGAAGCCAGGGTGGGGAGTCGCTCAATTTTTAGCCTAATGAGTGTTTCAACGGTCGATGTTAAATTCTCAGTATTTTTTGTCGTGCGGCTCGCTTGACTGTTTTACTTCGTTTTTATGCCCACGAGGCTTAACTTTGTGCGGGAATAGGACGACGAGGGACCACGCAGCTCACGCGACCGACAGTCATATCAAGTGACGCTCCGTCGGAGAAATGCGACGTGAACTCCTCACACTGGCCCACATCATCACGCTCCACGTGGCTGCTGCTTCATGTCACGTGGGCCGGGAGCTGATTAGGCATTTTACCCGGATAACACCTTATTGGTTGTTACCCTTACCGTAGCCCCACCTTCATGTTGTGTTGTATATCCACGCCGTCCATCCGTTTTTTCAACCCATTTTAGAATTGATATTTAAAAAAAAAAAAAAAAAAAACCAGATTGAAATATCAGGTCGACCATACCCGAGGAAATAGTGGTGATTGCTCACCACTCAAAACCTCCCATGGCCATCATAAGCAGATCGGTAATGTTTATTTTTCAATCTAACCCATTGACAAGGGACCTGGATGAAGATAAAATGCAAAGATTAGCTTGATCCAAAACTTTTGTAGCGTTCATAATTTTTTAATGGTAATTCGCTACTTTTGAGAGTTGTGTGATCTAATAGAGATTTTTATCTTCTTATTTTTTGGAATAACTTACTAAAAGGATCTGATAAAACGGATGAACGGCATGGATATATAATATATTCATCAAGGTAGGCCCCACAGGGTACGGGTAACACCGACTGAGGTGTACCCGGGTAACACCTAATCCGTCCCCCCACGTGGGTTTCACCTACTGGTCTTTCTCACGCGCGGGAAACGGATAAGGAAAAGGACAACCTTCCCTCGCTGTCTCCGGTACCTATCGAGTACGTATTCATTATCCTCCGGCTCAGGACACTAAGTGGCGTTGCCTCCGTCGCAACTAACTAACCCATCATGTATCTCTCCATTTTGGCGCACATGCTGTGATATTACGATGATCATAACGGTCCATATTCTGTATTCTATTATATATAGTCCAAAGTGAAACTCAGATATGTGTAGATGAATTTTATTTTGTTGAAAAGAAAGTCTTCAGATTGTCGAATTCAATTCCGAAAATCATTGTTTATGATATTCAACGAGTAATGATATTGATATAGTTCAAATAAATTGGACGGTTCACATCGTTAGATCATCTCGGCTAAAATTGAGTGACATACGGTGGGATGGGATCCTGAGTCCGGATTAGAGCCAAAACGAACTCCCGACATGGACAGTACAGTAATGCCACGGCATCTCACCACCAAATGCATGAGTGATCAAGACTGGTGGAATGATCGGCCCTGCGTTAGATAGGAGATTCCCCAGCCTGATTAAAGAAAAGAAGACTGCAATCTTGAATGGTGCGAGTATTTCTGTTGAATGTGATTATTTATAGTCCATCCAAACCATGAATTGATTGAATTCCTGGCATCGAAACCAGCCCCAAATATCTATTTGGTTTGATCTTTCAAACAAAAAAGTCCCAATCTTTCAAAATGTGGTATGAAAATAGAGGACTAAAGCAGAAGCAGGCGTGGGATTAAAAAAAGAAAAATGCTAACGTGGGTTGGCCATTATCTCCAATCAGGAAAGCTCTATGTTACGATTCATTCACGGTGGACCCCATCAGGTCTCCGGTCCAGATTATCCAGCCATAGGGATATTTCTACATAGTACAGATGATAAATCTGAGTGTACTGTGCATGCTCTTGGGCTGAGGATCGTTCAAGTTATATTGACATATAAGGCCGAGGATAATATAAATATGTTAGTCCTCTGTCTCTTTCATCAACCCGCTTTTTCCATCTATTAAAGCAAGCCAACCTGAGTCTCATTTCTTCCGTCGCCCTCTCTCCTTCCATCCTCGCTCCATGGATCTCTTATCTCCGATGCACTAAGATGCTGCATGTATCTGCATTTGCACCTGCACCTGCACATAACAGCCTCTCTCGCTCTCTCGCTGGTAAAGGTGCAGGTGCAGTTGCAGCTGCAGATAAATACCATCTTGGCTTCTCTCTGCCCATGTATAACTGTACACGTGTGACCGAAGACACCAAGATTCAGCAGCCCACACGTGGCATACAGACTTAAAGGGCTTACAAGCATACTCTGTTTGCCCAAGGTATGATTTTCTATTTCCCATCTTCGTAATGAACGGGCTGTCTCATTTTTTTGTTGTTATACGAGTCATGGTGCAAGTGGGTTTTCCTTCGTTTTCTTTTGCTCTTATTTATTTTTGTCCTTCTTTATTTTTCTTTTGTTTTGAGGTCCTTCCCAGGTGCTTGTCAGGGAAGAAAATTGATGGAAATTGCCCCCGCTGCCTACATGAAAGCTTGTCCAAACCAGATCTCTCTCTCTCTCTCTCTCTCTCTCTCTCTCTCATGGCTACATGAAAACTTACCCAAACCATCCAAACATCAGGCCCCGCGATGAGGATCAACTGGCATCGGAGATGAGGCTGGTCTTCTTATCAGGTGGGCCACACCGTCATAATCAATGGACAACTGACGGTATGACCCGACATACATTGTAGTTATGAACAGATCAGCCTGGTTTCGAAAGAAAGGTGATCATCGTGCATAGTAATGATGTCTTGCACAAGTGACACGTTGTTGGGGAAGATGAGAATGCGTGACAAGTCATGATGCAGCTAGCGATCGGCCCACTGCACGTGGAACCTATGGTATAGGATGGGTGCCATCCATCATTTGAGACGCCCGCTCAACCTCAACTTCAGGCATATCTTCCGTGAGGGCAATTCCGTGGTGGATGCATTGGCTAGGTTGGCCAGTGAAGGGTGTGCCAACAACTTCTACAGATCCCGTGCTGATCTTCCAAGGACCATTAGTAGTCTTTGGTTTTAGACAATGTCGGCTTGGTAGTCTTACGAGTCTAATACTTCCATTTCTAGGTGTTGCTAGGTAGCTTCCTCCCACTTGGTCTGGTCCTAGCCTTGTAGTCTGTGGCAAGATGTTAGTGTTTTTTTTTGTCCATAGCCTTGTGTGAGCTTTGGTATATGATAGGCGTGGTCCAAAAATCTTTTTGTTGGGACTCGTCTGAACTGTTGTACATCTCACAACAAGAAATAGGATTTTTACCGACGAAAGTTTTCTTTTGTCGTTAAAAAGGACTTTCCCCAATGAAAAGTAAAAGTTTACTTTTACCGACTAAAGTATTATTTCGTGGGTAAAAGTATTTTTACCGACGAAAATTTTCATCGGTAATGTGTGAAAAAATTTACTTTCACCAACAAAAATTTGTATAACTATTTTCAAGATGGACATAAATCGTCAGCAAAAATCCGATACAATGTTATTACCAACGGAAACTATTTTCGTCGGTTTTCCCTGACGGACATAAATCGTCGGCAAAAATCTGGTACAATGTTATTACCGAAGAAAACTGTGGTGAAAGGGTTTTTCCCGACTGATATAAACCGTCGGAAAAAAAAATCCAATACTTATTTCCGACGAAAACTATTTTCGCTGGTACTTGTTTTTCCTAACGGCCGTAAATCGTTGACAAAAGTCTGGTACAATGTTATTACTGACGAAAACTGAGTTGTCAGTAAAAGGGTTTTTTCCGACGGACATACACCGTCGGTAAAAATGCAATACTTATTACCGACGAAAATCTTTCGTCGGTACCTGTTTTTCCCGACGGAGATAACTCGTCGGCAAAAATGTAGTACAATGTTATTACTGAAGATGGCAAAAAAGGATTTTTCCGACGGACATAAACCGTCGGCAAAAATCAAGTACAATGTTATTGCCGACGAAACTTCTGTCGGTGTTTGTCGACGAACTAAAACCGTGGGAAAAAGGTTCCCGCCGCGGAGCAAAATTGCTGCCATGTTCGAAAACATGACACTTTTCCCGACGAACTAAAACCGTCGGGAAACGGTTCCCGCCACGGAAGAAAAATTCTCGCGATGTCTGAAACACTTCTGAAAATTAATGTTGCTAAAACTAAAAAAGAAAGTTTTTTTCCGACGGCTGAAAACCGTCGCTAATGGTTTTTATCGACGAAGAAAAACCATCGGTAATAATCCTCTATTTTTCCGTTCTCACCATGTATATGGATAATTTGTGGCCCAACTTAATTTATGTGTTTAATCGATGTCGTTCATCTATTTTTTCAGCTCATTTTAGGTTAAAAGAAAAAAAAATGAAGTATATCCAAGCATGAAATAGATGACGCATCAGAAAATTGTGGGAATAACAGTGTTCACAGTTGAAACCTTATAAGGGCTTGCAGTGATGTTTGTTTTTCGTACAACCTGTTGGTAAGGTCAGAAAGATGTCGATGAAGGAAAAACGAAGATATTAGCTTGATTCAAATGTTGATGGTACCAATAAGTTATAAACAGTAATCGTTCAATTCCCACTTTTCCTATGGTGTGGTCCACTTGAGATTTGGATATGCTTTAGTTTTGGGATCTAGCTCTAGAATTAATGAGCTGAAAACACGGATGGATGGCATGGATACAAAATACATTTATCAATATGGGCCCCACAGTCAGGGTGGCACCATGTTGGACGAGACTGAGGCGACATCTAATCCGTTCGCTTAAAAAGCCTGCATTCGCTGATGATGGATCAATCAATAGTAATTAAATATACAAAATTTTCCAGCATTACTTTCGTATGGATGAAAGCATTACATTTGCTGGTTTGTTCAGAATGGATTCATATGGATAAGATCTAACCCGTCTATAAGGTGGCCCACCATGTATTTATATCAGGAATTAAAAATCAGAGGGATTCAATGTTCCGATTCTCTACACAATGGGAAAAAACGAGATTAGAAATCTCTTAAAATCTTCTTAATTGTGTGTAGGATCACCTTACTATATACACGCAATCTAATCTATTCGTCCGATCCTAAATAAAAGGAAGATTGAGTTTCCTGAAATCAATTGTATTCAAATGTTCATGTGTGCAAAAAAGTGAATTTAGATGTTTTATACATGTTTTCACACTTTTCACTGTGATGTGATCTACATAACTAATATATTTGAATCAAATTTAAGATACATGGTGAAAATATGATTTATTGTTTGATGGATCGAATGGATCATGGGTCGCAGACACTTTCAAAGCCAAGATGGATAAAAAAAAAAGTCCCGACAAAGTGGGTATTGAACGTCCACCATTAAAAATAACATTCATAGAAGTTTTGGATCAAGCTAATGTTTGTGTTTTCTCTTCATTCATATCTTTTTGATATTCTGAACATGTTGGATATCAAATAAACATTACTGTGGGCCCAAGGAAGGTATATATCAATGGTGGAAATCATTATTCCACACTGTTTCGCGTGTCATGGTACACTTGAGTATTGGATTTACCTATAAATTTGGGATCAACCCACACCGTTCATCCATTCTTCGAGATCATTTTAGAGAATTATCTAAAAAATGAATCATATCCAAAGATTAAATGGACCACACCACAAATAAGGGGAACGGATTGGCTACTCCCCCTAACACCATCCAATGGCTAGTGGTTGGTGCTCTGTGGGCCCCACCATGATGTATGTGTTTCATCCATGCCGTCCATCTATTTTTAAAGATCATCTTATGGCATGAGACCAAAAATGAGGCATATCCCAATCTAAAATGGACCACATTATAGGAAACAGTGTTGAATGAACACAACCATTTAAAACATTCTGGGGGCCATAAAAGTTTTGGATCAAGATGATTTTTGTTTTTCTCCTTTATCTTGGCCTGTATGACCTAATAAACATATTGGATGTCAAATAAACGGTACAATGAGCCTTACGAGGATTTTAATGATGGATATCCAATCATTATTGTTTTCATGTGGTGTGGTCCACATGATATTTATATACCTCTCTTTTTTGGGCCCCACCATGATGTATGTTTTATATCCACACTTTCCATCCATTTGGAAAGATCATTTTAGGGCAATATCCAAAGATAAATCCAAAGCTCCAGTGGATCCCAACATAGAAAATAGTGGGGACAGTGACACCCACCATTAAAAACTTCTAAAGGCCACGAAAGTTTTAGATCAAGCCGATATTTGTGTTTTACCTTATTTCATGTCTTTTTTAACTTTTGAACAGGTTGGATTTCAAATAAAATTATGGTGGGCCTTAGGATAGTTTCAATGGTGGGAATCACTCTCCCCACTATTTTCTGTGGTGACGTCCACTACATCTTTTTATCTACCTCATGCTTTAGCTCATGCCCTAAAATAATATCTCAAAATGAATGGACGGTATGGATACAACACATACATCATAGTGGGGCCCACAGAACTTGGTGATGTCACTTTAGTAGCCAACTCGCTACTCAACCTGTATCTAATCCGCGTCCGTCAGAGACTGCCCTAATCTGCGGCAGTCTCCTCTCTCTCTCTCTCTCTCTCTCTCTCTCTCTCTCTCTGATCTCTCTTGCGGGCCGTTGCCGAACGCCCTACCCACGCACGCCCTCTCTCTCCCTCTCTCTGAAGCTCGGTTGAAGGTCATTCACGACCGTGAGGTATCTCTCTCTCTCTCTCTCTCTCTCTCTCTCAATCTCTCTCAATCTCAAAACCGATTTAGGGATTTGGGGATTGATACACAGGCACTTCGAAATTACTTAGAAATTGCACATGTAGCATACAATTATTCAAAATAAACTGCCCAAATTCAATAATCTGACTATTGGATTGGTGGACATTTACAGGATGACTAAAAGTAAAAATATCCAACAGTCCTATTTCACAAAACAGTTTACCCGAATTAGAGGTTGGGATTGTTCAGCCAATCTGATCTTGAGATTGTGACTTCGCAATAGAAGTCAACGAAAATTGAGATTTTTCTGTCTTCTTTGGTTTCTTTTGTTGTTTTCTTGCTTTTTGAATTTGGGTTGGTTTTATTGTTTGACTAATGTTCTTCTTTTGGGTGATGGGTTTTGGTCTTCATTGCAGTTTTGGGTGGTTTCAGTTGAGGTTTTTTTTTTTTTTTTAGTGGTATGATCTTGAATTGGGTTGTTTCTATATCTGTTTGGTTTTGATTTCTGTTTGTGTAGTAGGAGTGTTTGGGTGCTGGATTGAAATAGGAATGTTGATTTGGTCGCACATTTTATATCGTAAAAGGTTTTAGGTAAGTGTTGATTTGCTATATTTGGCAAGGATTTGCTATATATGGCAAGCATTCAATCCTTGAATAGTATAGTCAAGTCTTTATCTTGAATTTTTATTCAATTGGATTTGGGTTGTCTTAGCTTAGGTAAAAGAGATCCAGAGAGAGTTACAGTGGGTACTTTGTAGAAGCATAAATAAAGAGGTTTGGGTTGGAAAATTCATGTGTTGTTTCTTTTAGTTTCTTTTCTTTTTTTTTTAGTGAATGAAGTTTTCTCTTTTTTCAAACTATTGCTTCTAATATAGTTGGACGTGAATTTCTTCACTCCCTTTTTTACTACTATATAGAGAATTGACTTTGTTTCCCAATCCCTACATGAGGACACTGGAATTTTCCTATATGCATTGTTTGTAAATAGTAGAGTCTATGCTTTGGTTCTTATGGTTTTATCCTTTTTTGGTTTCAGGAGATCAAAGTTCACTATTGGTGGATTTTTGTAGAAATGTTTGCTTTGGTTCTTTTACTCATAATGCAAAATACTTTAGTTTATTTGGTGCTTTCAAGCTCGATGTAATGTAAAATGATTGTTGAAGTTCTTGATACAAAACCATTTGCTGTTTTAGCATCTGCTTTGAAAAGCTGAAAGAGTATCACAAAGCCCATTTAATTTGAAAATCTCAAGTATCTTAATGTTTCTAATGCTTGTTCTACCCATTTAATTTGAAAACCTCAAGTTTTTCTTTTTTATCACCGCATGGCCTAACTGATGGAACTATTAGATTTTTCACATGTTTAACATACCACTATGTGTGTGGATGGTATGGCCCGACGTGCATGTGTGCTAACATTATTGACAAATTATAATCTTACGTGTCTATCTAGTTATATGATGATGAACTCTAATGTATACAAATCAATTTAATTCTTGAAACAAAATTCTAGGGCCACTAGACAAAAGAAATCTAATCCTAGGAATTGAGTTTAGTTCAACCAAACAGCAAATCTGTGATCTCAAACTTCCAGGAAGTAATTGTTTCACAATCACAACCAATTCCACAAACAATGGATTCTACTACTGAATGGATCATTTAGAATTGGCATCTCTCTTTTGAATTTTAATGTACTTTTATTGTTCGATTATGTTTTCTGACTACATGGACAAAAGGTCCTACACAGAGAACATGACACTTTCATTTCATACTTTGTGTTTTTCACATTTAAGTATCTTTAGAATCGACACCTTGCTGTTGTATTTTGGTTATTTAGTGATCGCATTGTACTAAAGGTTTAACAAAGAGATCATTAGACCCTTCTTTATATGTGTTTTTAGTTTCTGGATCTTTTTAGATTTGCTTCTTTCTTTAGTATTCTCTTGTATTTTGATTGTGCAATGCTCGAAATCTGTGACTGCATTGTTGGAAAGTCTTACATAGAGAGCACAAAGGCCTCTATTTTTGCTTTATTAATGTTTTTGGCTTTTTGGTGGTTTTAGAATTTCCATATTCTTTAGAATTTTATCTGATTTTGACAGTTCTCTGCTTGGTTTTTATGATTGTGTTTCAGAAAAGTCAAAATCTCCTCTATAGTGAATGTTATGCCTTTCTTCCTTATGCGTGTTTTGGCCTTCTTGGTCATTTTAGGATTGACATGTTTCTTTAGAACATTAGCATATTATGATCAATGCTCTGTTTTTGTGATTACATTGCAGAAATGTCTTACATGAGAGATCCTCTTTATTCTTTAAAACATATTTTTTGTTCCTAGGTCATCTAGAGAGAACATTCTTTAAATTTCTTTAAAATATGAGGTTATTCTGATAGTTTAACGCCTCAATTTTCACTTTAAATTACATAAATGTTTGATTCTATTTTGCAGGATATTGAGGAATTGCAAACTTGTGCTATGTCAACATTTGTTCCATTAATCAATTAAATCTTTCCTTACATGAATTGCCATCATTTCTCTGCTGGCAAGTCAATTCAATTGTACTACAAAATGCATCCTAGAACTTTCTGTTTCTATTCAATATTTTTATATGTTGATTGAAACTTGTTTGGTTTAGGGATGGAGTAAGCGAGTCCTAGTTCAATCAAGTCCTGAACATTGAACTTGACCAGATCATCAAGGTACTCTTGCCTGCAGTGGCATTGCTCTTCCTTTTCTTTCTTTCTTTTCTAAAATGCCTAACAAATTCTTCTTTGGTGCTTTTGGATGGCTTACTGTCACGCCTCAAACTCGGAAAACGGGCTCACAAAATTTTCGATCGCCGAATCCGGCGCCGACAGCCTCCGTAATGCCCCATTCTCGGATCCCGGCACTCACATGCCAGATTCCGATCCTGGGATCCTACAAGGAGGATTTTCAGTATAATTTTTTTTTTGTAATGGAGCATAACCACAAGCATAACCAAGTCACAAAACAACATCACCACATATCTACTATATCAAAAACTTTTAAGTACAATGCGGAAAGGGAATACAGGGTGATTAAAAAGCTCCAAAAAGATCTGATACGTGCTCCTGCCTCAACGCTGCTGCTGTCCAACGGCACCTGCACGCAACGGTCGTGCATAAGCTTACAAAAGCTTAGAGGGTGGTGTAAGTGTGTGCGTAAGGTAAGTGTCGAGTGTACAATATCAAAGTAATGCGGAAATATGCAGTAAGTCCATGAATGCTATCAGCTGTACCAAAGCTATATGATGCAAGACATGAATACTATCGGCCATACCAAGGCCACGTGATGCGAGGCCTATGTAGCCAGATGTCATATGCAAGATGCAAAGCAAGCATGCCAGTACTCGTCAGTGCACATATCAGTATGGTTCATCTCTGGATATCACCAGGGTTTAATGCACCTCACACTGACTGCCTCCTCCCTAGCTGCACAGTCAAGCAAGTGCAAGAGACCACACTATCTGCCTGACCAGTATTCTGCCAATACCTACCCAGCTCGTCGATAGCGGACTCATTTGCGAGCTGGTCAAACTCAGCCTAGCTTATAGCCCCCTCACTCAGGCGGATAAGGCCACACCCCCTTCCAACCGACCATGACATAGTGAGAGACGCGGTCTACTGGTATTCAGCACTCGGGCGCTCTTGTATCCACTCGGTCTAGACGTTGGAGCATCCCCTGGTACCAAAAAGGTTCTAGGATTTTCACCCAAGGACATCCTAAGTGCCCACAATGCTAGAGCCAATATTTTTGGTATCCGATACGACCATCCACGATGTGTCTGTGGAGGCCACAGCCCTGATGTCGCTAGGGCATGCAGTGATCAAGTCATAACATATGCGGGATGCATGAGTCACATCGTCAAATCATGCAGCAATCCTGCGCGTACCACCGCTCATGTCGGGGCACTCCATCTCATAAGGAGTCTCGTAAATGTTTCAGCCCAACGGCTTATATTATGATCAAATATTCATCATATCAAGCATACATATAATGCGTATGGGCATGAATCATGGAGCTATACTAAGCATGTTATAAAGTGATGAATTGTCCTTACAATGAAGATGAGCCTAGATGCCAACACACAACAAGTATGAGCCTATCAACGGGCCTTAGGGAGAATCACAACTGCGGACATTCAACCAACATTAATCTTACAATGTGGACGTCAAACTAACATTGTTCCCAAGGCATGACTCACCATAAAATATCATTACACAAACCATAGGGAATCACACATTGCAATGGACCTATATACATCTCATTGGGCCTCGACCCATAGGCCTTAGATACATCAAATGGGCCGCCTCATATGGGCCTTATATAAATCAAGTGGGCCGCATCAATGGGCCTTATGTACATTGCAATGGGCCATATCGCATGGGCCTTTGAAAACATTACAATGGGCCTCGTAACATGGGTCTCATATATATTAAAGTGGGCCTTGACAACGGGCCACAAATACATCGAATGGGCCTAATCACATGTGCCACACCAATTAGGCCCCATATGTACATCAGATGGGCCACAGCCAAATAAGCCATTTAAAGTTCTTAAAGCCCACCATAACATATGTTTCCTATCTAACCTGTTCATAAATTAACATAGTGATAGATGAAGTGGAAACAAATATCAGCTTAATAGGGAATTACTATGGCCCCTAGAAAATTTGAACGGTGGACGTCATTGTCCACTACTTAAAATGATGGGGTCCACTTGAACTTTAGATCTGACTTATTCTTTAGCCCATACCATAAAATGAGCTTTCAAAGTGGCTGGATGGTTTGGATGCAGCACATGCATCATGGTGGGGGGTCCACATGAAGCCCCACCATCCTGTATATATATATAATATAATATATAATTTAAATATATAGTATATATATATATATATATATATATTATATATAATATAATATTATATATATACACACACACACACGCGCGCGCGCGCGCACACACACACCTTCCCCTGGACGGTGTGGATAGAACACATAAATCATGGGGGGGTGGGGGTGGGGGTGGGGGTGGTTCACCGTCCACCGTTATTAGACGGTGAGAATGAAACACATACATCACTAGGGCTGTCATTAATCCCTTTTAAAGAATCCTCTCTTTCCATTAAATTAACAACAAGATTAGTGTAAACCCAAGAAATCTAGACTAAGCCCTTAATCCCGTCTGAACAAGATGTATCTTAGCCCAAGATCAGTTATAACCAATCAGAGTATTGTACGTTAGGTTACGGTCTCGACTACTACAACACACCTCGCTCGAAGGAGACACATGTGTTATAGGTGAGGGTTTTATCCTTTAAGCTTACGGTACTTTAAGTTGATATGCTTTATCTTACCTGTCACATACTATGTTTTCATGTTGCTATGATTTCCTTCCGCAATTATTTAATTTATCATCAATAATTATCTACCCTTTTGGGAAGTATGATATGATGTTTATTACAAGTGATCTTTATGAATTTATGTGGAGCGATGGATATAAGCCCTGCCCTTGCTATTCTTCTCTTTATTGAGTTGGCCATTGCCACTTTTCTATTGTTGAGTTAGCCATTGCTACTCTCCTTTTATTGAGTTGACCATTGTCACTTTCCTCTTTATGAGTTAGTCATTGCTACTCTCTTCCTTACTTTACGAGCCTTGTACTATTTACCTTTAAGGCTTGGGCATGTGTCTTGATATTCCAGAAATCCCACGATTCGGCTTATGTTCTTATTGAGGGTCAAATATTGCATATTAAACTTCATTTATATCTTGGTTTTATGAACATAATAATGTTTAATGTTCTATTTTACTTATGTTTGTGTTGTAAGGTGAATTTAAGATCTTGGATTGAAAAGGATGCTAAAAGCATGGATTTGATGCTCAAGAATCACTAAGGTAAGGGATGGATCTTAAAAGACCAAGATTGAAGAATTCACATGTCAAAGATCTAAGAAAACCAAGTTAGGAATGAAGATAATCAAAGATTTGAAGTGAAGAAAATGAATCCTGAAATCGTCCTGAAAAAAGCATATTATGAAACTCTAGGTCACTCTGTGAAATTGTACAGAGTGAAGTCTATTTTGAAAAACTGCGCGGAGCGAAGTTTATTTTAGAAAACTGCATAAATTTGTGGCGGTTTCTAGAGTTTTCCAACTAGGGACAAAAGTTGGAGTTCCACAACTATAAATATGACTCCCTAGGATGTTCCTAGGCATATTTTAGGGTTTGGAGGAGCAAAGCACAAGGGTGGAGAGTCATCGCCAAGCGTTTTTCTTTCTTTCTTCTTTAGTTTTTCATGCTTTCTTCTAGGGTTTTAGTTCCAATCATGTCTATGGTTGGCTAAACCTCTTAGCTAGGGCTAATAGGTGAAGCTTATAGCGTGATGGGATGTTTTTATTACTTTGATTCATGTTTATGTTGAACTTACTTTGATTTTAATTTGATATTTAACGAATAATTTTAGTTTTTAATGATTTATTGTGACTTAAATTACAGTAGATCTACAATAGCTTTAAGTATCTTCTTTTCTTGTTTTGAGATTATGGGATTTGTAAATCCTGTTGTTTGACATCGTCTCATGGGCATGGTTTGGTGATGGAATCTATGTCAATTATCATAATTCTCCTTTTTTGAGAATTAGGTCAAAGGAAGTTCAGATTTGATCTTAATTACTATATCTTCCAATTGGATAGGATAGGACTCTAATTCTAATTGTATTACTTGAATCAAGTAAGGAATCACCCTGATTGTTATAAGTGGATCCTTGGAAACCCTAGTTCCCACCTTTGAATTCTTAAGTTTTTAATTACACACTTCACAATTACTCCCTTTAATTCCAAATTTAGATTCATATCTTTTTCTAGTTCTACTTCTAGTTACTTTCAGAATACACATGTGATTAGTCCCTGTAGATTCGACCTCGGTCTCACCAAGATTATTATTGCATCGTGACCCTGTACTTGGGGTTGTGAACAAGTTTTTGGCGCCGTTGCTGGTGACTAATGGTTGCGTTTTTCTGAGATTAACCAATTTTGAAATTAGTTTAAGATTAGGGTTTTTCTACTTTCTATTTTTAGGTTAGGGTTTTTTCTGAATTATTTTAGAAATTAACTTAGCTTTCTATTTCTAGGTTTAAAAACTTTCTTTTTCTATTTTTAGAAACTAATTTACTTTCTTAATTCTAGGATAGAAACTTTCCTAATTTGTTTTTAGAAACTAATTTTTTAGAAACTTGCTTAATATGTTTTTAGAAACTAGTTTACTTTCCTTTTTTTTTTTTCTTTTTTTAGAAACTAAGTTGCTTTCATAGTTCTTTTTTTTTTTAGAAACTCACTTTCCTTTTTCTAGGTTTAGAAACTTTCATAATTTGTTTTTAGAAACTTTCCTTTTTCGTTTTTGGAAACTAGATTTTTATTTTTTTTAGAAACTTTCCTAATTTGTTTTTAGAAATTACTCATCTTTATATTTTTAGAAACTCACTTTCCTTTTTCTTTTGCAGGATCTTAACATAGAAACTTCTAATTTAGTAACTTCTTTCTAATTCTCTCTCTCTCTCTCTCTCTCTCTCTCTCTATATATATATATATATATATATATATATATATATATATATAGATTTCTATTTCCTTTTTCTTTTTAGGTTTAGGTTAGATTCTAAAATTGAGGGTTGACAGTGTTTCATGCCCAAGTGGGTCCGTGACAACACTCGACGTCTCTTGAGTGAAGGAGGATTGGTTGAGGGGTTATTTATCCATCATAAGATCAGACACCACTCGAAATCCACAGAGTTAACCAAAGTTATGGTTAGAAATCAACTGGCCGATCAACCTCCAAATCCATCCCAACCTAGGGTGGAGGAAATCCAGGATGAGAACGAGGTGCATCGAGCACCCCCACCTCGTACTTTATGAGACTATTTACAACCGGTGGGGGTGAGCGCCCCTTCCTGTATGGTTTTTTCAGTAAACACAGGACACATGGATATCAATCCTGGAGTGATCCAACTCCTTCCAAAATTTCTTGGATTTAAATCTGAAAGTCCATACCTACACTTGTAAGAGTTTGACGAGGTTATAGCCACTTTATACTTTCCTAACGTGTCTGAGGACATGGTTAGGCTGAAACTCTTTCCTTTCTCATTGAAAGAAAAAGCTAAGACGTGGTTGCACTCATGTAAGACCCGTATCGTAGGCCGTACCGTTCCGTAGACTTCCGCGGTCCTCCCGGTCGAATTCCGGCAACCCGCGTTCTGTTATCGGGGTTGCGCGCAACCCTGAGTCATGTCCCGTATTTCAGAGTCGGCTTGACCCAAGACTTGTACCCGTGTGACCGTGCCGTCGCCGCGGTTCCGATGCCGCGTCTCGCGCACCAAGGCGATACCCTGACCAAGAGATGTGGGCCTGCATTCAGTTCGAGAAAAAATACTGCGCGTTGCAAAACCCAAGAGAACATCACATCAAATTCCATCAATCCCATCAATCAAGTACACATCACATCACATGTCAAAGTACAACCCCATCCCCAAGCAACCCCAAAGTCAAACTTTCTCTTACACCCAAGTACAACCATCACCCATCACTCATCTCTCACCCCATCCATCACTCATCCCTCTCTCTCTTACATCTCTCTCTCTCTCTTCTCTCTTCCTCATTTCCTCCCAAGCAAGAATTCGTTTATGAGAGCTCCATGAGAGGGAGCTTTGTGTGGCCCACTTCTTATCTCCCATCTCCACCATCCAAGTGTGATCCCAGAGAGGAACCGTACTGATACATGGACTTATTGAGCAGGATTTGCATACTCATACATTCATTTCATTTACTATCCACTCGGGCTGGTGGTGCGCAACTAATTGTTGTGTACCTTCGCATGGCAAGGATTTCGGTTGGGCGCGCGACTAACCTGAGATCAGGAGTTTACCATATTGAGTCTGACTATCCAAATTTAGGTATGATACTGGTTTGGATAGAAGTTCTTTGTGATAGACCCCATAGCTTGTTATACTACGTACTATCATCCCGACTTCACTCCAACTTGGTCATTTCACTCGCACCGCATATTGCATTTCATCCGCGACATATAACATTTTGGGTTGTTATGTTTCAACACTTATATAGCCTAGACGGACTTAGCATGATTTGCATATTGCCTTGCATCCTCAACACATAGTATTTGGCTTACTGTCTTCACATTGCATAGCTGATCTATATTGCTTCCTCAGTATATTGGTTATTATATTTTTGCATCGCATAGCCCTGGTACGGCTGATAGCATTCATGGATTTATAGATTGCCAGTATTTCCGCTTACTCTGATATCGTATGATTCATGATCTGTATTACCGATGTTATATGATTTATAGCATTGTATTGCATTCTTGGCACTTACCTTGTGCACACACTTTCACCACCCACTAAGCTTTCTATAAGCTTATGCACGATAGATGCATGCAGGTGGCGTTAAGTTACAGCAGTGTTGAGCTTGGAGCGTGCAGCGATCTTCTGGAGCTTGATTTTTGAATTATGTATTTCCCTTTCAGCATTGTACTCAAATGATTGTATTAATGGATATGTGATGATGATGTTACCTTTGTGAATTGGGTAATCTTGTGGTTATGCTTATTACAAGTTAAATGAAAAAAAAATCCTCCTTGAGGATCCCAGGATCGGAATCTGGCGTATGGATGCTAGGAGCCAAGAATGGGGTATTACGGAGGTTGTCGGCACCGGATTCGGCGATCGGGATTCCTGTGAATCTGATTTCCGAGTTTGGAGCGTGACAACTCACTACGTCCGTGACCTATTAGCACATGAAATGACATGATGGAGTTCATAAAAAAATTCTTTCCATACCATAAGACGAACACCATCAGGAAATTGATCATGAACTTCTCCCAATAGGAAGATGAAACATTCTTCCAATGTTGGGAGTGATTCAAGGATCTCTTTAGTTCATACCCACAACATAGTTTTGAAATGTGGTGCATAACAACTTTTTTTTTTTTAATGATGGATTGACATCTTCCATGTGCCAATTCATCGAGACGATGTGCAATGGGGAGTTCATGAACAGAAATGTTGATGAGGTGTGGCATTACTTTGACAAACTTGCTGAGATCACACAATCATGGGACATCTCCCCAAAACTTAGCACCACATATAAGCCTACTCAAGCAAGGGAGAGGGGTGGGATATATTTGCTAAAAGAGGATGATGATATAAATGCTAAAGTGGCCAGTCTCGCAAGGAAGGTCGAGGGTATGGAACTTAAGAAGGTTAAGGCTAAGGAAGTTGTTTGCGGTATCTATGCATGCAAAATACATACAACTGAAAATTGACCAACGATACTTACTTTTCAAGAGGCACTGAACGAGCAATCGAATGCCGTGAACTACCAAAGACCTTTCAATGGACCCATCTCTAACACATACAATCCTAGTTGGAGAAATCATCCGAATTTTAGTTGGAGGAATGGACAAACTGCTACTCCTCAAGGATTCCCTAACCAATTCTTGAATCAAGGGAAACCTCAAGAGAATCCGGTCTGGAAACATACTCAAAACCAAAAGCTTATCAATTAGGGTATATTGCAAACCGTTCAGGACCTTTCAAAGGCCATACAAGGGCGTGAGACAAAAAATTTAATTGGAGAAAAAGGGATGCTTCCAGCCCAACCTATCCCCAATCCTAAACCACAGTACGAAGTTAGTGAACCAAGCTCTTCAAATCCAATGGAACAAGATAAGTCTATCACTACTCTTAGGAGTGGGAAGATAATTGACAAATCTATTCCGATAAGGGCTGAGAAGCCTAAGGACCCGGATGTAGAAGAGACTGATAGACCTAACAATGCTCCACATAAGGTAGAACCGGAACTTCAAAGCAAACCGATTGCTCCATTTCCCCAACGGTTGATAACACCAAAACCTTTCTCTAACTTTCAAGATATTCTAGAGGTGCTTAAGCAAGTGAAGTTCAACATTCCTCTACTGGATACCGTAAAACAAATACCTTCATATGCCAAATTTCTGAAAGATTTATGTATGACGAAAAGACGGCAAAACATTCAAAAGAAAATCTTCTTAACAGAAAAAGTTAGTGTCATCCTAAAGCAAGACATGCCAAAGAAGTACAAAGATCCTGGTAGCCCAACCATCGCCTGTGTAATTGAGAATTATCGGATTGAGCATGCACTTCTTGACTTAAGAGCAAGCGTAAATCTGATCCCATACTCGGTCTATGAACAACTGGGTCTAGGTGAATTAAAACCCACCCGGACCACATTACAACTTGTCGATCGCTCAGTTTTAGTATCGAGAGGGATAATTGAGGATGTGTTGGTCCAAGTTGACAAATTCTACTACCCAGTAGATTTTATCGTCTTAGATACTCAACCCATCCTGGACATGAAAACACAAATATCTGTCATTCTTAGTCACCCATTCCTTCCCACATCAAATGCAATCATTAATTGCAGGAATGGAGTTATGAGTATGTCTTTTGGAAATATGATATTGGAGTTGAATTTCTTTTTCAATTCAGGCAAACAGTTAGAGGATGATGACAATTCTCATGATATTAACCTGATTGACTCTTTCGTGGAAGATAGAATACTTTTGACCTTATCCTCTGACCCTCTAGAGACGTGACTGGCCCACTCCCATGATTTTGATGATGATATGATTAGGGAGTCGGGTGTCATGCTTGATACTATTTCAGTACTTGAAGTTAACCGGTGGAGGCACAATTTGAAGAATTACCCCAAACTGATGTAGTGCCTCTACGGTCTAACCTCAAGGCACCGAAGCTTGAACTAAAACATTTGCCCTCTGATTTAAAATATGTCTATTTAGGTCAAGATGAGACATACTCGGTGGTGATTTCTTCCCACCTTGAGCAACAACAAGAGAGTATGCTTATCTCTACTCTTATTGAGCATAAGGGAGACCTTTGATGGTCGACTGCAAACCTCAAGAGAATTGACCCTTTGATTTGTACTCACCATATTTATTTGGAGGACAATGCGAAGACCTCCCAGTAACCACAATGTAGATTAAATCTAAACATGAAGGAAGTGGTTAAGGCCGAGGTACTTAAACTACTGGATGTGGGTATCATATACCCAATATCCGATAGTCAATGGGTGAGTTCAACTCAGGTGGTTCCTAAGAAGTCCAGAATCACCATTGTAGCCAATGCTAAAAATGAACTCGAACCAACTAGAGTAACTACTGGTTGGAGAATGTACATTGACTACAGGAAGTTGAATACCGTCACGGGGAAGGACCACTTTCCTTTGCCCTTTATCGATCAAATTTTAGAAAGGCTAGCTGGTCATTCATTTTACTGTTTCCTTGATGGATATTCGGGCTACAATCAGATTGAGATTGCCCTTGAAGACCAAGAAAAGACCATGTTCACATGTCCTTTTGGCACCTTTGCTTACCAAAGGATGCCATTTGGACTGTATAATGCCCCGCCACCTTTAAGCGATATATGTTGAGTATTTTTTCTGATATGGTGGGGAAATATCTAGAGGTATTTATGGACAATTTCTTGATTTTTGGTCCATCCTTCAGCGAATGCTTGAAAATTTTGAAAAAATGTGCTGAAGAGATGTGAAGAAAAAAATTTGGTACTAAATTGGAAGAAGTGTCATTTCATGGTTCGTAAGGGGATTGTCCTTTGACATATTATCTCATCCAAAGGAATTGAGGTAGATAAGGCTAAGATTGATCTTATCTCTAACTTACCTCCGCTCAAGAATATACAGGACATACGATCCTTCTTAGGACATGCCGGATTTTACAGAAGATTCATAAAGGACTTTAGTCACCTCTCTCGTCCTTTATGTAATCTACTTCAAAAGAATGTGTCATTCGAGTGGACTAAGTAATATCAGGAAGCTTTTTCTACGCTTAAGGTCATGCTAACCACCGCACCTATCATGAAGCCACCTGATTGGAGCATCCCTTTTAAACTTATGTGCGACGCGTCCGATTATGCTCTTGGGGCAGTATTGGGTCAGAGTAAGGATAAGAAGCCCTATATAATACATTATGCAAGTAGAACCTTAAATCCTACCCAAGCGAAATACTCTACTACGGAGAAGGAACTCTTAACCGTAGTATTCGCTTTGGACAAATTTAGGTCCTACTTAATCGGATCCAAGATCATCATCTACACTAATCATGTGGCACTCAAGTATCTTCTTTTTAAGAATGATGTTAGATAAAAAGGGAGTGGAGAACGTAGTGGCTGACCATCTTTCCTGCCTTGATCTCTCTAATTTCCTTGAGACGACATATATAAATGACATGTTCCCTGACGAACAATTGTTTAAAGTCTCCCATTCACCTTAGTTTGTGGACATTGCTAACTATCTTGCTACAGGTTTCATGCCAACAAATTGGACTGCGCAAGATAATAAAAAAATTCTTCGCCAAGGTTCGCAAATTCTTCTGGGACAATCCATTTTTTTAAAAATATTGCCCAAACCAAATCTTAAGGAGATGTGTGTCAGACAATGAACACCAAAGTGTCATCTCCTTCTGTCATTCTCAGGCCTGTGGCGGTCACTTTTCTACTAAAAAAATACGGCCAAAATTCTGCAATGTGGCTTTTATTGGCCCACTATGTTCAAGGACACTCATGAGTTTTGCAAAGCTTGTGAGTGTTGTCAGAACTTGGGAGCATTGTCCCATAGAAATATGATGCCTTTAAACCCCATTCTGATCATTGAAGCATTTGATTGTTGGGGCATCGATTTCATGGGACCATTCCCCCAATCTTTTGGGAATTTATATATTTTGCTAGTGGTAGACTATGTCACTAAATGGGTCAAAGCAATCCCGTACCAGAACAATGATTATCAAACGGTCATTAAATTCTTAAAAGAGAACATCCTTTCTTGGTTCAAAATGCCTCGAGCCATCATTAGTGAAGGAGGCTCACATTTTTGTAATAGGCCATTTACAAACTTGATGAAGAAATATGGTATCTCTCACAAGGTGAGTACTCCATACCACCTATAAACAAGTGGGCAAGCCAAAATTTCCAATAGAGAAATTAAATATATTTTGGAAAAAACGGTTAACCCTAACCGTAAGGAGTGGTCAATCCAATTAACTGATACTTTATGGGCTTACAGTACTACATTTAATACCCCTATTGGAATGTCTCCCTTTAGACTCGTCTATGGGAAGGCTTGCCACTTGCCAGTGGAGTTAGAACATAGGGCCTACTGGGCGATTAAAAATCTGAACTTCAATTGAATGAACTGGAAGAAATCTGGAATGATGCATATGAAAATTCGAGAATTTACAAGGACAAGGTGAAGGTGTTTCATGACCAACATATTCTTCGAAAATTATTCACACCAGGTCAGAAAGTCCTTTTGTATAATTCTCGGTTACACCTTTTTTCGGGTAAACTTCGATCTCATTGGACCGGCCCTTTCACTATTACTAATGTTTATCCTCATGGGGTTATCGAGATTCAGAATCCAAACAATGACAATAAATTCAAAGTAAATGGACATCGTTTAAAGCCATTTGTTGAAAAATTTGATTCAAAGGACATGTTAATACCTCTGATTGACCCTATTTACCAGGATCGACCTCCTAATCTGACAGAGGTATAGGTAGATTTATTTACTTTTATATGATTTAAGATTAGGATAATTTGCTTTCCGCTGTTTAGGATAGTTTGTTTTCCACTATTTAGGATAGTTTGTTTTCTATTGGTTTAATTCTTATGCTAACCCATCTTCACACAAAGACCATTAGAAAAGCCTCAAAATTTCTTCTTGAGGTACTACCTTTTCATCACTTCTCTTTTCTTTTCATTGCCTCTTTTGCATTACATAATTCTTTTACATTGAGGACAATGTAGAATTTTTGGTTGGGAATGGGGGATTATGTAACATCCCGGATTTTTGCCAACCTGGAATTAGACGTCCTTAGGCAATGGGTCGCTCCTTATTAACTTGTCAGAACTCAATCCCAAAGTCTAAAACCGCTTTTGAACCCATTTCCTTCACAAATCCCACCCTTCACTACCTTGTTCTTTCAATTTTTCTAAGTACTTTCACCCTAGACACTATCTTAAACTAGCTAAGTATTATAACTTGGATCACTTTATATACAAACTACAAAGGCCCAGGTACCACCTCAGATGGAAATTACTCAGGACTAAATCCTTTAGAAATGAGGCGAGAATTAGCCAGTGTTAAACTAGAGTACCTGTGAAATTAGCACCAATCACTTTAAATACGATCTGCAAGACCCAAAACTTGTAGAATCATTGACGTTACATTACCCTAAAATCTAGGATCAATCTCATTACCCGGCTGCTCTCGGGAGCATCTCGAAACTCCGTATCAGATCTGGACCGCACGTCGGAAGTCCGATTTACACGAAGTTAAGGAATTAGGACTGCCTTGCTGGGCTTGACAACCATCTCGGAAATCAAATCCAGATAGTGTCCCAGCGCTATTCGCTTGAGCTCGGAGTGAAGAGTATGCGAAATGTGAAATTAATTCAAAATAAAATATGAATTTATGAAATCTGGCACGTCTCGCTTGCGGATCAATATTAAGCAACCTGACCGTCAGAATCAGGCCAAATTACACCCTCGGATCAGGGATATTTCCCCAAACATATCCATGTACTCAGAATCTCCGATCGAGATCCGCTGACCGTTGAACTGAAACTGGTCCGCCACGCCTGATCCGAGAACCCTACTGGAACGAAAACTTAATGGTACCTAGGTTCAGTGTTAGTAAGCTTAAGTCCGACCTTTGGCTCAAGGGGGCTCGCCAGAAGTCCTCCGTTAAGCTGAAACTGACCCACTTTGGTTATAACCTAAGTATACCTTGACCTTAGGTCTATTTCCGTGTAGTTTTAGGCTATATAAGGACTTTAAACCCTCTCTCATTTCAGCCATACAAAATTGAGAAAAACTCTAGGAAAAGAGAGAGAAAGTGTGAGAGCAGTGGGAGAATCTCCCTGCCACTCTACCCTGCCGCTATACGTGCTTAACTACTCCGATCTACTGCTTTCCCAGCGATTCCAACTTCATTTCTAGGTAAGAAACCCTAACCCTAAACTGATTTGGGGTTTTGATAGTTGTAGGTTATGAAATAGCTAACCTATTTCGTTCTATAGGTGACCAAACTGCCGAATACTAAAGCTTAGCGAATCTATTGACTCCGTTATGATTCTACGACAAAAGGTGCGGACTTTAGGTGTATAGGTTATGGTTTTCAATGCTTTCAATGTCAGATAATGATAGATTCATGATCTGCATGCAATTGCACATGTACAAAGTGCTGTCTGTTTTCCGTTTCGATTAAAGACGTGAAATATGGAAGTTTACATATTCTAGGTATTTGTAGAAAGTACCATATATATATAAATTTTGGAAATGTGTTTGCCATGATTATTTGCTGTATGAACATATTATATATGTGTAAAATACTTGTTTGGCGAAAGGATTCGCCCTAATACATGTTTTGCTAATATACACTATGTACGTTGAAATAGTGTATTCTAAGTGTTTGTGAAAATGACCGAATGAGTAAAGAATTCGCATTCGTGCTCGTCATGGCAAATTGTCATGGATTTATGATTGTTGTATAAGCGATACCTCTTTGACGAAAGGATTTGCCCTAAAATCACGCCACGGCCAATATACACTATATCTGATAAATTGTGTAGCCCAAGTGTTTGTGAAAATGTTCCAATGAATATGGAACTTGGATTCATGCTTGCCATGATTATTCGTCGTGGGTGCACGTGTGTTATAATTGGGGCAACTCCCTAGTGAAAGGATTTGTCCTTATACTTATGTGATCAACATACGTCATGTATGTTGATGTATGTAGTTTAAAGTGTTTGTTGAAATGACTAAATAAATATGGATTTATGATTTATGCCTGCCAAATGTCTATTGAATGTAAGAACATGATTGATGTGCATGCGACAACTCCTTGCTATAAGGATTTGTCCTATTCTATGTCGAAATCAACATACGTCATGTATGTTGGAGTGGTGTAGTTTAAGTGTTTGCTAAAATGCCTGTGTGAGAAATTGTGTGATGAACTAAGTTTAATAGGGTGTTGAGATAGGATTCTCAGCTATCTTAGAGATGTATATGATTTCCTCCATGTTGCATGTTTAATTTAATCGCTTACTTATGAAATATAGGTGTTTATATTTCCTATTTTTATTATGCTTTATTACATGTTTTATGACATGCTTGTCAACATGTTTGAATCACTTTGTTTATTCTGCTTTACTCTACATGCTTCTGGTCATGGATTGATTGTGTTTGGGGCTATGATTATAGTCCAGGCAATCGATAACGAGATTGAATTTGTGGCTGAGATTCATTTGCCACGTGAGATGTGTACGACGAACCCAAGTCGTACTTCGGTTGGCAACAGTGGTTGGCCACACGAAGTGCTTATGCGCTTCATATCGTTTAACTTATTGTGCGCTCGAGCTAGCCGAGCTCGTCAAACAACCCAATCTGTCTTATGTATGTTCACCATGTTTGGACGCTACTGCTTGAACCTAGGGTACTAAACTTACCAGTGAAATCCCGTTAACCATGGTACCTCGATCCGCTAAGACTCATGAGCCGAGCATGGTGGTATGGGACACCGTGGTCGAGCTGTCGGCCTACTCTGGGGCCATGTGTCTCCCCGTAGTGACCAGTGAGCAACCAAACTCGTGAGCCGATTATGGTGGTATGGGACACTATTTTCGAGCTGTCGGCCTACACTGATTGGTGATGAGCCCTTTGTAGTGACCTCGAGCATACTCTGAATTTGCGGTGAGGCGACAAGTTTTACCGCAGTGTATAGAGTATGAACTAGACCTGTATTAATTTAGTGATGAACCGTTAAAAAGGTAATGGGGGAGTGGTGTCACGAATGTGTGTAACAGCCCTGACAGCCTTTGCAGCGACCTAAAAACACACCATCGTATGAGATTAACTAGGACTGACGACCCTAGAATGGATCATGTTTGGGAATGATACAAGGGAGGTACCTTAGTTTCCCAATCCTGCTGTTTAAAATGGACTAATAACAACTCAGTAATCATGCGCATCATCGCATTGCATGTGCCTGGAAGATGTGGAGCACTGAGGAATGCAAGCATGCCGCGAACGTAAGATGGTGTCGCACGAGGGAGTGTGTGGTGAGGGCATGCATCATGACTGCATTCATACTTGCATTAATAAGAGTAGTTAGGAGTGTTTGATTGTATTGCTTTATCATTACTGCTTGATTGAATTGATAACATATTAACCTATGCTTTACTGTTCCACTGAGTTGATCACTCACTCCCACATTACGGGACAGTGTTGTACACACCAACCAGACTTGTTTGAGTTTCAGATGATGGTGATGCTGCGAAGCGGAGCCGGACTCTTATGAGGATGAGGAGGATTCCTCCTTTATGCTATTTCAGGCAGGTTCCTGTGAGCCGTGTCCTGATTGACGGGGCTTTCTGGGATATTGACTAGATGACCTTACACATTTGGTATATTTTAGAAATGTACTTGTAATTTATTAACCTAGTAATGTTATCACACTCTAGAGACTCACCATAGTTTATATATTTTACATATTTATCACAGTCTTCCGCTTGTAAATTTAACTGTCTCTGGAGTATGATATGTTGTTTTGGTATAATCTCATTCATGTTTTAATGTTCTCATCATAATCATTATCATTTGTGTTGCATAAGTGATGCGTTGGAACTCGGGAGCTGAGCTTTGCTCGACCCCCGATTTTCAGGGCGTTACAGATTAAGTGACCTAATCAGTGTTTTCCAGTTTTGAGCAAAATTTCTGAAAATTTTTAATGTTTCAAGTTGAAATTTGTTTGGGAAGCGATGAATTGTGTACTTAAGAATGCTCTGGGTATGATAAGATAGAGATTGAATTTTGAATTGTTAAAGTCTAATCATCTAAGTAATTTATCACCTAAGTACTTGCGCTTAATTGATTAAGAGAAAGTTTGAATATTATGTTAAATCACAAGACACATTCAATTTGCCTTCTGTAGGATATACTAGAATTTCTGATTATTAGTATGTGAATCATTGATGGATAGGGAGAATCAAGTCTGGAGAATTTTTTTCACCTTAAAAGAAGAAAAGAACCAGTTAAAAAATAGGAGATCGACAAAGAGGTCATAAAAAAAAATGAATGAAAATAATGAAAAATCAGAAAAGAATTTAAAAATAAAAATTGACCGTCGATATAAAATCAAAAGCTGGAAAAAGAAGGAAAAGGGAATAAGTTCGGAATCAATACTTGAGTTTCAAACCAATCTCGAAGTGGTGAGCATGGCTAACATGACGAATTGATAGTATTCATACGGAAGTAAATTGACTTTCAATGAGCACATTGAAAAACTTGATATGCAAATTATGCTTCGATTTAATGGACAAAGAACTTATTTGATTGGTTGCTTATGTGATTGGGTTCTAGGTTTTCAAAATCTCACTTTCGTATCTTAATTCTACCTATTCATACTTGAGTACACGAAAAATTATTTTCTGAAAAAGATTTCTTACATTAATCATTGAGATTTATCTTTTGCATACTTTGCTCAGGACTAGCAAAATGCTAGTTGGGAATTGTGTTGAGGGTCAAATATTGCATATTGAACCCCATTTATATATTGGTTTTATAAACATGATAATGCTTAATGTTCTATTTTACTCATATTTGTGTTACAAGGTGAATTTAATAACTTGGAATGAAAAGGGTGTTAAAAGCATGGATTTAATGCTAAAGGATCACCAATGCAAGGGATGGATCTTAGGAGACTAAGATTGAAGAATTCACGTGTTAAAGATCTAAGAAAACCAAGTGAGAAATGAAGAGAATCAAAGATTTGAAGTGAAGAAAAGGAATCCCGAAATCGTCCTGAAAAAAAAATATATTTTGAAACTCTAGGTCATTCTGTGAAATTGTACAAAGTAAAGTCTATTTTAGAAAACTATGCAGAGTGAAGTTTATTTTAGCAAACTGCGTAAATTTGAGGCAGTTTCTAGAGTTTTTCAACTAGGTGCGAAAGTTGGAGTTCCAAAACTATAAATAAGACTCCCTAAGATGTTCCTAGGCATATTTTAGGGTTTGGATGAGCAAAGCACAAGGGTGGAGAGTCGTCGCCAAGCGTTTTTCTTCATTTTTCCTTAGTTTTTCATGCTTTCTTTTAGGGTTTTAGTTCCAACCGTGTCTATGGTTGGCTAAACCTCTTATCTAGGGCTGAGAGGTGAAGCTTGTAACGTGATGGGATGTTTTTATTGCTTTGATTCATGTTTATATTGAACTTACTTTGATTTTAGTTTGATATTTAAGGAATACTTTCAGGTTTTAATGATTTAATGTGACTTAAATTACAGTAGATCTGCAATAACTTCGAGTATCTTCTTTTCTTATTTTGAGATTATGGGATTGGTAAATCCAATTGTTTGTCATCATCTCATGGGCATGGTTTGATGATGGAATCCATGCTGATTATCATAATTCTCTTTTTTTGAGAATTAGGTCAAAGGAAGTTCAGATTTGATCTTAATTGCTATATCTTCCAATTGGATTGGATAGGACTTCAATTCCAATTGTGTTACTTGAATTAAGTAAGGAATCACCCTGATTGCTACAAGTGGATCCTTGAAAACCCTAGTTCCCACCTTTGAATTCTTATTTTTTTAATTACACACTTCATAATTACTCCATTTAATTTCAGATTTAGATTCATATCTTTTTCTAGTTCTACTTCTAATTGCTTTCAGAATACATATGAGATTAGTCCCTATGGATTCGACCTCGGTCTCACTAAGATTATTACGCATAGTGACTATACACTTGGGGTTGTGAACAGGCTTTATAAGTACAAGTGATGTGTTGAGAGGTATCACAACTAGTAATTCAAATATTTTATCATGGACGTAATGCGCTCTGGGTAGAGACCCTCTTGGTCGACGCATAATTCCATGAGTTTTGGGTAGTGGTGCACAAATCGAAGTAAGTAATTCGCAATGTGTGTTACATCACTTCCGGGATTGGATGTCGCAAATAGTCGCTCGATGAACAAATCGTGTCACATAATTCACTCGACTCATGTGTTTGCCGCCTTGAGGTGTTCACGTAAATCCACGATAGCGTTGGCCATGCCAGCAAATATCCGTAGTTATGGGATGCGGGTCGAGTCAGGTTTTCATGAATCGTATTACACATTGTGATGATCACTATGTATAATGAGCCGCACACACTTTGCTAGACATGCATCTCATGTAGGTTGTTTGCGCATACTGATGCTCCTTGTAATAGTGGAATACGAGACATATCAAAACCTTTACATTGATTTATGAATCTCTTGAATTATTGTTAATCTTAAAGGATGACCATCACTATGAGTAGGGCGTTGACCCTCTCCAACCGTACAGATGATGCAGGTGATGTACAGATTGAAGACCTAGAGGATTATCTCCCTATGGAAGATTATACCAAAAGAATAAGAAGATAGTTTTATGAATTAATTTTATACTTTAGCTGCGAACTCGATAAATATAATTAGCTCCCATTGAGAGGGCATTTGAACATTGAATTCTTTTCACTACCAAAAAATCGAGCAAAGGCTATGGACTTTGAAAGCTTTTAGCTACGGATTAAATCCGTAGTAATATAGCTACGGATTTAATCCGTAGCTAAAGCCTAAGTGCTTTGTAGCTAAAACGTACCTCCTCACCTAAACCATATTAAACATAGATGGTGCTTAAGGGGATCCATGGGGTCCATTGGAATATATGTGTTTGATCTAAGCCGTCCAACAATTCTGATATATAATTTTAGTGCATGAGCCCAAAAATTATGTAGATTAAATGTCTAAGTGGACCACACCATAAGAAATAATAAAAATTAAATTTCTACTGTTAATATGTTGTGTGGTCTCCTTATAGATTCGATCTAACTCATTTTTTGTATCAGCACTTAAAATAATAATTTAAAATTAATAGACGGAATGGATATATGAAATACATCATAGTGGGCCCCACGGTCCTAAAACCCAAAGTGCCCAAGGAGCCGTCCGTCACGCGCCCCTCCAAAATACCCCTCCCAATAACGAAACCCATCCCGTCCGCCATTTTCTCCCGCGCGCAACCATCTCTCCATCTCTCTCTCTCTCTCTCTCTCGCACTCAGTCTCTCTCTTTCCGTGAGAAGGGGGAAATCGCCCTTCCGAGTCTCTTCCGTGAGAAGGGGGAAATCTCCCTACCGCTGCTCGTCCGCGAGAAGGGGGAAATCTCCAGAGAGAAGGGGGAATCTTCCTTCCGCCGCTCGCCAGAGGGAAGGGGGAAATCTCCAAATCGCAGGTCGCCAGCAACAAGGGGGAAATCTCCCTCCCACACTCGTCAACGGAGGTCGACAGGCAAGCACCTTCCTTCCCCTTCACCCAACCCTACAAAATCCAGGTCAGATTTCTGTTTATTTGTTGGTAACGTTCCGTTCGACTGCAATCGAGCAGACCTATGGCTCATTTTCGGCAGGTACGGTAGGTTAATGGATGTTTTCATCCCGACTTTTCCGGGTTCTTCCAAATCTCGGGGTTTTGCATTTGTCCGGTTCCGGTATGAACAGGACACGAGGGTGGCAATGGGCATCCTGCACAATCGAAAGATTGATGGGAGGATGGTCACCATGAAGTGGGCTGTCAAGAGACGTTTCAGACCTCAATCGGCCAACAAGGTTCCCCTCCCTTGCAGTCCGCCTGGGGCCGGTCGTGCTGCTTTTTATCCTGCTCGGTCTTATGCTGCAGCGGCTGCTTTTTTTTTTTTTTTTTTTGCGATTTTGTCATATTTACATTTTCTTAACAATGAGTTTGTGTTGTATCACGCTTCCTTTTTTCACATTAATAAATGTGGACAGCATGATGTTGGTGATTTTTGCGTCCCTGAAGATACATTTTTCAGGAAAATACATGTGGTTTTGCTCATTTTTCAGGAAAAAATCAAAATAAAAATCCATCTCTAATTCTTCTAAATTGATTTGGGATATGATCCACCTAACCCATGTTATGAATGGTTTAGGGTACATCACATGGTTTATCTCTATCCATCTTATTATTTTGACTTTATCCTTCTCTTTTTCTATTTTTGCAAACAGTTGATCTAGGATTTGTCAGTTTGTTCTATAGCTAAGCGGGTAGCAAATGTGCTAGGGTGGTTGAAGTATATGTTTCCTCATTTAATAATGCCTTCTTCATACTATTGCGATGTTCCATCTGCATATATTTGTTCCTGGTGTATTGGCCTATAGTTCACATGTTGAAAAGGGGGACATGGTGGCAGTACTAGCTCAGTGAGGGCTGGGTGGATGAAATGGTCTAAACACTTGTTTAGCACTATGGTTTCGAAAAAGGCATAACATGTAAACCCATCTCATATGTCATTCTCGATTTTCAGTAACATGGCAGTTTTATCCCATAATTGACTACCACAAAACTTCTTTATACCAACGAGGAAAATCAATATGATATGGCTTACGTATTTTTGCCAGTATACGGAAGTGTGAACTTATGTAAGTTGAATACTGGAATAGCTGGCTCCTATGATTATAAATATAGATGGATGATGTTCATATGTTTCTAACTTTTGTGTCTTCCCTTTTAGTGCAAACGAGAGGGTTTTCTCCAAAGAATTAAAGATGAAGAAGGTGAAGGATGCAACATCTATGGATTCTTAGAAGTTAATAAGGTCGCTGGTAATTTTCATTTTGCCCCTAGGAAAAGCTTCCAACAGTCAAATATTCATGTGCATGATTTGCTGGTATTTCAGAAGGATAGTTTTAATGTAAGATTGATCCCATATTATCTTTTCAGTTCCTTTCAATAAAATTTTGAAGTATTCATTGAAAAGAAATAATCTATCTCTGTATATGAAATGGCCACTAAAATTTGCACTAAATTTTGTCATTTTAGTAAATATGAGATTCTGTTGCGTAAATGTTCTCTTATCATTTTTTTCTCAATAACAATATTGTTATCTAATTCATCTATTGTCACCAGATTAGCCACACAATCAATAAACTATCCTTTGGAGCACATTTCCTGCGCGTTGTTAATCCTCTTGATGGGTAATTCCCCTTACCTCATTTAACTTTTTTTAAAAAAAAATTAATTAATTTATTTTATAAAAGAAGGAAAAGATTTATAAAAGAAGGAAAAGAACAAAAAAGGAAAAGAAAAGAAATCCTCTTACCTCATCCCGGTAAGCCATTCAGTTGATTGAAACTGAAAGAGTTTTTATGAATATTGACTTACATTTAATTGCTGGAACTTTCAGGGTACAATGGGTGCAAAAGACACCGTATGGGATGTATCAGTATTTCATCAAGGTTAGTCTCACAAAGCTGCCTTCATCCATTTATGTATAATGAAATTCTTTAGGAACCAAAAATAAGGCAGCCCAAAGAAGTAAATTTGTTTTGCCCAAGGCATTTTTATTTTTGTGTACCATGCATAATTGAGAGACTAGGCCAATAAAAGAACCTAGTCGGGGGCCCATCATCTGACATGACTGATATTTTCTGTATTGACCAAATCATCCTAGGCACAGTCATAATGGCAGACAACTCAATTATTGCGCAGTCTGGTTTCTACATTTTCATTGTTCTTTCCCCCCCCCCCCCCCCCCCCCCCCCCCCCCCCCCCCCCCCCCCTATTTCTTACATGGTATTACCTCTCTAAGTCAGAATTAGATATGTTTCAGTAAGAGATGTTTACTTGGTTTGCTATTTCAGTGAGAGAAAGTGGTCCAATAATATGCTTTTTTTTATATATAATGTTAGGGCTTGAAAGATTGTGATCTTTTTGTATTGTTTATTTAGGATAATTTTTTGCAATTCCATGTCATAGTATACCATGCTAAACTAAATTAGCATTAACTACTTAACTAGAATTTGATGTTATTTCACAATTTTAATTACCACTACCTGTTTACTACAACAGTTGCGTCTTCTCCACTTAACCATATCATCTGTTGATTATCTGAGCATTCCTCCAACACATAAGATTGGATTTTGTGAATCAGTTGGGGATTTTTGTCTGCCAATTTGTAGTTCAATTTCCATTTCGCCCATTTTAACTAACTAAACTAGCATTTGCTGCTAGTTTGCTACACTATTGCACTCACATCAATTACCTTTTTGGTGTAAGTTTGTTTTAGTAATAATATTTTTCTTGTTTGTTTGTTTTAGTTGTGACAATTCAATTTCAGCTTTATTCTAAATCATCATCTCTTTTCTTGGCTGGAAAGTACAAATTTAGAGGCCATCCAAATCTTTAAGAAAGCTAGAGGATCCTTGAAGGATTCGTTTTTAGATGAAGTACGTTCCCTTAGTTTTCAAAGTTTGTGCATGTGTACTGCTTTACAGTGACCGATGAACTAGTTTGCATCATCTTTTGGATGTTTACGATGATAGTTTTTGGAGAACAAGATGGGTATATACTAGAATACAACATCAAATGGCATTTATTTACAATGGGTTGTTTCAATACATGGATTGTTTGTGCTAGCACTTTTTGTAATCTGAGAGTTGCATATAAGTTCTCTCGGTTTGTATACGGATATGCATAGTATCCGCAAGATCTTAGTTTACACGTGGGGCCCAATGTTCCAAATAGTTTATCCATGTGGCCCACTATGGATGGACCATGTTTTAAACCCCTCTAGATCGGACAATCTTAGTTATCTGATCTTTGGCTTTCATTTCTACCGAGTATTGATAGTTCCAGAATTTCTTTTCAGTATTCAATAGTTATCTGATCTTTTGGGCACTTTCTATCCATTGTGGGGGCAAACCTTGGATACAATTGTGATGTTTATTTATTTATTTCCACAAAAAAAGTTTTTCTTTTATCTATGATGTGGAAACATGGGGTATCTCCAAGGTTAAAGTATTGTAAAAAATTGGTCGGATATATGTACTGGAATTGTCCATGAATGATACAACAATATCAGCCCACAAAAATTCGTTGTTGGCTGTGTTTGTGGTAAAAAGTAGTGGACTGACATCCCATAGAAGATATATTTCTATATATATCTGCTATGGTGGACGTCATTCTTAAAAGTAGTGGCTGTGTTTATTCTGATCTATATATTAATATATGTTCTTTATATTCTTTGAATTTGTAGCTATGGTTCAACCAAGTGTGGTCTAAGGCAACTCCAAGCATCTCTTTTGAAGGAGTGCAAGCGATCCAAGGTTGGAGTACATACATTGTTGCTAGGCATGGTATTAACAGAGTTACTTCTAAGGTAACTTTGGTGGCATTTCCAAATGCCCTAATGCATGTAGCTTTCCTTCTGAAATTAATGACTTCCCGATTGGGGCTTTGGTCTAGGTAATGCACACTATGGTTTTTTTTTTTTTTTTTTTTGGCTAGGAATTGATTACATGATCAGGTTCCATTTAGTAAATAGCAAAAAATACTACAAACTTTTTGGGAGTTTCTTTAATTTAGTCTTTCAAGCAAATGATTGCTATGTGCTTGGTAAAAGACCCATCAAAGCGGCCATCTATGCAAAAGCTGTCAAAGTATTCCAGCCATCTGTTCTCTGGTCCTTTTTTTTTTAATGTTGTCGATGTTGGCCCTTGATAGAGTGGAATGGTGGAAAAGGGGGAGGCAGTAAGAAAAGATTCAATGGCCTATGGTCTAACTTATGTTGGCCCTTGATAGAGTGGAATGGTGGAAAAGGATTCATGTAGCTGACCGGTCTAATGCTTGTGGTGGCTGGGACAGTAATAGTATGGGAGATGCGAAAAAGCACCAATTTCGCTGTCGACAAAATTCTTAGCGATGTTGAACCAATTTCGCTATCGACAAAACGAATTCTACATAATTCCAGGTGAGTTCTGTCTTATATTTATATACCTGCTATCTTTCATGATATTTTGCTGCCGAACTCCATCAAATTCCTTGAGTATGCAATCATCTTTTACAAACTTCTCACTTGTTCAAAAGTATGTATGGTATTGAAAATGTTTGTATGTTTTCCTTCAAATCCTTAAAACTTCTTGGTATAATGTCAGGGCTTGGTTTCTCATGCTGATAAAACTTCTTTTCTTTTGCATTGCTTTCACATTATTGTCAGGCCTTATTTCATTGGACTGATCATAACAGGGGCATAAACTTGAAGGGCTGAGCATGTCCCAGTACCAAGGGGAAAAAATTGATTACATGGGCTTGAATTGATGTAGGATTTAGAGCTTCACGGGCTTGCTAGAGTGTGCGCGCATGATTGATGGAAAAAAATAATTGCATGCGACTGGTGTTGTCAATTATTTAGTTGTGTATAACGACTTTGGTCATTATAACTCTTGGATTTGGAATGCACCTGGCATGCTAATATTGAGAATTTGTATCCAACTATACCCTTCTATAATGCAGCCCCTCTACCTGCCAGCACACATGTCAAGGAATCTATATAGTGGGTATTGGATCTCTCACATGTATGCTAGATTGGCATGTGTTTGAGTGTATAGAGGAACTAGGCCCTGTTTGGATACGAGGAATCTATGGAAAAGAATTCTTTTTGCAGAAAACACTACAAGAAAAGTGGCTATTAGGGGCGTTTTTAGCACCGGCGGCCACAAAAAACCGCCACTGTAGATGGAATGAGGGGCGTTTTTATGTGGCCGCCCGTGTACAAAACGGGCCACCGCCACTATTTTTATTTTTTATTTTTTTAAAAAAAAATCCCCAAACTAAACCCTATACCGCGCGGCCCTATCCCCAAATATCCAAAACCCTTACGCGCCTATCCCAAAATCCATCCCGCCTCTTCTTCTCCCACCTCTTTTCTACCAAAACCAATCTCCCATTTTCTCTCCTCCCTGCAATATCCGACCGAAAGTCTCTCTCTCTCTCTCTCTCTCTCTCTCTCCTCTCTCTTTCTCTCTCTCTGTCCCTCGTTTTCTTCAACGTGTTGTTCCTTCTTCGATCTCTCTCCAACAATCGAAGAAAATTGAAGGAAGAAGAGAAAATCGAAGGTACTCTCTCTTGATCTCTCTCCATTTCTCTCTCTCTCTCTCTCTCTCTCTCTCTCTCTCACACACACACACACACACTTCCCCTTTCGATTATCAAGCAGCGGCAGCCATATCAGCCGTTGTCCATGGCCGCTGACATCTGTAGGTTAGTTGTTTGAAGAAATGCTTCAACCAATAACGTGTACCACTGTTGTTCATTTAATCTCCCTGTGTCTTTCATACTTTTTTGGCCCATCCATGAGTGGACTAACCTGATATATGGGAGGGGAACAATCAACTAGAAGAGCTCTGGCTAATACAGCCATCAGGGGTAGCCCACCAGCGGGTGGCCCTACCAACCGCCGAGGAGAGGGGGTGGGCGTGGATGCCAAAGAGTCTACCACCGCCACCTGCTCTAACAATACTGAACTGACTATTCCTTTTTGTTGCCCCGTCCAGCACCGTAAACCAACCCAGCACCATCTGGCAACACCCAAATATTCTAGAACTGCCTTCTTTTCCCCTCTCTTCTTCTTCTTCAAAGGCTCAAAATAATGGGCTGGATTTTCAAGTTTTGGCCAATTCATGGGCTGAGCTTTTCTCTTGAATTGGGCCAAGAAAGTCTGCATCAGAAGTGTAATTTTATTTTTTATTTTTTAATTCATGTTACATCTAAACTGAGAGCCATGGTTAGTACAGTTCACAAAGGCAAGATTTTAAGTGCCTGCGTATCATCATTCATCACACACTGACGAGTATCAAAGTTTTTCTCTTCTGGTTTTGAATTGGATCGAGCTTTCTGAGCAGGCAAGAACAAATGCATATCCGTCTTGCAGTTGTCTTGGATACTTTTGGTCTGCTATTGCAGCTTTACATCGTTTTCCAATATCTCATCAGCCACATATCATGCAGCTCTATCCTTGGCGGTGGGTCCGCCTACTTTCGATTCACGGGTGTAGTTCGACTTTACAGTCTCTCTCATGTTGACAAAAATGTCCATATTTCACGTGCAATATGAGATGTGGACCATTTATCTGGTGTTTATAAACTATACTTTACCTCTCTCAAAGATCACATTGGTCCTAGAGATGATTTTGGATCATTAAACTCAAAATGGTGAAATTAATTTAGTAAATTTCTCATTTAGACCTCGTCATAATTTGGGAAAACATAATAACCATTTGGCTCCATTTTTTCATGGAATTTAAACTAACCAAGGTGACTAGCTAAGAGTTACTTTTCTTGTCCGGTGGTGACTATAAAGAGAAAAACTAGGGTAGGGATTTAAAAGAAAGTAATATATAATGTGTATATGTATTAAAAAAAAAAAAAAAGAACTTACTAAAACCCTTACAATTTACACTCTGGACTGTTTTGATATTTGCAATTTATTTCCTGAAATGTCTGTATTATATGAGAGTATCGGCTCCCCTTCATTTTCAAGATGTGGTGTCTCGTCCACCAAAGTATAATTTGAACTGCCCACCACTTGATTATGTTCACTGACTACAACCACTAGACATTTGATAACGACCAATTAGATGGATGAATTAGTTGCATTCTCAAATAGAGGAATGTTGATTCAAACACCACATCGTCAAGCACCAAAAGCAATTACACCCTCGTATCATTATGCTAACAGCAGATTGGCTATTAGTTCTCTCTGCCTTAAATGATTTTGAGTGAAGTAGATTAGGCATATTAGTTATCATGTGCTGCTGGAGTATCAAATAACTTCCTTGTGCACTGTTGGTATGATTTGCTTCACCAACATTTCTAATTGGTGTCGTGATGTGTATGATGTGTGAATAAAATGCATGTCTGATTTTGTTTTTGGATATCTATAGGCCAGAAGAATGTCAGCTGAAATCGGGTTGGTCGACGAGGCACAAGATATGTGTCGGGAAAGCTAGTGGTTTGGCATATCTCCATGAAGAATCAAGATTGAAAATTGTTCATAGAGACATCGAAGCTACCAATGTACTGTTGGATAAGGATCTCAATCCTAAGATACCTGACTTTGGTTTGGCAAAGCTTGTAGGATGGCCTTTGATGGTTGTTGTCCCAATTGCAAATTCCCAGGCAATGACTGCCCACTAAGTGAGTTCATGCAACTCGTGTCCCTTCCTAGCATGAGCTTCATGCTTTGTTTTCCCCATCATTCATCAAAATCATGAGCTTCCTTTAAAATGTTATAAGTAGTTCTCTGTTCATACATCAAGTGATATCAACGAATACTCATATAGATATGTTTTGTTTTAGTTTTGAAAATATATCATCAAGTGGGTACTTTTGTAATCCAACTATCTTGGCCATATTACATTCTAAATCTAATAGTGCCTTTTAATGTTTACATAATTAATATTTGCATTTCTCAATCCTCAAATGTTTCTCTTAATTAAAACAACAGTGGAATGTGCACATTCTATGTATAATATATTCTGCACCTGTTGCCCATAGGAAATTTTTTAATGGAATGTGCACCTTCTACATATAGAAGTTACTACTAAATGCTTCAGCAGCCAGCCAGGTGCCAAATCCTAATGATGATTGTCCAATTGATACATAGTCCAACAAAAACGAATGTAAGAAAAAAAATGTCTTGATGGATATTTTTTATCTATTCGCTTTGGTTTGAATAGAACTATGTTGTTGATAAAAAGAACACAAGCAATTAGTCACTGAGTGCTTCATCCATGGCCCTAAAAACCATTGCCAAAGATTTCATTTAGCTATAGATATAACCCACTACATGAGTTTAAGTGGCAATAAAGAATCATACACCAGTTGTTAGATATTATGAGCATTCCAAGTTCCTTAGGTGGATCAGATCACTGCCATTGAATCATGTTTGAGATAACAATGGGGCTTCCCCATTTCTTACGGTGATTTTGGACCAGAAAAATGAGAAAACATCCCAGTTAATGGGGGCTCTATTTCGCACACATCTGAGGCCCTGCCTAGCGTCAATTATAGTTTTGGTGGTACAATGAGACTATCAGAAGAGGACTTCCACGTAGCAGATTTCTTATCATTTAAAAGTGTAATAATACTTGTATGGTGAACTATATACTATATAGCTTAAGGTGGTACTGTACAATTCTCAGATCAAGTATCTGTATGGTACACTTGGGCCTTCAGTTTCTACAAATGCAGTTTGACAATGCAGTTTTACATGTATATTTTCAATTTTATTTTCTTAAATTTCTTATTTTTGTGACAATGCAATTTGACAAAGAAAGTGTGAGCATTTTAACCCAAGTAAGTCCTGTACAATGGGTTGAAAGAATGATTTTTTTTTTTCCTTCTCATTTTTTTTTTCCTGTTTCTGTTCTTTCTTTTGTATTTGTTTTATTCCTCATATGAAATCATGCCTAGTTTTATGTTTGTGGCTGGTTCCTCTGCTTACCAAGTCAACAGTTGGAGAAACACCATAGAGAAAACATGGGTTCAGTTTGCTATTTTTTATTTTTACATAAATTGCTTTGGTAGTCCCATCCGTTAAGCATGGTTCAATATTTTTCTTCATGCAGATTTTGTTCCTCTCTCAGAAGGTGGCAAAAAGATATCTGCTGGTGCTGTGGCGGGCATTATAGCTTCTGCTTTGTTTCTTACTTTCTTGATTTTGGGTATTCTTTGGTGGAAAGGCTGCCTGAGACGAAAAGACACCATGGACCGAGGTAAGAAGAATTTAATTGCACAATCCTAAATCATCATCATCACAGCCTTGTCCTTAAAAAAAGTATGTCAACCATATAAACAAAGAAAAAGAAAAAGAAAAACAAGCATATACTATTCTGTTCTGCTTTACCTTTAAATTGGCAACTTGGTCAGATGAGGTATTCCTCCTTCCTTGATTCAAAGGCATATTTACATTTAGATGTATATTTTTACATTTTTTATGTTTATACTCTTAAATACAAAAATTATATGACTGTTAATCATCTTGCTATGCTTGGAATTGATTGCATCAAATTCCAGACTATTCACTGTATGATGTTGAGGGGCTTAAAATCTCATCACCATGCCCAAAATCCCATTGATAGGACAATTTCAACCTTTTAATTTTTGGCCTACAAATACATGGTTGATAAGAGAAATACAGCAACAGTCCATATTCAGCTGAAAAGGTCCCCAGATTGGTAGCTCAGTTGGGAGATTATTGGGCCGAGGTCTATCCACAGAAGGATGCAGTAGAGTATGGATTGCCAAACCATGTGCGCTGCTTGCCAGAACGAAATCTCGCATATATTGTGGAAGGTACAGGATGTGTATTCTGAATTCCTCTTTGCAGAATTTATTGAATTGAATGTATGTATTTTCGTTGTCTGGTTTTTACTCTTTTTAGATACCTAGCTGAATTGGTGACATATTCGATATGCTGATTATCAAGTCAAACAACTGCCTCATGGAAAATAATAAAACAAAATAAAATCAGAAAGTGAGCCAAATTTTTGGGACGTGGTGCACGAAGTAAAGCAACTTTATCTCATTCCAAGCACATGGCAATTGCTGATTGGTCCTTACTAGTTGTATTTTTTTTTTTTTTTTGGAGCAAAAGCTGGCTAGTGGTTTTCCAGTGTTCTTTTCAGGTTAATGGGAGTTTTGGATGGGCAAGGGAACTTTGGTGCCAATTTTACAATTCTTCCTTTATCTTATCGAGATACATGGTCATAGAAAGTTGTCCTTTATCATTACAATCACTAGCTATGCATGCCTTTTACCAAATGTGAACCACTTATTGGACATTTTTTACAGGAATCTGACCATCCATGGACTCTAGATGTAGCAAGTACTATAAGTCATCTTATTTTTCTGTTAACTCATACAGATTATTGGTAGAGGTTATAATTATGCCCAAACACTTATTTTTAAGTACTTGAATTAGATTAAGTTGGACTTTGTGACGGTATATTATGTTTCCACTGAATGCACACCTTCAACATTTGTTCTTTGTGTTTCAGGAAATGACACCTAACGCGGAGATTATTTCTACAAGATACACAAAAAATGTTATCAAGTCCTATGCTGCACTGTCCTACGTTGAAGCTCAAGCAAGGATAGATGATAGGTGGTTTCATCAGCCATCTCTTTGTTTTCCAGCTGTTTCAGTTGATGTTGTTAGTATTTTCTTCCATATGCTTGGTGGCCCTTTTGGAAATGATCGGATACTGCTGCATATTTCATGTTTTGTGTGAATTAATCCACAACCATTTATTCTTGCTACTTCTATTTGAGGTAACATAACAGTTTGGCATTAATGTCTTTCCAGGGTGCTACTCAAGAGCCACGACTGTCAATCTGCTGACGTGATATTATTTGTGCATTAATGTCTCTGTTTGTAGCTTTTCACAGGCACATGGCAAGTAATTGGATGATTCATATGATCCAGTAACATTCATATGATCCAGTAATTGGATGATTCATATGATCCAGCACAGGCTTATCTGAATCAGAAATACATTTTCTTGAGGAACTATTCAGCTTACTTTTTGGCTGCGAGTTCCTTTATACTCTCTTTTTTTCGTGGCATCTTTTTAAGTTTAGAGTCATGAATTCATTATTAGAATATGAGATAACTGTTTCAGTTTTACGGAATTCTGATGAAAACTTTCTATATGTTGATTAATTTGTGCCATATCTTCAGATTAACCTAGAGACAAAATTGTATAATTCTTTTACAGCAAAAATTAAAATTTCTCAGATTCCTAACCTTGTCATCTTTTTGGCTGCCACATGACTGGTAAATTGAGAGAAAGTTTTCTCGAGTATAATTCTTTGGCTGCCATCTCTAGCGGGACGCGGATTTCCTGCCCATGCCTAGCAGGAAGTTCCTTCGCTAGGATGCTAAGTGGGGCCCACCATGATGTTTATGAGAAATTCACATGGTGCGTCCGTTTTGAGAGATCATTTTAGGTTATGAGACTAAAATTGAGGTGGATCCAAAACTCAAGTGGGCTGCACGGGAGGAAACAGTAGGGATTCAGTGACCATCGTGTGGCTAAAAAGTTTCATAATTTTTTAGTATTTTCACTTCATCACAGTGGGAATGACCTTATAAACCAAAACCAAAACCTATAACATATGATGAATGCATGATGGTAGCACTAAATTCTAACCAAACTGAGACTTCTTTCCTTTCTAGGGAACCAAAACAAAACAGAAGCCATAGTACTAATGATTCTGTAATGAAATTTTTTCTTTTTTCATTTTCTAAACCCCCATGTAGGGGGCATTTTTTCTTTTTCCATTTTTTGAACCGACATGCATGGAAAAGGGCTGATCCAACCATCATTTGGGCCTGCATGTGAGTTGTCAGTTATTTTCTATCGGTGTAGCTGGCCATGTTGTTGTTATGCCATCCAACCAGCCTGAGAATCAATTGCATTCCATCATGATGATGTTTAGAACAGTCCAATCATAGGGAAACCAGTCCACTCTGAAAATTTTGAATGTTTAAAATTGGGTCATCCATATAACTAGCCTATAACCGGTCGTAGGTAATCAGTTCTCATTTGAAAATGTTAGGAAGACAATGGATCACATACAACCAGTAGTGTGTAAAGTAGATTCCCATAAATATCCCCTATTGTGAATATCAAGCAATTCCACTCATCAGGTGAGGCACATCATAAAAAACAATAGAGAACTATTAATCTGATCCAAAGTACACGTGTTGCTTGCTTGATGAGTGAATCAGTCTGTTTTTTATGCTAGATCTTCATGGTGGGTTCACCTTTTAGATTGGTTGGATATTGTACACACTCGACAAGTTGACATTTTGACATTTACATTAGTTGGGCAATAACACACTGGTCAAGTAATTGTGTGTGAGACCTCCTTCAGTCATAATGATGATGATAAATTTTCTGATTTAGCATTTGCTACTCTTGTTTTGTAATAGGTTATGGAAGCACTTACCACCAAAAAATGTCAAGAGGAATTTTCTTTGGAGTCATTGGAGACTCTTGGTGACTCTTTTCTAAAATATGCAGCTAGTCAACAACTATTCAGAGATCATGAGCATCATCATGAGGGCCTTCTTAGTGCTAAGAAGGAGAAAATGATATCAAACAGCGCCCTTTGTGAGTTGGGATGCAAACAGAAACTTCAGGTATTTTACTGCCAAGTAACTAAAGTGCATGGAAATTTGCAGATGGCATCATCTTCCTTATGTATGGAATCAAGAAGCTGATTCATTTCCTTAAGCTGATTTGAATGGAGTTGATCCCTATGCTTGGCAATGTTAGTTTTCACATGGAGAAGAAGGAGAAGAATTGAAAATTTTGGGAGAATGGGTTGTGTAGATGTTCGGCAATGTACACATGCACGCACTCAGACACACTTTTTCCACACTACGTGGTACATGGTATATTTAGTAGATACTATCAACAACATGACCCAGTGTAACACACTTATGGTCGTTGTCTCTTGCATTCAGGTTTATGCAAATGCTCCAGGATTGTTGCTGCGGATTGATGTTTGGGGTAAGGTGAGTTATTACCAATGTTTTTCATTCAATCAGCAACCCATCCAAATTGACTGATTTTGACCTAGGCACCTAGTTGAGTACATGGAGTAAATAACCTGGTGGGAGTTACTAAAAACACGCCAAATCAATGAAAAGCCAGTTTGATTTTTCTAGGTCAATCATTGTTGGGCAGGTGGACTTGGTTTTGGCTTTCAATAGTTCCATTCTATTTGAAATCATTGTTTCTAATACAATACATTTATCTCATGAATAATATTAATAAGTACATACATAGATACATGTGTGCATGTATACATGATTTGAATGGAATTGGATGCATGCATGTAAGTATCTATGTATGGATGTACGTATTTATGCATGTATAGATGGATGGATCAGAATGCGGGCATCCCAACCTTTATGGGAATGTTAACAACATCCCAAAAGCTTTGAAGTCACGTGATCACGTCTGTACTGTACCTTCTTTAAATATGTCTTGCTAGTGCAGATAAAACCTTTGGTGAAGCCAACCAAAGACATAATGAAAGTTCATCGCATTAAATATGCTTGGCATGAGTTTTTTCTTGAGGGTACTCATCTTCCTCTTGGTCCATGATATCCTGGCTTTTTGTCATTTCATTCGTATAATTTTTTTGTTCTGTCAATGCAGCTAGGTACAACATTGGTGCAGTTATCTTGCTCTGGCCACCCGTAGTCTTGGTATGTCTTATTGTCCTTCAATAATTTAATATATTGAGATTTCTTTCCCATCATCATTTACATTTTTCTTCTTAATCGATACTTGGAAGTTAATATAATCATTTACTCTGTTTTACAATCTTTAAAATCTTTATTTATAAATCTGTGCCCATATGCATTTTTGAAGAAACTAAAAAACTTACTCATTCTCAAATTGCATTGTGGAATATGCATCCATTATTCAAAGAAAGGGCGACATTCCAAGCACTCACACTTTCTCTTCTTGCTAGCTAAATTAGTGAGTCTTCTTTCCTTCATACTATATGATACATTGATGAAGTGGCCTGACCATTTGGACAGGCCCATGTTTATATATTATCTCAAAATTGATGAAGCAGATCCGGATGTGCGTCGGAGCTATCCGGATGTTAAGCGGGGGTCCCTGGAAGGTGGGAACCGCTGTTATGACCGTGATGAAGCTGTCCATTTCTTATGGACGGCATTGGAGGGGCCTGGCCATTTGGACAGGCCGTGTTTATGTATTTGCTCGAGATTAATGGAGCAGACCCGGATGTGCGTCGGAGCTATCCGGAAGAGCGGGGGTCCCTGGAAGGTGGGAACCGTTGTTATGACCATGATGAAGCTGTCCATTTCCTATGGACGGCATTGGAGGGGCCTGGCCATTTGGACAGGCCGTGTTTATGTATTTGCTCGAGATTAATGGAGCAGACCCGGATGTGCGTCGGAGCTATCTGGAAGAGCGGGGGTCCCTGGAAGGTGGGAACCGCTGTTTTGACCATGATGAAGCTGTCTATTTCCTATGGACGGCATTGGAAGGGCCTGGCCATTCGGACAGGCCGTGTTTATATTTGTATTATATTTGTATTTGCAGGGACCATACCCGAACCCATTCTCAAATCCTATAACCTATAACCTATAACCTACAACCTAAATCAAAACCCCTAACCTAAACCAAAACCTAAACCTATAACCTAAACTCAATTCCCTAAAGCTAAACCTACACCTAATCCTAATCTCAACTCCCTAACCTAAACCTAAACCTTAACTTGAAAACCCAAACTTAAACCCAATCTTGAACCTGAACCCAATGTCCTAAACCTAAACCATAACCCATTCTCAAATCCAAAAATCTATAACCAAAACCTAAACTAAAACCAAAACCTATAACCTCTACCCGAACACATTCTCAAATCCAAAAATCTAAACCTTAACCAAAACCTATAACCTAAACCCGAACCCATTCTCAAATCCAATAACCTAAACCTTAAACTAAACCAAAACCAATAACCTAAACCAAAACCTAAAACCTAAACTCAAATCCATAAAACCTTAACCTATAACCTAAACTCAAATCCCTAAACCCGAACCCATTTTCAAATCCCATAACTTATAACCTAAACCAAAGCCAAAACCTATAACCTAACCTAAACCTATACTTATAACCTAAAACTATTCCCAAATCCCAAAACCTATAACCTAAACGTAACCTTTCCCTAAACCTATAACCTAAACTCAATTCCCTAGAGCTAAACCTACACCTAATCCTAATCTCAACTCTCTAACCTAAACCTAAACCTAAATTTGAAAATCAAGACTTAAACGCAATCCCGAACATGAACCTGATTCCTAAACCTAAACCATAACCCATTCTCAAATCCCAAAAAACCTATAACCTAAACCTAAACCTAAACCTAAACCTTAACCTAAACCTTAACCAAAACCTGTAACCTAAACCCGAGCCCATTCTCAAATCCAAAAACCTATAACCTTTTTTCTTAACCAAAACCTATAGCCTAAACCCGAACCCATTCTCAAATCCCAAAACCTATAACCTATAACCAAAACCAAAACCTATAACCTAAACCAAAACCAAAACCAAAACCTATAACCTAAACCCGAACCCATTCTCAAACCCCATAACCTATAACCTAAACCAAAATCAAAACCTATAGCCTAAACCCGAACCCATTCTCAAATCCCAAAACCGATAACCTATAACCGAAACCAAAACCGATAACCTAAACCAAAATCAAACAAAAACCGATAACCTAAACCCAAACCCATTCTCAAATCCAATAACCTAAACCTTAACCTAAACCAAAACCAATAACCGAAACCAAAACCTATAACCTAAAATCAAATCCCTAAAACCTAACCTATAACCTAAACTCAAATCCCTAAACCCGAACCCATTCTCAAATCCCATAACCTATAACCTAAACCAAAGCCAAAACCTATAACCTAACCTAAACCTATACTTATAACCTAAAACTATTCCCAAATCCCAAAACCTATAACCTAAACGTAACCTTTCCCTAAACCTATAACCTAAACTCAATTCCCTAGAGCTAAACCTACACCTAATCTAATCTCAACTCTCTAACCTAAACCTAAACCTAAATTTGAAAACCAAGACTTAAACGCAATCCCGAACATGAACCCGATTCCTAAACCTAAACCATAACCCATTCTCAAATCCCAAAAAACCTATAACCTAAACCTAAACCTAAACCTTAACCTAAACCTTAACCAAAACCTGTAACCTAAACCCGAGCCCATTCTCAAATCCCAAAACCTATAACCTTTTTTCTTAACCAAAACCTATAGCCTAAACCCGAACCCATTCTCAAATCCCAAAACCTATGACCTATAACCAAAACCAAAACCTATAACCAAAACCAAAACCAAAACCAAAACCAAAACCTATAACCTAAACCCGAACCCATTCTCAAATCCAATAACCTAAACCTTAACCTTAACCTAAACCAAAACCAATAACCTAAACCAAAACCTATAACCTAAACTCAATTCCCTAGAGCTAAACCTACACCTAATCCTAATCTCAACTCTCTAACCTAAACCTAAACCTAAACTTGAAAACCAAGACTTAAACGCAATCCCGAACACGAACCCGATTCTTAAACCTAAACCATAACCCATTCTCAAATCCCAAAAAACCTATAACCTAAACCTTAACCTAAATCTTAACCTAAACCTTAACCAAAACCTGTAACCTAAACCCGAGCCCATTCTCAAATCCCATAACCTATAACCTAAACCAAAACCAAAACCTATAGCCTAAACCCGAACCCATTCTCAAATCCCAAAACCTATAACCTATAACCTAAACCAAAACCTATAACCTAAACCAAAATCAAAACAAAAACCTATAACCTAAACCCGAACCCATTCTCAAATCCAATAACCTAAACCTTAACCTAAACCAAAACCAATAACCTAAACCAAAACCTATAACCTAAACTCAAATCCCTAAAACCTTAACCTATAACCTAAACTCAAATCCCTAAACCCGAACCCATTCTCAAATCCCATAACCTATAACCTAAACCAAAGCCAAAACCTATAACCTAACATAAACCTATACTTATAACCTAAAACTATTCCCAAATCCCAAAACCTATAACCTAAACCTAACCTTTCCCTAAACCTATAACCTAAACTCAATTCCCTAGAGCTAAACCTACACCTAATCCTAATCTCAACTCTCTAACCTAAACCTAAACCTAAACTTGAAAACCAAGACTTAAACGCAATCCCGAACATGAACCCGATTCCTAAACCTAAACCATAACCCATTCTCAAATCCCAAAAAACCTATAACCTAAACTTAAACCTAAACCTTAACCTAAACCTTAACCAAAACCTGTAACCTAAACCCGAGCCCATTCTCAAATCCCAAAACCTATAACCTAAACCAAAACCAAAACTTATAGCCTAAACCCGAACCCATTCTCAAATCCCAAAACCTATAACCTATAACCTAAACCAAAACCTATAACCAAAACCAAAACCAAAACCAAAACCTATAACCTAAACCCGAACTTATTCTCAAATCCATTTCAACCTAAACCTTAACCTATTCTCAATTCCCTAAACCTTAACCTACAACCTAACCTAAACCTAACTCCCTAACCTAAACCTAAACCTAAACTTGAAAACCCAAACTTAAACCCGATCCCGAACTCGAAACCGGTTTCCTAAACCTAAACCTTAACCTCCAACCTAACCTAAACCTAAACCTAAACTTGAAAACCCAAACTTAAACCCAATCCCGAACCCGAAACCGGTTTCCTAAACCTAAACCTCAACCTACAACCTAACTTAAACCTAACTCCCTAACCTAAACCTAAACCTAAACTTGAAAACCCAAACTTAAACCCGATCCCGAACCCGAAACCGGTTTCCTAAATCTAAACCTAACCTAAACCTAACTCCCTAACCTAAACCTAAACCTAAACTTGAAAACCCAAACTTAAACCCGATCCCGAACCCGAAACCGGTTTCCTAAACCTAAACCTTAACCTCCAACCTAAACCTAAACCTAAACCTAAACTTGAAAACCCAAACTTAAACTTGATCCCGAACCCGAAACCGGTTTCCTAAACCTAAACCTCAACCTACAACCTAACTCCCTAACCTAAACCTAAACCTAAACTTGAAAACGCAAACTTAAACCCGATCCCGAACCCGAAACCGGTTTCCTAAACCTAAACCTAACCTACAACCTAACCTAAACCTAACTCCTTAACCTAAACCTAAACCTAAACTTGAAAACCCAAACTTAAACCCGATCCCGAACCCAAAACCGGTTTCCTAAACCTAAACCTTAACTTCCAACCTAACCTAAACCTAACTCCCTAACCTAAACCTAAACCTAAACTTGAAAACCCAAACTTAAACCCGAACCCGAAACTGGTTTCTTAAACCTAAACCTTAACCTACAACCTAACCTAAACCTAACTCCCTAACCTAAACCTAAACCTAAACTTGAAAACCCAAACTTAAACCCGATCCCGAACCCGAACCCAATTTCCTGAACCTAAACCTTAACCTATTCTCAATTCCCTAAACCTTAACCTACAACTTAACCTAAACCTAACTCCCTAACTTAAACCTAAACCTAAACTTGAAAACCCAAACTTAAACCCGTTCCCGAACACGAACCCGATTTCTTGAACCTAAACCTTAACCTATTCTCAATTCCTTAAACCTTAACCTACAACCTAACCTAAACCTAACTCCCTAACCTAAACCTAAACTTAAACTTGAAAACCCAAACTTAAACTTGATCCCGAACCCGAAACCAGTTTCCTAAACCTAAACCTTAAATTACAACTTAACCTAAACCTAACACCCTAACCTAAACTTGAAAACCCAAACTTAAACCCGATCCTGAACCCGAACCCAATTTCCTCAACCTAAACCTTAACATATTCTCAATTCCCTAAACCTTAACCTACAACCTAACCTAAACCTAACTCCCTAACCTAAACCTAAACTTAAACTTGAAAACCCAAACTTAAACCCGAACCCGATTTCCTGAACCTAAACCTTAACCTATTCTCAATTCCCTAAACCTTAACCTATAACCTAACCTAAACCTAACTCCCTAACATAAACCTAAACCTAAACCTTAACCTATTCTCAATTCCCTAAACCTTAACCTACAATCTAACCTAAACCTAACTCCTTAACATAAACCTAAACCTAAACTTGAAAACCCAAACTTAAACCCGATCCCGAAATCGGTTTCCTAAACCTAAACCTTAAGCTATTCTCAATTCCCTAAACCTTAACCTACAACCTAATCTAAACCTAACTCTCTAACCTAAACCTAAACCTACAACCTAATCTAAACCTAACTCTCTAACCTAAACCTAAACCTAAACTTGAAAACCCAAACTTAAACCCGATCCCGAACCCGAAACCGGTTTCCTAAACCTAAACCTTAACCTATTCTCAATTCCCTAAACCTTAACCTACAACCTAACCTAAACCTAACTCCCTAACCTAAACCTAAACCTAAACTTGAAAACCCAAACTTAAATCCGATCCCGAACCTGAAACCGGTTTCCTAAACCTAAACCTTAACCTATAACCTAACCTAAACCAAAGATTTGTATTTTCAGCATTATTGTAATTGTAAATTGTAATTGTAATTCATTGAATGAAGGATTGTAATTGTAATTCATTGAATGAAGGATATTTATTCTTTCAATTCTTTATCTTTGAAATTTCAGGGTGAAGTCGAGCAAATTTCCCTAATGAAGCCAAAGATTTGTATTTTCAGCATTATTGTAATTGTAATTGTAATTCATTGAATGAAGGATTGTATTTGTAATTGATTGAAGGAAGGATTGTAATTGATTGAATGAAGGATTGTAATTGATTGTAATTGAATGAATGAATGATTGTAATTGATTGTAATTGAATGAATGAATGATTGTAATTGATTGTAATGGAATGAATGAATGATTATACAGGTGGTAATTGAATGATTATACAGGTGGTAATTGAATGATTATATAGGATGATTATACAGGTGGTAATTGAATGATTATACAGGTGATAATTGAATAAACAAATAATCCGTAGCGTTGTAACCTATAGCTACGGATTCAATCCGTAGCTGTTGTGATTAAATCCGTAGCTGTTGTAATCTACAGCTGCGGATATAATTGCTACGGATTATATCCGTAACGATTGCTAGATATAGCTACGGATTTAATCCGTAGCTGTAGTGAATAAATCCGTAGCTGTTGTAACCTATAGCTACGGACATTATTGCTACGGATTCAATCCGTAGCTGTTGTGACCTATAGCTACGGATTAAATCCGTAGCTATAGGTTCCAGACCTATTGTTACTGCACCTACGACTACGGACGTGCTACGGACTAGAACCGTAGCCATAGGTCTAAGGCTACGGATTTATCCGTAGCCTTTGTCCCTTTTTTTGGTAGTGTTTACTCTAATGAAATAATCAATACAGTTGATTTTATTCTCGTGAATATTACCTTCACCCGATTTTCTTGGGCACGAGTATAAACTTTGGCCATGAAAATTCGAGGCGTTACACATCCCTAGCTTGTTTGCAGAGAGTGAACAACTTCATCACTTCATTCTGCCAATTAATGATTGCATTTGAAGTGGCCAGGAATGGGCATCCTAGGATGACCGGAATCTGAGTGCTAGAATTTATAAATGGTTGTGTGTCTAAGACAATAAAGTCTACTGGGTATTAGAACTTATCAACCTATACTAACACATCCTCGACTACCCCCCCTCAATATACAAATAGATCGGTCAGTAAGTTGTATGGTTGTATTGGTGGGTTTTAATTCACTAAGCCCCAATTGTTCGTACATCGAGTAGGGTATGAGGTTAACACTTTCCCCCAAATCTAGCAAGGCTTATTTAATTTAGAATTTTCCTATGACACATGAGATCGTAAGGCAACCCCGATCTTTGTATTTTGGGAGAGCGTTCTGCTTGATAAATGTGCTCACTTATTCTGTCAAATGGCCTTCTTTTGCACATTTAAGTTGCATTTAATTATGCAAAGGTCCTTAAGAAGCTTGGTATAGAAGGAAATTTACTTAATCACATCCAACAAGGGAATGTTAATTTTTACTTATTGGAAAATTTCCAAGATATCTTGATTCTCTTATGAGCATTTTGATGAGAGTAGTTGTTAGGGTAACAAACTCGCGGGCTTATGTTCATCGCTATCAGATATATCTGAATCCTTAAGTCTGTCGGCCTTCATCAGTATTGTCTTCTTTATTTCCTTACCATTTATAATGCAAAGTTGCTACAATATCACCAAATTCCTTGAGATGTAGATACAAGCTTTCTGAGTCAAGTCTGTGAAATTTAGGAAGAAGTTGGATCACTTCCAGTTTGAAATCCAAGTTACCTACATTGACCAGAAAAATCATTCAAGATGGTGTGGTTGTTCTTGCCAGTTGTAGGTAATCTCTTAAAGTTTTGACAGGGGGAATGTAGTGTACCTCATTCTCATCATACACCGTCCTAACTAGTGTCATGTTTCGCACAGGAATCTCATTGAAATTTTGTCCAATTTCAGCCATATTCTCCTCAAAGTATGGCTCTTGCTCAGGCATGATTGAAGCATTCACATCCATGGTTTGAAATAATTCGAGCTTACTCAGATATTTTTTAACTCAACGGTGGATGGAGAGCCCGTCAACTATACCTCCTTCACTTAGAAGTCATTGTGTATGGTCCCTTACCCACTTAGGCATGAACTAAGTACAATAAACTAAATTCTAAACCTAAACCTAGAAAATAAAATCTTACAACGAAAAGTAAAAAACCTCAGCATTAGTCAACTAAAAAGCAATAAAATGAGGGAACAGAGTTACTGGTTTAGATAACTATGATTAATGATGTTACAAAAATAAAAACCAAACAAACGATGTTAAAAAAAATAAAAATCCTAGGTTAGAACTACAAATCAAAGGCTAACCTAAACCTAAGTATTCTCAGCACAAATATTCCACGATAGCAGCGCCAAAAATTACTTAATTGAACCTAAGGGTTGACAACCCCAAGTATAGGGCAGTGATGTAGTAATAACTCGGTAAGACCAAGGTGGATCCACGTGGAATTTGGTGAGAATATACTAAGAACTAATTTTATAAAATGGTTGGTTTGGATTTTTAATCCAGTGGGATAGAAGAATTGTAAAAATAATTATAAAAAGGACTAAGGATCCACAAATCCCCAATTAATGTACCTTAAATTCAATTCATCTTCTAAAGTTGATAACTCAACTAGAACAGGATTCCTCATGAAGATAGTAGTATCAATAAAAAACATTCAATATAAAATAGAATTATGATAGGATTGATCTCTCATGAAGATTAGGTAATCACATCGCAGAGAATTGAAAGCATCTAATGTACCCGGAAGCGACACTAGATCAAATAACTTTATAGATTAATTACTTCCATAATTTAGAATTCAATCACATCTAATCATAATTCAACATAAAAATTGTAACTATCATTGAAAAAATAAATTAACTATCACATATCCATTAAAAGGTTCATCCTTTAGTCATAACTAAGAGAATAGCCGAGCATGACTAAAATCTTAAACAAAACACACTATGCCAAAACTGTGAAAAAAGGACAGCTAAAAACCGTCTCAAATCTCAATAAATGATGGTTTTGAACTGTCGCATGAGCCGTCTTATTTTGTTGCATCATATTAGTTAAAGGACGGTCATGGACCGTCATTAAATATAGACGTTAAAAGGACGGTTATTGACCGTCTATAAAGAAGGATGGTCATGGACCGTCATTAAAGATGGACAATAAAAGGACTGGTATGGACCGTCTCTGATGATAGACGGTTACAAACCGTCTAAAACACTGACGGTATGTGGCCGTCGTTAGTGTGCATTTAGCATCTTTGAAAAAGGACAGTTATGGACTGTCTCAGATTTCAATATTTTAGAAAAAAATGGACAACCTAAAGTGGTCAAAAAATTTCTTGCATTAAAAAAAAAAAAAAAATCAGCAGCAATTTTCTTTTTTTTTTTTTTGTTTATTTCATCTAATAAAAAAATATTCAACCAATGAAACATGGTTATAATTTAGAATTAAGAAGAATCGTTAAGCTTAAACAGAAGCTACATTTAAGTGGATAAGAAAATAATAAAGAAAAGTATTCCAATTCAAGTTATTAGAAACAACAACAAAAATTAAAGCTTTGTAAAAAGAGACGTGTTAAAGGGATACCTCGTTGATTCTCATGCATAAGAGTCCAACGATGATTAGAACAAGAATTGCAGCACAAGGTCCATAAATACGGCAATGTTATCCTGCAAAGAAATAAGATAATATTAGATGTTAACTGTAATATTAGATGTTAATGCACTTGATCAAATTGAACCATTAATGTACTTGATCAAATTACACACGAAGTTTGGATTAGAGCTACAGTTTGGCAAAGGTTTGCACTGCCATGCATGAATGATGAGGAAGCTTAGAAGAGCTCAAAAACTAATCAAGTCCTTTTCTTTTCCTTTGCAACAGAATATGTATCTTACGAAAATTAATAATGAATTAAAAGAAGGGTTTGAAAAAAATAGAAACAACAGCATTTATTCAATGAGATGGCCTTCACGGTCTACGAACTTCTAATATAATGACATTATAAAATCTAGTAGCATAAAACAAAAGGCTATAAAATTCATGGGTTCTATGGTCTACGTGCATTTTCAACCTTGCACTACCAAAAAAAGGGCAACACCTACGACTAAGAACCATCGGCAATGACCTTCCTCGACGGCTTTTAGCCGTCGCAAGGTCCTCGCTGACAGATTAAAACCGTCGGCATTTCCGACGGCTAAGGAGGGCGGCCAAAACTGTCGGTGTTTTTGACGGGTTTTAGCCATTAGCAATTCTCATTAATTTCAAAAAATAAAAATAAAAATAATTGAATTTGAATGATATATTTGATTTTGATTTCTTTATTTTCTATTGTGTAGACTCACCTTCTCAAATAGGTTTCGTTCAAGGCTTTAGAGAAATGGGTATATCTAGTTTTGGATGTGCACGTTCCATCCAAAACTAACTATCGCACACATCCAAAACAATATACCCATTTCTCCAAAGCCCTAAACGAACCAACCTATTTGAGAAGGTAAGTCTACACAATAGAAAATGAAGAAATCAAAATCAAAATCAAATATATCATCCAAATTTCAAATATTTGGATTGGATATATGCTTTAAAAAAGAGAAACAAGAGAGTAACCAGCAGCAGCAGCAACAGTAGCTTTTTCAGAGGGGTTTTGATAGAGAAAACCAAGTGGAAGTGGAAAACTAACATAATCCTAAGGGAATAGAGTAATGATTGATTTGGAGAATAGTTCTCCCTGGAAATGTTAAAAGTCCAAATGTCAAATGGCTCTCTCAAGAGTCAAGACCTTTGAAATCTATATTTAACAGGTTCTCTAAAGAAATTGATATCCAAAGTGGAAAAACAATTTTCCATAGCTACCCAAGACTGCATCCAAGATCAACATCATACACATAGCACAGCTCTAGGGTAATTGATTGACCAGGTGGGCCCTTAGATTAAGGGGTTGTAACTACAAATTTGCAGATATAGCCACTTGAAAATGGATGATCAAGGAAAAGAAGGTAAAAAATGCTCCTAGTCATGGGTAATATTCTCCTATCATTGCCTGTGGCAGCACATGAACAGTCTGATTGCCCTTGATGTGTGTCATGTGCATGGTGCAAGTGTTGGAGACATGATTGTTGTGCATGAAAAACAAAAACAATATATGATTCCCCATCATATGAGTATGCATGACAATAAATCCACCAATAAAAGTTAACAAAGAATAAACGAAACACGGAATTTACTAGCAAGACAACAAATGCAGAGAAATTCCTGAAACTAAATGGTAAAATGCTTCATCTAATCCACTTCACCTAGAAAGAACTGCTTGAGGAACAAAAGGAGCATATGTTGTCTCCCTCTCCGCAGCAAGCCGCTGAGCTTTCTGAAACTCTTTCAGAACTGCTTGGAAATCTTTTGCAAGCTTTGTATCAGCTATCTTTTTGTTGGCCTGAATTTAGATAGAAGCTCAATGTATAAATACAGCATCAATAACAAAAGAGAATTTTTATGCTTAAAACTGAATGCCCGTCCAGTGTGGGAAAATTCACTTCAAATGAGACCTTCAGAAGGAAAGATAAAATGAACATGACCGTTAATTTACATGAGCATGGAAATGAGCATGCACATGAATAAATGTACACTCACAAAAGCCTGAAGCACATAAATAAATTGCAATATAAAGTAAATGATCTGACAATGGGTAATACTATTAGTTCGTAAGTAACATGCAAGACATTCCTTCATGTGTAACTTTTTACATGATGAAAGAAAACAATGATTAACTGTAGCCTAGTAAACCAGATGGACTGATAATTCAAGAAAGAGAATAATTATTCCATGAACACCCTTGCCAATGTGCCCCTATACAAAAGAAGATGATCAAGTGATCCTAAGCATCCAATGGGGGTATTTTTGTCCACCAAATCAATCATTATTCAGTCTCTGCCAAGAAAAATCACAAGACAATGGACATATCATTATGTTCCATCACCAAAGCTTTGAATCGACTGTGATGCTGATGGCAAGGAAAAAATGCATTTCCAACTATACCGAATTTTACTATAAGAACAGCTAAAATAGAGCGCCTACAAGAAAAATAGAGGGTCCTATCACTTATTGGGTGGATCCCATGTCTTCCACCAATGACAAGGGTAAAACTATAATGGACTACCAATCCAAAACACCATCTGAGTCAACAATCAACTCACCCATTACTAGGAAAAAATTCTTGCGTTAGGTACAAGAGCAGATATAACCATGGATTTCTTTCTACTGCAAGGTTGTGAGATGTTCTCACAGCTTCTGCACTGCATGAGTTCTGGGAAAACAGGAAAAATAAAAATAAAAAATCCATGAATCATCCCTGCTATCAAAAGACCCAACTCCTAAATCTCTTTACAAGCCAGATATGTACATGTGATTACATCGAGTGTGATAGATCAGAACAACGATGTTATGTAGCAGGCCACAAAATTATGTTTTCATGGAAGTTACGTTATAAACAGGGCCTAAATCCACCCTGTCCAAGCATATTTGCATCCCAAAAATTATGTGCAGCAGTAGAAACATTTTTCAAAGCAGCGAAGGCACATGAGGAGTCACTTACCACACAACATGTCAGTTCCTCATGACAAGGATCTTTTGCTGCAGCAGTGATCTGCAAAGCAAGGTCCAGATGACGGCTCATGAAGTCAAAAGACCACAAGTCCAAGCCCAGCGCAACTGACTTGCCGAATCGGGCATGCTGCCAGGCAAATAGGCACCCTTACCTGTAACCATTCTAGTTCAGAGCAATGGGTAGTATCTGGATGTACTGGACGGTCTGGATTGGTGTGGTGGAGTTCTGGGACATCACAAACCAACAGTTCTTTACATTTTAATGGGTGGGTTACAAGGAGAAGTGTGCATCTATCGTCCATCCAAAAGGCTGAGAAAATAGAGGTTGGAGTGGGAGTGAGGCTTTTTGATTGGCTGTTAGTTGAAGAGGAGTGCGGAAGGTGTGGATGGCTGAGATGAATTAAGGAAGGGCGTGTTTGGTCCGCAGAATTGAATGGTATTGAATTGTATTGGATGGGATTAACATCGTTATTGTACAATGACGGCATATCTAGAAATACCATGGTATTGTAGCCTTCTAATCCCATGTTTGGGATAGAAATTCTGCTACAGAAAACCAACACGGGATTAAGAAAAATCATATTTGGTGGACTTTGGAATTGTAATCAACCGACTAAATTCACAACAAATGTGTTGATATATATATATATATATATATATATATATATATATATATATATATAATATATATATATATATATATATAACCAGAATGTCATGTGTAAACAGTGTATGTGGATGGACGCATGGATAAACGCATGCATCAATGTGGGGCCCACATATGTAGTGGATTTTTAAATCCACGTAAATCCTACATGGGACCAAATACAATTCCATGAGAGTAAATGCAATTCCATCCCACCTAATCCCAACCTTTTCCATTCTCTCTTAATAATGGTCCTTTGAGAAGTTCCCTAGAAGCATGAGGAATTACTTCATGAGGTTCAAGAATTTGCTGCAATGATGAGTCGTTTATAATGTAAATGATTAGTATAACATAAGCAAAAGAACCACCCGCTACTATTGAAAAGAACAAATTTTGTGAGGATACATGCTATCTAAACTAGGATAGGTACTTACATTAGTTTCTCTCATTACTGGAACACGAATTTATGGAATCATTACACTAGTTCCCAGCATCAAGAAGTAGTTTTGAAATGCCAATAAGATGACCTTCAATTTACATCATAAGCATAAAATGCAATCTACATTCATAAACAATATAAGGCAATCGTTTTTTGAAAGAAAATCAAACTAGTCAACAAAAGAAATCTGTGAAAGAAAATCAAACACTAAGTACAATATTTTCATATCAACTTTGTCTTAACTATCATCTCCTCCTCAGGATTTTCCACTTGCATATTTCTATTTTTTATTTGAGAGACAATATCAACAGTTTGGATAATGAACAACATGTTCCATTTCTAACCAACTAAAAGCCCAATTAAAGTACACCACTGATATATTTTCATTTTTAGTGATCAAATTTCCAACCAATGAACTTCCAACCAATATTCAGATTTGTTCTTAGTGATCAGCTCATTCATCAGGTACACAAAGGCGTTGAATGTGGACCACCCATGAGTGTACCAGCCCAATTCATGGGCCAGAGCGTCTACATTGTTCTGGCCGATGAATAAGTTGGAAAATGTGGAAATGTGGACTTCCATGCATGAAACCTGCCATTCCCAAAAATTCAACTTACCGACGCAAGTTCTTCAATAACCATTGCTTTGTTACCATCCTTCTCAAAAAGCCAATATGCACAATGAGCATGTTGCTCCTAGCAAATAATGGGCAAACTAGGTAATTGTAACAGATTTAGTTGTATAGAGTTATATGACAAACCCGCAAGATTCTGGGTCATTCAGATTTTATATAGCTTTAACTTTTTAACCCATAGGTAAGACAGTTTTTATTACTAGATGTTTCTAAACTTGCCCAATCTTCAAGTATCTTGTAGCAACAGATATGGCGACCATAATGAAGAACATTACTTCGGCAAAGATTAACAGAAAAGTGAAGCCTAAAGGATAAGCATCTCATCCCCACTGTCAAAAAATTGGCATCCCAATATGGGCCTAACCATTGTGTGTGTTAACTCTAAGTAGCATCCTTTTTAATTGACAGCCTAGGAAATATTCTTTCAATATTTGGGCAGAACGGTTTTCAAAGCAATCCACTAGCAAAAAACAAACATTGAAACTTGCATCTGACCTCTTGAGTTGGCAGAACTATCTTCCCATGTCCTTGTAATAGTTGTAACCTGGAGTCTCATTTGGCCTTCAGGATTCTGATAACTGCAATAAATAGCAGCAAGTTCTAATTAAATAAGAAAAAAAAAAATGAAGGAAAGATGAGAAACAACCTCTAGAAAAAGAAAAGGAAAAACAGTACAGATAAAAGAAAGTTGAAGATGAAAGCAGTACCATACTTTGGCTGCGTCGCCAAAAAGCATTTGAAATATTGGGTTCACTATGTGACCAACTCCAACCAAAAACAGAAAACGAAGGGATTAGTCTCACTTCAAAAAAGAGGTGGGGACAGCCTGTCTTCAAAAAAAAAAAAAGAAGGTAACCAAAATGTGACTTGCCATTACCAGCCCATTCTCACTTCAAACATCAAAGACAAAACCTTCATCAGAAGAGAAATGAAGTGTCAAGGAGCGTCAAGTGTTCAGCACGGAAAAGGACCTAAAAAAAAAAAGAGGTGAAACCCACCACTGTGTGATTGAGACCATTAGTATAGTGGGGACCTGTTCAGACTGTTTGAATTCCACAGCCTTCTCATCATTGACAATGGGTGAGAAGAGCCAATTGGAACTGAAGGATGACTATGAACATACTTTTTAGCATTCCTGGTGACCTTTGGTTCCAGGATATAAATAGCTAACAATATGTCAATGACTCAATATACCCAGATGGGAAATGAATGAGGTTACACTCAATCAACGAAAAAACCATAAAAAAGACCACATCTTAAAATTAAAAAAAAAAAAAAAAAAAAAAAAAAAAACGAGACAATAACCATGTAATGAAAAATATGCTAACAAAAAATAATAAACAAGAATTCTTGAATGGTGAACAATCAGAGCCTCTTAGACACTATATCAAACAATTTCCATTAATGAAACATGCCAATCCATTGAAAAATAAAAAAGATACATGTCCGATGAAATTGTTAATGTTATCTACTCCAATAACGAAGCATTGGTTTAACTGAATAACTTAATAAAATAGATGGACCTTTCTCTTCGTCTCAGATCGATGGATCTTCAATTCGAAGATCTCCTATATGGAGGATACACATTATGGTTGACCAAGATTAATTATAATTATTCTGTTCGAGAGCAAAGATATCCATGGGGGCCAGTTTGTCCTATTAAGAGATTCACAACCAAGAGGTACTGGATTCTTTTTCAGATAACCAAACTGCACTCATGCCATTTGACTCCCAACTCGAAAACATGAATAACCAACAATACCCAAATGGGGAAAATCATGATGGCAGTCCAAAATCAAAGAAAAATCATGAAAAGATTGCATCTTTAGAACAAAATAAAAGAGAACAACCCTATAACGATAAACATACTACCACAAATCACCACATAACAACGAATAAATTGAATTTCCATCAACGGGAGACAAATTATCAGAATATTAGCACTTTTTCGGACTTCTAGCGGTAGTATGAATAACCAACAATACCCAGATGGGGAAAATCATTGTTGTACACCAAAAAAAATATGCTCACATCCAAACACCCAAAAAAAAAAAAAAAAAACCAATACCCAAATTGCAAAATTGCAAAATAAATAGATCCCACATGAAAGGCTAGATTTCCATGAATCAGGATATAGAAGGATGAGATTTTTTTTTAATCACTCACAGTGACTTTTGATTCGAATGAAGGCTCGTCTTCGAGATGTGAGCAGAGAGAGGCCATGTTGTGATCTTCGTAGCAATAAGGGCAAGGGAAATCGAGCCGGACCTCTTCTTCCACATTGAAATCCACGAAGCTTAACCGATCTGAAACGAAGTCGATAAAAAAATCAGAAATTGGGGGCCGTCTATGAAGGGTCCATCGCAGGACAGGACATGGAGATCGATGGAGGAAATCTAAGGGTCCGTTTGAATGTGGGCGCTCGATGGAGGATTTCTCGATGGAAGATGAAAGAGGGAAAAGAGGGGCGCTCGATGGATTTGGGATGGATTTGGAAATCCTCATTCAAATAAGATAACGTTTTGAAATCCGTATGTTATGAGTTTTCTACTAAATAATAACACAAACTCTATTAACGGTCGTACATGCATGGGACCAATTTCTGGATGGTTAAGATTGTATTATATAATAAAAATGTATAAATATTTATCATTTACAACTAGACCGATTATTTGGATGGTCTGGATAACTCTATATCTTAGCCACTATTGCTATGAACAAGTCACCACTATTTTACATTAAATACAAAACTCAACAGTGAAAAACAGGAAAATGAAAATGGTAAATTGAGCTTTGGATCTAGTATGGCTCTGTGGGCCCCACCATGATCAATTTGTTTCATCCATGCCGTCCATCCATTTCTCAACATAATTTTATCATCGATCCCAAAATATGAGCTTGAACTAAATCTTGGGTGGACCACACAATGCAAAAACAATAGTGATTGGACGTCCACCGTTAAAAACCTGGCTGTGCTGACGGTTTATTGGGTTTCAGCTACGGCTAAAATCCGTAGCCGTAGCCGACGGCTAAAATTTATTGGGAAAACCTTCTAAGGTTGCCCTGTTTTTTGGTAGTGTTGAAGCATTTATAAAGTTTTGAAATTTTATTTTCACGATATTGGCAAACTATTTTTACTAGCAAGTGTTTAGCCAAATCAACTTTTAGCATTTTCAAAGCCAAAAGTCAAATCCATAGCAGCTTCCATAACCCATTATAGACCTCTAAATCACTAGCCACATCTATCTTACTCCCAACACTACAAGAAAAGGGGGCTTTAGCCTCGGTTCAAAACCGTGGCCCTTAACCTGACCTGACCTGAATTTCAATCAGAAAACTGAACCCAACCCAAATTCCTCTATGCTCAACCCTAAAGGGGCTGAACCCTACACAAATCGTGTTGAATTTGCTCAACCCAAACCAATCAGGTTGAAGTTTTCGAACCCTAACTAATCAATGTAAATGGCTAATTATTAGCCTGTATTGTGCCATTAGATAAGACATGAGAGTCTACCAATAACAAATTTTATGTGTAACAATATATAGGGAGACTAACAACATAAGAAGCGATAGGAAACAGTTTTGTATGTGGAACAGAAAGCAACTAACAGCTGAAAAGCTCAACATTCGTATGTATAATTCTACAAGCAAAAAAAAAAAAAAACAATATGGTTTTACAAGTATTAACAACTAACACTAAGATAGTTGACCGCTTCCAAACTTTTTACCATGAATATAGTTGTCTTCTACTAGCACTAAGATAGTGACATGCTACACCTGTTACCAACTAAAATTAAAAATAAAAAATAAAACTATGAGAGTGAAACTCTAAAAAGAAAAACGAGGAACCAAAAAAAAAAAAAAATGCACCTGCAAATGTGTTTAACTGTTTATGAAGGATAGCAAGGTGGGGAAAAAGAAGCATGATAAATTCAAAGGTATCCAATTTGTGGCTGATCAGAAACAACCCTTGCGAGAAAAAGCAAAATGCCTAAAGCAAAAGGAAAGCATTGCTAGAAGCATGGAACTAACAATTTTCCCATAACTGATTAAACATTCGCAATCAATTTCGATTATGTTAAATGCCAACTGGAATGACTCGGCCAAAAAATCCGAAGCAAATGAAATTTTAAAACACTTACAGGCATGCCAATGTAAACTATCCGTCCATGTAGAAGTAGAGATGGCAAATCCGGCAGTCTGTGCTCATTATAAGTATCAGCGTGTTCCACCTGATACAGGCAATTAAAATTGAAAACTAAAATTCTGCAGAAAACCTTATAAAATTGAAAATAAAAATTCCGAACAAGGTATGTAATCAAGACCTCCGTCATGAAATGCAAGCCCATGAATTTATACGTACTTCTTGCAGGTGTGAAGTACGTATAATCAGCCTTATAAATTACGAAAGTAATCTACGATTGTGAGCTCTACCTCTTTATACATTATATTAAAGACAAAATGCACCACATATGCATGTTCCTTATACTATTTACAAACATGCCACTATATGGAACATTGACATGTGTAGGCACATAGATTAACCAAAACCATTAGAGAAGGGGAAAAAAATAATTGAAGCAAACTATGGATCTTTGCAAGTTCTAGACTTCAACTGTTTTGAATCTTCAGCTAATTTTACACATTATGATGTCAGATCTTTCTTTGCTTTCAAGCTTAAGATCATTCATGGAGAATTGCTATAGCGGTAATAGTACGGGAACTAATAAATGGAAAAGGAAAGCCAAAATTCCAAAAGCATCATGATGATCATTGGAATGTTACCTTAAAACAAAAAAAAAATAAATAAATAAATAAAAGGAAGAATGGAGTGTTCCTTTTGCAATGCAACATTAATTACTTAGCAAACAAGACAGCATAAAAGTAAAGAGAACAAAAATGGCAATGTCATCAACATGATCCTGTAAATCTCAACCTTATGAAATTACTAGAATTTTCCATTAATACCAGTCAGCATTTTACTGACATAATGGTAGTAGGGGAATGCTGTCTGCTCTTTCTGCCCTTCCCTTTGTGTGTTTGTAGATGGTCTGGCCTATGAGATTACCCGCAGTTGAAGATCTGGGCAATTCTCTGCTCCTTGCTGCCACTGTCATAATGGTAGTAGGGACAAAGCTGTCTGCTCTGCCTTATGTTGTTCAAAGGTGATTTTTATCATGTCATCCAGTTAATATCTCAATATGCACTCGTGTATCATGAATGTGTGTGTGTGTGTGTGTGTGTGTGTGTGTGTAACGAAAGTTTCATCATCTTTCATAATCAACAGTCTTTTTCTTTTTTTTTTTACTTTGCTAAGAGACTCAAAGATGATCTACATGAATGAGAATCACTATTTAAGAGAACAATAGTCTCTTATGAATATCGGTCAATGCCTAACAAAGTAAAAGAAAAGAAAAGAAACAATTAAAAATTCTGCTAGACTGAATCTTCTAGATCAGAAGACCTTTATGGGCTTAAATCAGCATTCAAACACAACATGTAAATCATTTACAACTAGCCCCATTTACAGGCATCCTGAGAATGAAAAGTTATATAATGGACAGAAAATTTACAAATTGAGACACAAGGAAAAGCAGGAGGAAAAAAAAAAAAGCAAACAAAATGGTACCTTAAATAACCTTTCAGAAAACCATATGATATCTTCAGCTCGCAGATAAGTTTAGAGTCCTCAAGCCCTGAGTTCCTACCAATGTGGACCACAGTGCAGCAATCCATACCATTGATCATATGACTTATGAGTGGACCATGCCCAAACAGTCGCCTAGATTGGATGACACCAGCAAACCATTAAATGCCATTTTCCATCACTAAAGAAAACAAAAAAGCTACTGATTTCAGGCTTTTTCATACATTTCTAAACCAAACATAGTTGCAAAAATCCACTATGCACCTCGTATATCTTCTTCGAAAACATTGGAGCTTATAACCGAGAGCGTGTAAGGATCCCATACATTCACCCAAGGGAACTTTGGAAAGTTGCCTGCATAAAAATTTCTTTAAGTTTCTTATAACAAAAACAGAGGCTAAAAATGAGGCCAATCCAAAACAGGTGTGCAATTATCTGTTATAGTTTTGGAAGTTATGGTAAATATCATTTGGGTCTCTTATTTCAATTTGTTTTTATTACTTCCTTCTTGCTTATGAAATGAATTGAGAAATTTATAAGGACATGAGGCTAAAAATGAGGCCAATCCAAAACTCAGGTGGGCCACATGAAGGAGGTCATTTCTACTTGTAAGAAAAAGCTTTTAAATAGCTATAGGGCATTAATAACATTTTGTGTATGCATGTTGCACAAACATGGCATGGAATGTAATTGAAGCATTTACCTGAACTGAGGCGTGTGTAAAATCTTTTGTTCATCAAAAGATGCTAATTCCTTGTCATGAATTTCATATAATTCATCATAGTCCTCTGGCAGCATCAGATTTCGGTTCCGAAATGACACCACTATACCTGCAATACAATCACAAACATTTTGATTGATATTTATCTTTAGTGATGGAAGTTCTGCTGTGTCAAGTGTTTGACAGTGTCTCTAAATTTTGAGATTGCCAAGAATAACATGGCAATAGCCTTGACAGACTTAGGAACAAAGGTGAGTTTCATTTAAAGGTCCTACATAGCAAGTTACCGGAATATCTCCATATAGCAAGCTATTTGAGCCTAGATGTCGAGAACGGAATATCTCCATATAGTAAGTTACCAGATAAATCCCCCTAAGGAAAACAAAACAACACAAATTTCAGATAAATCCTCCATTACATTCTCAATTGCATCAGTCCCCTGTTTTTAGTGTATGAGAAAAGTGGACATATAGGGAAAACACGACCAACGGTCCATATGCAACACATGTAAATGGCCCAACCAATGAACGGATCAAATTGGTTTTTAGGGTAAGGCATGTTGATGGTGAGACCCATCTGATGAATAGCCCTGTCATGCACACATCTACCGCAAAGATAACCCTCAACCTCATGTGAGAAAGCATGCATAGCATTTCTCCTTCAAATCATTATGTTCACAGCTATAATAGTAGAGTCACTTTAAGGCTAACTTTGACATTGGTAAGCTTTAAGGAACAAATTATTTGGTAGCAAGACACGACTCTTACAAAACATGTGCCCTTCTAAAGGAAAATGTTGCATGCCTATTGGTAATTCCAGATCTTCCTATAAGAAAAGAATTTAGGAAACAATTTACGAAAAACCGACCTTTCATTCCATTCTTAACTCAAGAAATTGCCACTTCTGGCATGGAAATAATAGAGAAATGAAATGGTAGAAACATATAAAAGAGAAATGAACACAGTTCATATTTATAGGAAAGAAATTACAGCATACCCAAAATGGTATCACTTATATGCAGGAGCTTCCTCCAAACAACTTTGTTTGGCCGCCCTCAGGAGAAGTCCCACATCACAAGCTTTGAGTCTAGACCACCAGTAATGGCTGCCAAGAGCATGCGGAGTAAAGAATAATAAATGAGAAAGGAAAGCAAGTTTGACTGACATGTCATAGGATATTCTAAAGAGGAAATTTCAATAATGATTGCAATTGAATGTGAAAAGGTACCCCAACTGGATAGGCAGGAGACCCTAATTTATTCAATTTGCATACTGCTATCCAGCTTAGGTCCCACGAAAGCATGCACGATGACCAGATCACTCATTAAAGAGAAGCACCATCTATGGGCCACAGCACAAAAATCAGGCTAGCTAGATCACCTTAAGCAGTCAATTTGAGTAAAGAAATTATGACCATCCATTTTTCATGCCCTGTTACATCAAACGGTTAGGATCAAATTAGCCAGGATTTGGGGCCACCATATATTGGGGGTCTGCTGGATGAGTGGTTAGGATCAAATTGACCAGATCACTCAATTTCTCTTAGTAAATGAAGTCCCAAAATATATTGATTCCCAATAGGTGGACAGAAAGTACTCAGCATACAAGAAATCGTACCTGCATAGAGTCCAACCTTGACGTGATAAAACCTTCAGTTATTTTCAGCAAAAAAATCATCCAATAGACTTGGTGTATCATATAAGGTATAGACCTCACCAATCTGGACCAAAGCCCTGAAAGGTAGTAGACACTGCTGCTGGCGTATCCAACCATGACTGCAGAGACTTTGATCTGAACTCTGCTACTAGGCATATCCAGTCACTATAGCCTTCGACATTCAAAAGCTCTGACAATTGTACCATAAGTCACATGATTCTAAAAATGAGTTAACATTTTCAAGAACATATCAACCGCATGAAAAAGAAAAAATAAGTGAATGTTGTAAAGTCTCTTGGAATTGCATAATAAAGAACATAGAAGCAACCAAGGAAATATCTGCAAGCATGGATACGAAATCCTGTGGAATCTGGTAGATTTTAGTCCATGCAAAATTGAGTAGATTTGAAATCATAGCTTTGCTGTGGAAGTTCCAAAAAACTCTTTAGAGTTTTGGATTCCTCTCAAATCCAAATCCCTAAGGTATAAAAGAACTTGTTCACAGATCAAAGCTTCAATGTTCATTCACGATAGCACATCAAGGTATAAGAACGAAACCATTAACAGAGTCGCGGTGATCTTGGGCAATGTATGAAAGCAAAGATTATCACTGTGTACAGAAAATGTAGAAAGGTATTGTATCAATTTAGGGGCTCGATGAAGTGAGCCCTATCATTATAAGCCATGTTTAAAAAATGACATTTATTAAATGCTCCTAGCCATGTAAGAAGTTATAACTGTTAAAAATTTTGGTTTCCGGCATCACCCTAGTTTGGGTCATGCCATGGGCAACCTATAAGGGAGTAGCCCCAATGTTATACACCAAAACAGAAAAAGATTTTCTACCGTCTATTTGAAGGCAATGACCATATGGCTAGGGTCATTGAATCTGTGCATAGTTCCAGAAATCATTAATCCACATTGGGGAAAGTACATGGACGTTACCAATTGAAAGATAATCCTGTCAAATGTGTTATCCCAAAGATGGCTATACCATCTTCCAGCACTCCGAGTTATCTCCCTCTTAAAAAAATATATCAATGAAGAGAGCATAAATAAAAAAGACTCTACTTGTTAAACAATATCAATGGTGAGAAAGCATATAAATAAATAAATAAATAAAAGTCAATTTTTTTTTTTCAATCCATAACTTTTTCTATACATTCACCACCACCTTCTAAATCACATTAAGTTGAAGATTACTTCTACTAAAGCAAAAAAGAAAAATAAATAAATAAATAAAAAATAAAAAAAAAAAAATAAAAGGGCCAAATTTTTTCAATCCCCCTCAATCTGCTTCAAAATCATCTCAAGATGCTCCAAATCTCTTAAATATAAATATAAAAAAAAAAATAAAAAAAAATTCTTTTAATAAATGAAAATAAAAATAATTTTTTTTCCAATCCTCCTCAATCTGAATATGGCTTCAAATCATCTCGAGAAACTCCAAAACTCTGAAATAAACTTCCTAAACTGTAATGGAAATAAAAAATTGAAAATATTAATTTCTCAACAAAAACTGAAAAGAGAGAGAATTTCACAAATGTTACCAAGTACCAAAGGCATTATCTTTTCTTTCTTTTCTTTTTTTTTTCAATTTCTTTGTTTTTCCTCCTAATCCAAGAACTACACCAAAAAAGATCTCTGTAATTAAAGAAAATTGAAAAAATAAATAAATTAATATTCAAAAGATCTAAATCATCAAACCACAAAAACAAAAGCAAATAAATAAAAATAAAAATCCCATGAAACAATCTCGACATCAAAATGCAGCTCAAGAAACCCTCAAAATTCGTTGGATAGCACATGCAACTCAAGAAACGCTACAAACATAATGGAATTCGATGAAACCCTTACCTTACAATGCATGAGGATGAGATTGAAAGGTCTACCCTAAATCAATAAAATGGGGAATGAGGAATTAGAAGAAACCTTAGATCCGATGCGAGCGTGAGAACCAAACAGGTCTGCCATTGCAAGCATGAGCTCATTGAGATCTGTGAATCTAAAGGGGAGCTCTCTCCTCCAACATTTAAATTGAGAGAGAGAGGCTATCGGTTTTTGGAGAGAGAGAGGGAGAGAGAGAGAGAGAGAGAGAGAGAGAGAGGAGGGAATGGGGCAGGTGTAGAGAGAAAAATAGGCCGTCGGTTTTGGGAGAGGAGGGAATAGGAGAGAGAGAGGGAGGGGTGTAGGTTTTTTTTTTGTTTTTTACTAAGACCTTCATGGCAGCTAGTTTTGTTACGGTTGGCAAAGGGCCACACAAACTGTCGGCTATGCATCTTGGCCACGTAAAAAATGTGTCGGCAATGCTGTCATTTCTTGTAGTGAGGTGATCTAATTGATAAACATTCCCATGCCCTAAATTAATCAAAGCATTCTTCCTACCCCCATCCTTACCACATGCTCGCTAGATGTTTTCAAATCTTCAAATAAGGGGTCATTTGGGAGCTTGAAGAGGAATTAGAAAACCAGGGGCGTTTGGAAACTTAGAATTGGAGGTAATTGGAATCCTCAAAAACTGGGTTTTTTGAAACCCTCTCCAAAACCCATGAATCATGTAGGGGAGGAATTAGAATCCACTCCAACAATTAGATTTTTACCATTGGAGGGGTTTCCTATAAAAATGGTATTCTCATCCCCTCAACAACATCTCTCTCCCAACATCCTATGGAATTGAGAGCTTTCATACATGCTCCATTGTGTTTCTCTCTCCCTGCCTTGCTCCCCATCGGCGAAATCTGGCAGAGTATGATGCTTGATACATCCATCATATCATCCTAGACAAATATCAAGCCGACCCAAAACTCTGGTGTGCCACACCCATGGAGCCAACCTTTTGGACGTCCTAGATGTCATACAAACACAACATACTTGCCCATTGACTGAAATGCATTAAAAAAATTACAAAATTAAAATAATAAAAACTTCCACATATGACTACATACATTTTCAAACTGTAGGTGTATACAGAGAGGGAGACAGGCATCAGGTCTTCCTATCAAAATTAACATCACGCAACCCAAAATAGATGGGACACATTCATGTGAGTAAAGATCGTCATTTGCCTCACCATGAAATATAACTAAACAATAACATGTCATTTCATAGAATAAAATTGTGTCTGATGTTAGGGCCTTTCAAGCCTCATCATCCTGCAGAGAATCCAAGTTGACACAGGAAAAGCCGTAAGTACATGAAAGAACCTGTAAAATGAAAATCTTCGTATTCTAGATCTGAAATTGAGTTCCAAATGCATAATCCAGTCATTAGACTTAAGATTCAGTGAGACATGATATCATAAACCAGTTGATCAAACCAGTTCTGTTGATTCCAACTCAACAGCATAAACGAGACTCAGCTTACCTCCCGTTGCCATCACACCATCTTCATTGACTGCCATGGAATTTATGATAATTTTTTTTTGCCAGGAGCTGCAAAAAGAAAATGATATTAGTCCTAGGCAGATGCACAACAGTTTGTTGAACAATATCATGATTCTCATATATAGAGCTCATTTGCAAAGACAGTGTTACTTCCTAGAATCCATTGGTTTCATCCAATTCCAACCATACCACAAATTGCATGTATCAAACTGGAAGACGGCTAGTGTGGTTCCATCCAAAAAGGGTCTTGGTTGAAGCATTTCTTCAAACAGTTAATGTGCATATTTCTATATTAGAAAAAATAAAATAAAAATAAGTAATTACGCACATTACAAAATCAACAATTTCTGCAGCAGATCAATACAGATCATGGCCTGGCAATGGCTCAGATCTGAGATCAGATCCTATTCCGGCAATCCTTCGAATTTCCAGATCTAGAATTAGATCTACTTCTCCTGCAATTATGGCCATTCAAGCAGCTCACGATCCCCGTTCTTCAACCACTCCTACAATCTCGATCAGAAACCCATCTCTAAAGCTGATTTCCAGGGCTGTTTTCCATCCCACCCTCAATACCTGCTCTAAACCATCCATTATTTTGTGGCCTGCTGGGTGTTGCACCAGGGGACAACCCACCCTCTGAACAACTCTGATCTTGGATGCATGCCAAATAGCTAGCACCCTTTTAAGAGCACACTGACTGCCAGGATGTGCGTGATCATCCCACAACAATAAACATAGGAATAAGGAAAAAGAGAAGAAAAATGAGATCAAGAGAAAGATGAGACACTGAGAAAGAAAGCACAAACCAGAATATGTTCAGCGTTGAGAGACAGAAGCAGCCTTCTCTGAAATGGGAATGGATTGCCTGTGACCCCAAACTCTGAAATGGGGGATTCGAATTGAAGAGGTTTCGGAAAAGGATGAAGAAGAAGAGCAACAAATCACTTGAAGCTGGTGGGTTTGCCGTTGTCGGGATTCATAATGCTAACGAATGGGCAAGAATCTCGTGGCGGAGCAGAGACGGCGGAGGGACGAACGAGGAGAGGGATAGAGAGACGCTCTTGGAGCTCGAGGGAGGGGACAAATGAGAGGATGGACGGGGTAGATTTCTCACCTTTTCCTTTGGTGCGGCCGGATGCGGTTTAGCTATTGATAGGTTGAGTACGAGATTCGATACTAAAGTGACGTCACCAAGTTCTGTGGCCCCACCATGATGTATGTTCTGTATCCATACCATGCATCCACTTGGAGAGATCATTCTATGGCATGAGCCAAAGAATGAGTCGGATCTAAAGCTCGAGTGGATCCGCCAAGGAAAATAGTGGAGAGAGTGGCGCCCACCACTAAAAACTTGTAAGGGTGCCACAAAAGGTTTCCATCAAGCTAATATTTGTGTTTTTCCCAAGTAATGATTTGAAAATACTATTGGATGGCATGGATGCATAATACATACATCCAGGTGGCCTCCACAGTAACCCACGTGAATGCATGTGGTTTATCGGCTCCGTCCATCCATTTTACCATATAATTTTAGAGTATGATGCAAAGTATAAGGTAGATCTAAAGTTTAAGTGAACCCACCACATAAAACAATTAGGATTGAATGCTTACCATTAAAAACTTCTTTAGGCCATAGAAGTTTTCGATCAAGCTAATATTTATGTTTTGCCTAATTCCATGTCTATATTAACTTATAAATAGGTTGGATTTCAAATAAACATCATGGTCGGCCCTAAGAAGGTTTCAATGGTGGGTGTCACTCTCCCATTCTTTTCTATTGCGGGTCCACTTGAACTTTGGATCTGCCCCATCAGTCAGATGCATCATTCCATTGTGGCCATGGGCTTAAGAATAAAGCACATTGACTTGGGTGGGCCACACCACGTACTATAGCTGAGAGGGGTTACCCTTGCATTAAAACATTCATAATCATTTATTGGGCCCACCTAGATGTGGTTCATAGATCCAGCCCATTTATTATGTAAGATGATGGGTAAGACCAAGTTTTAACCATATCTAAAACTCATGTAGGCCCCACCAAGTGCTTTTATATCCATTAGAGATGTCTTCACATAGTTTTAAATGTTATGGCCCACCTGAGTTTCATATACGGCAAATTTTTGGGATATCCCATAACCTAAAGGGGACACATCAAATGCATGGTGTTAATGTTCCACACACATGATGGTGTGGCCCACATAGATTGACCTCATAGGAAGTTTCCATGATATTGACCTTATATATAGTACCATTTCACTGTTTAGGTAAATCCTTCATGGGTGTTATCCTAACCGTGTAGAACCTACCTTAATATATTTTGTGTATATCGATACCATTCATATATTTTTCCATCATATTTTAGGATGTGATTCCAAATCATAAGAACTCGGTAATTTCAGCTGGGCCAAACCAATCAAAACAGTGATGAATAACCATTAGAAACCTTTTAAAGACTACAAAAGTTATGGATCAATTTGATCTATGTAGTTTCCCTTCATCCGGATCTTCTTTACATTATCAACAAGTTGGATTGCAAATAAACACTATTAGAACCTTATGATAGGCTCTTTATAATTTTTAATGGCAAGGTACTATATTACCACTATTTCCGGTGGTGCGGTCCACTTAAGATTTAAATCTACACTTTTTTTATACCCCGCCCAAAAATGGGCTGGAGAAACATATGGACGGCATGGATGTACAACACATCATCAAAATCTCACTTTTGTTATTGAACTTTTCAAATTTTTTTTTTCAAAATACGAAATCTCAATTTCTTTTTCGAAATATTTTTCTTTTTCAAAGTTGTCGAAATTTTCACAAATTTTTTAATATTTTCAATTTTCTTTTTCAAAATATCATTTTTTTTTTTTGGAAATCTATTATTTTTACAAATTATCAACTTTTTTCAAAGTTCTTAATTTTTTTTTCAAAATCTAGATTTTTATTAAATCACAGTTTTTTTTTTTTATTCTCAATTTTTCTCAAACTTAGTTAATTTTTTTTTAAAGCTTCTCTACTTTTTTTTTAATTCATAATTTTTTTAAACTTCTCAATTTTCTTTTTCAAAATGTCAATTATTTATCAAAATCTCGATTTTTTTCTCAAATTTTTTTTTTCGAACTTCATTTCCTAAAATCTCATTTTTTTTTTTTTTAATAAAATAAGAAGGATGTAGAGTGGGAAACTAATGGACGACTTGAATACGTAATACATACATCAAGGTAGCCCCCACAGTAACCCCACGTTAAGGCATACTCTACCTTGCGTGAGGGAGTCATGGTAGTGGAAGGATAAGGCAGTTTTGGGACTATAAGACAGCCAATGACCGTCTCTAATGCAGACGGCTTCTGGCTGTCTAAAATAACCACTATACGACGGGTAAAGACAGTCTCTAATGCAGACGGTATCTGACCGTCTCAGATGACCACTATAAGACGGCTAAGGACTGTCTCTAATGCAGACGGCCTCTGACCGTCTCAGATGACCACTGTAAGACGGCTAAGGACCGTCTCTAATGCATACGGTCTCTGACAGTCTCAGATGACTACATATAAGACAGCTAAGGACTATCTTTTATTCCAGACGGCCGATAACCGTCTTTTCTCTGCAGTTACCAATGGATTTTGACCGTCTTAAATGATTTGTGAACGTTTAACATTTATAAGACGATTTTAGTTCATATTAAAGGCGGTTAAGAGCCATCTGAAATTTTAGAGACAGTTCATAGCTGTCTTTAAACCAAGATATTTTGCAGACGGTCCATAACCGCCTCAAATTTGTCTTCTGTTCTCCCTTTTCACGTAGTGACATAAATAAAAACTTAAAAAAAAAAAAAAAAAAAAAAAAAAAAAAAAAAAAAAAAAAAAAAAAACTTGAACTGAATAATTGAGAAAGAACGATAATTCCAAAGAAGCTCTGCAACTCCTAAGTCCCTCTCCTAAGCCCTAATTCGTACTTATAAAAGCATAGAACACCTAATTAAATAGGAAAAGTTCGTACTAGGAATCAACTTCAATTTTTATACTTCTATTATGCTTCGGTCGCACTAACTATAACCTTCAGTCGCAGCTGAACATACCTTCAATCGCACCAAACCCACTTTCGGTTACAGTCGAATTTCTCTAAAATAGGTCTGAAATCGTTCTCCCTTAGGTCGCACCTCTCCTTCAGTGGCACCGAACCTAACTTCGGTTGGACCTAAGTGTCGAGGCGAATTAATTCTACAAATCACAGTTTCTTGCTAGACTATTCTGTGCAAATTCGATCGGACTGAACCAACCTCAAGTGGACCGAACAATCTGTTATTTCTGTTATTAAATTGTGTGATTTTTCAATCTCTCCTTCATCCTTTATATTTGGTTTTCTTAGATCTTTGGCATGTGAATTCTTCATTAATGACTTTCAAATCTCAAAGTCTTTTCTTGATTAATCTTTTAAACATTAATCATTCTTCTTAAGCATGATTTCATCTTCTTTTTTTTCCCAAATTACCTCGCATGTACAAAATAGATGTTAGTTTATCAATTAATTACTTTGAATGCATGATAACTAACGTAATTGAGAGGATAAATATGTAATATTTAGATATTATCAATTTGATCCGCTGATATGTTAACTGAGGGTCTCAAATCCAGGGGGTTTGAAATCCAAGGTAAAAGATTGGATTACATCTAAAAGCCTTTCCAGAGTTGTATATGTAACGTGTGTGTCATTAGGCTATTAGTCTATTAGGCACATGGCCCACTGATGATATCCCAAAACAATCAGATTATCAATTGCATCACTATAGTTACTTTAATACGATGATCTGCAACGTTGAAACATTGTCCATGTAAATCAATGATTAAAAATCATTGGTTAGTGACTCTGATGTTATCTTGTGCATGTGGACCATCCAAGACTTGGAATTTCATCATTTTCGAGCAAAGTATATATTTCAACAAGCTTATTACAACCATTGTGTCAAACATTACACATGTACACTAATTAGAGATATTAAAGTTGATTTAGTAATTAAATTCAAACCCTTATAAATATATTATGCATAACTACTTTTGGATTACAGGGGATTTTAAATCTAGGGTGCTAAACACAACAAGGAGATTTGAAATCCAAGGGGTTCCGAATCTAGCAATACCAAATCCAAGCTCCCAAACAAGTAATTATTCCCTTTATTTTTAATATTTTGATTTTTGTGACCAAATTTTGGCCATGACACGGATCACCTACTGACACTGCAGTAGGGACGTGCCTACTAGTGGATAATGGATGGTACTTTGTAAGCCGCACAATGATGCATGTCGATTATCCACGTTCTCCATCCATTTTGGATCATTATTTAAGGACATGAGCCCAAAAATAAGGCATATCCAAATCTAAGGTAGACCACACCACACTAAATACTACTAATTGAATGTCTACCATTGAAAACAACGTAGGACATTAAAAACAACTTAAGGCCCACTGTAATGTTTATATGCCATCCAACCTGTTGATTAGGTCACACAAACTCTTGATGATGGTCAAACACAAATATCACCTTGATCTAAAAATTTTCTAGAAGTTTATAATGTTAGACATTCAATCACAATTCTTTCCTATGGTGTGGTCCAAATAAGATTTGAATCTCAAACACAAATGATATGGAAAATGGATGGACGGAATGGATAAAACACACATATCACGGTAGGCCAACAAAACACTGTCCAGTCAACATACAATATATGTACATGTCCACCTTTTCAATGACTGAAAATGAATTAAATTCTTGCAGTGGTCTACTGACAACGAGCATAGCCCACTTTAGTTTTGTCTGGTATTTTTTTCCTCCGTGGATACCTAATTGTTTGGATGCTTGTTAAGTCCTTGAGTTGTAAAGGGATTATAGGTAATTTGATTACAGTGGTTGTTTGGATGCATGTATTTGTACGTAATGGCTTTACATGATATAAATATCAGCTTTTAGATGTAATTGAAAACTTGGTAAAAAGGCATGTTTCAAATTACAAGTGAAGTCTTTATGACTAAAAAGTCATTATACATGTTAGAACACAATGGTTAATATACAGTCATGTATGATGTGTAGAGCCCACCGTAATGTGTATGGTACATCCAATTTACCCATAATGTACTTCCCTTGATGCTCGCTTTGTGGCCCCAGAAAAACAACTCGTCCATTATCAACTAGATCACACAATGGAAGGATGGGACGTCCACCATTAAAAAATTATATATCACATTTGTGGCCAATTGTGATTGGTGGTGGAAGACATCTAATCGGTTTAGTGTGTGCATGATTTAATACTCTCCTAGGGTTTTTAAAAAATCAAGTTTTTCTTATTTTTATTTTTTAACACACACACCGCCATACATTCATGCTGTATTGGGATTTCACCACCTATATGGGCACTTGAACCGTCAACCAAGTGTTGAAACTCCTAGGAGCCTACCACCTGAGCAAAAAAAATTTATTCATTGTAAACACTTTATAGACTAGCCAAACATATAATCTATGTACCCGTAAACTAATTATCACTTAAAAGCCAATAAAAATAGTATAAAAACATATTACACCTGAAAGTCTTTTAAGGTGCAACGTGTTTACTAAAAAATTTATAGACATCCAAACGACCCTCAAGTTAGCGAAACTTATGGCAGTAGCAAATGTCGCGTAAAATTAAAGGTTTGAGTTACACAGGAAATGCTTCTGTTCGTCCCACCTTATCCGTGATTCGACGGTCTGTTGGTTGCATTAGGGCCACACAACAAATGAATTGAGTAGCGTGATTTCGATGGCACTAGTAAGGGGTGCGAGGAATCCCTTGGCAAAGGCTTTTGCATAGGCTTATTGTCATGGAAAGTAAGGTGGAGTCCACCGTCATATGTTATTGAGAAATCTAGCCTATTCATCCATCTTGCCGGATCACATTTTGCCTGATCATGTTAGGCAATGGTGCAAAAAATAGGTAGATCCAAAATTCAAGTGAGCCGCAAGGTAGGAAAAAGTGGATGTGGAAATGCCTACCGTTGAAACTTCCAGGCTTGTTTGATTTTTATCGTTTCACCGAGAAACGGTAAATACCCTAGAAATGGGTGATTATTACCATTTCACCTCTTTGAATATTCACAGGAATTTCATTTCTTAGAAACCGGTTCAAAAGTAGTAGTGGCCATTTTAGGACCCCATCTTGATGTATATGATATATTTGTTCCGTCCATCCATTTTATCATAACATTTTGAGATATGAGAAGAAAAATGAGTTAGATCTAACACTCAACTGGCCCATACCAAAAGAAACAATGGCCCCAGGAAGTTTTTAACGATAAGTAATTAACTCACATTTTTCTATGGCGTGGTCCACTTGAGCTTTAGATATGCCTTATTTTTTGGCTTATATCATAAATTCATCTGACATAGTGGGTGAATGGTGTAGATATATGATATGCATCATGGTGGGACCCACAAATATTTCACAATATTTGCCATTTTTACACCGAAAAAGTAAGCCGTCAAATCAAATACGGGGAAGCGTGCGGAAATTACGGAGGGAAATATTTATTACCATTCCTAGGAATTGGAAAATCAAACACGCCCTAAGGTTCTCCTTGGTGTTTATATGTCATCCATACCCTTTGTTAATGCAGATTTATGGTGCGCCTTCCCTTAAGCTTGTCACCTGCACAAGAGATAAACTGAACGAAGACCCTGGCTCTAACTCGGGAAACCTCCAATGCTTAAGTCAGCTTTGCAGATTAAAAAGAAGGCGTTTTGAGGGTTTTGAGTTCGTACCTTTTCTGAAATGAAGGTCCTTTATTTATAGATATGGGAGAGTCCTGTCGTGCAAGGATTCTCTTCCTGATATCATGGAGATTTGATTTTGGCTCGCTTTTGGTGTCCATCCGATCCCGAGACCATCGGGATCGAGGATCCTCTTGCGAGATGTCCGGGACAGTGTTTTTATTTACACCGTCTTTCCTTTATTTGGCTCGGCCGATTCTGACTCAATCAGATGAGTCTCGGCTGGCTTTACGGAGATGAGCTTTTAAGCCTTAGTCGGCGCATGCTGACGTTGCTAGCTCGTCAACCGAGCTAACTTAACTTGTCTTATTCTCTCCACTTTAGAATCTTGTTTCGGACCTAACAATTGCCTCGGTAATCTCGGGCAGTATCAGTGAAGTTAGTCCGTTCCATATCCGAGTTTCCAGACTTAGCATATTTTCTCCCCAACAATAAGCCCCCTTACTCCTTTTATTTCTTACGGCACTACGGAGTAATGAATTTTTAAGTCGGTTCTTAACTAAGTCCAAGGTAATAATTAGGCATTTAATGCCTTTTGTGTCGTCCTCAATGGGAGACGATTCATTACCCGAGGTCGCACGTGTGGACAACCGTCAAGTCGTTTCTTCTGCTTATGAACGTCAGACGCGTGGCGAGGGCATTATTGTCGTCAGTCGGCGTGTGCCATGTGTCGAGCGGGGGAGTCGATGCATACGTCGATTTGTCTCCCCATTAATTGCCTACGCCACGTGGCAAGGTTATAAAAGGGAGAGAGAAGCACGCATTTCACATTTTTGTCGCTGCCTTTCCCATTCTTCATTCCCTTTTCATTTTTCTTCTCTTATTCTCCTTCTCCTTTCCCCGTTGTCAGCATCTCATTCCACCATTTTCGTATTTCTTACTTTCTCCGGTAAGTTCTTCCCTCCCTTTTAATTAACAATAATGGCAAGGCACGGCTCTCAGAGCCCCCGGGAGGGAACTTCCGGTGATGAAGACGAAGCGCAGTATTTTTGGAACGTTGCGGAATCGCCTTCTTTACTGGTGGATATTGTTGTTGATGTCAACGCCGCTTTCCAACTGTCTGAGAGAGCCACTGGAGCTCCGGCGGAGCGCCCCGCTTCGGTCGGTCCTTCGAGTGGCGGATCGTCTCTGATAATCCATCCAGGGAGACCCAATCCTCCAATGGATTTGTTGGAAGAGGAAGAGGAATAAGAAGAGGAAACTGGGGTTGCTGAGGGAACCTCTGGGTCGGCTCCTGTTTGTAAGTCGGTACGGGCCCCTCACTCGACTAGCGAAGGAGAGGAGTCAGAGGATGAACTGAGTGGTTTGGTTCCTTCAGTTTTGACTGAGGTGGACTCGGACAAAATCCGAATTGGGTATCACTTCCCGAACTCGGTCATAATTTATCTTCCTCGTCCAAATGATTTACTCGATCGTCCTCCTGCTGGGGCGGTCACGATTTTCCAAGTCTCGATGCAATATGGGTTACGTTTACCCTTCAGCCCATCGTTTGAAACTTTCTTTCTCGTATCCGGATTATTCCTGGACAAATAGTTCCGAACGGGTGAAGGAACTTATTCGGCTGTGCGGTGTTGTGCTGAGTTAGAACAGCCTTCACTGACAGTCGATGAATTCCTCCACTTATATCAAGTGCGGGTAAACCCGAATTATCTCGACTTTTACATCTTGAGTGCTTGGCGGGGCAAGAGCGGCTCTTTAATAACCGACCCTCCCACTTCCAATACACATTGGAGAGAACGCTGGTTCTGGGCATGTGGTCGCTGGGAGACGGCTGAATCCGGGCTCTACGAGGCTCGTGTTCCTCAGACGTTTGGTAAAGCAGGTGACTCGGCATTTTTATATATATATATATATATATATATTTTTTCCCTCTTTTTTTTATAATGCTTTGAGTCTGACGGACTCGCGTTTGGCAGACATTCCGAAGAAGAGGCAGAAGCTTGGGTCCAACGCCTTAGCTCGAGTTAAGGACTTGAAAGCGTTGACTCCGGAAGATCAATCCTGAAAGGTACTCCTGCAGCCGGAATGTCTTCATCTTATAGGTTTAAACTCAGTTGTCACAGGTAACCCTTATTGTGCATTCATGTCTTCCTTGAACTTCGTCTGACTTGTTTTACTCTTCTTCAGATCTAGCTGAAGCTCGGCCTTTTCTTAAGTCAGTTCCTTCAGATATGGCTGGAACTCGGCCCTCCCTTAAGCCGGTTTCCAAAATAAAGGCTCCCCTGCGATCAGTCTTCTGTCGGAGCCTCGGCCTTCCAAGAAGCAAAAGATGGTGCCGAAGGAGAAGTAGCCCATAAGCTCCTCTGCTCCCACTGTGGTCGTGCTTTTCGATTCGAACGAGAGGGCGGAAGCGGGGGACATGGTAGCCGTTGAGCCTCGGACGACTTCCGAGCCAATACCTATTTCAGAGGAGGCCCCGAGGCAGAGAGAGGAGGCGAGAGCTGAGTCTTTAAGAGGGGAGATGACTCAACAAGAGCCGTCACCCTTTCAAGCGGTTGTGTCGGGGATGGTTCCCTGGGCCTAGCTCATGGGAGCGAAAAGGACTTTGTCAGCCTCTACAATGCCCTAATGACACAAATCGTTGGTCATGCAGCAAAGGTGCTCTTTGAGGTAAGAGTCTTCTTTCCTTTCCTTTCATTTCTTTTGATGCTTCTTGTTTCAGTCACTTACCATGACTTTGCGTTTGTCTTTTATAGCTAGCCCCTTGCTTTGTCAAGGCTTGCAAAGAGTTATCCTCGGCTCAGAGGCTTCACAATCTTGTGGCCGAGGCAAAAGGACGACGAGAGATCGCTGAGATTCCGATCGGTGTCCTGACCGGTGAGGCGGCTCTTGCCAGGAAAGTTGCTGAAGACGCAAGAGCCGAAGCGGCTCTTGCCAGGAAAGCTGCCGAAGACACCAAAGACGAGGTAGCTTGATTGTTGTCGCTGTTGTCTACGGCTGAGGAAGAGAATCGGCGAATTCTCGAAGTTCATGCTTCTTGCGAAGGCACGTTGGCTCGAGCCAAACTCGAGGCGGGAGCGGAGGTCCAGGAGAGGAGAGGAGGAAGAGGAGGAGGAGGCACGAGAGGAGGGAGGGTGGCATTCTCGGAGTCCAAAGCCAGAGTGAGATGGCCGAGAGGATAGGGACGTTCGGCTTTCTCGAGTCCAATGAGTTCGAGGATGAGAGGGATCGCCTATTCCAAGGCGATCATAACATGTATCAAAGAAATGAAGGGTGTTTTCCCCAATCTTGATCTCTTAGGATTTGATGGAGAAGCCTCGGGTTCTGAGGATCCAGATGTTAGTCCTACTAACATCACTGCTGATGCTGCTGCTGAGGGCTAGGTTGGTGTCTCTGGGATTGCTTCGGGAGTAGCCACTGATGCCTCTGGGACTGTTTCAGGAGTCACTCCGACCGAGGGGCAATAGCCAAGCTTCATTTTTTACACTCACACCAGCATAGTGTCGAGTTCCAGGACTTCTTCATTTTTGGCACTTACACCAGCATAGTGTCGAGCTCTAAGACTTCTTCATTTTTGGCACTCACACCAGCATAGTGTCAAGCTCCAGGACTTCTTCATTTTTGGCACTCACACCAGCATAGTGCCGAGCTCGAGAGTTTCCTTTGCTGCCCTGAACGACTATCTCTGCCTTAGTTTTGCCTTTCTTATTTTCTTGAGACAACGTTGTAATAGATTTTAAAATGTAATCCGATGTAAAAACACTTAAACAGATGAAAGAATTTACTTAGTTTTATTCATATGACTCGGCTTATATGTTTTTCCACTTTAGTTCATATGACTCGGATTATATGTTTTTCCGCTTTAGAATCCCTTATGCTTTGAATACCGAGCTAAGGGTAGTAGATCTTGAGATGTTCAGCTTTCCAAGGATGAGGCAATAACCATCTGTTCAGGTCTTCTAACCGATACGTCCCTGGTTGGATAGTACTCGAGACGATATAGGGTCCTTCATAGTTGGGTCCCAGTGTACCCGAGCCAACTTCCTTTGTATTGAGAAATGTTTTTCGAAGAACCATGTCTCAAACTAGAAAACGTCTGACCTTGACTCGGGCATTATAGAATCGAGCTACCTACCGTTGCCGAGCTTCCACAAGTAACCGAGCCGTTTCTCTTTGTTCGTCCACAAGATCGAGTCCGAATGCTAAGAGTTCTTCATTATCCTCTTCATTGAACGAACTGACTCGGGCTGAAGGCAACCCAATCTCGACAAGAGTGACGGCTTCCGAGCCATAAGCAAAGGAGAAAGGAGTTTCTCCTGTGGCGGTTCGAGCTGTAGTTCGATATGCCCATAATATTTTTGGGAGTTCTTCAGCCCATGCTCTTTTGGCTCGGTCAAGCTTGGTCCGAAGATGTTGTTTGATGATCTTGTTGACCGCCTCAACCTATCCGTTCGTCTGAGGATGGTGGGGCGACGAATACACGTTTCTAATCCCGAGATTGTCACACATCTCGCGAAAGCTCCTATTATCAAACTATTTTCCATTGTCGGTAATAATGTTACGGGGTACCCCGAATCGACAGACAATGTTCTTCCATACAAAATTAGTGATCTTCTGTTCGGTTATTTTTGCTAGTGGCTCGGCCTCGGCCCACTTCGTGAAATAATCCACGGCTATAACAGCAAACTTGGTCTGGCCTTTTCCCATAGGGAGTGGGCCTATGATGTCGATTCCCCACTGTGCGAAGGGCCAAGGACCAGTTATAGGCGTCAGTGCTTCGGGAGCTTGTCTCGGGATAACCGCGAATCTCTGACACTTGTCGCATCTCTGAGCGAGCCTACGAGCGACGTGTTGGATAGTCAGCCAATAATATCCCTGACGCAAGACCTTATGCGCGAGTGATCGCCCTCCTGAATGGTTTTCGCAGATCCCTTCGTGAATCTCTCGTAGTACGTAGTCAGCTTGACTAGGGTTTAGACATCGTAGCAATGGAGCATAATAACCATTCTTATATAAAGTCTCATTAAGTATGGTATAATGGGAGGCTCGGATCTTCAATCGTCGGGCCTCAGCACGGTCTTCAGGTAGCTCACTCTGTCGAGATATTGGACGATCGGATCAAGACAGGAAGGTTCCGAGTCAATCGCATGGATGGCCGAGTTAACTGGTTCATTAATACTCGATTTAGCGACGTAATCGATCGAAATAGACCTAGGTATGTCATCTTCGTCGGTGGAGGCGAGTTTTGCTAACAAGTTGGCTTTGGCATTTGCTAACAAGTTAGCTTTGGCTCCTATTATCTCTTTAGCTTCTTCCATGTATGCTTTTAATTGCTCTTTCCGTGTTTGATATATACTGGTAACTTGGTTGACAACCAGCTGAGAGTCACTGAAAATATTTAGATGCGTAACACCCATACTGGCCGCAAGTCGAAGGCCGAGTAATAATTGCTTCATATTCGGCTGTATTATTCGAAGCTTGAAATCCAAGTCTTAAGGCATACTGCATGTAGGTGTGATCAGGAGTTTCCAGAACCACTCCTGCCCTACTTGCCTTAGAGTTGGAAGAGTCGTCGACATACAGCTTCCAGAAAATGGGGTGGGGCGGTGTCGTGAGAGAAACAGTAGTCGAATCGTCAACATGCTTGGTCGCATGTTCAACAAACGGGTTGCTTTGCGGTGTCACTTCAGCAATGAAGTCAGCCACGACTTGTCCTTTGATCGCTGCTTTCGGCTTATACTGAATGTCGAATTCGCTGAGTTCGATTACGCATTTTATGAGTCGGTCGGATGCCTCTGGTTTCTGTAGAATTTGACGCAGTGGAAGATCGGTCATAACGACAATAGTATGGGCTTGGAAATATGGCCAAAGTCGGCGCGAGGAGACTACTAGAACTAGGGCCACCTTTTCCAAGAGTGGATATCTCGTTTCCGCCGGTAATAGTGTTTTACTGACGTAGTAGACCGACAGTTGTTTTCCTTCGTGTTCTCGTATCAGTGCCGAGCTAAGTGCTGCCTCGGACACGGCTAGATCAGCAGTAGAGCTTCTCCTGGCTCGGGCTTCGATAAGAGAGGTGGAGATTGAGATAAGGCTTTAGTTGCTAGAACGCGGCTTCACATTCTTCGGTCCAATCCACCGTCTGTCGTCCCTTCAATTGTTTGAAGAACGGAGACATTTATCTTCGTGGCTTTGGATAGGAAACGATTAAGTGCCGCTACTCGTCCAGTCAGCCTTTGAATGTCTTTAATCATTTTCAGAGATTCCATGTCGAGCAGGGCTTTTATCTTTTCAGGGTTTGCTTCTATTCCTCGCTGACTGACTAAGAAACCGAGGAACTTTCTCGAGTTTACACCAAAAGCGCATTTACTCGGATTCAGCTTCATTCGGAATTTTCGCAAGATAAGGAACATTTCTTCTAGGTCGGCTATATGGTCGACTGCGTGCACACCTTTGACGAGCATGTCGTCAATGTATGCTTTCATGGTTCGACCGATCAGCTGAGCAAAGATTTTATTCACTAATCTTTGATAAGTCGCACCAGCATTTTTCAAACCAAATGGCATCACTCGGTAACAATAAAGGCCTTTGTCGGTGACAAAGGTAGTTTTTGATTTATTGGATTGATGCATTACAATTTGATTATACCCTAAATAGGCATCCATAAAGCTAAGAAATTCATACCCTGCGGTGCTGTCTACCAACTGGTCTATTCTTGGAAGAGGAAAGCTATCCTTTGGGCAGGCTTTATTTAAGTCGGTATAGTCAATATAGACTCGCCACTTCCCATTGGCTTTCTTCACAAGTACGACATTAGCTACCCATTCCGGATAGTATATCTCTTTTATGAATTTTGCCTTGAGGAGCTTGCTGACATCTTCTTCAATGATAGCGTACCTTTCGGGGCCGAGGGGTCGACGCTTCTGTCGGATTGGTCGATAGGTCGAATCGACATTGAGTCGGTGAGTAATCACTGACGGGTCGATCCCGGGCATATCTTCATGACTCCATACAAACACATCAGCGTATCGTCAGAGCAATGCTATCAACTTATCTTTCAACGGTGATCGCAAAGACGAGTCAATTTGCACGGTTTTGGATCCATCCGTTTCGACTAAGGGCACTGATATAAGATCTTCGACTGGCTACCCTCGTTCATGAGTCTCGGCTCGGGATCTAGCGACTCGATCATCGATATTTCAGTTGGAGCTTTCTCGGCGGGACCTCTTATAGCTGTCATGTAACAACGTCTCGCGTCTTGTTGGTCTCCTTTAACGACTCCTACTCCCGATTCAGTCAGAAATTTCATGGAAAGGTGGTATGTGGATACCACGGCCTGGAGGAGACTTAAGGAAGGTCGACCGAGTATGGCGTTGTAAACCGATGATTGGTCGACGATCAAGAAGTCGACCATTATTGTCGTCTAATGCGGAAAATTTCCAGCGGTTAGCGGCAGTGATGCGATCCCCTCAGGGAGTACCTGTCCGTTAGAAAACCCGATCAATGGGGTCCGAACCGGACGCAACGCCGACCGTTCAACTCCCATTTTGTCGAACGCTTGAACGAACAATACATCCGCAGATGAACCCGTATCGACGAGTATACGGAATACTTTTCTGTTGGCGATGGTTAGAGTGACAACTAAAGCGTCGTCATGGGGATGATAGATGCCCCGGGCATCCTCCTCTGTAAATGAGATGCAGTATTTCTCCCTTTTTTTTCCTTTGAAGGTCGAACTATAATCATGAGCTCGGACTCGGGTCGGCTGAGGCTTCGGGCATGGTTTTTCCGAGCGTTGTTCGAATCGCCTCGCCTCGGGGACCACCGACGATAGTCCGAATTTCTTTGTAGGCCGATTTTCGCTCGGACGTTCTTCAGCAGCTCTGGCTCTCACCACATGTTCTTTAAGTCGACCTTCTTTTATGAGTCGTTCGGTTTCTTCCTTTAGGTGATAGCAATCACTTGTGTTGTGCCCATGATCACGATGATAATGGCAATACTTGTCCTTATTCCACCGATTGGGATTGCTCCGGAGCTTGTTGGGCCAGTTGACGAAGCCTTCACTTTTGATTTCCATCAACACCTGCTCCTGAGTCTTATTCAAGGGGGTATATGTGAAAAACCTTCGGTCTGGTCGTTTGCCCGACCTTCGTTCATCGCACGCTTGATCATATTTATGCTTCTTCCCTCTAGTCGAGTCTGCTTCTTTCTTCGCCGACTCTCTGACTGAAGATTTTGCCTTTTGGGCTGTCTCACGCATAATTCGCGTTTCTTCGGCGTTTGTATATTTGTCCGACCGAGCCATAAACTCTACTAGAGTCTCTGGCGGGTTTTTGTCCAGAGATGTCAGGAATGGTTTATCTTTGACTCCTTGTATGAGTGCATTGAGTGATGTTTCTTCCAAATGTTTTCGAACCTGAAGAGATTCGAAGTTGAAGCGTTTGATGTAATCTTTCAGTAACTCTCCCTGCTTCTGAATTATATTGTTCAAGTGTGTGAGGGGCTTCAGTTTCTTCTTTCCACCGATGAAGTTGGTGAAGAAGGCATCGCTGAGCTCGACGAATGAACTAATGAATCTTGGTTTCAGCTGTTTGAACCAAAGTCGAGCTACATCAGTTAACGTAAGAGAGAAGGCTCCACACATCACGACATCTGAGGCGTTGTGCAGCTCCATGTAGGTTCTGAAGCATTCGATATGCTCGGTTGGGTCGGTCTTCCCAGTGAAAGGAGTGATTTGAGGTAGTCGAAACCTTTCTGGTAATCGAGCCTGCATTATTTCGTCCACAAAAGGGGATGCTTTTACCTCAGATTTAGTCAGATGCATATGCCGACCCTGTTTCATGTCCACCATTTCTTCCCGTACTTTCCTTTTGAAGTCTTGGATGTCAACTTTCCAAGGTTCGCCATTGTCCGCCGTACCTTCAACGAGAGGTCGGCTGCGCCTCCTCCGAACTATCTCGTGTCGAAGATCGGTAGGGGGCAAGACGGCTATGGCCAAATGAGCCAGTGCTGGCTCGGGAGCACACTGGGGTTGACTCAGTTGATGGAACAACCGCTGGTGTTGGGACATGTGCTGGTGTTGGGACATGTGTTGCCTGCCATCGCAGAGGCGGCTGCATTTGTTGATGATACATCTGTTCCAGCATTTGCTTCATCACATTCATATCGGACTGGATTTCCTGAACCTCCCGATCCAACCGTCCATTGTTGCGGTTCCGCTGGTTATTGGTCGCAACAGATGTTGTTCGTTGCGTCGCGGAACCCTGACGGTTGTTGGGTAGGTTTTGGATTACCGGGACTGTACTTGCGCCTGTTGGCCCTGTGACCGCGACCTCATTCAATTCTTCTTCTTGAACCGTCCTTCTAATCATCACCATAAGAACCAATTTCCAATTTGTAGATTGGAATCTAAGAGAATGGCTTTTCGTACGGTTCTGTTCACTCCCCAAGTGCAAGGTTGTGATGTAGTAATAAACTCGGTAAAACCGAGGTCGAATCCCAAGGGACTGAAACTTGTACGTACTCTAAAATTAAGTAGAATTATAACTAGACTAAGATGAATTCTAAATCAAATAGATTGTGGAATAATTGTGAAATTATTATCTAAAACTTAGGAGAAATTCAGAGGTAAGAAACTATGGTGCCAAGGATCCACTTGTAGCAATTGGGGAGCTACCTTGCATTGATTCACGAACACAACTGGCAAGAAGAGATTTGTCAGATCTCTGAACTTCTCATGAATCTAATCATCAAAGGATTAGAATGGTGAATATTTGGAAGTGATTCTGTCACCAAACCATGCCCAAGAGACTATGGCAAACAACAACAATTTACCAATCTCACAACCAATCATAAGAGAATTGTGAAAGTTAGGAAGGGTTCCATCACCCAACCATGCCCAGGAGACAATGGTGAACAACAGGGCCTCCTAAGTTCACAATCTTATAATGAAAAGAACATACTCAAGGCTATTGCAGATCTACTGTAATTTGAGTCACAATAAACCATTAAAACTAAAAGTATTCCTTAATAATCAAACTAGAATTCATAAGAGTTCAACAACAGTGAATCAAAGCAAAGTTACCATCCTAATTATGCTACAAGCTTCACCTCTTAGCCCTAGCTAAGAGGTTTAGCCTAGCAACATGATTAGGCTAAATCCCTTAAACAAAAATAAAATAAAGAAAAATAAAAATAAACAAAACAACTCCACTCTCTGTGTCTCTGTGCTCCACGCCCAAGCTCCTAGCCGTGGATCCATTCTCCATGCCTCTCTCTTCCTTTTATAGCACCCATCGGTCGGTCGGATGGTGCTGGAGTCAGGTTTTAGAGTCGGACCGACTCTGTAACGCAGTTTGCAATGGAATCGGATTGCACACCCCTGGACAGCTGCTTTTGGAGTGCTTTTCTCAAATTTGACTTCTTGGACGAGGATCAGACCCCTTTTTCATCATGTGAACGGTTCGGATCGTGAATCCGACTGTGATGATGATCACATAATGGATACGTTGTGTCCGGTTTTTCCGGACGCGAAACAAGGCTTTCCGTCTTTGCGTTGGCTGTCAGTGGGGCCCATTCCTCTAGGTGTCTGAGGAATCCACTCCGTCCATTGATTTCAGGACGAAAAACAAACCCGGAAGTAGTACTTTCAGAGTAAAATAGGTGTGGCCCACAAGCTGATTTAGTCTGCCGTTCATCTTACGTTTAACCAGAGATCTACATGTTTATCCACGCATGGGTCCAAAAGGTCACATAGGTGAGGGTAGTAGACACCTCCTCGACTGAATGTACGGTCCTAATCATCAACCCAAGCAACAAGTGGGGCCCACTGATCAAAATCAGCGGACGTTGGTGCGTCCGCTGTCGCTGCGCACGAAAGAAGACGGGTCAGCCCGTCTTTGACCGGGCTGACCGTCCGGTGCAGCTCGGGCATCGTGTGCCCCATGTACACGCGCTGCACATGCGAGGTCCACTGTGATGTTCTAGAGAAATCCATTCCGTCCATTCATTTCCTCAGATCATTTAATAAGTCGAGACCGAAATTGAAGCAGATCTAGATATCAGGTGGGTCTCAAATTGAAGATTAATGGGCTGATCTGTCCGTTAGCCTACTTCCCGAGATCTTCAATGGATGGAATTTAATATGTATGGTTAATTTATGACTCACATCTCATGTATGAAGTCTCGAGCTGAACGAATGGTGGAAACCTTGTGATCTTGCATTCTGGATGATTTTTGGGCCACTTGAGCTTCAGTTTCCCGATTTTCTCGAATCTCTAGCATGTAATTTCATCGATCTTGGACCCCTGGAGTCTGTCCCTTGCTTTGGTGTCATCAGAGCGTTAAATCCATGCTTTTGGCATCTTATTCCAATCAAAGCTTGTAAATACACTCTGCATCACAAACATGACTAAAACAGGCCGTTAAACCGTACCATGTTCGTAAATCTAGGCAATAACTGGGGTCTAATATGTAATATTTGACCCTCAACAGGTTCCCACTGACGGCGCCAAACTGTTGATGCAGATTTATGGTGCGCCTTCCCTTAAGCTCATCACCTGCACAAGAGATAAACTAAACAAGACCCTGGCTCTAACCCGGGGAACCTCCAATGCTTAAGTCAGCTTTACAGATTAAAGAGAAGACGTTTTGAGAGTTTTGAGTTTCGTACCTTTTTCTGAAATGGAGGTCCTTTATTTATAGATATGGGATAGTCCTGTCGTGCAAAGATTTTCTTCCTGATATGATGGAGATTTGATTTTAGCCCGCTTTTGGTCTTCATCCGATCCCGAGACCATCGGGATCAAGGATCCTCTTGCGAGATGTCTGGGACAGTATTTTTATTTACACTGTCTTTCTTTTATTTGGCTCGGCCGATTCCGACTCAATCAGATGAGTCTCAGCTAGCTTTATGGGGATGAGCTTTTAAGCCTTAGTCGGCGCATGCTAACGTTGCTAGCTCGTCAACCGAGCTAACTTAACTTGTCTTATTCTCTCCACTTTAGAATCTTGTTTCGAACCTAACGATTACCTTGGTAATCCCAGGCAGTATCAGTGAAGTTGGTCCATTCCATATCTGAATTTATAGACTTAGCATATTTTCTCCCCAACACCCTTCATAAGGTCATTTATACTCGATGAACGGAAAACATAAAAAATATTAGGATAACCCATAACTTTTGTGGCTCCATGAATATTAAAATGTTGGACATTCAATCTTCATTATTAGTTTATGTTGTGTGGCCCACTTGAGCTTCGTATCTCTTCATTTTTTTTTTGCCCGAAAGTTAACATGATCTGAAAAACGGACGGAGTAAATTTTTCTTAAATATCAGTTGAGCTAAAGGTTTCGGCCGGCAATCCGGGAAAGAGTAGGACGTCGAGGGACCACGCAGCCCACGGTCATATCAAGTGACGCTTTGTTGGGGAAATGCGACGTGAAGTCCTCTCATTGGCCCACCGCATCACGCTTCACGTGGCTGCTGCTTCGTGGCACGTGGGCAGCAGCGGATTACGCATTACCCGAGTCGCACCTTAGTGGTGTTACCCTTACCGTGGGGCCTGCCAGTATGATCTGTTGTGTATCCACGCCTTTTTCCAACCCATTTAAGGATGTGGTATAAAAAATAAGAAGATCCAAATCTCAGGTGGACCACACCTGAGAAAACAGCTGTGATTGAATGCCTGCCACTAAAAACTTCTCTGGACGCACATAAGCAAATCAGTAATGTTTATTTCCATCCAACCCGTTGATAAGATCAAAAGGACCTGGATGAAGAGAAAATAAAAAGATCATCTTGATCCAAAACTTTTATGGCCTACATAAATTTTTTATAGTCATGCACCACTTTTTCCAGTGGTGTGGTCTACCAGAGATTTGGATCTTCTTAAAGTTTTGGTATAACTTCATGAAATGAGATAGAAAAACAGATAAGCGGCGTTGATACATAACAAACTCATCAAGGTAGGCCCAAATGGTAAGCGCAACACCCAGTAAAGTGTTACCCGGGCAACACCTAATCCGATTCCCACGTGGTAGTTCACCTGCTAAGTCCTTCTCACGAAACGGATAAGAAAACGGGTAAGGGAAAGTGACGCTCTTCTCTCCATTCCTGTCGGAACCGGATTTCCTGAGTAAGCCTTTTGCGTGAAGTTCCTGCGCAAGTATGCTGGGTGGGGATCAATGCCATGTTTGCGGAAAATCTAATCTGTTCATATGTTTTTCGAGCTCATTTTACGACATTCAAGAAAAACGAGGTGTATCCTAAAACTCAAATGTGCCACAAAAGAGGAAAGAATGGGGATTCAGTGAGAACCGTTGAAAAATTTTTAAAGCCATAAAAGCTTTGTTTCACGTTAAATTTATGTATTTTCACTTCATCCCGGTGTAAACGATGATTCTCCCCATTAAAACTTTCGTAGGGACCATCGTAACGTTTACTTTCCATCCAATCTACACACAGACCTAGATGAAGAGATAGAAAAATCGTATTGATCGATCCAAAATTTCTGTGACCCCAAAAGGGTTTCCGTGGTGGGCGTTCAATTCCCCGCTGCTTTTTAAAGTGTAGTCCACTTGATTTTTGGATATGTCTTATTTTTAGGTTTAAGCATTAAGGCGAGCGCAAAAAGTGGATGGACGGTTTGGATGTAACTCATACTTCATTATGGTACCCACAGAATTTGGTGACGTCAACACACAGCCACATCGGAGGCGTGTGGTACATTAGCCAATCCGCTTCCCTCGTTGTCTCGAGTACTTATTCATGATCCTTCGGCTCAGGACACGAGGTGGCGTTACCGGCATTGTCCTCCTGAGGCAATGTTGCCTACGTCGCAACTAACAACAGCAGCATGTATCTCTCCAGTACGGCTCACGTGCTGGGATACTCCGATAATCAGAACCATCCATATTCTGTATTCTATTACATATGGTCCAGCGTGAAACTCGCCTATGTGAAGATGATTTTTTTTTTTAATTGAAAAGAAAGTTTTCAGATGATCGAATTCAATTCCGAAAATCATTGTTTATGATATTCAACAACTAGCAATTTTGATATAGTACAAATAAATTGGACGGTTCACATCGTTAGATTATCATAACATGTGGCTAAAATTGAGTGACATACGGTGGGATCCTGGGTCAGGATTAGAGGCAAAACGAACTGCCGATACGCACATTAGAGTAGTCCCAAGGCATCTTACCACCAAATGCATCAGTGATCAAAACTGCTGGAATGATGGGACCCTCCATTAGATAGGAGATTACCCGGACCGATCAAAGAAAAGAATATTGCAATGACTATTTCTGTTGAATGTGATTATTTATTGAATGCATATCAAATCCCAACCATGCATTCCTGGTATCCAAACCAGCCCGAAATATCCATTTGGTATGATCTGTCAAACAAAGTCCCGATCCTTCAACATGCCATATGAAAATAGACTAAAAGCAGAAGCAGCTGTTGGATTCAAAAAAAAAAAATTAAAAAAAATGCTCAGGTGAGTCGGCCATGATCTCCAATTTGGAAAGCTCTACATTACGATTCATTCATGGTGGGGCCTATCAAGTCTTCGGTCCAGATAATCCAGCTATAGCAACATTTCCACAAGAGTACTGATGAAAAATCTGAGTGTACTGTGCATGCTCTAGGGTTGAGTATCCTTCTATCGAATAGCACCTGAGGATACTGTAAATATCTTAGTCCTCTGTCTCTTTCATTAACCATTCCTTCTATCCATTAAAGCAAAGAAAGCTTAGTCTCCTTTCTTCGGTCGCCCTCTCTCTTTCCATCCATTAAAGCAAGGCAAGCTCAGTCTCCTTTCTTCCGTCGCCCTCTCTCCTTCCTTGCTCCTTGCAAATCTCATCTCTGATACACTAAGATGCTGCATGAATCTGCATTTGCACCTGCACATGATAGTCTCTCTCTCTCTCTGGTGCAGGTGCAGGTGCAGGTAAATACCATCTTGGCTTCTCTCTGTCTATATATAACTGTTCACGTGTGACCGAAGACACGAAGATTTAGCAGCCCACACGTGCCATACAGAATTAAAGGTTCACAAGCATACTCTCTTTTCCCCGGGTATGATTTTCTATTTCCTTTCCCTATTTCCCATATTCGAATAAAGGAATAGGCAGTCTCATTTTTTGTTGTTATATAAGTAATGATGCAAGTGGGTATTTTTTTTACACCCTGATCTATAGCTAGAGTGGTAGACTGAGTGAAAGATACCTCGTTTCGACACTGAAGTCTTGGCATCGATTCCGGGGTGGCTAACAAAAAAAATAAAGGGTTTTTTTTGTTCTTCCCATCTCTCTCTCATGCCGACATGAAAACTTTTCCAGACGGTCTCTCTCGTTCCTACATGAAAACTTATCCAAACCATACAAACATCAGGCCCCGTGGTGAAGATTGCTGAGTTACCCGTTGTCCACGTCGATGGCAAGATGTATCGTTTCATGCAAGCAAATTCACCGTAGCAATCCAAAAGCACTTGGAAAAAAAAAAACACTTAAATTTTAATGTGGAAAAAACTTTTTGAAAAAAGCCATGGCACAAAGCGACATATGATCATTATGAAAGCAAAAATTACAAAGAGAATGCTTACATACCCTATTCGACAAACCTCATATCTCATCCTTGCTACACCCTTTGAAACCCTTGAACGATTTAGAAACTCTAGTTCTATCTTCCAATTCCGTTTACACCCATATATATAGCCTTGGGAAGAATCCCAAACGAAATCGAAAACAAATTCCGCAGATCTGAATTATACGTGAAACAATTAGATGCCATCGAACACCCTTCAATGTCATCGATACTTAACATTCAATGACATCGAAGCCACCTCCATGACATCGAACAATTACCAAAATAGTCCAGAGACAAAACACGGATTTTTCTAGAAATCTTCAATTGATCGACCCAGATTCGATGGGCATCAAACATACCGATGTCATCAAACACTCCTCGATGTCATCGAAAATGACACCAATATGTCTAGCAACCAACAGAGGAAATCTGGAAATACTCGATGGCATCGAACCTGTCATGATGGCATCGAACCTGTCATCGACGGACTGTTGATTTTACAGATATAAGACATCTATCAACAACAATCTCCACCATGTCTTCAATATTCAAACGAGTAGCTTCTTGTCCTCTTCTCTTATCTCTGCCTTCCATTATAGCTTCTTCAACGCTTCTCGCGCACACTCCGTCCTTTTATGTCATCGTCAAGCCTAGAGAAGTCACATAAAACTTGAACTTCTCTGCAGAGCCACCATGGTGAGCATGTCCGTCGAATTCACGCTGATGTGAATCTTCTCTAGAATCACACCTCCTTCCTCAAGCACTTGTCGAATAAAATAGTGACGATCATCAATGTGTTTAGTATGGGAGTGATAAATAGAATTTTTAGCCAAATCAATAGTATTCTCGCTGTCACAATTAACCAACACAGCTTCCTGTTGAAGTCTCAATTGATTTATCATGTCTCTCAACCAAACACCTTCCTTAAATACTTTCGTCACTACCATATACTCAACTTCAGTCATGGAAAGAGCCACCATGGACTAAAGTTTCAAAATCGAACTAATTGCTCCACTCGCTAATACAAACGAGTAACTTGAAGTCAACTTTCTGGAATCCACAATACCTACGTAGTCTAAATCCACATACCCTACCAACTTTGTCTGTGTCTTCAAAAAAGTTAAGACGTAGTATTTTATACCTCGAATGTATCGAAGTAGCCATTTCACAGCTTCCTAATATTGTTTGCTAGGGTTTGACATGTAAATGCTCACAACACCGACTGCATGTGAAATATTTGGTCTCGTATAGACCATGACATACATTAAACTGTCAATCGCATTCGAATAAAGAAAATGAGACATATCATTCTTTTCCTCATTTGATTTAGGACATTGTTCTGAGAAAAGCTTGAAGTGAGTCACATGGGGAACGCTGACCGGCTTTGCCTTATCTATCCTATACTTGATCAATACTTTTTCAAGGTATTCTATCTGTGATAACCAAAGTCTGCTCCTCTTCTTGTCTCTATAAATATTTATGCTAAGAACCCTCTTTGCAACCCCCAGTTCTTTAATCTCAAATGTCCCTAATAATTGAGTCTCCAGTACATCGATTTCAGACATATCATGACTGGTGATCAACATATCATCAACATACAATACTAGGATGATGAACTTGTCATCGCTCAGTGCTTTGTAATAGACACTGTGATCATATTCACTCCTAGTAAATTTCTTACTCAACATGAAAGAATCAAATTTTTTATATCACTGCCTAGGTTATTGTTTTAGGCAGTACAACGACCTCATTAACCTGCAAACATTGTTCTATGTCCCTTTAACTTTGTAGCTCTCTGGTTGCTTCATATAGATCTTCTCTTCCAACTCTCCGTGCAGGAATGTAGTCTTCACATCCATCTGTTCCAGTTCGAGATCTTACATCCGATCACTTTTCAACCCACTGAAGCTTCACCAACTCCCATGCGTTGTTCTTATACAAAGAGTTCATCCCATCGTCCATAGCCACCTTCCACTTTTATGCATCAGGCTCATCAAGAGCCTCCTGAATAGTAGACGGGTCCCCTCGTCTATAATGAGGGCATATGCGATATTAGAGTTATCTCTGTATCTTGCCGGTAACATGCCATCACACGGTGGGTTTTGGTCTCACAGGTGGCTACTCCACCAACTCTGGTACCTCTGTTTGCGCATCTATCTCTGTCTAAGTATCAGCATTGTCAATCTGGACTTCAACGACCAACCTTTCAGGTTTCTCTTGCTCCTTATGATATTGTTGTGGAATATGAAGCTTTCATCGAACCTGACATCGTGGCTAGTGATGACCTTACATGTAACCTTGTCATATAACCTATAAACCCTTCACACCAACACCATAACCAATAAAAATGTACTTTTTGATTCTATGGTCTAGCTTATCTCTCTCAATTGATTGTACATGAGAGTAAGCCTCATAACAGAATATGCGCGAATCCGAGTAGTCCACCTTATGACCACTCCATACTTTCTCTAGAATCTTACATTCAATTGTCATAGAAGGAGACCGGTTCACCAAATAGCAAGCTGTGTTGACGGATCCAGTCCATATGTCCTTGCCCAACACAGGATTACTTAACATGTATTGGGCCCTCTCTAAGAGAGTCTGATTCATCCACTCAGCCACACCGTTTTGCTCGGGTGTGTGGCACACCGTGTTATGCCTAATGATCCATTCATCTTTGTAATATTCATTAAACTTAGTGGAAGTAAATTCACCATTATTATCAGTCCTTAAAACCTTTATTTTCGCCCTGACTGTTTTTCCACTATTGTCTTCCATTGTCTGAATATGGTGAAAACTTCATGTTTAAGTTTCATGAAGTAAACCCAAACTTTCCAAGAGTAGTCGTCAATAAATGAGACAAAACATGACAACCCTCCAACGAAAACTTCTGGCGATGGTCCCCATACGTCAGAGTGCACATAATCAAGTACTCTCCTACATACATATTTTCCATATTTAAAAGATAATCTAGATTTTTTACCATATATACAAAGATCTCATATATCTAAATCAGAATTCTTAAAAATTAGAATCAAACAACGATCAGAAAATACCTTCATGTCCTGCCTACTCATGTGGCCCAGACGAGCATGCCACATACGTGCAGATATGGAATCCGTAACAGTCATTGTCGCTCCACCTATTGAAGTGCTCCCAATTAACCTACAAAGGTTTTCGTGCCTCTGCGCTCTCATAGGTACGAGTGACCCTTTTGAAACTTTAAGGACACCATTAAGACTGGTGAACTTGCACCCTATAGTCTCGAGTGCACCGAGAGAAATCAAACTCTTCTTCATATTAGGATGCACACCGTACCAACAGCACAACATTACAGGGATTGTCATTGCCCATAAAGACCTGTCCACCATCGTACTCTCTGTAACAAGCGAACCAACTCTAATGAGGAGTCATGTGATATGATTCCCGTATGTCAAAGATCCACTCGTCTCTTTGATCATTGTACAAGTGTCCGATCATAGACATAGACAACACATCATATGTGCTAGTCTCTTCATCAGATGTAAGGATATTGGCCTCCCTGGAAGAAGCCTCTGAGTTTTCTCACTTCGACTTGGGATTTGTACAATCTTTTTTCATGTGTCATGTCATCCCACAGTTCCAACACTTTAACTTTCTTTTGCCCTTGCCCTTGGATTTGGATCTAGACCTTAAAGATCATGTATCTCGCTCAGTATTCGTGCCTCTCGTAAGCAGTGCATTAGAAGAAGTCCCTATGCTACCATTTATCTTTCTCATGGCCTTCCCCTGAAGGAATAAGATAATGGTGTTCACACTCAAGGAGGGATTACCTGTGCACAATGAGTCCTTGAATGACTCATACGATGCTGGAAGAGAATTTAACAAAATACATACATGATCTTCATCTTTGACTACCTCCATATCAAGCAACTTGCAAATCAATTTATTAAAATTACTGATGTGGGCTTCCACCTCTCCACCTTCTACCATCCTTTGCAATCCTTTCAAGCTACGACAGGGATGCCCTCGGATCTCCCATATTCTATATGATGATGATACGCACCTTTTCCTTAACGGCGGTGCTGCCTTTTTGCATACGATGAGCCGTTTTCTGGATTCTTACAAGGAAGCGTATGGGTAAAAGGTAAATCGGCTGAAGAGCTCCTTTCTCTGTTCCGAGAAGCTCCCTCCTGCCAGAAACAGGTCCATTGAGAGAACCATGGGGATCACCAAATCCAAGCCTGCCCTGTGTACCTGGGTGTTCCTCTTGTCACTGGCAGGGTAAAATGTGCGCTCTTTCAATCCCTTCTGGACAAGGTAGAGTCTCGCATCTTCGAGTGGAAAGCGAGATGACTTTCGCAGGCAGGTAGGGCAATCCTGGTGCAGCATGTTCTGGGCAGCATACCCATCCACTCCATGGCTACCTCCCAAATTTCAATTACGGTGCTTGGCGATTTGGAGAAGCGGTTCACAAATTTCTTCTGTAGTGGGTTAACGGTAAGCAAAAGCTTCACTAGACGAGTTAGAATGTACTATACAGGCCCAAATGCGAAGGTGTAAGGCCCGTATCCCAGACCGTACCGTTCCGTAGGCTTCCGCTGTCCTCCTAGTCGAATTCCGGTGACCTGCGATCTGTTACCGATATTTGTGTGTGATCCTGAGTTGTGTCCTGTATATCTGAGTCGGCTCGACCCGAGACTTGTACCAGTGCGACCGCGCCATCACCGCGGTTCCGATGCCGCGTCTTGCACGCCGATGCGGTACCCAGGCCAGGAGATGTGGGCCCACATTCAGTTCGAGAAAACGTCGTGCATTGCAAACTGAAGAGAATCTCTAATCAAATCAATCACATCCTATCAATCAAGTACCACATCACATCTTATGTCAAGTACACATCACCTTTTACCCATCCCTAAGCAACCCCAAAGTTAACATTCTCTTACAACAAGGTACACCCATCACTCACTCATCTCCCTCTCTCTCTCATTTCCTCCCAAGCAACCCACGTCTATGAGAACTCCATGAGAGAGCCATGTGTGGCCCACCTTCCTACCTCCCATCTCCACCATCAAAGCCTCATCTCAACCGTTGGATCACGTTCTTTGGAACTATAGAACGAGTTGATGGAAGAAGGAAGAGGAGATCTTGAGGTGGGCGATTTATGATTTGATTTTGATTATTTGAGGGTCCACATATGTGGGGCCCATCTTAATGCACGATTTGTATCAAAGAGGGACCCATAGTGGCGGGGTCCCTCCGCTACCTCGATTTTCCTCTCTCTCTCTCTCTCTCTCTCTCTCTCTCTCTCTCTCTCCTCTCTCTCCTCTCTCTCTCTCTCTCTCTTCCTCTTTTTTGTGATGACCATAAGGCCCACCTGATTTATGTGTTTCATCCAACCGTCCAGATGTTTTGGACGGTGGGGCCCCTGATTTGTGTTCCATCCATGCTGTCCATCTTGGACACTGGATGAAGGAAAAATAAAAAATAAAATAAAATAAAATACAAATGGCAGCTTGATCCATAATGTGGGCCCCACCTTAATGATGTGCTGCATCCGGTGCGTGGGACCCACCCTGTTGTAGTGTTGCACCCACCACCGTCCAGTCCCTGGACAGTGGGACTGGCCTTGATGTATATGTTCTATCCCCACCATCCATTGCTAGGACGTGGGGCCACCTCGATGTTTGTGTATTTAGATGGTGGGCCACGTGTACATGGACCCCACCTTAATCTTGAAGCATGGGTTATATCTAGCCGTCCATGGGCGAATGAGCAGCAAAACAGCTGCTGTGTTAACGTCAGAATTTTGTGGATTTGACATGTGGTATGCAGTATATCCAACCGTCCGTCCATATGCATGGACGTGGGGCCCACTTTGATGGATGCCTTGCATCCACACGTGTGGGGCCCACCTTAATTTATGTATTCAGCCGTCCATCTGGACGTGATCGTGGACCCTAGCATGACGCAATATCCAGGGCGTCCAGGGCCTGGACGTTGCTGTCCTCTAAAAACAAAGAGAGAAAGTAAATAAATTATTATTATAATCATATAATATATACACGTGGTGGCCCCATGTGGGACCCAAGTTGGTGTGTGTATATATATATATTATATATATATAGTGTATGTATGTGGTGGGCCCCATGTGGGACCCACGTTGATGTAATTTCATCTGCACCGTCCCTCTGGACAGTGCTTGTGAAGCCCGCCCATGTATGTGTTTTAACTCCACCGTCCAGTGCATGGGACGATGGGCCATCATGATATGTGTTTCATCTCCACCGTCCAGTGCATAGGACGGTGGGATCCACCCGTTGTGCATTACATACCGTCCATCCATTTCGACGTGGCCACCAGGAGGTATGCGAGATTTTCACCATCCAGCCATTTTGTGATGGCAGGTGGGATCCACGTGATGTACGTGCGGAGCTGCTCCTGATGCAAGTGTTGTCTCCACCGTCGAGAGGCAAGGACGGTGGGACCTACCTTTAATGAATATGGGTTTTATCCCCACCATCCAGCAGGCCGGGACGGTGGGACCCTCTTGCTGACGTGCTGCAGCTCAGCACGTGGGAGCCACCATGATGTACGTGTCTCATCCCTGCCATCCACGTGGACATGGGCCCGTGCAATGTATATCCAAACGATCTATCTGTGGGCCCCACCACCTATTTAGCTGGTGTTTAATGTCAGCAGTTCTGTGGGTTCCACATGAGGTAGGTGTTATACCTACAACGTCCATCGATCTGGACGCACCTGTTACATGCGTGTCATCCACTACCGTCCAGCAAGGGACGGTGGGGCCCTGACATGATGTATGTGCTTTGTCCATGCGTCCAACATCTGGACAATGGACCACCTTGATATGTGTATTATTATACACACCGTCCAGACAATGTCAGATGGTGCTGGACAATTCGGACGGTAATGTGGGCTCCACCATGATATATGTATTTTATGTCCACGCCGTCCATCTGCCGGTCCCACCTTGATGGAAGTGATTCATCCACACCGCCCGGCCTTGATCGACGGGCCCACCTGCCGTGCAATCACAAGGCCCACCGTGATGTACGTATTTGATCTATGTCGTCCACTTATGCGGCCCACCTTGATGTGTGTATAGCAGGCACACTATCCATCTGTTGGGGCCCATTTGATATGTGCAGGGCCCACCTCGATGTGTTGTATCCGAAGCGCTGATCCATCTTACCAGTAGGGTCGTGGGCCTCATTTTCTTATGAGATCCACCATGATATACATGTGTTATACACACACTGTCCAATTATTTTTAGGCTGTAGGCCTCATTACCTTGAGAGGCCCACTTGATGTGTATGAGGCCCATTGGTGCGGCCCATTGATGCGGCTCACTTGTTGTATTTAAGGCCCATGGGTTGCGACCCATTGTGATGTACTGAGGCCCATGGGTTGTGGCCCGATCTGAGGCGTATGAGGCCCATGTGCAGGACCCACCTGTTGCGTAGTTATAGACCTTTTTTACGTAGTCCACTGAGTTGTATTCTAAGCCCATGGACGAGGCCCACTGTGATGTATTCGAGGCCCATGGGCAAGGCCTGATGTGATATATTTATGACCAATGTGTCGAGGCCCATTGTGATGTGTTTCCGGCTCATATGATGAGGCCCATTGTGATGTATTTCTGGGCCCATGGTTGAGGCCCAATATGATGTATGCATGGTCCGTTACATTATGTATGAATCCCTTATATGGGCCACTCTTTGGGAGCAATGTTGGTTTAATGGCCACATCGATGGACAATGATGGTTTAATGTCCTCATTGTGACCTTCCTTTAGACCTTGTTAGACCCATTCTCGCCGATTGCCGATTTCGATTGACGTGACCAATTTACCGATTCTAATTATCGATTGATTTCGATTGTCGTGACGATTGCCGATTTTCGATTGTCGTGACCGATTGTCGATTCCGATTGACGTGACCAATTTGCCGATTCTGATTATCAATTGATTTCGATTGTCGTGACTGATTGCTGATTTCTGATTGTCATGACCGATTGCCGATTCCGATTGACATGACCAATTTGTCGATACTGATTATCGATTGATTCCGATTGTCGTGACCGATTGCCGATTCCAATTGACATGACCAATATGCCAATCTGATTATCGATTGATTTCGATTGTCATGACCGATTGTCGATTTCAATTGACGTGACCGATTTGCCGATTCCGATTATCGATCGATTCCGATTGTCATGGCTGATTGTCGATTAACGATCAAGGCCGATTATCATGACCGATTGCCGATTCCGGTTGACGTGACCGATTTGCCGATTCTGTTTGTCGAGGCCAATTCTGATTGTCGATATAGATTTCGATTGTCGAGGCCAATTCTGATTGTCGATATAGATTTCGATTGTCGAGGCCAATTCTGATTTGTCGAGGCCGATTGTATAAGCCTATTTCGATTGTCGAGGCCGAGTATCGAGGCCGATTCTGATTTGTCGAGGTCGATTGTATATGCCTATACGATTGTCGATGCTGATTCCGAGTGTTGATTCCGAGTGTCGATGCCGGTTGTTGAAGCCGATTTCGATTGTTAAGGCCGATTTCGATTGCCAAGGCCGATTGTTGAGACCTATGTGATGTATATGCGGCCCATATTTGAGGCCCATTGCGATGTGTATTCAACCTGTGTTTAAGGCCCAATGTGATGTATATGAGGCCTATGTGATGAGGCCCATTGTGATGCAATTGAAGGCTAGGCGATGGAGCCCATTGTGTTGTACGTTAGGCCCATGTGAAAGGCCCATCGTGATGTGTATTATGCTCTTGAGTGAGGCCCATGGTGTTGTATATCAGGCCCTTTGTGAGGTCATGGGTCCATTATATGTTAAGCTCTATGTGGGCCACCCCTTGGGGGAAATGTTGGTTAAATGTCCACATTTTTTAGGATGATTGTCGAGGACGATTGTTGATGCCAGTTATTGATACCATTATGAGTATGTGACAGCATAGCATCATGATACATGCTCATATACATCATCTGTGATGTTTGATATGAGATATGGTTGACCGTTGCATATGCCATGGGGCAGGTTGTTCATGGGACCCCCTGATGGGCGGAGTTGCCCCACTTGAGCATACGATATGCGTAGGATTGATGCATGATTGGACTGTGTGACTCATGCATCTTGCATTATGTGACTATGATTACCATACGCCCTAGCGACATCAAGGCTGTAGCCTCCACATGCATATCGTGGATGGCCAGATGGGACACCGAAAATCTGTTTTATATGGGGTGCTATAGATATCCTTGGGTGAAAGTCCCAGAACCCTCTTGGTTCCAGAGGTTGCTCCAACGTCTAGACCGAGTAGATGCATGAGCGCATGAAGGCCGTATACCGTTAGGCCGCGTCTCCCACTGTCTCGTGGTCGGTTGGAAGGGGGTACGGCCTTACCTGCCCGAGAGGAGGGGGCAATGCTAGGCTGAGTCTGACCAGCTCGAGGAATGGGTTCGCTATCGACGAGCCGGGCTCGATATTGGCAGGCGATAGTGAGGTGTCTTCCACCCACCTTGTTGCGTGCAATGGGGCGGCAATCTGGTTTGGAGTGTAATAGACCCCAGTGATTTCCCAAAGAGGAACCGTACTGATATGTGGACTTATTGAGCAGGATTTGCATACTCATTCATTCATTCATTCACTATCCACTCGGGCTGGTGGTGTGCAACTATTTGTTATGTGAAGTTTTGTAATGACCAGGATTTCGGTTGGGGCGCGCGACTAACTTGAGATCAGGAATTTACCACATCGAGTCTGACTATCCAAATTTAGGTATGAGACCAGTTTGGATAGAAGTCCCTTGTGATGGACCCCATAGCCTGCGATACTACGTACTATCATCCCGACTTCACATTCCAGCATGGTCATTTCATTTGCACCTCATATTGCATTACATTCATGGCATATGGTATTTTGGGTTACCTGTGTTTCTGCATTTATATAGTTTAGATACGGCATTTGATATTTGACTCTTTATGACTCCCCATTTGTATAGTTGATCTGTATCGCGTATTCTGATATTGCTTTACTCATAGACTTGCTAGTATTTTCGCTTACTCTGATAACATATGATTCATGACCTTGCGCCTATTTCGACATTATATGATTATGACATTGCGTTGAATACTTGACACTTACCTTGTGCACACACTTACACCACCCTCTAATCTTTCTATAAGCTTATGCACGATAGATGCGTGCAGGTGATGTTAGGTTGCAGCAGTGTTGAACTTGGAGCGTGCAACGGTCTTCTGGAGCATGATTTTCGATTTATGTATTTCCCTTTCAGCATTGTACTCAAATGATTATATTAGTGGATATGTGATGATGATGTTGCCTTTGTGAATTGAGTAATCTTGTGGTTATGCTTATTATGAGTTAAATGTACATTGGAAAATCCTCCTTGTAGGATCCCAGGATCGGAATCTGGCGTATGGACGCTAGGAGCCGAGAATGGGGTACTACGGAGGCTGTCGGCACCGGATTCGGCAATCGAAATTCCAGTGAATTCGATTTCTGGATTTTGGGCGTGATAGAAGGTGGGCTGGGTATTAAAAAGTTGAAAGATGTGATGAAGGCTCTCCATTTCAAAATGGCGTGGGCTACCAAATATGGCAAAGATGTCAACCTATGGAGCTCTTTTATGAGAACTAAATACGCCCAAGACCTCAACCCCAACATGGTGGCACGTCCTTCCTCCTCCCCCTCCTCGCTATGGAAAAGCATAGGGCTCTTCTGCCGCTGCTCGACTCAAGAGTGCAGAGGAGAGTGGGTCAAGGACGCAACAGCCTTTGGTCCTCGAACTGGACAGGGCTCAGCCAGCTAAAAAATCTAGCAGAATTTCTTATCCCCCTGGTGCTCTTGTCGTTGGAAATCAAAGATTTCCTAGGCTAGGATGGCTCCTCTCCCTCTATCCTTCGTCAACGTCTATCTCCCCCAGGAGGTATTGGATTTCCTATTTCAGGGTGGCTTCTATTTATCGAAAGAGTCAGATTGTTGCTTCTGGCCTCTTGAGTCTTCTGACTACTTCTCGGTGAAGTTAGCCTGGGAATTTAGCAGAGAAAGCAGGCAGCATAAGGGATAGGCAAAATGGGTTTGGCATGTAAAAATACCCCCAAAATTTTCCACATTTGTTTGGAGATTGCTGAGGAGAGCTATTCCAGTTGAGGAATCAATCAAAGACAGAGGTATCCAACTGGCTTCCAGATGTGTGTTTTGCTAGAAGTTCCCAGATAATCGCCCCTCTAGTGAGTCCCTCGAGCATCTTTTCCTACTCGGCAACCTCATGGCTAAAGTCTGGGGCTACTTCGGGGCCGTCTTCCTCATGGCCCCCATGTAGGGTCAAACGATTGAAAGTAGTGTTTCGCATTGGTGGCACCCCCCAGCTCCATAAAGACACGTTCCATATTTGCGTGGACTAGCCCCTTATTTTATTCTATGGGAGATTTGGATATCCAGAAATGCGTCAAAATTCGACGGGGTCATTCGGCATGCGGCCGGGGTAATCGCCTGAGTGAAGTGGAGGTGGTCGTCACTGTGTAAAGAAAATGACATGGGCAAGAGGCAGTCTAAGGTTAATCAGTTGTTGCTGAGGGATGTTGAAAAGGCCAAGCTATATGTCCTAGAGGGGGGGGGGGGTGAATAGGACTATGCCAAATTTAAAATAATTACAACAGAATTTAAAAAAAGAAATATCCAAACAAAGTAAATCAATCCACAATGCTGAAATGAATAGCAACCTCAATAAACAAGTATTGAGAGATTGATACAAACTTTGTTCTAAGGACAACCTTATACCAAAAACCAAAGTTTATGGTAGGATAACCTGATTTCTAGAAAGATCTTTGTATCAAGAACTCAAACTTTCTAGGAATAAACAAATTGAAGTTGAACAGAGAAATGGAATATTATCTCAAATATTGATTGTTCTAGGGACAACCATACACCATAAAAATGGCAGGGCAACCTTACTAGAACAATTTAGAGAATCTAAAGCTCAAACAAATAAAGGAATAGCTTGAAATAAATTGCAGAAATTTAAATCTAAACTATTACAACATTTCCCACTGAGCTTGAAATTAAAATGATTACAATATTCACATCCACATACATTCCATAAAAGAATAATCAAATATAGGAAAATAAAGCACACTTCCACACAACACAAGGAGTTATAGTAGTTCGCCTGTGTGTACACCAACTGTTCAACAACAGCAATGCTACTCCACTCCTAATATCCTCACACAGGGGATATTAGCGTTCACTATCAAGTAGGTTTTCACAGGTTCACCCAAAACTTTTACAATTGTGTCTTTTTCAAAGGGCTTACACAATAAAAAAAAAAAAAAAAAAAAAACTCTCACTTCTGAGTTTTCTGGCTCTCCTCAGATAACCAGCAGCTTTGAGATTTTTCTGGCTTAACTTCAAATAAAACCAAAATAAATGAATTTACAATAAATGTAAAATACCTGAATTTCTTCTTTGTTGTAGCAGCCCAGAAGAACCAAGTTGGAGTAGAAATTAGAATGTCACAGTTCAATGTCCAATACTCACTTTATAATGGTTCTAGGTTCTAATAGGTTTTAAATTAAAACAAATGGGCTAGCTTGAATTGATTTTGATTCCAGTAAAAGGAAAATAAAAACTTCCTTTTTACAGATTAGATTGGAATGCAGAAAACAAAATCAATTAACAAAGCTAAAGAAATAGAATATTAAATAAGCACACTTAGCTTAAACGGAGCACAGATTTATCTCTCGGAAGGCCGAATTAAATTAGCTTGAATGGTCTATTTAATTCTGAGATTCGTGCTCTATTTATAGTGTGAATAAATCACGTCTTTGACTAGTCTTAAGTCGCTACAACTGGTCGAAGAACCAAAAGATATTTGAAATTTCAGGCGCGATAAGATAAGACAGTTTCACGACTGGTCGTAGGGCACCTTCGACTAGTCGTAGGTCTCCTTCGACTGGTCGAAGGACAGACACGACTGGTCGAAGCTAAGTATAAATCATCGCTGTAGTTTGAGTCGAAGGTCTACGACTGATCAAAGAACCTGTCGACACTATTCCTACGACTGGTCGAACAGTCCCCAAGACTACTCGAAGTCTAACAGAAAATTTTCGAATTTTACAACAAACTTACGACTAATCCAGGAAATCCTTAGACAGGTCGAAGCAGTGCTAGGACTAGTCGACCAAAGTCTAGGACTAGTCTTTGAACAGGCCAATCATACTTATATAAAATATATGAATTATGTTTCCAAAATGGCCTACTCTAAAGGTCAACCTAAGGTCAGACTTACCTCAATGGTGAAGTACGGACATTGAAACTTAAGGACGAGTGACCTTGAAAGTAGTGAAACTTGAAGTCTTGATGTAGTTCAAACGTGAAAGCTTCTAGAGATCTTGAGATTGAACTTGAACACTTCTTGCATTATCCTTAACTTGAGCGTAGAGCTTGTCCAACAAAGTTGATCTTGAGTAGTACTTTGATTTTCACAAATGTAAGCCTCATAACAGTGTTTTTTACACCATAAATTTGACAACAAAAGGGACTATCAATAATATCACTTACAATCTCCCCCTTTGTCAAATTAGTGACAAAACACACTTCCAAGATATTTTACAGAACACAGAATATATGATTACCAGTTGTTATCAACTGGCACAGTAACATGAACTTGCAATGTATTCAACATATCCATTCTCGATACATATATATATACAAAACTCTCCCTGAGTAAAACATATCCAAACGAGTGATGTAACGCCCTGAAAATTGGGGGTCAAGCATAAACTCAACACCCGAGTTCCAACGCATCACTTATGCAACAAAATGAATGATGATTGAATGTTGTCTGTAATGGTGCATTAAACATGAGTGAGATTAAGCCAAAATAGCATATCATACTCCAGAGACAGTTAAATTGTAAGCGGAAGACTGTGATAGATATATAAAATATAAAAACAGTGGTGAGTCTCCAGAGTGTCATAATGTTACCAGGTTAATGAATTACATGTACAATTTCAAATTATACCAAGTCATGGAAGTGTAATGTCTTCTATCCCAAACACATAGCCCCGTCAATTCAATACCAGGTCTTCATAGACCTGTCAGAGAGCTACATGTAGGAGAACCCTTCCTCCACATCATAGTAGTCCGGCTCTGCTTCAAAAGCATCGCCATCACCTGAAACTCAACAAATCTGGTTGGTGTGTACAACACCGTCCCGTAACGTGGGAGTGAGTGATCAACTCAGTGGAACAATAAAGCATAGGTTAACATGTTATCAATTCAGTCAAGCAGTAATGATAAAGCAGAAAAATCAAACAACTTTAACTACTCTTATTAGTGCAAGTATGAATGACATGATGTATGCCCTTGCCAAACCACCCTCATGCGACACCATCTTACGTTCGCGAATGCGTTCATCCCTCAGTACTCCACATCTACCAGGCACATGCAGTGCGATGATGAGCATGATTACTGAGTAATTATTAGTCCATTTCAAACAGCAGTATTGGGAAACTAAGGTACCTCCCTTGTATCATTCCCAAACATGATCCATTCTAGGGTCGTCACTCCTAGTTAATATCAGACGATGGTGTGTTTTCTAGGTCACTGCAGAGGCTGTCAGGGCTGTTACGCACAAAGGTTACACCACTCCCCCATCACCTCTTTAACGATTCATCACTATACAGAAACAGGCCTAGTTCATACTCTATACACTGCGGCAAAACTCGTCGCCTCACCGCAATTCAGAGTATGCTCGAGGTCACTACAAAGGGCTGTCAGGGCTGTTGTTCGCATTCGTTGCACCACTCCCCCATCACCTTATCAATGTAGGCCGACAGCACGAATATAGTGTCCCATACCACCATAATCGGCTCACGAGTCTGGTTGCTCACTGGTCACTACAGGGAGGCACGTGGCCCCAACGTAGGCCGACAGCTCGACCACGGTATCCCATACCACCATGCCCGGCTCATGAGTCTTAGCAGATCGAGGTACCATGGTTAAAAGGGATTTCACTGGTAAGTTTGGTACCCTAGGTTCAAGCATTAGCGTCCAAACATGATTAACATACATAAGACAGATCGGCTTACTTGACGAGCTCGGCTAGCTCTCGAGCGCACAACAAGTTGGACGACATGAAGTCATAAGCACTTCGCGTGTGCCAACCACTATCGCCAACCGAAGTACGACTCGGGTTCATTGGACACATCTCACGTGGCAAATGAAACTCAGCCACGAATTCGATCCCGTTACCGACTGCCTGGACTATACAATAGCCCCAATCACATTCAATTGCAGATAGGTAAAGCAGTAATGGATCAAGATTCAAATCATACAATCAAGGCTTGGTATTATCCGTTTAGGGCTGTCAGGGCTGTTGCACGCATTCGTTACTCCACTCCCCCATCACCCATGACGGATCATACAACGTAAACATGAATTTAAACATATGCATTACATAAATAAAATCATACAATCATTTGAGCATATTAACAAGCATATCATAAAGCATATTATAAAGCATGTTATAAAGCACTACATAAATAGGAATACAAACACATATATTTCATAAGTGATTAAAGTAAACGACCTCATGGAGAAAATCATACATGTCTCTAAGGTAGTTGAGAATCCCATCTCAACACCCTTCTAAGGCATCAACATCCAAACACTTACTCACACAAGCATTTTCACAAACACTTAACATACACTATTTTCAACATACTTAGTGTATGTTAGCAACATGTATTAGGGCGAGTCCTTTCACCAAGCAAGTATTTTACGCAGATATAATATATTTATACAACAAATAATCATGGCAACCACATCTCTAAAATATATGTATATGTACGGTACTTTCTAAATACAGTATTTCTACATACATAGTGTATATTAGTAAAACATGTATTTGGGCGAATCCTTTCGCCAAATAAATATTTTATCCATATATCGTATATTCATACAACAAATAATCATGTCAAACACATTTCTAAAATTTATACGTATACGGTATTTTCTACGAATACCTAGAATATGTAAAACTCCATAATCTACATCTTTAATCGAAACAGAAAACAAAAAGCACTTTGTACATGTGCAATTGCATGCAGATCATGAATCTATCATTATCTGACATTGAAAGCGTTGAAAACCATAACCTATACACCTAAAGTCCGCACCTTTTATCGTAGAATCGAAACAGAGTTGATAGAATTGTTAAGCTCCTGTATACGACTGTTTGGTAACCTATAGATCGAAATATGTTAACTATTTCATAACCTACAACTATCAAATCCCCAAAACAGATTAGGGTTAGGGTTTCTTACCTAGAAATGGAGCTGGAATCGCCGGAAAAGTGATTAGAATGGAGTGGTGAAGCTCGTATAGCGGCAGGGAAGAGTGGAAGGGAGGTTCTCCCACTGCTCTCACACTTTCTCTCTCTTTTCTCTCTTCTCTCTCTAGGGTTTCTCTCAAATTCGTATGGATGCAATGAGAGAGGGTTTAAGGTCCTTATATAGCCTAAAAACTCACCGAAATAGACTCCAGGTCAAAGTATGCTTAGGTTATAACCAAAGTGAGCTGGTTTCAGCTCAACGGAGGACTTCTGGCGGGCCTCCTTGAGCCAAAGGTCGGACTTAAGCTCACCAACACTGGATCTACGTACTATTAAGTTTTCGTTTCGGTCGGGATTCCAGATCGCAAAAGGCGGACCAATTTCAGTTTAACGGTCAGCGGACCTCGATCGAAGATTCCGAGTACATGTAAATGTGTATGAAATTTCTCCTGATCCAAGGTGTAATTTGGTCTGATTCTGACGGTCTGGTTGCTTAATACTGATCCGCAAGCAAGTGGTGCCAGATTACTATTTGAGATATTTTATTTTGAATTAATTTTACATTTCTCACACTCTTCACTCCGATCTTAAGCGAATAGCGCTGGGACACTATCTGGATTTGATTTCCGAGATGGTTGTCAAGCCTAGCAAGGCGGTCCTAGTTCCTTAACTTCGTGTTAATCGGACTTCCGACGTGCGGTCCAGATCCGATACGGAGTTTCGAGATGCTCCCGAGAGCAGCCGGGTAATGAGATTGATCCTAGATTTTAGGGTAACCTAGCGTCAATGATTCTACAAGTTTTGGGTCTTGCAGATCGTATTTAAAGTGATTAGTGCTAATTTCATAGGCACTCTAGTTTAACACTAGCTAAATCTCGCCTAATTTCTAAAGGATTTAGTCATGAGTGATATCGGTCTGAGGTGGTACTTAGACCTTTGTAGTTTGTATATAAAGTGATCCAAGTTATACTACTTAGCTAGTTTAGGATAGTGTCTAGGATGTAAGTGTTTAGAAAAATTGAAAGAACAAGGTAGTGAAGGGTGGGATTTGTGAAGGAAATGGGTTAAGGAGCGATTTTAGACTGTGGGATTCAGTTCTGACAAGTTAATAAGGTGTTAGGATCGACCCCTTGCCTAAGGACGTCTAATCCCAGGTTGGGAAAAATCCGGGCTATTACAAGTGAAAATATCCATTCCCCCCCTTTTTGTCATAAGAGGACAAAGGAAACAGATAGACTAAGGAGAGTAAATCAGAGAGATAGATGATAGATAATTAACTAACATAATTCATAAATTGAGTTAAAGCAAAACTAGCACCATAGTAGTAAAGTTATAACAACGTAAACAATGTATGCTGGCCCACCCCAATGCAATAAGTTATCCCAACCTACAAATTTAAGCATAGGAAGAATGTCAAAAGGTGCAACATGATCAATGAAAACAGGGTGTTCAGCAATAACACTACATATTCTGATGTCCTGAACGTAAGATGGATCATCATCGGGAGCCCAAAGATGACGCTTAGTGAGCGGGACAAATGTGGAAGAAGAAGACGGACCACGAGATGTTGTTTTCTTTCCTCTAGAAGCCATTTGCAACAAAGTTTTTTTTTTTTTTAAGTCGCAAAGGTTTGAGAAGAGGTTTGCTCAAATCAGATTTTGCAAAAGGAAAACCCCAAAACTCAACAAAAATTGAAATAGACAACTTCAAGAGTAAAATGGAAGTGATCTAGACACAAATCTACAAGAAAAATGCAAATGAAGCACTAACCTTGAAGGATTTGGAAGGGGTTCGACTGGTCGTGCGTCGGCTAGTCGAAGAGTAAAGAAGAAATAAGGAAGAAAGAGATTTTCTCCAAATTTAAGTGATTCACGCGATTCACGACTGGTCATGGGTATTCTTCGACTGGTCGTGCCACGACAAGTCGAGGAAATCCTCGACTGGTCAAGTACCACCAAAAAGTCAGATTTTCATGCATATTTCAAAAAATTGGAAATTTAATCTAGCAAATATATACAATATGATACAAAAAGGCATAAATAATCATTTTAGAATGCACATGCCAAGATCAAATATCATTTTGTTAAACCTGCTTTTGTCGAGCGGTTTAGTGAAAATATTAGCACGTTGATTCTCGGTAGGAATATATTCCAATGATATTACCTTTTCTTCTACTAAATCTCGAATATAATGAAATCTAATATCAATATGCTTAGTACGAGAATGCTGAATTGGAATTTTTGAAATATTAATGGCACTGGTATTATCACAATATAATAACATAGAGTCCTGTTTAATTCCATAATCACTTAGCATACGTTTCATCCAAACAAGCTGTGTACAAGCATTACTAGCTGCGATATATTCAGCTTCAGCTGTTGAAAGTGATATAAAATTTTGTTTCTTACTAAGCCAAGAAACTAAACAGTTTCCAATATAAAAACAATCACCACTGGTTGATTTTCTATCATCAAGATTACCAACCCAGTCAGCATCCGAGTACCCAGCTAATTGAATACTAGTCTCATGAGGATACCAGAGACTGAGATTAACAGTACTCGCAACATAGCGGATAATTCGTTTGACCGCAATCAAATGCGATTCTTTAAGTTCAGACTGATATCTAGCGCAAATACCAACACTTAGAGCAATATCAGGTCTACTAGCAGTTAAATAGAGTAAACTACCAATCATACTACGATATAGTTTCTGATCTACATTTTTACCTGCAGAATCTTTTGAGAGTTTCAAAGTTGTAGTCATATGAGTATCAAATTTCTTACCATTCTCAAATCCAAATCTCTTAATTAAATTTATAGCATATTTAGATTGAGAGATGAACATTTCATCAGATCGTTGTTTTACTTGTAACCTAAGGAAGTAATTCAATTCCCCAACCATGCTCATTTCAAATTGAGATTTCATCAATTCTGCAAATTCAATAGTCATGTCAGTACAAGTAGATCCATAAATGATATCATCAACGTAGATTTGAACCATTAAAATATCTTCGTTATGTTTCTTAACGAACAGTGTTTTATCAACACTTCCCATTTGAAAGTTATGACTGAGTAAAAACTTAGTCAATTTCTCATACCATGGTCTGGGAGCTTGTTTAAGACCATACAGAGCTTTTTTAAGACGGTATACATGATCAGTAAACTTAGGATCTTCAAATCCTATAGGTTGTTCAACATATACTTCTTCATGTAAATCTCCAATTAAAAAGGCACTCTTAACATCCATTTGAAAATTTTTAATCTTTCTAAAGCAAGCAATGGATATAAAAAGTCTGATTGATTCAAGACGAGCAACTGGAGCAAAGGTTTCATCGTAATCGATACCTTCAATTTGAGTGTACTCTTGTACAACCAGTCTTGCCTTATCTTCATCAGACTTATTTTTAAAAATCCATTTAGTTCCTATAATGTGTTTTTCTTTAGGTCTAGGAACAAGATCCCAAACATCATTTCTCACAAATTGGTTGAGTTCATCTTGCATCGCAACAATCCAGTTTTCATCAGCAAGAGCTTCTTTTACATTAAATGGTTCTATCTGGGATGTAAAACATACGTAATTACATATATCCTCAAGTTGTCTACGTGTACGAACACCAGTGAGAGGGTTTTCAAGAATCTGTGCAGTTGGATGATCTTTAACAGTCCTCAATTCAGAATCAGTCTGATTAGATGAAGTATCAGATTTATCAATTACTAGAACTTCATTATTATCTGAACTTGAGACTGAAGTGTTCAAGTGATCATCAATGACCACATTGATGGACTCTTGAATCACACCGGTCCTTTTGTTCAGAACCCTATAAGCTCGACTGTTTAAAGAGTATCCTAAAAAGATCCCTTCATCACTCTTCGTATCGAACTTTCCCAGATTTTCACGATCTCGTAAAATATAGCAATTGCTGCCAAAAACTCGAAAGTATTTGACAGTAGGCTTTTTATCGAACCACATTTCGTAAGCCGTTTTATTATTACTTTTACTAGTGTAAACCCGGTTAATAATGTAGCAAGCTGTATTAACTGCTTCAGCCCAAAGATTCCTTGAAAGCTTCATACTATTCAACATGACATTAGCCATTTCTTGAAGCACTCTATTTTTCCTTTCGACAATACCATTTTGTTGAGGAGTTTTGGGTGCTGAGAATTCATGTAATATTCCCTGGTCGCTACAGAACTTCTCAAAACCGCTATTCTCAAATTCAGATCCATGATCACTACGAATCCTACTGACTTGAGAACTTTTTTCAGTTTGAATCCTTTTAAGAACCTTTTTCACTTCTTCAAGGGTTTCTGTTTTGTCCCTTAAGAAGACAACCCATGTATATCTGGTAAAGTCATCCACTATTACCAAGATATATCTTTTACCACCTCGACTTTCTGTCCTTTTAGGTCCTACAAGATCCATATGGAGAAGCTCGAGTGGTCTTGATGTGGTATTGGAATTCACCTTTTTGTGTGAGTTCTTTGTTTGTTTGCCAATCTGACATTCACCACATATTTTATCCAATTTTTACAGTTTGGGTAGACCTCTTATAAGTTCTTGTTTGCTCAATCTATATAGATTTCGGTAGTGTACATGTCCAAGACATTTGTGCCACAAATCAGTCTCATCTGTATGGACCATGTAACACAATTTGTTAGATGAGTTGGATTCGATTATAATATAGCAGTTTTCAGACGTTCTTCGTCCAGTTAATATTACTGACCCTTTGTTATTTAGAATCTCACAGCTTTGATTAGAAAACCGTACACTATGATTATTATCGCATATTTGAGATATGCTAAGCAAGTTATGTTTAAGACCTTCAACATATAAAACATTTTTGAATAAAGGAAGGTTATAAAGTTGAACCGTAACTTAGCCCATAATCTTACAGTTGCTGCCATCACCAAATGTGACTGATCCATCAGTCATGTCTTTGAGGTCGGTGAATAGACCTTTATCACCAGTCATATGCCTTGAACATCCACTGTCTAGGTACCATTTTGAATGGCTTGTTGCTTTGAAAGAGTGTGAGCAACCAAACAAGTGACTTTAGGAACCCATTTCAGAACTGTTTTGGGTTTAGGAACATAGTTGGTCTTCTTCTGTTTATAGTTGTGGGAATGACCTACTGAGTTAGATTTTAAGAGCTCCTTGAGTAAATCAACTATTTTTTCAGCCAATGGATTTCTGTTCTGATTTTTGAAATTGATATAGTTATGTTTAGGTTTTTGAGAAAATTTTGTATTTTTAGAAAAATCTTGACAAGTACCTTTTTCTTTTGAGTTTAAGGCTACTCCTTTCACAAAGTTGGGAGGAGTACTCTTTTGTTTATGAGGTATGTTTCTATCATAACCTAACCCGGATCGATCACCACATTTTCTAGATCCGGATAAAAGTTTTTCTAACTCAGAAGAGAAGATACTTCATTCTTGAGTTTCTCAATTTCAGATTTCAAATCTTTAATAAGGGAGGTTTTGAATTCCAAATCACATTTTGATTTTTCAAAACTATTTGAAATTTGGGATTTTTTCTAAAACAAGTAAGTCAAAGCATTCTTTGAGTTTAAAAAACTTTTCTTTTTGAAGTTTAAGCTTCACAGCAATTTTACAACTCTCCTTGTATAGGGCATTGTAAGCATCTTAAAGATCTTCTTTATTATCATAATCACTATTCAGATATTCTTCACTAGTTGAATCATCATGATCTGAAAAAGTGAACTTGGCTAGAGTCATAAGAGCCTTAACTTCATTTCCTGACTCGGTTTCAGAATCTTCTGAATCAGAAGTAGTTTCAGACTCAGATGATTCATCCCAAGTAGCCAACATACCCTTCCTTTTGGGTTTGTCCTTTTTAGGACATTTGTTTGCTAAATGCCCATATTCATGGCAGTTGTAACACTGACTATCTTTCAAAGATTTTCGAGTTTTGGGTCTAAATTTCTTTTTATCATTTGATTGTTGAAGATCAACCCTTTTCTTACTTTTGAAAATCTTATAAAATTTCTTTGCTAAAAGAGTCATATCTTCTTCAGAATCAAGTTTTCTTAAAAAACAATTTTAGAAGATTTAAGTATTATAGATTTACCTTTAGGAGCTTTAAAGTTTAACTCATAGGTTTGTAAAGACCCAACTAGTTCTTCTACCTTCATATTGTCCGTATCACGAAGTTCCTGGATCGCGGTTACTTTAGAGTTGAACTGTTCAGGAAGTGAGCGTAGTATCTTTGCACACACTTTACTTTCTGAGATTTTATCGCTAAGACCCCACATTGAGTTTACAATGTCATTTAATCTAGTATAAAAGTCCATAAACATTTCATTTTCCTCCATATGAATTTCTTCAAATTTGGTTGTGAGGATTTGGACTTTAGATTTCTTGACAATTGAAGTACCCTCGTGTGTCATTTCTAATATATCCCAAGCTTGTTTTGCAGAATCACAGGATATAATTCTTTTGAATTCATCCGGTGATAGTGCACATGTAATTGCATTTAGTGCTTTAGCATTTGCACTACTCTCACTTTCTGAAGTGTGGTCCAAGAAAAATAAGCCGTTATTTTTGTAGTTTTTGAACCATCAACACCAGTCACTTCAGTGGTAGGAGGGGTCCATTCATTCACTGTGGCTAGCCACACACTTCCATCCATGGATTTGAGGAAGATCCTCATCCTGGCTTTCCAATAGGCATAATTGGTGTCATCAAAAGGTGGAGGCCTAGTGACTGAAAGACTTTCAAAATTTGACATCTTATATAAAGCTTAGATCGTTAGCTCAGGAAATAAATCCAAATAGAAAGCAATTAAAATGAGCTAATAGGCTTTGATACCACTTGAAAAGGCCAAGCTATATGTCCTAGAGGGGGGGGGGGGGGTGAATAGGACTATGCCAAATTTAAAATAATTACAGCGGAATTTAAATAAAGAAATATCCAAACAAAGTAAATCAATCCACAATGCTGAAATGAATAGCAACCTCAATAAACAAGTATTGAGAGATTGATACAAACGTTGTTCTAAGGACAACCTTACACCAAAAACCAAAGTTTATGGTAGGACAACCTGATTTCTAGAAAGATCTTTGTATCAAGAACTCAAACTTTCTAGGAATAAACAAATTAAAGCTGAACAGAGAAATGGAATGTTATCTCAAATATTGATTGTTCTAGGGACAACCATACACCATAAAAATGGCAGGGCAACCTTACTAGAACAATTTAGAGAATCTAAAGCTCAAACAAATAAAGGAATAGCTTGAAATAAATTGTAGAAATTTAAATCTAAACTATTACAACATTCCCCACTGAGCTTGAAATTAAAATAATTACAATATTCACATCCACATACATTCCATAAAAGAATAATCAAATATAGGAAAATAAAGCACACTTCCACACAACACAAGGAGTTATAGTGGTTCGCCTGTGTGTACACCAACTGTTCAACAACAGCCACACAGAATGCTACTCCACTCCTAATATCCTCACACAGGGGATATTAGCGTTCACTATCAAGTAGGTTTTCACAGGTTCACCCAAAACCTTTACAATTGTGTCTTTTTCAAAAGGCTTACACAATTAGAAAAAAACCCTCACTTCTGAGTTTTCTGGCTCTCCTCAGATAACCAACAGCTTTGAGATTTTTCTGGCTTAACCTCAAATAAAACTAAAATAAATTTTACAATAAATGTAAAATACCTGAATTTCTTCTTTGTTGTAGCAGCCCAGAAGAACCAAGTTGGAGTAGAAATTAGAATGTCACAGTTCAATGTCCAATACTCACTTTATAATGGTTCTAGGTTCTAATAGGTTTTAAATTAAAACAAATGGGCTAGCTTGAATTGATTTTGATTCCAGTAAAAGGAAAATAAAAACTTCCTTTTTACAGATTAGATTGGAATGCAGAAAACAAAATCAATTAACAAAGCTAAAGAAATAGAATATTAAATAAGCACACTTAGCTTAAACGGAGCACAGATTTATCTCTCAGAAGGCCGAATTAAATTAGCTTGAATGGTCTATTTAATTCTGAGATTCGTGCTCTATTTATAGTGTGAATAAATTACGTCTTCGACTGGTCTTAAGTCGCTACGACTGGTCGAAGAACCAACAGATATTTGAAATTTCAGGCACGATAAGATAAGACGGTTTCACGACTGGTCGTAGGGCACCTTCGACTGGTCGTAGGTCTCCTTCGACTGGTCGAAGGACAGACACGACTGGTCGAAGCTAAGTGCAAATCATCGCTGTAGTTTGAGTCGAAGGTCTACGACTGATCGAAGAACCTGTCGACACTGTTCCTACGACTGGTCGAACAGTCCCCAGGACTAGTCGAAGTCTAACAGAAAATTTTCAAATTTTACAACAAACTTACGACTGATCCAGGAAATCCTTAGACAGGTCGAAGCAGTGCTAGGACTAGTCGACCAAAGCTTAGGACTAGTCTTTAAATAGGCCAATCATACTTATATAAAATATATGAATTATGTATCCAAAATGGCCTACTCTAAAGGTCAACCTAAGGTCAGACTTACCTCAATAGTGAAGTATGGACATTGAAACTTAAGGACGAGTGACCTTAAAAGTAGTGAAACTTGAAGTCTTGATGTAGTTCAAACGTGAAAGCTTCTCGAGATCTTGAGATTGAACTTGAACACTTCTTGCATTATCCTTAACTTGAGCGTAGAGCTTGTCCAACAAAGTTGATCTTGAGTAGTACTTTGATTTTCACAAATGCAAGCCTCATAACAGTGTTTTTGACACCATAAATTTGACAACAAAAGGGGCTATCAATAATAGCACTTACAGATCTGGGCATCGAGGCTGCCAACTCGAATAGGATTTTTCGATGCTAGTGAAGTGGTTGAGACCGAAGAGTGGTTGGTTCAAGCTGAACGTTGATGGTTTAGCCAGAGGAAACCCAGGGCGGTTGTGCGAAGGTAGTATCTGCAAAGGGGATCGAAAACAACGATTTCTGCTTTTCTTTCTCGGTGGGTTACGGAGCTAGCTCTAATACCAGAGCTGAACTTCGTGCAATTTACAATGGCTTAGCCCATTGCCTAGAGTTAGGTTTCACCAAGGTCGAGGTGGAATCAGATTCCGAGATTGTAGCGGCTCTCCTTAATGGCTCCTCTAAGCCGAGTTAGCGCTGGAAGTACTGGTTGCAAAGAATAGACAGGTTGAGGTTTAACAGGATGTTTAATTTTGTTCATGTTCTGAGGGAAGAGAACCGCCCAGCAAATGGGATGGCCTGCATGGGGTCCGAGCTCCAAATTTCTCTTCTTACCCGACATGTTGCCGAGCTCCCTCTTATGATCAGGGGCCTTATTTTCCTTAATAAAGTTGGTCTAGGAGCCATTAGGCTAGCCCCTATCATCGGGCCTAGCCCAAGTAGATAGTGTTTGGTTCTTTATGATATGCCTTTGCCGAGGTTTTTGTTCCCTTGGTTTTAGCCTGAGTTCGTTGTAAAGGTTTTTCATGATATATACTAGTAATTTATATAAAAATAATTTTAAAAAAAGTTGAATAACTGTAACTTTAAGTGTAGCCGATTTTCAAGGGACTTTTTAGCATAAATGTCCTCTAACTTCACCCACATATCTGTTATAGTTTTCTCCCTCATAACATTGTAGAGAACCTCATCCGTTAGACACAATTGGATAGAGGATTTGACCTTCTTATCAAGAGTCTTCCAATCATCGTCATTCATAGACGGTCGTCGCTCCTCAAGAGCCCCATCTTCTTCTTAGTTAACAGGCTAATCATCTTAACCTTCCATAACTCAAAATTATTTTTACCTGAGTACTTCTCAATATCATACTTAGGGCTTCTTATTGATACTAATCCTTCGGATCCAAAGTTTGTGCCCCAACATTAGCTTTGATACCACTTGTTAGGGTGACCACAGAAGCACATAAAGGCGGATCTAGGATAGCAATCCAAAAGCACCGAGCAAAAAAAAAAAGAGAAGAACTCAAATATTTTAATGTGAAAAAATCCTTTCGGGAAAAAACCACAGCACAAAATGACAAATGATCACTATGAAAGCAGAAATTACAAGGAGAAGGCTTACCCAATTTAAACAACCTCGAATCTCACCCTTGCTACACCCTTTGAAACCCGTGGACAATTTAGAAACCCCAGTTCTATATCCCAATCCCGTTTACACCCATATATATAGCCTTGGGAAGAATCCCAAACGAAATTGGAAACAAATTCCACAGATTCGGTGGATCCACAAAATTTTGTGCGAAACAGTTTGATGTCATCGACACTTAACCCTTGATGACATCGAAGCCACCTCGATGGCATCGAACGATTCTTAAAACAGTCCAAAGACAAAACATGGATTTTTCAGAAATCTTCGATTGCTCGACACAGATTCGATGACATCGAACACTCCTCGATGTCATCCAAAATTGACACCAATATATCCAGTAACCAACAGAGGAAATTTGGAAATACTCGATGGCATCAAACCTGTCATCGGTAAACTGTTGATTTTACCGATTTAAGACATCTATCAACAATAAGAGTTATCAACAACAAGAGCTAACTTCTTCCTTTATATTGGACATGCCTTCAATGAATAAGACTTCTCGATATCTCTTTCTTTTGAGTCCAACTCGAAAGTAATCTGGCTTAACTATTTGTAATCCTGAATTCTTTCTTTTACAATTATAGGAGCAAAAACCTTAGATTTTATAATGTTATCTTTAATATAACCCAATCTAGATTTATCACCACATCGCCGAGATGAGGTTAACAATTTTTCAAGTTTCTAATCTCCTCGAGTATATTTCCAAGTATCCTTTGAACTCTTAAGGGAGGAAACTTCAATTTTTAATATCTCATTTTCAAATTTAAGATTTTACGATTTAGAAATTTCCAGACTTAAATCCAATTTTGCATTTTCAAAACAATCAGAAAAATTAGATTTTTCCAAAATAGCCTTTTCAAGTTCTAATTGTAATTTGGCACATTTTTCTTTTTGAATTTTTAATTTGGCCACAATCTTACAACTTTCTCTATACAGGGCACCATATGCAACTTAAAGATCGTCTTCATTTTCAGAGTCACTTCTAGGAGTTTCATAATTAGATGTTTCACAATCATCTGGAGAAATGATTCTGGCTATAGTCATAAAGGCTTTCAGATCTTTTACAATTTCCTAGTCTGATTCGTCAGTTTATGAATTAGTTTAAGATTCTGATGATATATCCCAAGTAGCAATCATGCATTTTCTTCTCGATTTATTACTTTTAGGACATTTTTTAGGACATTTTGAAGCGAGATTCTCATATTCATAATAGTTGAAGCATTGTGTGACTTTAGATTTAGATTTCCAATAGTTTGAGTTTCCATTTCTTTTGTCAAACGGCTTTTGAAAATCTTTTTTTTTTTCTTATTTTTGAAAATTCTATAAAATTTCTTTGCCAACATAGTGTTCACAACCCCAAGTGTAGGGTCGTGATGTAGTAATAATCTCGGTAAGACCGAGGTCGAATCCACAGGGAGTGATCTTGTGCGTTTCTGAAATTAACTAGAAATAGAACTAGAAGAAGATGTAAAACTAATTCTGAAGTGATTGGGAGAGTAATTATGAATTAAGTAACTAAAACTAAGAATTTAAAGGTGGGAACTAGGGTGTCAAGGATCCACTTATAGTGATTAGGGAGCCCTCTTGTTGATTCAAGTAACACAATTAGAATTGGAGTCCTATCCTATCCAATTGGAAAATATATCAATAAAATCAATTCTGAACTTCCATTGACCTAATTCTCAATGAAGGAGAACTATGATAATTGGCAGGGATTCCATCACCAAACCATGCCCACGAGACAATGACAGATAACAGGATTTACCAATCTCATAATCTCAAAGCAGGAGAATTGTGAAGATTAGGAAGGATTCCATCACCCTACCATGCCCAAGGGACGATGGTGAACAACAGGACTTACCAATTTCATAATCTCAAATCAGGAAAAGAAGATACTCAAAGCTTTTACAGTCTACTATAATTTGAGTCACAATAAACTATTAAAAACTAAAAGTATTCCTTAAATATCAAATTAGAATCCATGGAATTCAACATAAACATGAATATAAGAAATAGAAACATCCCATCATGCTACAAGCTTCACCTCTTAACCCTAGCTATGAGGTTTAACCAACCATAGACATGATTGGACCAAAGTCTCTTAAGAAAAACATGAAAACAAGAAGAAAGACTCTTGGCGACGGTTTCTCCACACTTTTGCTCCACTGCTTAAACCCTAGAAGATGCCTAGGAACATCCTAGTGAGTCCTATTTATAGTTTTGGACCTCCAACTTTCGCACCTAGTTGGAAAACTATAGAAACCTCCTCAAATTTACGCAGTTTGCTAAAATAGTCTTCTCCCTGTACAGTTTCCCAAAATAGACTTCACTCTACGCAATTTCACAGAATGACCCAGAGTTTCAGAATATGCTTTTTGAGGATAATTTCAGGATTCCTTTTCTTCACTTCAAATCTTTGATTCTCTTCATTCCTCACTTGGTTTTCTTGGATCTTTGACATGTGAATTCTTCAATCTTGGTCTCTTAAGATACATCCCTTACCTTGGTGATTCTTGAGTAGAGTAGGGCATTTCTAACCCGATCCGGTGGATCTGACCCGATCCGACCCGATTCGACCCGATCCGAACTGAACCGACGGCCTGAATCGATGCGGATTGAGTAGGGCCAATCAGATCTGATCGTTCATCGGATCAGTGGCCAATCTGGACCGATCTGATTGATCCGATCCGCACAATGTTCATTCAACACTATTTCCTATAAATGTTGTCTACTTGAGATCGAAATATTCCTCATTTTTTGTTTAATACCATAAAATGATCTAGAAAAATAGATGGAGGACATGGATGAAATAAATACATCATGGTGGGTCCACAGAGAGCACCAACCATTAACCATGGGCAGGTGGCAGGGGAGTAGTCAATCCCTCTCTCAGCTTATGGCTCGAGCCTCGAGGTACACATCGAGCAGTGAGATCTGACAGAGAGAGGAAAATAGTTCTCCCATGAGCCCGAGCTGTGTGGGCCCCACCGTGATGTGTGTCGAACATCAACTCCGTGCATTTAATGGGTCCCATTTAAATTATGAGATATCCCAAAAAGCAGCCGTATACGGAACTCAGGTGGACCATACCATCTAAATCATGTGAAGACATTCCTAAAACATATAAAAGCACTTGGTGGGGCCCACCTAAAATTTGGATGCATCTGAAACATGGTCTGACCCCTCATCCAAGTGGGACACACATAATGAATGGTCTGGATTTGTGAACCACACCTCGGTGGGCCGAAAAAATGATTATGAATATTATAATGAGAGGGTAACCTGTATCGTAAACGTGAAGCATTCACGAACTGGTTTATTCCACTTGAGCTTTGGATATGCATCAATTTTGGTTCAACCACTAAAAAGATCTGGAAAAATGAATGGACGGCGTGGATAAACCACATGCATTCACAATGGGCCCCAACAGAATTTACTCAGCACGGTGGATAAACCACATGCATACATGGTACAGTGGTGCAATTTCGTGCCATGCACTGCACGTCAACACAGCAATAGGCTGTGTAGATAGGACACGGGTTTCCTGCGAAAGCCTTTCGCAGGAAGTTCCTGTGCTTGAAACTTAGGTGGGGTCTACCGTGATGTTTTTCAGAAATCCACTCCGTCCATCCATTTTGCGAGCTCATTTTAGGAGATGAAACCAAAATTGAGAAGGATACAAGACTCAAGTTGGTCGTACTAAAGGAAAAGGTGGTTAGGAAAATTTCTACCGTTGAAACCTCCCTAGGTTCTAGGGTGATGTTTACATGTCATTCATACCATTAGTAACGTCATTTGTACTGGATGAACTAAAAACACAAATAATAGCATGATTCAAAACTTTTTTGGCCCACTTGAGCATTGGATACAGTTCATTTTTGGCCTCATATCTTAAAATGAACTCAAAAAACGGATGGACGGAGAGGATTTCTCAAAAATACTACAGTGGGCCCCACCTGGGTTCCCAGCGTTCCTGTGAAAGGCTTTCACAGAAAATCTGAGTCCGTGTAGATACGTGTCATGTAAAGACGAGCGGAGACGCGCCTCGAGCTCCGAGTTGTACGAACGGCTCTAATGAGATCAAAATTACATGGGTCCCACAATGATGTATTTATTATATCCATACCGTTTATCCATTTTTCGTGATCATTTTAGAGCATTTGCAAAAATAAAATAAAAATGAATCATATCTAAAGCTCAAATGGACCACACCGAAAATAGCAGCGAGGATAATGATTTTCACTGTTAAAAAATTCGTAGGGCCCACCATAACGTTTATTTTCCATCTAATCTGTTAATAAGGTTAAAAATACATGGATGAAGAGGAAACACAAATTTCATATTAATCTGAAACTTCCGTGATCTCTAAAAGGGTTTTAATGGTAAACATTCAATTCCCCCACTGTTTGTTGCAGTGTGGTCCAACTGATCTTTAGATCTGTCTTATTTTTCGGCTCAAGCCTTAAGAGGAACTCTCTAAATGGATGGACAATTTGGATGTAACACATACCTTATAGTTTGACCCACAGACCCAACCTAAACCGTGCATTGGATCGATTTGAGTCAAATGTCCCGAACGCGGTCCCGGATCGGATCGACTTTGGGTCAACCCATGTAGGTTTCGGATTGAATCGAGTTGGACCCAATCTGATCCGACTCGGTCCGATGCCCAGCTCTATGCTTGAGCATCAAATCCATGCTTTTAGCACCCTTTTCAATCCAAGCTCTTAAATTCACCTTGCAGCACAAACATGAGTAAAATATAACATTAAGTATTATCATGTTCATAAAAACAAGATATAAATGGGGGATAATATACAATATTTGACCCTCAACACATAGCCATATCATCCTCATTTTTCTCGATATCTGAATTTACATTAGAATCATTTGATTTTGATTTAGAGGATTTAAGGGCAATGAACTTGTTCTTCAGAGCCTTGAAATTCATCTTGTAAGTTTGAAGAGATCCAACTAACTCCCCAACCTTCATTGCATTGGTATCCCTCAATTTATGTATAGCAGTAACTTTAGAATTAAATCTATCAAGAAGTGATTACAGTATTTTTGTACAAATCTTGCTTTCATGGATGCTTTCACCAAGACCCCACATAGAATTGACCATGTCATTCAATTTCGTATAGAAGTCTATGAATGAGTCATTTTCTTCCATACAAATTTCCTCAAATTTGGTTGTGAGGATTTGGATCTTAGACTTTTTCACAATATTAGTTCATTCCATGTGTCATTTCAAGTATATCCTAAGCTTGTTTCATTGTATCATATGAAATGATTCTTTTGAACTCATCTGGTGATAGAGCACAAGTTATAACATTCAATGCTTTAGCATTTGCACTACTTTCACTTTTGCTGAGAAGTCATCCAAAAACCATAAGCAATTTTTTTTCATGGACGTGGTTCCATTCTCAGCTATTACTTCCATCATAGGAAAGGTATCGAGTCGCAGTGGCTTGCCACACACTTTCATCAATGAATTTGAGGAAGATCCTCATCTTAGCTTTCCAATATGAATAATTTGAGTCATCAAAGGGAGGTGGCCTGGTAATGGATAAACTTTCGAAATTTGACATATTATCGCTCTGGATCTAACTCTATGAGGTAAATCTCAAAAAGAGCAACCTTGCCTTGATACCACTTGAAAGATGAGATATCGATGTCCTAGAGGGGGGTGAATAGGACTATACGAAATTCTTTGAAATAATGCGAAAATAATCTCAATCACACAAAATATTGAAACCTTGATTCCAAATCATTCATAGGACAACCTCCACCTAGTATTTTAAGCAGGACGACCTTATATCATGATATCTTTGAAATTAAACACTACCAAAAAAGGGGCAAAGGATACAGACCACGTTAGTTTTTTGCTACGGATATAAACCATAGCTACAGTTGCTACGGTTTTAATCTGTAGCTAAAAAGTTGAGACACCATTAATAATTAATGGTGTTGTAAGGTGCTCTATGGGGCCTAAAAAAATATATATGTTCTATCTAAGCCATCCATATATTTTGAAAATATTACTTTAGAGCATGAAATAAAAAATAAGCTAAATCGAAGGCTCAAGTGGACCACACGGTAGGAAACATGGAGATTAAATCACATTTGCTTTCTATGGTATGGTCCACCTGGACCTTCAATATATCTTAAGTTTGGGATCGTGAATTAAAATAATTTAATAAAATTAATAGTCGGAATGGATAAGCTAAATACATCACGGTGGGCCCCACGAAGCCCTATCTGGACCGTCCACAGTCCGTAAACGGAACGACCGATGCCCAATTTTGGGCGCGCGCTCAAAACAGAGTCGCGCCCAAAACTGCGTTATCTCTCTCTCTCTCTCTCTCTCTCTCTCTCTCTCTCTCTTCTGCATTTCCCAATCCTCTCTTCTCCCTCTCGATCTCTGCACAATCTCTCTCGTTCTCCTCCCTCTCTCTCCGAGGCATCTCTGTCGTCTCTTCTATCTCTCTCCATTGCAGCCAGTCGTGAAGCTCCTACTCGAAGAAACAAACAAATATGAGAGATGGAGCATCCGAGAGAGAGGGAGGAGAATGAGAGAGATGGAGCAGGGGAGTAGCCAATCCGTTTTCCCGTCTGTCCTATTCCCGTCAGTGCCCTAACCTAATCCTCTCTCTCTCTCTCTCTCTCCTCTCTCTCTCTCTCTCTCTCTCTCTCTCTCCTACCTCTGAGACCATCTCCTCACTCGCCCCAATTTGTAGAGAGAGCATCGAGATCCTCGCTTTCCCCGATTTGTAGAGAGATAGCATCTCCTTCGAAGCTTGGAGGCTACCCCAACAGGTCTTCTATTGCAATTTCGGCCAAAACCTTTGAAACACTTGAGCAGTCAGGTTTTCCAGATCTGCGGCGACGATGTTGGCACAACTACAGATGGTGAGCTCTTTGCTGCCTATAATGTTTGTGCATTCCCTGTCTACAGATATGATGTGGATTTATCGCTTATTTGGTACAAATATGTTGTCTGTCATGAATCTGTTATTGTATTTGTTATGGTTCTCCTATAGATTTGCTGGTGCATTTGTCATGAATATGTTATTGTATCAATTATCCATCTACTGTTCTTTTAGTTGTGGATCTATTGTTGCATCTGCTATAAATCTAATGTTTGTGTCCATGCTAAAGATTTTTTCTAGTGTGACAGCGAAGTTTGGGCTTGACTTGATCCCGTTCGTAGCCATCAGAGTGGTCGATATGTACATGAAGAACAGGGCAATAGGAAGCGCACACATGGTGTTTGATGGAATGGCTGAGAGCGAGATGTTGTTTTTCTTGCCATAAGATTTTTCTTCCAGAGGCAGTGTAACTCCATCTGCTCATATTTGTCTTTATATTTTTCTTCTCTCTCCTAGGCTTATTTAGAATTTGGTATGTTTCTTAGAGTTAAGATTTTACAATCTATTTAATTGGCAAATATTGTGCAAGCAAGATTATGGAATTTCTCTGACTGGTGATGGATGGAACAAAGGATGGAAGGGTTGGCAATGAATCAATGTGTTACTTGATGTTGGTTTGGATTTATTTTTTTTTTGTTTTGTTTTGTTTTGTTTTTGTTTTTTCATTGAAAAGAAATGTGTCCTTTTGTAATTACAAGTTGTTTTGAGTAACATCTTGTTCTATGTGATTGAATGTTTAGAACCATATATTCTCTGTGCAAGCCCACATCTTTTACACTCTGTGTTGTGGATACTGTTATAAGTGTTTTGATAGCTCAAGGCATGTCCACCCTGTCTGGCTACACCTCTACCTGTGGCATACTTGGTGACATCTGGACCATGCATAAGGTGAGCCACATCATGCAGATGACCTGGTGCAACAAAAACATAGCAATTCAAATGTCTCATAGATGTGCTTGGCTGACACATGTGCAACATGCAAAGATGTGGTGGGTTAGCAACCTTCGTACCGTAATCAGAGGCAATCTGCTCATTGTTTTGGTGCCATGGGGTCTTGAATGTTTCTCAATTCCATCAACAATATTTTCTTAATTGCCAATGGATCTTTGAAACATATATGCTATTGGTGACCTGTCTTTAACATTTTTCCGCATTTGAATATTTGTATTTTTATAGAAACAATGGCAATTGGCTTGCCAATCTGGCAGCACGACTTCTACTTGATGAAACAAAGCCTTGAGTTTTAGTCACTCTATCGAGTGCCCTTCAAGTTCTTAGCCTCTGCAACTTTTTTCTTTTATCGAGAAGTAGCCTCTGCAACTATTGTCTACTCACCCAAAGAAAGAGAAGAGAAAAAGAACCGTCAAAGGATTTTTATTTATTTTTATTTCTTAACATGTTTCCTTTTTATGCAGTAATGGAGATTGACAGGAGTGTTGTAGAAGCTACTAGCAGGTCCGGGTCTGCTTTGTTACTAAGCTCCCAACTCCTTTGAAAGCCCCACACGCTTCCATTGCGGTCCCCAGCCTCTCAGAGATTGTCAACCTTCTTCTGAAAAATGGTACTCTCTCTCTTCTCTCTCTCCCTCTCCCTCTCTCTCTCTCTCTCCTCCCCATCTCTCTCTCTCCTCTCTCTCTACATTCATGCAGAAAACTGACACCACCCATACCTGAATGAATAGACAAATATGTGGTTCCATATATATTATATTTTTAAACCTTTCACATTTTTGTTCCACTTAAGGTTGTGTTTGGTTGCACCTGATTTCACAAATTTGTCACCAAATAGATTGATTTGAATGATGAAATTTATTATTGGAAACTGGAAAGAGCCTCTTAAGTCCAATTGCCAGTTATTGCTGATCACATGTGCCAACATGTGCAGGTAACCAACCAGTGCACTAACAAACTGCACTAACAAACTGATCACATGTGCCAACACCAGTTACTGTTGATCACATGTGCAGGTAACCAACTAGTGCACTAACAAACTGCACATTGCATTCTCAGAGGAAGGCCGTGTCAAGGAAAAAAAATGAAGCAACTAGGGTCTGCTAGCTACCACTCTTTTCACCAGATGAAACAACGGAAAAAAACTCAAAATGGTCTTCTTCTTTTTCCCTTTTCTGAAAAGTATGAAATTATATTAAAGCAAACGAGGCAACTGCCAAAGATAAAAAACTTCTTCTTAATGAAAGACCCAGCCTGGCCTTGAATGGCAATGTTCAAGATTCAGAATTACTAGAGTTTTTTTCTTAAATAGAAATATGTTTCTTGTTTGTTGATGGCAGATTGTGTGCATATTTTATTGGTTTATGTTAGTTAAATATGATTTTCTCGCAACTTTCTAGACAGATATTAGATGATTCTGGATAATAAAGTTATGATTTGTTCATCTCCAAAGAGAAAAAAGCCATGACTTATCATTTGCTCCAGGATGTGCTTGTTGTGGTCTTATTTGCTGATAGTTTTAAGTTGTGCATTATGTTCTTATAAGCTGGTTTTTCTTTTTGATGAATGTACTTTTAGAGTTATTACGATCTCATTTTCATCATGAATGTTATCAGGATCCTCCTCACTGTCAACCTCACCTTTTGATTTTCTAATTGATGGTGAGCTAGTTCGGATGTCACTTGAAGAGTTTCTTCTTGCCAAGGGCATATCTGCGGTACTCATCTCGACTTGATGTCGCTTCTTACTGCCAAATTATATTTTGCTCCACATTTCTTTTACTCCAATAAGAGTATTTAATTTCTAATTGATGCATGCATATTTTTGAACTGATTTTAAACAAAAAAATATTAAGAAAGAGATTTCACATTATTGATGCATGTTTTTTTTTTTTGTTAATGCTGCACAGTATATATCGTCGTTTAATGTTTTTATGGTAGTGTTCCATTTTTTTTTTAAAAAAAATGTTTCTTGCCATTGAAAATGTATTGATGATATCTGTTGATATCGACATGTATTATCGATATGTAGTAAAATCCTTAAAGAAAAGTGACGATAGCTCGCGAGATATTGCCGATACATGCTCATTATGGAGAAGGACGCAGTCATTCAAGAGCATGCTTCCCTGGAAAATCAATTGGTTTCTTTATAGACACAGATAAACAGTCTCACCAGAAAGTAGATAACCTTACAAGCAGGTGTTTAAACTACAATCTAACCCTTTTTGCTGAACACAAAATGCACACGTCTTTATTGCCTTTCTTATTGCAGGTTAGTTCCATAAAGAAGGAATATGATCAAGCCCATCTGAGCTCAAATTGAGTCGTTCAAAGATGAAAGAATGTGATGCTGAGATCAGTGCCATTGTCAAAGAGCAACAAAAGCTTCAACATAAAATTAGTGATGCAAATGTTGAGAGGAAAAAATTGGAAAATGAGGTACTTGCAGTGGTTATTCTGTTCCTATTTTATTTAACTTGCTTGATCTATGAAATTGTGTATGTGTTCTTGATAGAAACCCACTCTTTCCCATTCACACAGATTAAACGAATGGAGAAGGAACAGAAAGATTACTCCCTGAAGGTAGATAAACTACTAGAAAGGCATAGTTGGATTGCAGCTGAGAAACAATTATTTGGAAAAAGTGGGACATATTATGACTTCTCATCTCGTGATCCTTGTAAATCAAGGGAGGAGCTTGAGAAACTTCAAGCTGAACAATCTGGGTGTGTGATTAGATTACTTGTTGTGTTGTTTCCTGTGCTTCTTTGTTTTCTTTTCGATGACAATGAAATAATATGATTCAACACTTAATTGATGTTTGGTTTTACATTTTTTTTGAAAGAAGAAGGTTAATGGACATGCATCTCAATTAATATGATTGATTGCTTTTAGCCTTGAGAAGAAGGTCAACAAAAAAGTTATGGCAATGTTCGAGAAAGCTAAAGATGAATACAATGACTTATTATCCAAGAAAAACTTCATTGAGGTATATTGCTGTATTTTTCAGCCTAAAAAGGATCTCATCTTTTTTTTAAAAAAAATTTGAATTTGTTTATGTCTGAAGTTGTTTGTTTACTGTATTCTTCTCTTGCTTAGAATGATAAGTCAAAAATCAAGAAGGTGATTAATGTGAGATAGTACTATTTTTTCTTTCTTTTCCTTGACCAGTGGCAAAACTCCTATTAGAAAAAGCAAAAGAGGCATCATAAGGGCTGGAAGGCAGTCCCAATACAAAGAGGTGTCCTCCCACAGCCTGCTTTTGTTTTTCAATCACAGATCTCGACTCTTGTTGATCTTTTTTTTATTTATTTTTTATTTTTATTTTTTTACGTCTGATTTTCAATTCCCAGTGCAAGATAAGCTGAGCTCTGTATTGACAGCCAGACTGCTGGAAAACCGTTGTAATCTAAGAAGTTCATGCATCTTATGAAACTTACTTGTGCTTGCATGTGCTTGCATGTATGGCCCTCTTTTGTGTTAAGGTTGGAAAACTCCAACAATAACATCATCATCATCATCATCATCATCTTGATCCTTATCCCAATTAATTGGGTTCTGGCTACATGTTCTTCCATTCCATTCATCATCATCGTCGTCATTGTCGTTGTCATCATCATCATCTAAGCCTTATTCAAACTAATTGGTGTTGGCTACATGAATCCTTTCCACTTTATCAAGAGCCATAAACTTTGGTTAGACCATAGGTTGGTTGGAAAACTCCAACCCAATTTGTTATTAGTTTGGGTTGGGCTAAGCACATTCAGGTTGGGTTAGGGCTGACTATAGAGGAAATCAGGTCTGGTTTGGGTTGGAAACCTTGGGCTGGAAATCAGGTTGGATTGTGTAGTGGGTTTGGTAATCTTGAGGTCGGGTCGTGCTCGGTTTGATCCTCAACCCAACCCAAACCACCCAATTTGTTTTCCCTAGGTCTGATATAATAATAAAAATGATATTCTGAACGCTAGTTACAACAGCATCCTAACTGCTTCAGGTTGAAGTAGTGTTAAACTGTAGTGACTTTGTAACTTGGTGGCATGTTGTTTTAGATATTATTTGTATCTTCTGATATATGTCTCTAACATTTTTTTTTCTTTTGTGGAGAACTCATTTTGCAAGAAAAATTAGTGGAAGGTACTAATTAATCTATTTTTAAACAGGGTATTGCATTGATTATTACTGTCCTCTAGATTGTCCGGATACCTATCTCAAGGTGATGTTCCACTTAGCTTTTATTACGAGAAATATTTGATGCTCACTACTTTCATATTTTTACTAAGTATTTGTATTGATTTTCAATGGTAAAATTACTTAGATAGATGTTTTTTTTTTTCATTTTTCTTCCTCTTGTTTTCTTTTTATGTAATGGGCCCTATGCACCAAATCATGCTTAATTTGTGCTCAATCAGGGCCTATTTTGCTTGACTTTCATCGGGTCAAGCCGAAAAGAACATTGTTATTAAGAAGTTTGTCCTGAAACAACAGTGTATGACATGCTAGTGCAACATCACAAATCAGATACAAGGTATTTTCGCTTGGTTTCTTTCTTTCTTTTTTTCTGTTGGGGATTAGTTTTCTTCAAAAATCAGTAATTTGTGATGCTAGTGCAACATCCACTCCATCCATCATTTGGAAAATAATTCATGTTAGGATTTAGCCTAATGGTATATTTGTTATGGATTTTTCAGATGAGGAATCTATTATATTACATTTATAAAAATTTATATTACATTTATATACCATTAGACTTGACCCAAAATCCCCAAAAACATCCTGATGCTTTTCCCATATCACGCCTAATGAACATGCTATGCATAGCTAATATTTCTTCTTTAGAACTTCATATTTGCTAAACATTTCCCAAATTAGTTTATCAATAGATCTAATAAAAGCTTGTGAAACTAATTAGAATGCCAATCAATCTCATCTCTTTACAGGTTCTCATCATTGATAGATACTTTGCTACTGCACATGTTCCTTTGTAGATATTGATTGATCTCTAACTGGTTTTAGGCCTTCTTTCCACATGCAGATATTGACCTTGTTGATGTTCAGTGTCATTCTGGAAGTTTACTTGTTAATTCATGTTGTCTCACATAAAAGCTAGTTTAATTTAAGTGACAGTTTTTTCTATTGACAGGCTGAGAACCCAACTTCAGTACCCTCAATGCTTCACCATGGCGCCCGAGCATCCTCCTTTGTGGACTGGTCTCTATCCTGGTTTTTCTTTCCCAACTTTGAGGTAATCTTCCACCTATTTTATTTATTTCTTGTTCTATTATAATTTCTTTACTGATGTGGCTTTCCTTGAGCATTGGGTGAACCAGATGGACATTACTGCTGGCTAGAAAATCGACTGAACCTCACCTTGAGTTGTTCCAGTTGTTATCATTAGCACACCACATAGATTACACTTCTAAGGATATATCCATCATCATTGGCATTTGTGTCTTGTCTTCACTTTCAAAATCTCGGACGCCTTTCCCGGTACTCTACTCCTTTTCTTTCTTTTTTTTGGGTTAGCTTGTTAGGACACACCCATGCATGTAGTTAAGAGCCATTAAATACATGGGATACATTAGATTTGTCAATTAAGAGCAATGGTTGTTCTTGTAGTTAAACATCTGAAACCCATTTGATATAACAGATAGGTTTATTGTAGTTTAAACATTTCCTTGTTTGGCTCATTGTTTATGTTTGTCTAGACTCTAGTCACATTACTCATTACCACCCAAACTCTATTAATTTCTCTGATTTTGCTTACAATTGCATCTTAGTCACCGCTAGTTGTGTTTTGTTTTTGAAGGATTTTCTCCAGGTTTCACATACTAATCCAGTACTAACAAAATATTACAATTTTGGTGGGGTTAGGTTTCTTCTAAACATCAAATCACAAGCTTCCTTCTCGCAGATAATAGTGGACTTGAAGAACTCCTGCATATTTCAATTCAAGCATCTGTACGTCTCTTGTTAAGAATGCACATGATTGGAGTGGTCTGGCCATTTGGACAGGTCGTATTTATGTATTTGCTCGAAATTGATGGAGCAGACCCGGATGTGCGTCGGAGCTATCCGGAAGAGCGGGGGTCCCTGGAAGGTGGGAACCGCTGTTATGACCATGATGAAGCTGTCAATTTCCTATGGACGACATTGGAGAGGCCTGACCATTTGGACAGGCTGTGTTTATGTATTTGCTCGAAATTAATGGAGCAGACCCGAATGTGCGTCGGAGCTATCCGGATGAGCGGGGGTCCATGGAAGGTGGGAACCGCTGTTATGACCATGATGAAGCTGTTCATTTCCGATGGACGGCATTGGAAGGGCCTGGCCATTTGGATAGGCCATGTTTATATTTGTATTTGCAGGGACCATACCCTTAACCTAAACCAAAACCCATTCTCAAATCCAAAAACCTATAACATAAACCTAAACCTTAAACCTAACCTATAACCTATAACCTAAATCAAAACCTATAACCTAACCTTAACCTAAACCTAAACCTATAACTTATAACCTAAATCAAACCTAAACCTAAAATCTATAACTTAAACCAAAACCAATAACCCTAAACCAAAACAAAACCTATAGCCTAAACCCGAACCCATTCTCAATCCAAAAACCTATAACCTAAAACCAAAACCTATACCTAAACCAAACTAAAACCTATAACCTAACCCCGAACCCATTCTCAAATCCCAAAACCTATAACTAAATAAACTAAACCTAAACTTAACCTATAACCTAAATCAAAACCAAAACCTAAACCTAAACCTAAACCTACAACCTATAACCTTTCCCTAAACCTATAACTATAACCTAAATCAAAACCAAAACCTAAACCAAAACCTAAACCTATAACCTATAACCTATAACCTAAATCAAAACTATATAACTAAAACCAAAACCACAACCTATAACCTAACCCGAACCCATTCTCAAATCCTATAACCTAAACCTAAAACCGATAACCTAACCAAAACCTATAACCTAAACAAAAACCTATAGCCTAAACCCGAACCCATTCTCAAATCCTATAACCTATAACCTAAATCAAAACCAAAACTTAACAAAACCTATAACCTAAACCTATAACCTATAACCTAAATCAAACCTATCACCTAACCCTAAACCTTAACCTAAACCTATAACCTATAACCGAAATCAAAACCAAAACCTAAACCTATAACCTATAACCTAAATCAAAACATATAACCTAAACCAAAACCAAAACCTATAACCTAAACTCGAACCCATTCTCAAAACCTATAACATAAACCTAAACCTTAACCTAAACCTATAACCTATAACCTAAACCAAAACCTATAACCTAAACCAAAACCAAAACCTATAACCTAAACCCGAACCCATTCTCAAATTGCAAAACCTATAACCTTAACCTAAACCTATAACCTATAACCTAAACTAAAACCAAAACCTATAACCTAAACCCGAACTCATTCTCAAATCCCAAAACCTATAACCTAAACCTTAACCTAAACCTATAACCTATAACCTAAATCAAAACCAAAACCTAAACCTATTACCTATAACCTAAATCGAAACCTATAACCTAAACCTAAACCTATAACCTATAACCGAAATCAAAACCAAAACCTAAACCTATAACCTAAACCTATAACCTAAATCAAAATATATAACCTAAACCAAAACCAAAACCTATATCGTAAACCCGAACCCATTCTCAAATCCTAACCTATAACCTAAACCTAAACGTAAAACCTAAACCAAAACCTATAACCTAAACCAAAACCAAAACATATAGCCTAAACCCGAACCAATTCTCAAATCCAAAAACCTATAACCTAAACCTAAACCTTAACCTAAACTGTTAACCTATAACCTAAATCAAAACCTATAACCTAAACCAAAACCTATAACCTAAACCCGAACCCATTATCATATTCCAAAACTTATAACCTAAACAGCAAACCAAAACCTATAACCTAAACCTGAACCCATTCTCAATCCCAAAACCCAAACCCAAACCTAAACCTAACCTAAACCTAAAACCTAACCTAAACCTATAACCTAAACTCAATTCCCTAAAGCTAAACCTACACTAATCCTAATCTCAACTCCCTAACCTAAACCTAACTTGAAAACCCAAACTTAAAACCCAATCCCGAACCTGAACCCGATTTCCTAACCTAAACCATAACCCATTCTCAAATCCAAAACCTATAACCTCAACCTAAACCAAATCAAAACAAACCTATACCTAAACCCAACCCATTCTCAAATCCCAAAACCTATAACCTAAATCAAAACCAAAACCTATAACCTAAACCTGAACCCATTCTCAAATCCCAAAACCTATAACCTAAACCTAAACCTATAACCTATAACCTAAACCAAAACCAAAACCTATAACCTAACCCGAACTCATTCTCAAATCCCAAAACCTATAACCTAAACCTAAACCTTAACATAACCTATAACCTATAACCTAAATCAAAACCTATAATCTAAACCAAAACCAAAACCTATAACCTAAACCCGAACCCATTCTCAAATCCCAAACCTATAACCTAAACCTAAACATTAACCTAAACCTATAACATATAACCTAAACCAACCTATAACCTAAACCAAAACCAAAACCTATAACCTAAACACGAACCCATTCTCAACTCCCAAAACCTATAACCTAAACCTAAACCTATAACCTATAACCTAAACCAAAACCTGTAACCTAAATCAAAACCAAAACCTATAACCTAAACCCGAACTCATTCTCAAATCGCAAAACCTATAACCTAAATCAAAACCTATAACCTAAACCAAAACCAAAACCTATAACCTAAACCCAAACCCATTCTCAAATCCCAAAACCTATAACCTAAACCTAAACCTATAACCTATAACCTAAACCAAAACCAAAACCTATAACCTAAACCCGAACTCATTCTCAAATCCCAAAACCTATAACCTAAACCTAAACCTTAACATAAACCTATAACATAAATCAAAACCTATAACCTAAACCAAAACCAAAACCTATAACCTAAACCCGAACCCATTCTCAAATCCCAAAACCTATAACCTAAACCTAAACATTAACCTAAACCTATAACATATAACCTAAACCAAAACTTATAACCTAAACCAAAACCAAAACCTATAACCTAAACACGAACCCATTCTCAAATCCCAAAACCTATAACCTATAACCTAAACCTATAACCTATAACATAAACCAAAACCTATAACCTAATCAAAACCAAAACCTATAACCTAAACTCGAACTCATTCTCAAATCCCAAAACCTATAACTTAGAACCTAAATTAAAACCTATAACCTAAACCAAAACCAAAACCTATAACCTAAACCCGAACCCATTCTCAAATCCAAAAACCTGTAACCTAAACCTATAAATCTATAACCTAAACCAAAACCAAAACCTATAACCTAAACCCGTACCCATTCTCAAATCCCAAAACCTATAACCTAAACCTTAACCTAATCCTATAACCTAAACTCAAATCCCTAAACCTTAACTTATAACCTAACCTAAACCTATACTTATAACCTAAAACTATTCCCAAATTTCAAAACCTATAACCTAAACCTAACCTTTCCCTAAACCTATAACCTAAACTCAATTCCCTAAACCTAAACCTACACCTACACCTAATCCTAATCTCAACTCCCTAACCTAAACCTAAACCTAAACCTAAACTTGAAAACCCAAACCTAAACCCAATCCCGAACCCGTACCCAATTTCCTAAACTTAAACCTTAACCTATTCTTAATTCCCTAAAGCTATAACCTAAACCTAAAATCTAAACCTAACCTATAACCTTAACCTAAACCTATACCTTAACCTAAACCTAGGTTTTGAGTTTAAAAGTCCATCCTAGGTTGAACACATTATTCATGTTGGATTTTGCCATAGTTTAGAAGATTTGTTGTACATTTTTTTTCTTCATATATAAGTGTTTTTTTTTTTTTTTTTTTGTCTTTCTTCCTTTGAGATTTGTATAAAGGCATGCTTGTTTGATTGTATCTACAAATGTTGTTTTATACAGGTTGACAAGCTAAAGAAGCCAGTGGAGGATTAAATTCATTTTCTCAAGAGAAGGGCTTCAGAACTTGAAAGTGATCTTGTGTCGAAGTCCACAGAAGTTAAATCTGCAGTTTCAAGAAAAGAAGAAGCTCTATCTTCTGCATTAGCTGAAATTGACCGTCTGAAGGAAGAAAATTTTGTAAAAATGTGAGCATTATTGAATGCATATGGAGGGTGTTTACTGTGTTGGAGTGTATTTGTTTCTTGCACATGAGGGCACGCCTTAGTTGTAATTCTTATGATAGGTTGAGCAAAGTGAAGTATTGTTTATTTAGAAATGTGAATGTAGGATGCATTGTATGATTTGATTCCTATTTATAATAAATGCATCGTTTTTTTTTTCTTTTCTGATTGCATTTTATGTACTATTTCTATCAGCATTAAGCTTAGATGAGTTATCAATCACAGCAGGTTCTTGCAATGGAAACAGGTTGTATTATTACAGTTTTTTTAAAAAAATAGCTACAAATATAATCCGTAGCTATAGCTACGACTTTTGTCCGTAGCTATTGGTATCTATTATTACGGATATTATTAGTGCTATTCGTATTTATTGCTACGGATAAAATTCTTTTGTTATGGATACGATCCATAACACGTCCGTAGCTATTAGTGGGGTAGCTAAAGATTTTGCTACGGATTATATCTGTAGTTATTGGTATCTATTGCTACGGATTATATCCGTAGCAATTGGTATCTATTGCTACGGATTATATCCGTAGCTATTGGTATCTATTGCTATGGATATAATCCGTAGCAATAGATACCAATTGCTACGGAGATAATCCGTAGCTAGATCTTTAGCTACCCCATCAATAGCGACGGACGTGCTATGGATTATATCTGTAGCAAAAGGTCTTTTGCTACGGTTTTTGGCCGTAGCCTTTGCCCGTTTTTCTTGTAGTGAAACTTTTAAAACAAAAGGAGACAGAGAATCAAATAAAACGATCACCACAAATGCACAAGGGGCTATAATGGTTTAGTGCTTAAAACCCACACCTACTCCACTCCCAAAATTACAATCCTCGTAATTTTAGCTTTCACTATTTCAAGGTTTTGACAGGTTCACCTTAATAACCTCTTACAGTTCTTGTGTTTTTCATGGGCTATCACAATCAACCCTCAGAGATTTCTGGGTTATCTAAAAAAGAAAAACCCAAATAAAGCAATAATAATAACAATTGTACTTATCTTCAGATGTTGATTTGAAGATGTAGTCGAGGCTTGAAGGAGCGATCTTCTTTCTTAAGTGTCGATGAAGCAGTACATGCTCAACTAGAAAGAATATAAGGATCTAATGTATTTCAATGAATATAAACCCTAATTGTTATAGATTCAATTCTCTATTTCTCAAGTAAATATAAATTACTCCCTAATTGCATTTAACATCAACTTGAGAAAGGGAATTGAATACACTAAAAAAATTACCACATAGATAGCTTAAGGAGGACCTGAGTTTCTCTCTAACTTACAAAAGATTTATCAGTGAATTTCGTTATTAAAATTAATGAGAGAAGGTCCATATTTATAGCCAAAAGGTTTGGAAATTCAGTCAGCTTAAAAATAAGTTTGACTAGTCGGATTCCAACGATTTCGTTCCAACAGCTATCGAATTTCATAAGATAAGATAAATCAAAATTTGACTGGCCCGAGCCAAAATTCGGCTAGATGAATACAGGGTTCGGGTGGTCGAATCCCTTTGAAAATTTGAGAATTCATTGCTGGAAATTGACCCAAAACAGCTTCAAGCTGGCCGAACACCCAGTTCGATCGGCCGAACTTCAAAGACTTTGCACTGTAATTTAAACATTTTAACCATTTTTGGAAAGGATCTAACCTAAGGTCTTTCTAGGGTCGTTCCACCTGATGGTTTATAGAAAGATCTTAATCTTGAAATCATGTGACGTCTTTAAGTCTTGAGATGTTGAGCCGATCTTTATGAAATGTCGTAGAAGACTGAAGTGTACTTGAGATCTAACCAGCATTTTGTCTACGAAATTTGCAACTTCAAGTGTACTTTAAATATAAGCATTTACAGTACTATCTAGCATACACTCCCACCGGAGGCTCCCGCAAGAGACTTTAGTTGATTTTATATCGTCTAACTAACTCCTAGTTCTAATCTAAGGACCTACAGTTACTCATATTGGAGGATCTCAAGGAGAGTAACACGTACGCACTATTAATGCACTAATATGTGCATGTTTTTTGTCAAACACGTGACTCCATGTATCAAGTAGGCAATTGAGCCTTTGAAGTTGAAGACCGGAGACACAAGAAGACATGAGTGTCAAGGATCGAAGAACGGGTAAATGAGGCGCCTTGGTGACCCTAACCCTTAATCCAAAACAACCCCTTAAACCTCTAAATGATTCTTAGCCTTATAGGTAAACCTTATTAATCATTCCTTAGCCTTAGAAGCTTAATTAAAATATGATATGTAAGGCTAGAAGAGGTATGAAGCTGTTGTGAAATCGTATGCTCAAAATAGCAGACTTTTAAGTAGTACTTGATCTCATCGAGCATCTCTTGAGGGATCTTCAATGGCATCAAAGATCCCCTCGATGGAATCAAATAGGTAACTCTGATTTATCCAGCAGTATGATCTTTTATCTGAGCTACTCAATGGTATCAAGGAACCATCAAAGGGTCCCCTCGATGCCATTGAAGTCCACGTACTCGATGGCATTAGATAGCAGCATGAAAATTGTCCGGTAATAATTCAGTTAGAAATTCGATTTTCTTGATGCCATCAACAGAGCCGTTATCTGCACATTTTTTTACCATTGGAGATCGAACTCCTAATAAAGGGCATTCGGTTCTTGGGCATTTGGATGGATTTTTTGGAAATATAAGCTTATTATCATTCTCTATTCTCACTCCTATCATTTATTCATTGTCTCTTACTCTTTCTCTCTCTCTCACTCATTCTCTTATTCATTCTCTATTGTCTCATCTCTTACTCTCGCTCATTCTCTTAATTTACTCTCTCTCTCTCTCTCTCTCTCTCTCTCTCTCACATTCTTTGTCTATCTTATTCTTTTCTAACTCTTTTCTCTTCTTTTTCGTAAGTCTCTCATAGTCATAATTCATAAATCATAAATTCACATTTCATAATCTCATTTTCTATGTCAAATGGTCTAATAATTGCATAATGTCTTTCAAATTATATTGTTTTTATTTCAAGAGAAGTGACAAGTCACAATTCACAAGAGTTACAAGTTACAAGTTACAAGTTACAACTATAAGTTAAAATTTCAAGTTACAAGTTACAAGATACAAGTACAAGAGGGCAAAGCTACAAGCCTACAAGTTACAATTTTAAGATTCAAGAATCAAGAAGTCTCTCTCTCTCTCTCTCTCTCGTCTCTCTCTCTGCTCCTTCTCTCTCTCTCTCCTCCCACTCACTCTCGCCCTTCCAAAATCTCTCCTCTCTCTCTCTCTCTCTCTCTCTCCCCCCCCCCCCATACATGTAACTATAGTAAAAATTCTCTCCCTACAAGTGTAACTATAGTGGTAACTCTCTCTCATCATAACTTTTTCCCAGGCTTCTTCTTCAAAATCCAACTTTAATTACCCATGTTGGGAGTAAGGGCACTATCGTGGTGCTATAAAAAAAAGTTTTACATAATGTGTGAGCTTTACAAATTTGTAAGTGTTGGTGGCATTGGATGGCACAAACAACACCTTGCACACACTTTGAGATCCAAAATGCCATAATATTACTCTAAAGATACGAAAGGAAGTCATGAAGTACATAGACATACAAGAAAAAAGCATGATGGTGCAATACTTCCAGAAGAGTTTAGGGATCAAGAAGCTTATGAAAATATTTATATGTATGTTGTTGATGTGGATTAGTCTACCCCCATACGTTAATCGAATCCTCTAGACTACTAGCACCTAAAAGAGCTCGTGGGCATGGGTCAATGATAGTTGGTGTAGACTACATCATTAGAATGTGGTTAACCAAAAGAATAAATTACCAACACAAACAACAAGAGAAAATCATTATAAAAATAAAGATTTCAATATATTGTTAAGTGATTATAGCAAGTCGGTGTTGCTTTCAACACTATTAATTTGAGAAGTTTTAAATTAATGGTTGAAGCAATAGATCAATTTAAACCTGGAGTACTTAAGCTTCCTTCGTATCAAGAAATGGGAAAAACATGCCTTAAAACAAAGGTTAATTTTACTAGAAACTTCATTACCAAATATAAATAGGCATGGAAAATATATATATGTACTCTATATATCCAATCAAACACTGATTAACTTTCTTATGAATTATCCAACTATGACAATTTTTTAAGTTTATGGATGCATCGACCCATTCCCACACAACCAAATATTTGTTTAAATTATTAGATAGTGTAGTTGAGGAAATAAAAGAAGAATATGTGGTCCAAGTTATCACGGACAATGCAACCTCCTACGTAGTCGTCGGTCACCTTCATATGAGGAAGAGATGTCATTTATTTTGGACTTACACATTATTGTGTTTTAATATTAGAAGACGTAAGTAGGTTAGTTTTAAAGTGATTGTTAGGGCTGGAAGAATTACTGTATTTATGTATAAATATGCCCTTCTTCTCCATCACATGAAAAAATACACTGAGTGTAATTTGCTTCATCTAGCCGTCACGCAATTCACAATAGCCTTTTTAATATTATAATGGTTATATGAAAAAAATTGAGTTTAGAAGCTTTGTAGTGTCAGTCGATTAGAAGACTGAAGTAAAGTTAATCCAATAAACCATCATTTCCAAATCATTTTAAACATAAGTGTTAAAGGCATTAAAATAATCAGAATAAGAGTGTTAGGATTGATGGACGGTGATGAGAAGCCATCAATAGGATATATTTATAAGGCGATTGAGAGGGTTAGAAACAATTATGGACCACTTTAGCCATAGAGAATGTGATTATAAGCTAT
>JAJHSJ010000018.1:37835540-37935540 GCA_021015155.1 Magnolia officinalis | reverse complement strand
TACTTGGGTGATAAAATCCCAAGCAGGGCAACCTCATGTCACAATTAGTGCTTGAAAGACCAAACTGAATTTACTTTCAAAGAAAAACAGAAAATCTATAGAAATTTTGGAGGGTTTAGAAGAGTACTTACCTTAGAAAAGATCTTACCTTAGCTATCTTGCAAAGATCTAATCTATCTCAGTCTCTCCTCGATAATGGCATCAAAAACTTGATTGCTTGCCTCAAAGTGCAGAGGTTCATAAGTAATATCCCGTGAATATAGGGTCGATCCCACAGGGAGATGAATTACGAGAAGAAGTAAATCAAATGCAAAATAAACTTAGTAATAAAATAACTAAACTGATGATTTGATTTTGGGAGTTTTGAAGGGATGTAATTCAACTGAATTAAAACAACACCCAAGCTTCAAAGTTCCACATATAGGCTAAAGTTCCAAAATTATGATGACTTGATAACACAACTAGGATCCGAGCATTATGGTCAGTGATGAGGGTCGAATATTGCATATTAGACCCCGACTATTACCTGATTTTATGTAAATCATAACGCCTAATGTCATAATTTAATTGTGTTTTGTCGCAGGATGAAATAAAAAGCGTGGATTAAAAATGATATTAAAAGCGTGAATTTGACGCTCCGAAATTACCAGAACTCAGGATGGACTCCAGAAAACCAATAATGAAGATTTTGCACGCCTGGGATCTGAGGAAAGTGATCAGGGTCAAATATTGCATATCAGACCCCGATCATTACCTATTTTACGTACATGATAATGCCTAAACATCATATTTTAATTGTATTTTTGTTGCAGGATGTAATAATGAGCGTTGGACTGAAAAGAGGATTAAAAGCATGGATTTGATGATCCAAAGCCACCGAAGCACAGGATGAACCTCAGAGGACCAATAATGAAGAGTTCACACGCCTGGGATCTGAGGAAAGCGAGCCAAAGGGGCCCGAAAGGGGTCCAGAATGGAAGATCACATGGTTCCCGCCATCCGATCAGTTCGAAACTTTTACATGTGATGGGGGCCGTAAATCAACACGTACATATTAAATTTCATCCCTTGAAGATCTCAGGAAGTGGTCCAACGGACAATCAGCCCATTAATTATCGATTCTGGGCCCACCTGATATCTGGAATTGGCTAAATTTTGGATTCAACGCCTAAAATAGTTTGAGAAAAGGAATGGACGGATTGGATTTCGAAAAAACTTCATAATGGATCCTATACGTGATGCATGTACATCATATACATTCACCCACCAGCCGTGCACCGGACGGCCGGGACGGTCAGCGCACGCGCTGACCGACTCCCTCTCCTTCTCAAATTCGAAACCAGACAGCGTTAACGCTGGCCGACCGATCGTTGGAGTTGTGGGTCCACACCGTCCATCAAATCGTCGATCCAGACCGTCCATTTGGTTCCTAAGGTGGACCTTACCAAGACCTAGGTGTCCTTTTTCCCTCGTAAATGTCATCAGATAATCCAAGCCGTTGAAAACAATTTGGACGGTGGAACAGAAAACCATGTGGGCCTCATCAACAGAAGGCGGAAGTTACATATTCCTGACCGAAATTTTCCACTCCATCCAATGGACGGAGTGGATTTCCCAACAAAACGTCACAGTGGACCCCACCATTTCCGCAGCGTCCGCGGTTGCGTCAGCGAAGGAACGGCGCTGGCCCTTTTTGCGGAAGATAGTGGGCCCCACCCGTCAACTGTACGGTCGATCTGATCCGTCCATCGTGTAGAGGGCGTTGAGAACTACAAAACCATGTTGACATTCCTTTCCCATGCGTACACACGTGTGCGGTAGAGGCCAAAAGTGGACTGCCCCGGGACGTTAAAAACTGAGTTTTTTGTGATTTCTTCTGTGGGCCGTGCTAATGGACCTTCAAAACCACCCATTCCTGACTGAAATTTCGTCCTGAATCTAATGGACGGGGTGGATTTTTCAGAAAACACCTCTGTGGGGCCCCCGATCACGGTTGCGAAAGTTTGTACTCCGAGTTCGTCTACGACTCTGCCACCGATTCAGCCATCCAGCAGCTATAAAAGTGGAGTTTTGGACGTGGGTAAGGTATTCAGAAATTGGAGGAGCTCCAGATCTATAGCAAGGGAGAGAAGAAAGAGAAGAAAGAGAAGAAAGAAGAGAGAGAAAAATTGGTTTGAAATTCCTTTTATGAATTTTTATTTTCTATTTAATCCATCTGTTTAATGGATTTTATGGGTAACTAATCTCTCAGCTAGGGCTGAGATGAAACCCCTAATTTGAATACCCTTTGTTCTATGTTGATTTACTTTAATTAAATTGATTTGTTTCTTTCCTTAGTGTGCTTGATTGTTTTAAATTCTATACTTCTCCATCTATGAACTTTTGAGTCTATGGATGGATGTGGTTTGGATGCTTTTTCTAGGTGCTTGTATCTGATCATGAACAGGTTCCTGTAGAGGAAGAAACAGGGTGCTTTACTGAACTGCATATTCCATATGCCCGATTTGGACATGGGATATGTTATTCATGGCATTGCTTGAAGGAATTAGACAATCTGTATGCCCGATTAAGGACACAGATTGTGCTTTCTCTAGATAAGTTGGATCAATCTAATTTAAGGTAATTAACAGACAAAACAATGGTTAGGATAATTAGGGGTGGATTCGAAAGTCCTAGTGCTCTCTCTGATTGAATTTTCTTCCTTATTCTCAATAGTTATTTTTCCATAGATTTGTGTTAGCCATTTGATCTTTTATTTGTTGAATTAGTTAAGGAGAATCGTGAATTTGAATTGTGACGACCAGTCCCTGTGGATTCGACCTCGGTCTTACCGAGTTTATTACTACATCACAACCCTATACTTGGGGAGTGAACAAGTTTTTGGCGCCGTTGCCGGGGACTGTTTCGGTCCATATTGAATTTAGGATTCTCTCTTATCATAATTCATAGCTTAGGATTTTACTAACTTAGAGTTCTTTTCTTTATTTTAGAAATTAACCTCTTTCCTGTTTTGTAGGGTCCTGAGATAAAACTTCTAATTGGTAATCCCTTTCTAAATTCTTTACTTTTTCTAATTTTTATTTTTTAGGTTTTTACTTTTTAGCAATTTTCTAATTTTAGAATTTCTTTTGAATTTTTTTGTTTTTAGATTTTTCTCTTAAGTAACTTCTTATTTTCTAGTTTTAGAAATTATTCTTTCCTTTTTAGAAACTAACTCTTCTTGTTATTTTTTTTTTTAGAAACTTTCTTTTTTAGAAATTAACCTTTGCTTAGGATTTTTTTTTTATCATTAATTTAGGAAACCTGATTTGTTTTGTTTCTATTTTCAGGAATTGAGGAAGAAAGCTACTAAGTGAGGAAGAGCTTCTTAACATCAATCATCTTCTTTTTCCCGGTTCTTTCTTCCCATTCTCACTTACATAGTTTTAACTTGTTTTTGAATAGATTCTAGTTTTAGTTTTTCTTTCTCTTAGGTTGTTACTTAGTTTATGCTAGGACGTAGATCTCTAGATAAAGAACTAGCACCTTTTGATCCTGAAATAGAAAGAACATTCCATAGAAGATTGAAAGACATCCCAGTTGAAATGGCAGAAGAGAATGGAACTAAAACTCTTAGAGATTATTCAGCTCCTGTCCAATTCAATGCGCCTTCATGCATAGTGTTGCCTACCACCACGGCAGCACACTTTGAACTCAAGACTGGGGTCATACAGTTGTTGCCTTCCTTTTATGGGTTAGACAAGGAGGACCCATATCATCATGTGAAAGAATTCCTAGACATTTGCTCCACCTTTAAATACCAAAACTTCTCAGACGATTCGATCCGCCTACGCCTGTTTCCTTTTTCTTTGAAGGATAAGGCGAAAGCATGGTTGAATTCTCTAGAAGTTGGGTCTATCACTACCTGGGACCAATTGTCTAGGAAGTTCTTAAACAAGTTCTTCCCTGTTCACAAAACTAATGCTCTCCGTAGAGAAATCACTAATTTCACACAAAAAGAGGGAGAACACTTTCATGAATGCTGGGAAAGATGGAAGGACTTGCTTCTTAAATGTCCACACCACGGTTTTGAGAAGTGGCAACAAGTACAATACTTTTATGACGGTCTGACACCCCAGAACCGTCGCATGGTTGATGCCACCAGTGGAGGGTCCTTCATGACCAAGAGCGATACCGAAGCGTGGAAATTCTTTGAAACCTTGAGTGAAAACTCCCAGCAATGGGACTATTCAGATAGAGGTGAAAGAAATTCCCAACCACAAAAGAGAAGTGGCATATATGAGGTAGGAGTCACACCAGATCTCCATGCCAAGATTGATGGCCTGACAAAAAGGTTGATGCTCTGATGTTGCATAATGGACCCCCACAAGCAACTCAAGCCGAGGCTTGTGCCATATGTTCTAGTCCTTCCCATCCTACGCAATCCTGCCCATCTGGTACAACATTTCCAGAATTCCTCTCTGAACAAGTTCATGCTTTGAACACCTTTCAGAAACCTGGGAATGATCCTTACTCGAACACGTACAACCCAGGGTGGGCTAGGCATCCAAATTTCTCTTGGGCAAAAGGATCGCAACAAGGAGGACCATCTGGAAATCCTCCTATGCAACCTCAGCAGTTTCCGCAATATCAACAACTACCTGCACAATCAAGGAAACCATCTCTTGAGGACACACTCCATCTTTTTATGCAGAGCTCTCTCCAATTTCAAAAAGACACCCAACAAACCTTACTAGCCAACCAGCAAAGCTTACATGCAAATGCACAATCCATTGCCAAGCTGGAAGTACAAATGGGTCAACTGGCTGCCACATTGAGTGAGAGAGAGAAGGGCAAGTTCCCTGGCCAACCTGTGGCTAATCCAAAGGGACAATATGAGATTGGCTCTAATTCCAACCAAGGGCAATACCATGAGCAAGCAAAATCGATCATTACCCTTAGGTCAGGCAAACAGATTGACAACAAAATAGAAATACCTAGGGATGAATCAAATCAAGGTGAAGCAGAGAGACACACCAATGCATCCAAAGTCCAAAAACTCTCTGACTCTCCAAGAGCCGCTGACGTGCACCTTACGTGCCCAAAGCACCCTTTCCTCAACGTCTGGCACCAATGAAGAAAAGAAACAACTTTGATGAAATTCTGGACGTGTTTCAAAAAGTGCAAGTCAACATCCCGTTGCTTGACGCTATCAAGCAAGTCCCTGCCTACGCTAAGTTCCTTAAAGATTTATGCACTCAAAAGCGTAAGCAGAATGTTCATAAGAAAGTCTTCCTTGCAGAGCAGCTCAGCTCCATGATTCAACATAACACCCCTCCTAAATTTAGGGATCCAGGAGCTCCCACCATCTCTTGTGGTATAGGAGATCATAAAATCGGGAAGGCATTACTTGATTTAGGGGCAAGCGTCAATCTGTTACCATATTCGGTCTATGAGCAGCTAGGACTTGGTGAGTTGAAACCGACTAAAATAACATTACAACTAGCTGATAGATCTGTCAAGGTGCCCCGGGGTGTTATTGAAGATGTGTTAATCCAGGTTGACAAATTTTATTTTCCAGTGGATTTCATAGTTATAGATACTCAGCCTGTCCATAATCCTCATAGTCAGATCCCAGTCATTTTGGGTCGTCCATTTTTGGCCACATCTAATGCTATTATAAATTGCAGGAATGGAGTTATGAAGTTGTCATTTGGTAACATGAATATTAAACTGAATGTTTTTAATGCAGGACAACAACCCGCGGATTTGGACGACATATTTGAAGTGGACATGATCGAGAGTCTAGTGCAGGACTCCTTCCGGAAATCTTTTGAAGATCCACTTGAGACTTGCTTAGCACAACATGGCACGAATTTTGACATAGATAGTCCCATCCACGAAGTCAATGCACTGCTCGACTCTACTCCGGTATTGGAGACTGAAAGATGGAGAGCGAAAGTGGAACCTCTTCATCCCACTGAGACTCTTCCTGACAGCACAGCTTCTAACTCTGAGAAGACAAAAGAGAACAGGTTGCTTAATGTTCTTCGAACATATAAGGCGGCGATTGAACGGAAGATAGCAGAAATACAAGGAGTGTGCCCCACTGTATGTAAGGATCATGTTGCGAAAATGTCACATAAAATGCAATGGAAGCATGATCCTAACATGGAGGAAGTTGTTCGAGCAGAAGTCCTTAAATTTTTTGATGATAGTGTCAGTTACCTCATTTTAGATAGCACAGCTCATGGGAACTCACATCACTTGTCTGGGATTGGTTAACCACGTGTTGAGGTAAGTTCTTTGGCGGACCCTGGTCTTAAAGATTAATGAATTCATGGTCCGTTTTTGTCTGGCTGAAGACGTTAAACTTAGCGCTCCTGGGAGGCAACCCAACATTTCTTTTGATTTTTTTTTTTCTTTGTTAGTTAGTTCAATGTTTGTGGGTAACATTACTGCAAACCCTCACGAGACTACAACTCGTCCACTAGGGGTAACCTAGGGGTTTAAAGGCTTGTTGCATATGCTAAATGCAATCGAGAGCACCTGCGAAAGTAGTATAGGTAGGATCTTTTATTTTACTGATTTCTCTCTTGTGCTGACTCGCTTTTACGCTGATATTTTTTTGAGCTTCTTGATTCTCCATCCAGGTACTATCTTTCCCTACTCCTCTTTTCTTTTCATTGTCTCATGTGCATTGCATGCTTATTTCTTTTACATTGAGGACAATGTAGATTTTAGGTTGGGGGTGGGAGATTAGGTTACCTAATCAGTATTTTCTTGGTCTTGAGCAAAAATTGTGAAAATTTTTTAAAATTTTTCTGGAATTTCTATTGAATTCAAAGTGATTTTGAAGGATAGTTGTGATTTTGAAATTACATGATTCAGAATGTGAGAAATTTATAACTCTTGGAGTCGGTTGCCTGGCAGATTTCACACTTAAGTTTGAATTGTTAATCCACGATTAAAAGTTGTAAACATTGATTGAGTCATGATTTCACATATCAGATCTCGTTTATACATTAAGTTTTCAGTTCGATATTAATTGATAACATGGTAATCACTAAGCATGAAGGGAACCAGCCTGAAAAACAAAATTTTTAGCATCAGTCTATAAAGAAGAATTGAAAGAATAAGTCGCATAATCGTCATCATAGGTTTGCTCCCTATAGATGACGATTCGATTCCTCATAATTGACATACGAAAAGATTAGGCGACAAATTTTCACCATAGGTTTGCTCCCTATAGGTGCAAGATTTGATTCTCCTCCTTGGCGTACTATTCATAAAGAAAATAAAAAAAATTTTTTAAAAAAAAAAAAAAAAAGGGGTAGAATGAAAGGTTAATCTGTAAGGTAAGTGTTGGTTTCAGGTTTAGTCGTCATGCACTCCGTTGTTAATTACCAATGATATCATAAAATTAACAATTGGATCTCTTAATGATCGTAAGCCGAGATTACACTATACACTAATGGAACTCAATGTTTAGGATGTTCTAATTCATGGCTTAATATTTTGAACTTGATTATGAAATTTACAGTGAACTTCATTCCAGGAGAAAAATTCTACTCACCATGCATGAATCGTAGAATGATCACATCTCGACTATCTGTTCACAAGTCACTTGAGTTTACAGGAATTGTCTTTTGTTTCTAAAATTATTTTTCGCATGTTTTGCTCGGGACTAGCAAAATGCTGGTTGGGGGTTGTGATCAGGGTCAAATATTGCATATCAGACCCCGATCATTACCTATTTTACGTACATGATAATGCCTAAACATCATATTTTAATTGTATTTTTGTTGCAGGATGTAATAATGAGCGTTGGACTGAAAAGAGGATTAAAAGCATGGATTTGATGATCCAAAGCCACCGAAGCACAGGATGAACCTCAGAGGACCAATAATGAAGAGTTCACACGCGCTGGGATCTGAGGAAAGCGAGCCAAAGGGGCCCGAAAGGGGTCCAGAATGGAAGATCACATGGTTCCCGCCATCCGATCAGTTCGAAACTTTATACATGTGATGGGGGCCATAAATCAACCGTACATATTAAATTTCATCCCTTGAAGATCTCAGGAAGTGGTCCAACGGACAAATCAGCCCATTAATTATCGATTCTGGGCCCACCTGATATCTGGAATTGGCTAAATTTTGGATTCAACGCCTAAAATAGTTTGAGAAAAGGAATGGACGGATTGGATTTCGAAAAAACTTCATAATGGATCCTATACGTGATGCATGTACATCATATACATTCACCCACCAGCCGTGCACCGGACGGCCGGGACGATCAGCGCACGCTGACCGACTCCTCTCCTTCTCAAATTCGAAACCAGACAGCGTTAACGCTGGCCGACCGATCGTTGGAGTTGTGGTCCACACCGTCCATCAAACGTCGATCCAGACCGTCCATTTGTTCCTAAGGTGACCTTACCAAGACCTAGGTGTCCTTTTTCCCTCGTAAATGTCATCAGATAATCCAAGCCGTTGAAAACAATTGGACGGTGGAACAGAAAACCATGTGGGCCTCATCAAGAAGGCGGAAGTTACATTCCTGACCGAAATTTTCCACTCCATCCAATGGACGGAGTGGATTTCCCAACAAAACGTCACAGTGGACCCCACCATTTCCGCAGCGTCCGCGGTTGCGTCAGCGAAGGAACGGCGCTGGCCCTTTTTGCGGAAGATAGTGGGCCCCACCCGTCAACTGTACGGTCGATCTGATCCGTCCATCGTGTAGAGGGCGTTGAGAACTACAAAACCATGTTGACATTCCTTTCCCATGCGTACACACGTGTGCGGCGGTAGAGGCCAAAAGTGGACTGCCCCGGGACGTTAAAAACTGAGTTTTTTTGTGATTTCTTCTGTGGGCCGTGCTAATGGACCTTCAAAACCACCCATTCCTGACTGAAATTTCGTCCTGAATCTAATGGACGGGGTGGATTTTTCAGAAAACACCTCTGTGGGGCCCACCGATCATGGTTGTGAAAGTTTGTACTCCGAGTTCGTCTACAACTCTGCCACCGATTCCAGCCATCCAGCAGCTATAAAAGTGGAGTTTTGGACGTGGGTAAGGTATTCAGAAATTGGAGGAGCTCCAGATCTATAGCAAGGGAGAGAAGAAAGAGAAGAAAGAGAAGAAAGAAGAGAGAGAAAAATTGGTTTGAAATTCCTTTTATGAATTTTTATTTTCTATTTAATCCATCTGTTTAATGGATTTTATGGGTAACTAATCTCTCAGCTAGGGCTGAGATGAAACCCCTAATTTGAATACCCTTTGTTCTATGTTGATTTACTTTAATTAAATTGATTTGTTTCTTTCCTTAGTGTGCTTGATTGTTTAAAATTCTATACTTCTCCATCTATGAACTTTTGAGTCTATGGATGGATGTGGTTTGGATGCTTTTTCTAGGTGCTTGTATCTGATCATGAACAGGTTCCTGTAGAGGAAGAAACAGGGTGCTTTACTGAACTGAACTGCATATTCCATATGCCCGATTTGGACATGGGATATGTTATTCATGGCATTGCTTGAAGGAATTAGACAATCTGTATGCCCAATTAAGGACACAGATTGTGCTTTCTCTAGATAAGTTGGATCAATCTAATTTAAGGTAAATTAACAGACAAAACAATGGTTAGGATAATTAGGGGTGGATTCGAAAGTCCTAGTGCTCTCTCTGATTGAATTTTCTTCCTTATTCTCAATAGTTATTTTTCCATAGATTTGTGTTAGCCATTTGATCTTTTATTTGTTGAATTAGTTAAGGAGAATCGTGAATTTGAATTGTGACGACCAGTCCCTGTGGATTCGACCTCGGTCTTACCGAGTTTATTACTACATCACAACCCTATACTTGGGGAGTGAACAGAAAGCAAGCCAAAGGGGCCCGAAAAAGTTCCAGAATGCAAGATCACATAGTTCCCGCCATCCGATCAACTCGAAACTTCATACATGTGATGGGGGCCGTAAATAAACCGTACATATCAAATTTCAGCCCTTGGATTACTATGGAAGTACCCCAACGGTCAGATCAGCCCCTTAATTTATTAAGTAGGGCCCGCCTAAGATCTGGATATGCTTAAAACTTGGGTTTAACCTATTAAATGAGGTGTTAAAATGAATGGACGGAGCGGATTATGGATACGAGTACCCGTCGGACCCACACATACATGGCATGTGTATAGTGCATATGTGCACAGGACGCACACCAAAACTTCAAGAGTCGGTCAGCATGCGCTGACCGACCCTTCATCTCAAAAATTTCAAAAATGGCACTTGCCGTTTCCTGTTTTTAAATAGAGACCGTCGGATCGCAGTAGTGGGCCTCACCTATTGTCCAAATGGACAATCCAAGCCGTTCATTCATTCCCTGGGGCATCCATAAGCTACGCCTAGGTGACATAATGGAATAATACAGTGAAGATTGGTTTTTCAACCGTTCAAAAGCGGAACGGATGGTAGAGAAGAAAGTCCTGTGGACCACACCAAAAACAATCCAAAATCAGTCATTTCCAACTGAAATCTCGAGTTTCATTCAATGAACGGTACTGATTTATCAAAGAAGCAACAACGTGGGCCCCACCAACGGTACAGCGGAAGCAATCCGCTACCTCTGTTACGTTACAGCGTCCGGCTGCTGGCAAGTTTTGTGAACAGTTGTGGGCCCCACCCATGGCCTGTACGGCCGATCCAATCCATCCATCTTATAGAGGAGAAAAAACCCTTCAAAACCATGCTGATACTTTACACCCATGCGTGCACACGTGTGCGGTACAGAGGCCACAAACGGACTGCTCCGCAATGTTCAAAACTGACCTCTTCGTGATTTCTTCTCTGGGCCGCGTCAATGGACATTCAAAACCACCCGTTCTTGACTGAAATTTCGTCCTGAATCCAATGGACGGGGTGGATTTTCCAGAAAATACTTCTGTGGGGCTCACCGATCATGGCTGCGAAAATTTGCACTCCATGTCCTGCTACAACTCTGCCACTGACTCCAGCCTTCCAGCAGCTATAAAAGAGGAGTGATGGATGTGGGAAAGGCATTCAGAAACAAGGGGGAGCAGATCCAGAGCTCAGTTGGAAGGAAAAGAAGAAATAAGAAAGAAGAAAAGAGAAGAAAGAGAGAGATGGAGAAATTGGTTTGATGTTCTTTTATGAATTTTATTTATCATCTGTTTAATATGGATTTTATGGGTAACTAATCTCTCAGCTAGGGCTGAGATGAAACCCCTAATTTGAACATCCATTGTTCTATGTTGATTTTACTTTAATTAGATTGATTTGTTTCTTTCCCTAGTGTGCTTGATTGTTTTAAATTCTATACTTCTCCATCTATGAACTTTAATCAGAGTCTATGCATGGATGTGGTCTGGATGCTTATGCTAGGTACTTGTGTCTGATTATGAACAGGTTCCTATAGAGGAAGAGACAGGGTGCTTTAATGAATGGAATATTCCATGTGCCCGACGAAGGACATGGGATATGTTATTCATGGCATTGCTTGAAGGAATTAGACAATCTGTATGCCCGATTAAGGACACAGATTGTGCTTTCTCTAGATAAGTTAGATCAATCTAAATTAAGGTGAATTAACAGACAAAACAAAGGTTAGGATAATTAGGGGTGGATTCGAAAGTCCTAGTGCTCTCTCTGATTGAATTTTCTTCCCTGTTCTCAATAATTATTTTTCCATAAATTGTGTTAGTAAATTGCTTCATTATTTGTTGAATTAGTTAAGAAGAATTGTGAATTTGAATTGTGACGACCAGTCCTCGTGGGATTCGACCTCGATCTTACCGAGTTTATTACTACATCACAACCCTATACTTGGGGAGTGAACACTCAGCCTAATGAGAAAATAAAATAGTTTAAACATTTTAAATAAATGATATAAAAGATTAGAAAATCATGGATTTGCACCATTGATATATATTCTCAAGCGCCTGTGATTTTAAGCATTCAATATCCATTAGATAATGAATTAAAGAAATGTAGCAGGTTGAGAACCTCTCCTATATAGGAAATCTAATTGATCTAGGGTAAGCCTATCCATCAATGCGGATCTCATATGATGGAAACATATAGATCTCATATGATGATAAAAAACTAAACCTAAACAATTGATAACATGCATACACCATTCATCTCATTATAAAAAATTAATTATCAAAACTTAAAGAATTATTAAACCCATGTGCTTCCCTTCTAGCTTGGGCTAGAGGAAACTAGAAAAACAAACTAGAATAGAGAGAGAAAGCAACAAGAAAGAATAAATATCTAAAAGCTTGTAAAGAAAAATAAATTAAAACTATAAAACACTCTAAAAACCCTACATCTGCTTTAGGATGCCTTGAATGATGCTCAGGAATGCCTTGGAAGCCTTATTTGGAAGCCTTATTTATAAGTGGGGAACTCTAACTTTCACACTAAGTTGGAAAACTCTAGAAACCGCCTCAAATTTACACAGTTTGCTAAAATAAACTTCACTCTACATAGTTTCTTAAGATAGACTTCAAAGTTTTAGAATACGCTTTTTAAGGACGATTTCAAGATTCTTCACTTTAAATATTTGATTCTCTTCATTCCTCACTTGGTTTTCTTGGATCTTTGGCAATTGAATTCTTCAATCTTGGTCTCCTAAGATCCATCCCTTGCCTTGGTAATTCTTGAACATCAAATCCATGCTCTTAGCACCCTTTTCAATCCAAGCTCTTAAATTCACCTTGAAACATAAACATGAGTAAAATAGAATATTAAGCTCACTCATGTTCATAAAACCAAGATATAAATAAGGAAAATTATGCAATATTTGAGTCTCAACAGACTCACCCATTGACTATTGGATATAGGGTATATGATACTCACATCCAATAGCTTAAGAACCTCGGCCTTAACCACTTCCTTCACGTTTGGATTTAATTTACATTGTGGTTTCTAGGAAGTCTTCGCATTATCCTCAAGATGAATGCAATGTATACAAATCAAATATTTAATTCCCTTGAGGTCTGCAATCGATCATCTATGGGCTCCTTTATGCTTAATAAGAGTAGAGATAAGCAAACTTTCTTGTTCTTGCTCAAGGTGGGAAGAAATCACCACCAGGTATGTCTCATCTTGACCTAAATAGACATATTTCAAATCAGATGGTAAAGGTTTTAGGTCAAGCTTCAATGCTTTGAGGTTAGACGATAGAGGTACTATATCAGTTTGGGGTAATTCTTCAAATTGTAGCCTCCACCAGTTAACTTCAAGTACCGGCACAATATCAAGCATGATACCCGTCTCCCCAATCATATCATCATCTAAATTATGGGAGTGGGCCAAGCATGTCTTTAGAGAGTCAGAGGATAAGGTTAGAAGTGTTCTATCTTCCACGAAAGAATCAATCATGTTAATGTCATGGGTATCGTCATCATCCTCTACCTGTTTGCTCATATTGAAAAAGATATTGAGCTCCAATGTCATATTTCCTAAAGGCAAATTCATGACTTCATTCCTACAATTAATGATTGCATTTGATGTAGCAAGGAATGAGCGACCAAAGATGACGGGAATTTGAGTGCTCATGTCCACGATGGGTTGACTATCCAGGATGATAAAATCTATAATAGAATTTGTCAACCTGGACCAACGCATCCTCAATTATCCATCTCGGTACACGAACTGAGCGATCAGCAAGTTGTAATGTGGTCTGGGTGGGTTTTAATTCACCTAAACCCATTTGTTCGTAAACTGAGTAAGGGATCAGATTTACGTTTGCTCCTAAGTCAAGAAGTACGTGCCCAATCTGGTAGTTCCCAGTTACGCAAGCGATGGTTGGGCTACAGGGATCTTTGTATTTCTATGGCACATTTTGCTTTAAGATGACACTCACTTTTTCTGTTAAAAATATTTTCTTTTGGATGTTTTGCCATCTTTTGGCCATACATAAATCTTTAAAAAATTCGGCATATGAAGGTATTTGTTTAACAACATCCAGTAGAGGAATGTTGACCTTCACTTGCTTAAGCACCTCTAGGATGTCTTGAGAGTTAGAGAGAGGTTTTGGTGCTATCAACTGTTAGGGGAATGGAGTAACTGGTTTGCTTTGAAATTCCGGTTCTACCTCATGTGGAGCATCGCTAGGTCTATCAGTCTTATTTAAATCCGGGTCCTTAGGCTTCTTAGCCCTTACTGAAATAGATTTGTCAATTATCTTCCCACTCCTAAGAGTGGTGATAGACATAGCTTGTTCCATTGGATTTGAAGAGCTTAGTTCACTAACTCCGTATTGTGGTTTAGGATTGGGGATAGGTTGGGCTGTGTAACACCCCGGATTTTCGCTACTTTGAATTTGCCAAAAATCCTTTAATTTTTTTTGTAATAACTAGCCACGTCATCACTTACAGACCATTGATGCTCGAGGAGAGCTTATACGCGGTTGGTACCAATAAAGAACCGTACAAATAAGATTGATAAACCGTAGAAAACCAATTAACCCAACCGATCACTAAAACATCAAGTTTATCTCCATGATTTGTTCACATAGGGCCCAAATCTAACCGATTTATTACTAATTAATCAAGATAATCGTAACTAAATTAAAATATCTACCCGAAGCCGAGTCAGATAAGGGTCAAACCTTAATTAATAAACCAAATCAACCTAGTTACTCTTTTAGCTTAAAACCGATGGTTTAGGGTGATTATGACCGAATCACCATTTTCACTAATTTTGAATAGGCCATATTGTGAACTTAGTTAATCCATACCTCAATAACTGCACCCATAAAATCTCCCTACCCAATTTATTCCAGAAGTGTTATGATTACCCGAACAAGCTCTAGACTGCTCGTTAGTGGGCCGCTAGTTTCGAAATTATAGAGTAATGTCCATCTCACAGGGCTTGGGGTCCTTCGTGGTAAATCAACCCAAAAGATGCCTTGAAACAGATGATTTGCCGTCCAGTCGGCACTTGTAAAATGCAACTCTCACAAGTATTAGCCAAAAATCTGAATTTTAAAACAAATGGCCCCGCCACTTAAGGTAATAAATTAGGACATTTTAGCCATCGGATTCCACCCAAATTCGCACCATAGGTTGAAGATATTTCTCTGCACTCGTCCGTAAAATCTGACCGTTGATCGAGGATCGGTACCGTTGATCACAAACCGGGTCATTCCGGTAAAACCCCGCATCTGTTTGCCATCAAACTTTACCCAACCCTTTATTAGGCCATAGGCACCTATTCCATGAATTAGATGGGCTAGGGGCCCATCAAGGCAGCCCCGATGATAAAACATGAGATCACAGGGCCATTAGGGGAATTACACTAAACTCTAGGGCCAACTGAAATAATTCTGGACATATAAAAGTCCAGATCTCTCTCTCTCCCATAAACCCCAGTAGCTGAGAGAGAGAGAGAGAGCAAGGGAGGAGAGAGAAAGAGGATTTTTGGGTGTTCATTTGATCTTGGTGCTTGGGAGTTGGGAATCCCAGCACCTACACCTCCCTCTTGCCAGAAAACGCCAACCCAAATTTCCGTTGGAGCGAGATTCCACCCAATCTAAGGTAAGATAGTGCTCCAAATCATGTTTCCTTTCATTCTAGTTACATGCATGCAATTTACCCCTACTCCATGCAATACAAGGCCCCGACACATCGAGCTTGTGGACCCAACGATGCTAGGACGATCTCAGCAACTTTCGGTCAACAATAGGTGCGGACCATTACCTTTAGGTGGCTGATTATCGCGCCTAGTGTAGGTTTAATGAATGTGTGTGGTGCAATGTTAGTGCATGTTGCTGAAATTTCATTTGGATTGCATGAATGAGATAATATACTAGGAATTGTTAAAATTATGGGAAGGGGTTTGACCCTAATACCCCCAAATATGTGACTTGTTGATTTGCATGCTCATGTATGGTACAAATATTTAATTTTTTCCAAAATATTGTTGATTGGTTGTTGATTTCCTGATTAAGTGTTAATTATTCTTGGAATGAGGGCATGAAATGTTGTAAATTGTTGATTAGTGGTTGATTTCCTGATTTTATGATTAATTGTGCTTGGGTGAAGGCATGGAATGTTGTAAATTAGTTTACTGGTTGAGTTACTTGCCTTAATATTCGATGTACGGCTGAATTGAGTGCTTCATGATTGATCTATGAAAGATAAACTTCGGTGTATTGTTATATGACTGCCCATGTGATATATAGGCTAGATTAGGATATGCATAATCTGTAAATCTGGGTGGAGCTTTGCATGTTGTTGTCCATCTTATTACAATTGTTGGAATATGTTGAACATGATCCTCGTAGTTTGGTGAAGATTGGTGTATTGTTATCCATATACTTAGAATGTTGGATTTTGTTGCCATTTGTGAAATTTATTTCTGAATTTACTGAATTTATGTTATCCATCTATGAACTTGTCCTCTCATGGATTGGCCGATAACTGGAAATTATTTGGGAATCCCATCGTTGGATCTGCCCACGGGTAAATCTAGCCCGACTAGTTAAGCTGTAAATTATCTCAGGCCGTTCAGTTTATAGTTCAACTTGTGGGGGCATATTGACTCTTAGGTCGGCAATCCTTGTACGTTAACCATGTTTGATCACGCCTGTATAACCTGAAGTACCTTCAGACCTTTGTGCCCACTATTAATTGTAATTTACGGCCCACAAGACTCATGAACCGAGGATGGTGGTATGGGACATTATGCCCATGTTGTTGGCCTACGCTGGGGTGACGAGCCTCCCCGTAGTGACCAGTGAGCACCTAGACTTGTGAGCCGGGGACAGTGGTATGGGACATTGTGCCCGTGTTGTCAGCCTATGCTGAGGTGACGACCTCCCCATAATGACCGCGAGTAGGACATTTAAGTCTCAATTATTTACATCGTTGATTATACTTCTTGTCGTATTGACGACCCCATATAGGGCTAAGGGTCACAAGAGTCGCATGACCACGGCTCCTGAGCCGAGCGATCAGGTTAGAGCAATAACTCCACTAAGGGTATTCCAGTTTCCCCAACTTGCTGGATGAATGAACCTAATTAACCAACTAGGCTAACATATTTCATACATTGCATTATTATTATGGCGATTATGCAGTCGAGGTCACAAATTGAGGGAGTGTTGATCATTGCGAACGTGAGATGTCATCCCTTGAGGGAGCTTTGGTGGTGAGGAGCATGCATCATATCATAACTATGCATTTGCATTAACAATAGTATCTAGGTTTCTATGTTGTCTGCTTTCATTAAATGTATTCTATGCATGATAATTTATGTGGCTTATTGCTAATGGTACCACTGAGTTAACTACTCACTCCCACTCTGGGACGGTGTTCTAAAACACCAACCAGAATCTGGTATAGATGTAGGTACCTTGGAGCGGGACGCGCTGAACGATGTCAGTGCAGACGACGACGAGGAGCGACGCATTCCCAGACTTTGGCGGTTTCTTCTATTTTATAGTTGGATGGTCGTGGGACATGGGCCAGGGCCCTAGTCATTTTGGGATATTTATCTGGGTGGGTCTAGTTCCCGATGGGATTTTCTTGGTACTGTATTTTGGATATCTTACATGTTTAGCGGCCCGTATTTACATGTTATGATATTCTCATGCTTATGATTTGCTAAACTCGTCATTGCTTATAAATAAACCCAAATGCATTGGATTCTGGAGCCCATTAGGGCACACGTGGCACCCGATAATTCGAGAGCTGAGTTCCCACTCGACCCCTAAATTTCAGGGCGTTACAGGCTGGAAGCATCCCTTTCTCCATAACCGTAACACGTAAGTCTATCTTTTGTATAGCCTTTGTGAGTTCTTGTAAGGCTTGAAGAGTACTTTGCTGGATGAGCTCTTGAGGATTTTGAACCAATTCCTCTTGAGGTTTCCCTTGGTTTAAGAATTGATTAGGGATTCCTTGAGGTGTAACAAATTGCCTATTCCTCCAACTGAAATTTGGATGATTTCTCCACCTGAAGTTGTATGTGTTTGAAGTGAGTCCTTTGAAAGGCCTTTGGTAGTTGTTTACGGCATTTGATTACTCATCAGTATTTCTTGAAACACAGGTATTGTTTGGTAATTTTCAATTGTATGAATGTTGCAAGCACAAATACTGCAGATAACTTCCTTATCCTTATCCTTCTTAAGTTCCATCGCCTCGAGTTTCTTTATGAGATTGGCTACTTTAGCGTTGATATCTTCCTCCTCTTTCAAAAGATATATTCCACCTCTCTCCTTTGATTGAGTAGGCTTAGACATGATGCTCGTTCTTGGAGAGATGTCCCATGATTGTTCGGTTTCAACAAGTTCATCAAAGTAGTCACACACTTCATCAACATCTTTGTTCAGGAATTCCCCATTGCACATCGTCTCAACAAATTGGCGTATGGAAGATGTCAGTCCTTCATGGAAAAAATTTGCTATGCGTCACATTTCAAAACCGTGTTGTGGGCATGAACTAACAAGATCCTTGAACCGCTCCCAACATTGAAAGAATGTTTCATCTTCCCTTTGGGTGATGTTCATGATTGACTTTTTGATGGTGTTCGTTTTATGATATGAGACTAATTTCTTTATGAACTCCCTTGTCATGTCATTCCATCTGCCAATAGATTGTGGACGTAGTGAATGTAATCACATCTTAGCCTTTTTTTTAAGGAGAAAGGAAAGAGTTTCAGCCGGATTGTGTCCTTAGACACATTAAGAAAGTATAAAGTGGCTATGATCTCATCAAAGTCTTTTAAGAGTAAATATGGATTTTCAGATTCAAGCCCAAGGAACTTTAAAAAGAGTGGGATCACTCCTGGCTTGATGTCTATGTTTCCTGTATTTTTTGGAAAGACCATACAGGAAGGGGTTCTCACCCTCGTCGGTTGTAAATAGTCTCGTAAAGTATGAGGCGGGGGTACTTGTGCACCTCGTTTTCATCATGGATTTTCGCAACCCTAGGTTGGGGTGGATTTGGATGTTGATTGGCAGTCATAACTTTAGTTAACTTTATGGATCTCGAGTGGTGTCTAATCCTGTGATGGATAAATAACCCCTCAACCAATCCTCCTTCACTCAAGAGACATCGAGTGTTACCACGGACCAACTTGGGCATGAAACACTCTCAGCCCTCAATTTCAGAATCTAAGTTAAACCTAAAAAGAAAGAGGGAAATAGAAAGAGAGAGAATTAGAAGGAAGTTACCAAATTAGATGTTTCTATATAAAGATCCTGCAAAACAGAAAAACAAATTAATTTTTAAAAACAAATTAGGAAAGTAAGTTGGTTTCTAAAAAAAATTAGGAAAGTTTCTAACCTAAAAAATGGAAAGTAAGTTAGTTTATAAAAAATAAATTAAGAAAGTTTCTAATCTAGTAATAGAAAGTAAGTTAGTTTATAAAAATAATTCAAAAAAACCCTAATCTAAAAATAGAAAGTAAATAAATCTTAATCTTAACCTAATTCCAAAACTAGTTTATCTCATAAAAATGCAACAGTTAATCCCCGGCAACGGTGCCAAAAACTTGTTCACAACCCCAAGTGTAGGGTCACAATGTAGTAATAATCTCGGTGAGACTGAGGTCAAATCCACAGGGACTAATCTTATGTGTATTTTGAAAGCAACTAGAAGTAGAACTAGAAGAAGATGTGAACCTAAATCTGAAATTGTAGAGAGAGTAGTTGTGAACTGTTTAATTAAAACTTGTAAATTTAAAGATGGGAATAAGGGTTTCCAAGGATCCACTTGTAGCTTCTCAGGATACTATTGTGCATGATTCAAGGACACGACTGGAATCAGAGTCTATCTTATCCAGTTAGAAGAAGAGACGATCAGATCTCTGAACTTCTCATGAATCTAGTCCTCAAAGAAGGAGAATTAGGAAGATTGGAAGGGATTCTGTCCCCTAACCATACCCATGGGATGATGGCAAAAAACAGGATTTACCAATCCAACAATCTCGAAATAGAAAAGGAAGATATTCAAAGTTATTGCAGATCTATTGTAATTTACCACAACAAACCATTAAAAATTGAAAATATTCCTTCTAATCAAACTAGAATCTAAGAGAGTTCAACCAAAACATGAATCAAAGCAAAGCAAACATCTCAATCACGCTACAAGCTTCACCTCTTAGCCATAGCTATGAGGTTTAGCCAACCATAGACATGATTGGATCTAAAACCCTATAAGAAGCATGAAAACTAAGGAAGAAAGGAGGAAAAACGCTTGGCGATGGTTCTCCACCCTTGTGCTTTGCTCCTCCAAACCTTAAATGATGCCCAAGGATGCCCTAGGAACTCCTATTTATAAATGGGGAACTCCAATCTCCAAACCGACCTTGAAATTTTTGAAAACCACCTCAAATTTACGCACTCCACGTAATTCTACGTAACTTTGCATAACTTGTTCGATGACATCGAACTGCCTTCGATGTCATCGAAGGTGTCTTGAATACATGCATTTTTCGCGCTGCATAACTTCGTCCGGACTGCGTAACCTTCTATGTCATCGAACCTATCTTCGATGTCATCGAGGGTGTCTTCGATGTCATTGAGTGGTGTTTGAGGAATCGTGAATGCGTCCAAAACAGTTTGGTGAGTTAATCCAATTTCTTCAATAAATTCGATGCCATCGAAGAGACTTCAATGTCATTGAGCAGGTTTTTGATATCATTGAGGAGACCTTCGAGTAATCTAACATTGTGGCCAATATGCCCAGTGACTAACTCGACTTTCATTCATAAATTCGATGTCATCGACCCGTGTTCGATGTCATCAAATGGTATCGTCGATGTCATCGAACGGTGGTCAATGACACAGTTAATGTGAATTCTGCACTTGTTCTTTCGATTTCTTTCCTTGTCCACTTGGTTTTCTTGAATCTTTGGACCTCGAAATCTTCAATCTTTGTCTCCTAAGAACCATTATTTGCCTTGGCGTTCTTTGAGCATAAAATCCATGCTTTTAGCACCTTTTCCAATCCAAGCTCTTAAATTCACCTTGCGACACAAACATGAGTAAAATGGGACATTAAGCAGTATCATATTCATAAAACCAAGATATAAATGGGTGATAATATGCAATATTTGACCCTCAACACATACACCGCCGGTGCAGAGAGTTCTGCTTCCCTTAATGATGAGACTTCTGTGATTTGAGGGAAGATTTGGGGGCAGGCAATATGATGTTGATCGGCGAAATGGCTAGTAGCTCGCGAGGAAGAGGGAAGTAGTTAGCACTGAAGGACTTAAAGATATTGCCCACTGGCGAGTAGTTGAATTCTCTATAGTCAAGTGGTTCTTCTTCTATGGAGTGGCCACTAGATCAGGTGGAGTAGACATATTTTACTGTGCTTCCTAACTAGTCGTTGCAACATCACTTATGGCGTTATCATCCCCACCGATGTTCACTTCTCCCTCTTCCTCCAAGTTGTCACCCTCAAAAGAGTCGCTCTCATCAGTCGAGCTGCTATTAGAGGATGACTCTTCATTCTCGCTCTCCGCAGATAAAGTTTCCTCAGTCGAGCTGCTGTTAGAGGATGACTCGTCATTCTCGCTCTCCGCTGATGAAGTTTCCTCAGCCGATTCCTCAACAAGTATCTGTTTGCCCTTACGGGAAAGGCCGACCTCGCTTGCTTGTACCTACACTTCCATGGGGGTAGGGGAGATGCCTTTTGTCTCTGTGGTACTTGAGGGGAGCAGGACTGTGTTTGATAGTGGGTTATTTGAGATGAAAAGTTTTGTCGAGCTGACCTCAACAAAGGCGATGCGACTGAAGAGGCAACTCTGTTCTCAGCATCCCCCACAATCTCCCTAGTGGGAGTATAGATGGCAATCGTCAGTGTTGGGGGAGTTAGCTCAGTACCCCTCTTTGGTGGGGTTGGGGTTGCAGCTGCAGCAGGTTGCTCACCCAACCTCTTAAGAACATCCAAAGGAGTCCCATAAGCAATCTGTCCTTCCAGAGTATTGGCCGGCTTTACTTGTTGAATGGGCTTCTCCAGTGAGATCTTTAGGCACAATTGGCCAAGGGCGTGATCTCTCTCCACTATATAGTTAATCCCCTATTCTGGCTTGTAATTCCTTAATCTTGGAGGAGGCACACAGACTGGATAATTTACAGAATGGCAATGGCAGACAAGAAAGAATTGATGTATCCACCAACGCATCTAGCAATAGGATGCTCGAACAGAGTGATTCTAGTTAGGAAGGACGAAATGGGAGTTTGTGCGCACAATCAGAAGTTGCTTCCATATGAGCGCACAGTTATATAGGCATACTCCATAGCTCCTCATTATGTGGGTCATGACTCTGCCATCTTTTGGGACCGTCCGATCAAAACCAAACTGGCGTGCGAACCTACTTGGGTAGTAGAGATCGTGTTGGAATTCACTACCCTCCCTCAGCGAAAGACTGCTTGACCTAAAGCAGATAAAAAATATGTGTTCTCTCGGAGACAATGAGTTATCATCTATAACATCTTTGTCTTCGACAATATTAGAAAGTGGAAATTGGAAGAAGACAATTGATTTTGTTTTCTCGATCTTATCCACGACCCTGTTGTATGTCTTCTTTATCATTTTGTGTCCTTGATAATGTCATCATGGAAGACGATCTGGGTTCACGTATTCTTTCTCTGGCTTGTCATTGGTCCATGGGAAATACATGCCAAGCAACCTCGTAAAGTTGTGCCAAGGCATATAAGCCAAAGACACTCCAACTGATTGGCTTTTACCATGCGTAGCCACGTCGCTGGAAGCGCGATATAGTGAACGGATGACTGGAGATGCCAATGAATATTTTCGGCCCTCTGTCATCGCTCCCACTACCACAAATAGGGTCGGTTGGATGTCATCGACCCATTCGGAGCTGGGAAGCACTATAAGACTAAGCCAGTAGGTTAGGAAGGCGGACAGCTCGTCGAAGGCACTATACTCAGTAGGTCCCTTGATATTATGTTGAAGGCCCTCAAGGTCTTACGAATGGGTTCCCACAAAGCTATAAAGCTAACAGAATAATTTTATTATTAAAAAGGGGGATGATAAAGAAACATGTAGAAAATTCAAGAAAGATAAAAGGGAATAGAATACATACCATAAATCTCGAGTGAAATGGGCAAGCCAGGTGAGGTGCGGGATTTTGCGAATGTCGAGGAATTTCGACATCTTCCTAAAGAGCTCGATAGTCGTCTTTGAGACCTTCAGTTAGCAGTTGGTGGGTGAAAAGTGCGCAAATTTCACATTAGTAGGCATTTAGGATAGTTTGCTTATACTCTATTGAGTTTCATTTTGGGTTAACCCATTTTATGATGAGATCCGTACAAAAGCTTTAAAATTCCTTCTTCCAGGTACTATCTTTCCAACACCATCTCATTTATTTTTGTTGCCTCTTTTACATTACATGCTTATTTCTTATACATTGAGGAGAATGTAGAATTTTTATGGGGGTGTGGGGGATTAGGTAACCTAATTAGTGTTTTACTCAGTTTTAGGCAAAAATTTTGAAAATTTCTCAATATTTTCAGGTTGAAATATGTTTGGGAAGTGCTCTGTGTATGATAAGATAGAGATTGAATTTTGGATTGTTGGAGTTTGATCATCTAAGTAATCTACCACTTAAGTTCTTGTGCATAATTATTTTAGAGGTAGTTTGAATATCATGTTAATCTAGATCACAGGAGACATTCAATTTGTCTTCTGTAAGACATGCTAGAAGTTCTGATTGTTACTATGTGAATCATTGATAGATGGTGAGAATCGAGTCTGGAGAATTTTATCCACCTTAAAAGAAGAAAAGAACTTGTTAAAAAATAGGAGATCGACAAAGAGGTCATGAAAAAAATGAAAAGAATGAAAAATGTCGAAAAGAATGCAAAAATAAAGAATGGATAAAAATTGACCGTCGATATAAAATCAAAAACTGGAAAAAGAAGGAGAAGGGGATGAGTTCGGAATCAGTATTTGAGTTCACACCAATCTTGAAGTGATGAGCATGGCTAACATTATGAAACGATAGTATTTGTACGGAAAGTAAGTTGATTTTCACTGAGCACATTGAAAAATATGGTATATAGACCTATACTCTGATTTGATTGACAAAGAACTTACTTAATTGGTTAACTATGTGATTTGGCTCTAGGGTTTTTAAATCTCACTTTTGTATCTTGTCTCTACCTATTCATACTTGAGTAAATAAAAGATTGTTTTCCTAAAAAGTTTTAAACTGAGATAGAAGATTATTTTTCGCATATTTTGCTCGGGACTAGTAAAATGCTAGTTGGGAGTTGTGTTGAGGGTCAAATATTGCATATTATCCCCCATTTATCTCTTGGTTTTACAAACATAATATGGTTTAATGGTATATTTTACATGTGTTTGTGTTGCAAGGTGAATTTAAGAGCTTGGATTGAAAAGAATGCTTAAAGCATGAATTTAGTGCTCAAAAGTCACCAAGGCAAAAAATGGACCTGTGGAGACCAAGATTGAAGATTTTAAGGTCCCAAGATCCAAGAAAACTAAGTGGAGAAGGAAGGAAGTCAAAAGAACAAGCGCAGAAATCACAAAGACTGTGCCATCGAGAACCGTTCGATGAGATCGAGCACTGGTCGATTACATCGAATTTATGAGGGAAAATCGAGTTAGTTGCTGACATATTGGGTGCATTTCTCGATCAATCGAAGACATGTTCGATGACTTGAGAGAAGGTGATCAATTACATCGAAGACTGCTCGATGGCATCGAATTTATTGAAGAAATTAAAGCAACTTGCTGGACTGTTTTGGACACATTCTCGATGAGTTGAAAACCTGTTCGATGAATCGAAGCTTTGTTCAATGACATCGAAGGACGATTCGATGACACAAAGACTTACACAGTGCGAAAGAGAGAAAAGGCACGACTTTCAAATTCAAACCCCTTCAATGACATCGAACCGGTTATGTAGTGTTTACGCGGACTGGGTAAATTTGATCCAATTTTGCAGAATTAGACTTATAAATAGAAGTTTCCTAAGTCTTTCTAGGATATCTAGGGTTTGGAGAGGTAGAATAAAAGGGTGGAGCCGCTTCCTAAGAGTTCTTCTTCCATTCTTCTTAGTTTTTAATGCTTTCTTCTAGGGTTTTTAATTCAATCATGTCTATGGTTGGCTAGATCCCTTAGCTAGGGCTAAGGGGTGAAGCTTGTAGCATGGTTGAGATGTTTTTCTTGTTTGATTCTTGTTATTGTTAAACTCATTTGATTCTAGTTTGATATTTAAGGAATACTTTTAGTTTTTAATGGTTTGTTGTGACTTAAATTATAATAGATCTGCAATAGCTTGAAGTATCTTCTTTTTCTGTTTGGAGTTTGTGAAAATAAAAAATCTTGTTGCTCTCCATCGTCCCTAGGGCATGGCTAAGTGATGGAATCCCTTCTATTCTTCACAATTCTCCTATGTTGGTTGTTAGATCAGTATACCTTGTTGTCTACCATAGTCTCCTGGGCATGGTTAGGTGATGGAATCTCTTCCAATCTTTACAACTGTCATTCATTGAGAATTAGGTCAATGGAAGTTCAGATATGAGTTAATTGAATATCTTCCAATTGGATAGGATAGGACTCGAATTCCAATTGAGTGCCTTGAATCAAATAAGGAAACATCCTAATTACTACAAGTGGATCCCTAGAAACCCTAGTTCCCACCTTTAATTTCTTAAGTTTTTAAATTCAACATCTTACAATTACTCCCTACTTTCCTAATTTAGGTTAGATCTTCTCCTAGTTTTGATTATAATTACTCTTAGAATAGACACACAAGATTAGTCCCTGTGGATTCAACCTCAATTTTACTGAGATTATTACTACATCGTGACCCTACACTTGGGGTTGTGAATAGTAAAAACCCTCTGACCACTCTAACTGACCTACTTAACCGAGCCTAAAAGTAATCAAACGTGGAGGAGCTCTTCCGCTCTTGAAGAGCTACTCGTGGCGAAAATGACTCAACTAAGGACATGAAGCGAAAAGAGGAAGGGGAGTCGTTTGCCCCTAATAACAAGAGGAAAAATGAGGACGACTAGAGCAAGGGCTGTCGTATAAGCCAATGAGCTATCACACATCCTCTGGGCATATCGAATGATAGCCTAGACTACGACGGAAGAAACTCCATTCTCTCTGGCCTTCAGCACAGAAGCGGTCAACCTAGTGGAGATCGGAGTACCTTCAACACGCACTGAGCTATTCGACCCAGCGAAATAATGAACAAATGACTTTAAGTCTCGATCTGATTAAGGAACCAAGGGAAAGAGCACAATTGAAGGTCATCGCTTACCAACACAGAGTTGCTCGACATTATAACTTAAAGAGTCAAGATACGCATATTTCAAACAAGAGACCTAGTGTAATGCCCCGGTTTTCAGAACCCGAGTATGAAACTCGTTTCCTAAAAACCCGAGAGTTAATTAATTAGAAATTTAGCAATTTATCAAAATCAGAGTGCGATAGCATAAACCAAGCATAGGTAAACCTCATATAATCGAATATCAAAATCCGGGTCCACTCAGCTGGGGACCCTAAGTACAAAACTCAAAGTTTCAAATGTATCAAGACAAATAGAAGGGAAATAACTGCAACTACTGAAGAAGTTCATAGTACTATGACGCCTCTTGACGCAGCTCTTCCTTATAGTATTCCTCCTCCAATCCTATTGCAACGGCGTCGGGACCCGCACCATAGCTGTCCTCGCCTAGACCTACATTCTCTGTATGGTTGAATATTCGATGAATGAGTGGCCAACTCAATGTGATTTTCCCTCAAGATTACAACCACCGCCTTAGCTAAGTATGGTTAAAAACGACAAGGCAACCAAAACAATTCATAATGCAGTCTTGCTTAAATGCATGGATGCGTGAATGAACATCGACGATGCTTATCTCGGACTTGGGCTCGTCACCCATGCATAAGGCCGGTCACCAGCGTAGCACATCACGTACAACATAATGACCAAGTCATCATATATCACGTACGTGGGTCGATAGTCGACGGTCTGGGAGCTAGCGAAACGATACCCCACTAAGCCTAAAGGCATGTGCTACAACATCTAGAATTAGCCACCCATCATCGCTCGTATGCTATGAATGCATAATTAGCTAAACCTTTATTATTCTAATTACAACTAGCCAATTTAGGTAAACTCAAAGGTCACTACGCGGGGTTCGTCACCCAGCGTAGGCCGACAGCTTGGGCATAGTGTCCCATTCCCACCATCCTCGGCTCATGAGATTTCACACCTTAAGATGTTCTATGGATACCCATCGACCAGTGGCCAATCAAATTCAATACGTTAAAATTACCATCACATGTGTATATGAGAATGAACCATCGAAGCCACGCGGGGCAAATATCAAATCATGGGACAAGTACTAAATTGAAGCGGTAAAAGGTTGCACATAATATTAAATCAAAACGGTAAAGGGATTAGGTAGGGTAGTGTTAAATCAGAGTGGTTAAAGAAGTCATTCCCAAGCCACATAAGAAGCATGACCTATGAATGGTAAACCCACATTAGTGTTCCATACCCCAGATAACCTCCCAGTCTAGGGTTCATCTCTTAACACGTTCCATCTTGTTACATCCTAAGTGTAGGTTCACATACATAAGAGGGATTGCCCACCAATAAGTGTAGTGAATTGAGATCCATAAGCGACTCACAACAATTCATGTGAAAGCATATAGTAATAGCATGCCAGACATATGTTAAGCATTTAATTCATAATTATCGTAATAGTTCGTGATATGAACTATCAATTGAAATTTAAATGGAAGCTATCATGTAAGCAACTATTGCATGCAATCATGGTTCACAACTATCAACTACAATTCAAATATAAGTCATGTCTTAAGAATTGATAACTAATATAAGAGATTGCATGCTATAAGAGAACATTTGTGATTCCATTAAAGACTATTCCTTAAACTAATTTGGAAATGGAAAGCTTAAGGGGAAAAAGTCATCACCTTACTAGTGGAGCTACTTGATTATGGGAGTAAGTGATGTAAAGGGATCCCAATCCTTTGGTGTCTAGCCTTTGCCTTCTAGTTATTGCTAAGCCCGTCCTTAGCCTGACAGAGGGAGTTTCGTTCTCATGAGTCTAGTAAGGCAAGGCCAACTATCACATGTCTAAGTTGTATACTAATTTATATATATACATGTGTTTTCTGTTTAAAAACTGATGAATAGAGTTTATTAACCTTGGGTCTCAATCGATTCCCCATGAAGGGTTATTACTAACATGTAAGTCTAGTGTTACATGGATGGTTGAGACCTGCAAATCTCTTGCTTCAAAACCAAGAGGAGCCCGACCCATCTGGCTCGAGTTGACTTGGTTGGAGTCGGCTCTATGAATGGAGCACATACATGGTTAGGGCCTGGGTCCCCGACTATCGACCATTCATGAGTTGAGTCAAGCCAAACTGGGTCAGTCGGGAGAGCTCGTTGCCGGTTTAATGACCCACCAGCAGCGGTTACGACTCCAATAGGCCCAACGGCCCATTAGCCAAGTTCAGCTCTGACTTGGCCCAACATTTGCTGCCGACCGAGTTCAACCCTGTCTTGGCCCAGCACTTGCTGTAAACCAAGTTCAGCTGAGGTTGTCTCCCTTACTCGGTTGTATCAGCTGAGTTGGTCCGGCAATACTGTGCGGAGGTGGGCCAACACGAGTTGGGTCAGAGCCATGGCTTTGGGCTGTAGTTGCTGTCACGGCCTGGAGAGCTGGTTGGCTTCTCCTGTTGCTGTTAATTCTTGCCCGCATAGGTTGCTGTCCGGAGCTAAGTGGGCGAACCCATTTATCTAATGCAGGGGGGTTCGGACGTTACTTGGACTATCTTCAGTGCCTGCTGAGTCGACTCAGTGTCTTGCACAGTCACGACAACGGCCTAGCTATCGTTAAACCTGTGTATTTCGATCCTAACATTTAGAACCATGTATACTTCAGTGAGTTAATCCAAAAACTGAGTTGTTTGATCCGTCACCTGATGGAAATAGCTCATATTTCTCCTTCAGTGCATAAGCCTAAAAGGGAAATGGTCGCAAGGTGACTCAGGGATCGAGTCGCACCCTGCAGCTCAGCTAATCGGACCGTCCATTTTTGCTTGGATTCGAACGGGGCGGATGGTCACGAGTGTCACTCTCACCTTCCTTTCTGTTGGCCTGGCCGACTCAGGACTTAGCCCAACTGAGTCCAAACGAGTTAGCCCATTGGCCTGGTGTAGTGCGGCACCCCAACCTTCTGTTGGTTTTTCCTCTCCTTTTATCCTCTCCTATTCTCTCTCTGTAACACCCCATATTTTTCGATACTCGAGTGTTACCATTCAAATCAAATCCAACATGAGGGTGTGTGAGAACATGTATAATCTATAACTAACAGACCGTGTGATTGCTCACGAATTGTCGTATTAACCTTCTGATTTGATATAAATCTACCCTAGATTGACCCTCAACTTCTCAAATGCGGGATTATATCATCGACGATTATTTAAACCAAATCTGCCTAGTATAGCATACGATATCACACCTAAACACCTTACATTGATCCAGGTACAAGATTAAACAACTTCTCAATTCTGATCCTATGATCGACTTGAACAATCTTCATCTTAGCCATGGAATAGGGCCAATCATGCAATTGACGTTGAGGTCAGCCTATAAATCCAATCATACATCTACCTGATTGTCAAGAATGCTTTTCATCCATAGGGTGAGTCATCTGTATGTTAATTTGCAAAATGGAACATCACATCATTAGAAAAACATATTTTTAGAATATTTAATCTCCCTTAAAAACAAATCTAACAAACCATCTTAGACTTAGGACCTGAATCACGAGATTCGCTGTACATCAAATCCACAACTTCCCATGGGTTGACACCTACTTACACAACATAGTCAGTGAATTGTACAAGCAACAGTTAAAGTCCATCCATATTAGCTTGGGGATGCTTAGAAACATCGATGCTCAGGCTAGGAAATTATTCGACTGTTAAATAGTTGGTAACCATTAGTTAGGCCACAAAATCAAACTGTATGGTCCACCTGAGTGTGGGATCTGCCCCATCTCCGATTAGATGACACAATTTGACCCATGTGGCATCATGATCGGAGCGGATTTCATCAAGCAGTACAGTGGACCCCACTTTTAACTAGTGTGCACATGAATTATGTGTGCACCCGCTAAGCACCATACACGGAGTCGGGTCAAACCAAGTTTGACCCGATGAATTGCTAAAGAAGGAAACTTCCTTCTTTTTTTGCTTCCCGCCTACGGACATTTGAACTGTAGTTCGCTGCTAACAATCGTGACCCACCATCCGATCATGTTTGGATGATCCAAACCGTCCATCATGATCAGGCTAAAATTTAAACCAAACCCTCACTACTCCCGCCTGTGGATACACATGTACACGTGCACAATCTCAGGCAAAAAGGAGTGCATGGAAGAGCGATTCTAAAAATAGAAACCGTCAGTTAACAGGTTGGCTATCCGCATGCGGAATCCTCTTTCAATCTTAGCCCTCCACCTCAGTGGATCTCCGCCTTACAATCTAAGCCGATGTTAGGGCTTCCATCGCAATGAAAAATCCATCACATATTGAAACCGAAACTCATTAAGTGAGAACGCTAATGACATCACATCTAATGAGCCCCACCATAATCATTGATCAAATCCACACTATCCATTGGCATCAAATCACCAGATTAGCCACCTATTGAGAATCCGTCATTATAGAGGAGATCATCTTCTCTGTTTAACCGTAAATACCATCATTGATGGGTGGGCTCCATCCTCTAATCAGAAGCGTTCATCTGGTGGCCCACAACACCATATGATCATTCATAACAACAGATTGTGACCCTGCAAACCATGTCTATCAAGATCAACCAATAACCAGGTAAATAAACCAAATGCACAACTTGAATTAGAACCGAACTTGAGACTAATCCCGTGATTAGTTAGGTTCAAAGCTTCTAGGAATAAATTAATAGAGCCCAATAAAAGGATTCCTTTTAGGACAACCCTTTCGGAAATAGAAAGAAAAATAGAAAAGAGAGAAAGGGCGTCATTTTTATTGCAGCATCGGGTGGGGTCGACTCGGTTCAAGTCGCGGCAGAGTCCAGATTCTGCCTAGATGAGCGGTGAGAGAGAGAAGTAGAGAGGAAGGAGTGGAAGGAGACAGAAAAAGAGAGATCATGTGGTGTCACACCAGCTCGAATTGAGTTGAGTCTGCACCAAGTCGGGTCGAGTTCTTAATGAGTTTGGACCGAGCTAAGTCAGTTTGGAGGCGGTTGTTGGTCGTTCTCCACCAAGAAGAAGAAGACAATGAAGAAAAGAGACCGAGTTAGGCTCAGTTTTGTTGCACCGAATCTGGACCAAGTTTAGGTGAGTTGGGTTTCTGAGTTTTGGATTTGGTTCGAAGTTGTGCCTGGTACAAACCATTTACGTAGAGAAGAGAAGTAGAAAAGAGGGAGGAGGAAGAGAAAGCAAAGAAAGAGAAGAGGAAACGAGAAAGGGTGTGGTGACAGGGACGCGGTCCGAATCAAGACCGAGTCGCTGTTGCGAGTCAGTTGCCTAGTCACCATCTAAATCTGGTGATTTCGGGCCATGTCTAAACACGCTAGGTCAAGTGTAGGTGTTGCATGATTGTTAGAGAGAGAGAGAGGAAAGAAGAAGAAGATGATGGAGAGAGAAACAAAGAGAAGAAAGAGGAAGTTGGGCAACTCACCAAGTCGACTCAGTTCAAAACTGAACCGAGTCTCTGATTCATTGTCTGGTCAGGTCTAGACCCTGTTGGAAGTTCATAGCAGAGTATGAAAAGGAGAAAAGAAAAAGGAATGAAAGGAAGAATAAAGGAGAGAGGAGAGGGAGTGAAGATCATGTGACTCGCCTGAGTCGAGTCGCCGAGCCAATCATCTAGTTGGTGAGTTTCGATCTCATAAAATTTAGAATTAAATCTTGTTTTAGGTTGAGAAAAGCTGATCTAGATCCTTATTGAAATGTAGGAAATGTTGATTTCCAAATGCCTCCTTAAATTGTGAATTAGGTACCGAGTTACATTGGAAAATAAGTGAGGAAATTCCTAGTCGCCGCACTTAGAATATAATATAAGCGAGTAAATTCTATTTCAAAAGTTGAGGAATTACCCTCATTGCTTCTTACATTCACTAGTTTCCATTTTAGTTTGAATCTTGTGTGCGGACAAGTATTAGAATATTGTGAATATGAATTTATTTCTTTCATACCTGCTTAGTATTAAATAACATGAGGTAATGCTTTAGATCCTAGTATTCAAAATCCATGTTGATTAACCATGTGAATAGAATTTATTCTTGTTATCTCTACGTTACATTAATGATTGCTTGAATATGAGTATACTTCTAATAATTATAACATAAGACTTGAAACTACATTTCACTTTGTCATATGAATTATACGATGAAGAATATATGTGGAATATCTTCCTAAGTAAGAATGTGGAATAAACTCTTAAATATTCCAAATAGTATAGTCATGCTTGAGACTAACATTCCGTATTTGTGAGCGCTTATTTGAGCCTGGAGGAATTATAAAGATCTATGTAAAAGCCTTATTAAGCTCATGATTGGATGTTTAATATTTGTCAAGAACCTAAGATTTGATGTTGAGTATGATTTAAGGAATGATGTTGTCAGATCTAAGGAATGTACATGGATATCATGGTGCATAACATCCACGCTTCACATTTGAGTTTTCCCGAGTACTTGATATAAGCCACGTGATGTTGGGTTTACTAAGAATTCTATTATTCTAGTTTAAACCTCAAGATAAGTGCATTCGTGTCGCTATGGGTTGTTCACAACCCCAAGTGTAGGGTTGCAATGTAGTAATAGTTTCGGTAAGACCGAGGTCGAATCCACAGGGACTGAACCTTGTACGTATTCTGAACGTAACTAGAACTAGAACTAGAAGAAGATATGATCTAAATCAAAAGAATGTAAAAGAATAATGGTGAATTATTAAACAAAAACATGTAAAATTCAAAGGTAGGAAACTAGGGTTTCCAAGGATCCACTTGTAGAGATCAGGGAGATCTATGCTTGATTTAAGAACACTACTGGAATCAGAGTCATATCTTCATCCAATTGTAAGGTAATTCATTAAAATTCTATTCTAAACTTCCTTTGATTTAGTTTTCAATGAATGATAGGTATGAGAACTAGAAGTGACTCCATCATTAAACCATGCCCGTGAGACAAAGCAAACAATGAATGTTAGGAAGGATTCCATCATCCAATCTAAGAGAATTATGAATGTTAGGAAGGATTCCATCATTCAACCATGTCCATGAGACGATGGTGAACAACAGGATTCCTAAGTTCACAACCTCGATACATGCATAAAATATACTCAAAGCTATCGCAGATCTATTGTAATTCAAGTCACAACAAACCATAAAAGCTATGAATATTCCTTATAATCAAACCAAAATCAAAGAGAGTTCAACTTAACATGAATCCAAGCATAGAAAACATCCCATCACGCTATAAGCTTCACCTCTTAGCCCTAGTTAAGAGGTTTAGCCTATCATAAGCATGATGAACTAAAATCTCTTAAAGGAAAACATCAAAGAAGAAAACCAAGGATGGAAGAAAAACTCCTCTTGTTGTCGTCTCCACGCTCTCTCTCTCTCTTGCTTTCACGTCTCCACTCTACGTCTGATGATCCTCTCCACGTTCTCTCTCTCTCCTTTTAATCAATCCACAACCAATCTAAGAGAATTATGAATGTTAGGAAGGATTCCATCATCCAACCATGTCCATGAGACGATGGTGAACAACAGGATTCCTAAGTTCACAACCTCAATACATGTATAGAATATACTCAAAGCTATCGCAGATTTATTGTAATTCAAGTCACAACAAACCATAAAAACTATGAATATTCCTTATAATCAAACCAAAATCAAAGAGAGTTCAACTTAACATGAATCCAAGCATAGAAAACATCCCATCACGCTACAAGCTTCACCTCTTAGCCCTAGCTAAGAGGTTTAGCCTATCATAAGCATGATGAACTAAAATCTCTTAAAGGAAAACATCAAAGAAGAAAACCAAGGATGGAAGAAAAACTCCTCTTGTTGTCGTCTCCACGCTCTCTCTCTCTTGCTTTCACGTCTCCACTCCACGTCTGATGATCCTCTCCACATTCTCTCTCTCTCCTTTTATAGGAGTAGTGACAGTCGGTCGGCTGCATGGTCGGTGAAGTTTACGCAGCAACAGTTCCGCGTGCGCAGCGAAACCGTAAAACCGGTTTGCGTTGGAATGGGTTTTGGGATGTTGATCGTCCCAAACTCTATTTGGCCTTCATGGGTGGGGTTGGTTTTGGCATGGGCTTCCTTTAGACGGTCCGGATCATGCAACCGGTCAAAGGTGGTGGGCCACAACGTCCCCTAACGTCCATTTTTCATGGACGTGTGTTCCTTGCGCACGGGAGCTGCACTGAGCTCGATGGGGTCCACTTCAGTTTCCTTATGGAGCATCAATCCCTTCTTCGAGCCTTTGCATTAGTCCCTGATCACGGACCCAAGTTTGGAGTGAATACGTGTTTCGGATGGGCCATACCATCAATCGACGTATTAATGTACTCCTTGTAGGTGCAAACTTGGATGCGTGCATGGAAGCATATGAATAACAAGGTTTTGGTATAAAAAAAAAAACTTGGTCTCCACATGATGGACGGCCCGAATTCGCCATTTGGATGATCGTGGTGGGCCATCACTAGTCCCAGCAGACGGCGTGCGCGAGAGAGGAGAGAGAGTCTCCCTCTCGGATTGGAAAGTTGGGTTAAACCGAATTTTACCGGAATTCCGGTCCGGTGCACCGCAAGGGCACCCCTGTGGTGCACTTACAACTTTGCGTGTGGGCTCCATAGTGATATTCTTGATCAATCCACTCCGTCCATTCCTTTTATCTATTCAATTCAAGGGTTGAGCCCAAAGTTAAGGCATATCCAGAGATTAGGTGGGCCCCAAATCGATGATTTATGGCTGATCTTTCCGTTGGACCACTTCCATAAAGATTCAAGGGATGAAATTTTACGTGTACGGTTACTTTATGATCCTCAGGCTAGATATAAAGTTTCGTGCTAAACAGATGTGGTAACCTTGTGATCTTGCATTTAGGACGATTTTCAGGCCTCTTTATCTTCAATCACTTGATTTTCTCGGATCTTTAGCGTGTGAATTCTTCAATCTCGGTCTCCTAAGATCGGTCCCTTTCCTTGGTGATTCTTGAGCATTAAATCTATGTTTTTAGCACTCTTTTCAGTCCAAGCTCCTAAATTCACCTTACAACACAAACGTGATTATATTAGAGCGTTAAGCATTATCATGTGTATAAAACCAGGTAATAACTGGGGTCTAATATGCAATATTTGACCCTCAAACAATCCCTAACTAGCATTTTGCTAGTCCCGACCAAAGTATGCGAAAAATAATTTGAAAATTGCGTGACAATTCTTATAAACTCGAGTGGTTTTTTTGAAAAAACAATCCAAATAATAGAATTCCAAGATGCATCAATGTTGGGCATTACCTTATTCTAAACTCAAGCGCACGGTAAACTTCATGGCTAAGTTTAAAGTATTAATCCATCAATTAGAAAAATTATAAACATTGAGTTTCATAGGTGTATAGTGCAACCTCGACTTATCACAGTTAAAGGTCCAATTTTCAATTTTCATGATAACATTGATAATCAAAAAGAGTATTACGGATCAAAACTTGCCTTACGATTAAGCCTTTTTATTCTTCCAGCTTTTAATTTTTCCATTGATGGCTTCACGCTATGTCAACCTTTTTAAAGATCTTTAATAGGTAGCCATTTTTTATGACAACTATTTATTTTTTTTTAGCTGGGTATTCTCTTTTTCTTTTCTTCTTCTTCTCTTTAAAAAAAATAAAATTTAACATGATGGACAAATTCCCCAGGCTGGTTCCTTTCATTCTTAGTGATTACCAAGTTAACAATTCAATATCGAACTGAAACCTTAATGTGTAAGCTAGATGTAACATGTGATAATCATGACTCAATCAATGTTTAAAACCTCTAATCATCTATTAATAATTCGAACTTAGCTGTGAAATCTAATAGGTAACCGAATCTAAGACTCATAAATCACTAACATTAAGTATCTTATACTTCTAAATCAAGGATGGCCTTCAAAATCACTCGAATTCACAAAAGGTTCAAAAAAAATTTAAAAACTTTTTCACAATTTTTGCTCAAGACTGAGAAAACACTGATTAGGTAACCTAATATCTCATCCCCAACCTAAAATCTACATTGTCCTCAATGTAAAAGATATACGCATACAATTCACATGAGACAACGAAAGTAAAGGAGAAGTGATGGAAATGTAGTACCTGAGGAAGGAATAAAGAGGTTTTTCCAAAAGATATCAGCGTGAAGGTGGGTCAGCACAAGAGTTAAAACCAATAAAAAGGAAGCTATTCTAAAACAAACAAAAAGCAACCTATCCGAACAACATAAAGCCGACTACCTTAGAACGGCAAAAAGCAAACTACCCTAGTCCAATGAAAGCATTAAACTTACCTATACCTCCATCAGATTAGGAGATTAATCCTGGTACATAGGATCAATCAGAGGTATGGACATGTCCTCTGAATCAAATTTCTCAACAAATGGCTTTAATCGATGTCCATTTACTTTAAACTCATTACCATTGTTTGGATTTTGAATCTCAATAGCCTCATGAGGATAAACCTTGGTAATAGTGAAAGGGTCGGTCCAACGAGATCGGAGCTTACCCGAAAAGAGATGTAACTGAGAATTATATAAAAGGACCTTTTGACCTGGCGTGAATGATTTTCGAAGAATGTGTTGGTCATGAAACGCTTTCAACCTGTCCTTGTATATTCACGAGTTCACGTACGCATCGTTCTGGATTTCTTCGAGTTCATTCAATTGTAGTTTGCGTAGCAAGCCAACGTTGTCCAGATTGAAATTCAGATTTTTGATGGCCCAGTAGGCTCTATATTCCAACTCCACAGGCAAGTGACAAGCTTTCCCATAGACAAGTCTAAAGGGAGACATTCCGATAGGGGTTTTAAATGCAGTATAGTAAGCCCATAAAGCATCGGTCAATCGAATTGACCAATCCTTACGGTCAGGGTTAATCGTCTTTTTCAAAATATATTTAATTTCCCTATTGGAAATCTCAGCTTGCCCACTTGTTTGTGGGTGGTATGGAGTGTTCACCTTATGAGAGATGCCATATTTCTTCATTAAATTCGTGAATGGCCTATTACAAAAATGTGAGCCTCCATCACTAATGATGGCTCGAGGCGTTCCGAACCGAGAAAGGATGTTTTCTTTTAAAAACTTAATGACCGTTCGATGGTCATTGTTCCGGCACAGAATTGCTTCGACCCATTTAGTGACATAGTCTACGGCAAGTAAAATATATAGATTTCCAAAGGATTAGGGGAATGGTCCCATGAAATCGATGCCTTCTATGATAAGGATAGGGTTCAAGGGCATCATATTTCGACAAGACAATGCTCCCAAATTCTAACAACGTTCACAAGCCTTACAAAACTCATGAGTGTCCTTGAACATAGTGGGCCAGTAAAAGCCACACTACAGAATCTTGGTCGTGACCTTTTTAGCAGAAAAGTGACCACCACAGGCCTGAGAGTGACAGAAGGAGATGACACTTTGATGTTCATCGTCTGACACACATCTCCTTAACATTTATTCTGGGTAATATTTAAACAAATATTGATCATCCCAAAAGAATTTGTGCACCTCGGTGAAAAATTTCTTCTTATCTTATGCAGTCCAATGTGTCTGTCTGAAACCTGTGGCAAGATAGTTAGCAATATTAGCAAACCAAGGTGAATGGGAGACCTTGAAGAGTTGTTTGTCAGGGAACATGTCATTTATATGTGTCATTTCAAGGGAATCAGAGAGATTAAGGCGAGAAAGATGGTCAGCCGCTACGTTCTCTACTCCATTTTTATCTTTTATTTCTAAATCGAATTTTTGGAGTAGGAGGATCCATCTTATCAGGCGGGGATTAGCATCGTTCTTAGAAAGAAGATACTTGAGCGCCACATGATCTGTGTAAATGACGATCTTGGATCCAATCAAGTGGGACCTAAATTTGTCCAAAGCGAATACTACGGTTAAGAGTTCCTCTTCCGTAGTCGAGTATTTCACTTAGGCAGGATTTAGAGTTCTACTTGCACAATGAATAACATAGGGTTCTTTCTTTTCTCTGGCTTAAAACCGCCCCAAGAGCATAGTCAGACGCGTCGCACATAAGTTCAAAAGGAAGGCTCCAATCGGGTGGCTGCATAATAGGTACAGTGGTTAACATGCCCTTAAGCTTAGTAAAAGCTTCCTGGCATTGCTCAGTCCACTCGTATGGTGCATCCTTTTAAAGTAGATTACATAAAGGACAAGAGAGGAGACTAAAGTCCTTTATGAATCTTCTGTAAAAACCAGCGTGTCCTAAGAAGGATCGCACGTTTCGTATGTTCTTGGGTGGAGGTAGGTTACAGATAAGATCAATTTTTGCCTTATCTACCTCGATTCCTTTGGACGAGATGATATGTCCAAGGACAATTCCCTTACGAACCATGAAATGACACTTCTCCCAATTGAGTACTAAATTCTTTTCTTCACATCTTTCCAGCACACATTTAAGATTCTTTAAGCAATCGCTGAAAGATGAACCGAAGACAGAGAAGTCGTCCATGAAAATCTCTAGATATTGCCCCACCATGTCAGAAAAAATACTCATCATGCATCGCTAAAAAGTGGTAGGGGCATTACATAGTCCGAGTGGCATCCTTCGATAAGCAAAGGTGCCGTGGGGACATGTAAACGTGGTCTTTTCTTGATCTTCAAGGGCTATCTCTATCTGGTTGTAGCATGAATATTCGTCAAGAAAACAGTAAAAGGAATGACCAGCTAGCCTTTCCAAGATTTGATCAATAAAGGGCAAAAGGAAGTGGTCCTTCCTCGTGACGGTATTCAATTTCCTTTAGTCAATGCACATTCTCCAACCAGTAGTAACTCTAGTTGGCATTGGCTACGATGGTGATTCTGAACTTCTTAGGAACCACACCTGAGTTGGACTCACCCATTGGCTATCGGATATAGGGTATATGATACCCACATCCAATAGTTTAAGAACCTCGGTCTTAACCACTTCCTTCATGTTTGGATTTAGTCTACATTGTGATTGCCGAGAGGTCTTCGCATTATCCTCAAGATAAATGCGGTGAGTACAAATAGAAAGGTCAATTCCCTTGAGGTCCGCAATCGACCATCCAAGAGCTCCCTTATGCTCAATGAGAGTAGAGATGAGCATACTCTTCTATTCTTGTTCAAGGTGGGATGAAATCACCACCGGGTATGTCTCATCTTGACCTGAATAGAAATATTTCAAATCAGAGGGCAAAGGTTTTAGGTCAAGCTTCGGTGCCTTGAGGTTAGACGGTAAAGGCACTTCATCAGTTTGGGGCAGCTCTTCAAATTGTGGCATCCACTAGTTAACTTCAAGTACCGGCACAGTATTAAGCATGGCAACCATCTCCCTAATCATGTCATCATTAAAATCATGGGAGTGGGCTGGGCACGTCTCTAGAAGGTCAGAGGATAAGGTCAAAGGTGTTCTATCTTCCACAAAAGAGTCAATCATGTTAAGTCGTGGAAATCGTCATCATCCTCTAATCGTCTGCCTGTATTGAAAAAAATATTTAGCTCCAATGTCATATTCCCGAAAGACATACTCATGACTCCATTTCTGTAATTAATGATTGCATTTAAAGTGGCAAGGATTGGGCAACCAAGAATGACGGGAATCTAAGTGCTCATGTTGCTAATGGGTTCCGTATCCAGGACGATAAAATCTACAGGGTAGTAGAATCTATCAACCTGGACCAACACATCCTTAATTATCCCTCTCGGTACATGAACTGAGTGATCAACAAGTTGTAATGTGGTTAGGGTGGGTTTTAATTCACCCAAACCTAACTATTTGTAAACCAAGTAAAGAATTAGATATACGCTTGATCCCAAATCAAGAAGTGCATGCTCTATTTGGTAGTTCCCAATTACACAAGGTATGGTTGGGCTACTAGGATCTTTGAATTTCTATGGTACATCTTGCTTTAGGATGGCACTCACTTTCTCAATTAAGAAGATTTTCTTTTGAATATTTTGTCGTCTTTTGGTCGTACATAAGTCTTTCAGAAATTTGGCATATGAAGGTATTTGTTTTATGGCATCAAGTAGAGGAATATTGACCTTCACTTGTTTCAACACCTCTAGAATGTCCTGAGAGTTAGAGAGGGGTTTTGGTGCAACCAACGGTTGGCGGAATGGGGCAATCGGCTTGCCTTAAAGTTCCGGTTCTAATTCTTGTGGAGTAGTGCTAGGTCTATCATCGTTGTCCTCTTCCGGGTCCTTAGACTTTTCAGCCCTAATTTGAATAGTTTTATCAATGGTCTTTCCACTCCTAAGAGTGGTGATAGATTTAGGTTACTCCATCTGATTTGAAGAGCTTGGATCACTTATCTCGTATTGCGGTTTAAGATTGGGGAGAGGTTGAGCAGGAAGCATCCCCCTTTCAATAACCGTAACACGTGAATCCTTCTTTTACATATATTTCGTAAGTTCTGGCATTGCTTGAGTAAGCTCTTGAGTTCGTGTGGAATTTTAAACCAATTCTTCTTGAGATTTCACTTGATTTGGAATTTAATTAAAGAAACCTTGAGGAGTATTAGTTTGTCCATTCCTCTAACTGAAGTTTGGATGATTTCTCCAACTAGGATTGTATGTATTGGAGGTGGGTCCATTGAAAGGTCTTTGGTAATTGTTCACAGCATTGAATTGCTTATTCAACACCTCTTGAAAGGCAGGTATTGTTGAACAATTTTCAGTTGTGTGAACGTTGCAAGAACAAATACTGCAAACAGTTTTCTTAACCTTATCCTTCTTTAGTTCAAATTTTCTTATGAGATTAGACACTTTAGCATTGATATCATCATCTTCTTTCAGAAGGTATAATCCACCTCTCTCCTTTGATTGAGTGGGCCTAGAAGTGGTGCTTGATTTTAGGTAAGTGTCCCATGATTGTGCATTTTCAGCAAGTCTATCCAAGTACTACCACACATCATTGACATTTTTATTCATGAATTCCCCATTGCACATTGTCTCAACCAATTGGCGCATGGAAGATATCAGACCAACATAGAAAAAATGTATAATGCGTCATGTTTCAAAACCCTTATTGTGGGCAGGAACTGACAAGATCCTTGAACCTTTCCCAACATTGGAAGAATGTTTCATCCTCATTTTGAGCGAAGTTCATGATTGACTTTCGAAGGGTGCTCGTTTTATGATGTGGAAAAAATTTCTTTATGAACTCCCTTATCATGTCATTTCATGTGCCAATAGATATGGGACGTAGTGAATGCAACCACGTCGTAGTTTTCTCTTTCAAAGAAAAGGGAAAGAGTTTCAGTCTGACTGTGTCCTCAGATACGTTTGGAAAATATGAAGTGGCTATGATCTCATCAAACTCTTTCAAGTGCAAATATGGACTTTCATATTCAAGTCAATGGAATTTTAGGAGTTGAATCACCCCTGGCTTGATATCCATGTGTCCCATTTTTCTGGAAAAACCATGCATGAGGGCGTGCTCACCCCTGCCGGTTGTAAATAATCTCATAAAGTACGAAGTGGGGGTGTTTGCACCTCATTCTCATCCTGGACTTCCCCAACCCGAGGTTGAGGTTGTCCCTCTAACTGATTGGCCAGTTAATTTATGGCCATATCCTCAATTAACTATGGGGATATCGAGCGGCGTCTAGTCCAGCGATGAATAGTTAACCCCTCAACGAATCCTCCTTCAGTCAAGAGACGTCGAGTGTTGACACGTACCCACTTGGGCATGAAACACTCGCTGCCCTCAATCTCATATTCTAACTTAAACCTAAAAGAATTAGAAAGAAAGAAGAGTTGGAAAGAAGTTATCAAATTAGAAGTTCCTAAGTTAAGGTCCTGCAAAACAAAATAAACCAAGTCAGTTTCTAAAAATAAAAATTCTAAAATTAGAAAGTTCCTAAAATAGAAAGTAAACTAGTTTCTAAAAAGGGAAAACTTCTAAAAACTGAAAATAGAAAGTTTTTAAAAACTGATTAGGAAAGTTCTAAACCTAGAATTAGAAAGTATGTTAATTTCTAAAAATCAAAGAAATCCTAGAATTAGAAAGTTTTTAAAAATAAAACCATAATCCTAAAAATAGAAAAATTAGAAAAATTAGAAAGAGATTACCAATTTAGAAAGTCTATATCTGGGTCCTACAAAATAAGAAAGTTATGTTAGCTTCTAAAAATCAAATAGAAAAACCTAAACCTAAAATTAGAAAACCCTAATCTTAACCTAATTCTAAAACTAGTTAATTTCAGAAAAAACGCAACCGTTAGTCCCCGACAACGGCGCCCAAAACTTGTTCACAACCCCAAGTGTAGGGTTGTGATGTAGTAATAATCTCGGTAAGACCAAGGTCGAATCCACAGGGACTGAACTTTGTATGTATTCTGAACGTAACTAGAACTAGAACTAGAAGAAGATGTGATCTAAATCAGAAGAATGTAAAAGAATAATGGTGAATTATTAAACTAAAACTTGTAAAATTCAAAGGTAGGAAACTAGGGTTTCCAAGGATCCACTTGTAGAGATCAGGGAGATCTATGCTTGATTCAAGAACACAACTGGAATCAGAGTCCTATCTTCATCCAGTTGGAAGGTAATTCATTAAAATTCTATTATGAACTTCCTTTGATCTAGTTTTCAATGAACGATAGGTATGAGAACTAGAAGTGACTCCATCATTAAACCATGCTCGTGATACAAAGCAAACAACAAAATTTAATCAATCCACAACCTATCTAAGAGAATTACAAACGTTAGGAAGGATTCCATTATCCAACCATGTCCATGAGACGATGGTGAAAACTGGATTCCTACATGCATAGAATATACTCAAAGCTATCGCATATCTATTGTATTTCAAGTCACAACAAACCATAAAAACTATGAATATTCCTTATAATCAAACCAAAATCAAAGAGAGTTCAACTTAACACGAATCCAAGCATAGGAAACATCCTATCACGCTACAAGCTTCACCTCTTAGCCCTAGCTAAGAGGTTTATCCTATCATAAGCATGATGAACTAAAATCTCTTAAAGGCAAACATCAAAGAAGAGAACCAAGGAAGGAAGAAAAAGGAGAAGAAAAACTCCTCTTGTTGCCGTCTCCCCCCCTCTCTCTCTCTCTCTCTCTCTCTCTCTCTCTCTCTCTCTCTCTCTCTCTCTCTCTCTCTCTCTCTCTCGCTTTCACGTCTCCACTCCACGTCTGGTGATCCTCTCCACGTTCTCTCTCTCTCCTTTTATAGGAGTAGTGAGAGTCGGTCGGTTGCATGGTCGGTGAAGTTTATGCAGCAGCAGTGCCGCGTGCGCAGCGAAACCGCGAAACCGATTTGCGTTGGAATGGGTTTTGGGACGTTGATCGTCCCAAACTCTATTTGGCCTTCATAGGTGGGGTTGGTTTTGGCATGGGCTTCCTTTAGACGGTCTGGATCATGCAACCGGTCAAAGGTGGTGGGCCACAACGTCCCCGAACGTCCGTTTTTCACGAACGTGCATTCCTTGCACACGGGAGCTGCACTATGCTCGGTGGGGTCCACTTCGGTTGTCCTTATGGAGCATCAATCCCTTCTTCGAGCCTCTGTATTAGTCCCCGATCACGGACCCAAGTTTGGAGTGAATCCGTGTTTCGGATGGGCCACACCATCAATCAACGTATTAATGTACTCCTTGTAGGTGCAAACTTGGATACGTGCATGGAGGCATATGAATAACAAGGTTTTAGTAAAAAAAAAACTTGGTCTCCACATGATGGACGACTCGGATTCGCCATTTGGATGATCATGGTGGGCCATCACTGGTCCCAGCAGACGGCATGCGCGAGAGAGGAGAGAGAGTCTCCCTCTCGGATTGGAAATTCAGGTCAAATCGACTTTGACCTAAATTCCAATCCGGTGCACTGCGAGCACACCCCTGTGGGACACTTACAACATTATGTGTGGGCCCCATAGTGATATTCTTGATCAATCCATTTCATCCATTCCTTTTATCTATCCAATTCAAGGGTTGAGCCCAAAGTTGAGGCATATCCAGAGATCAGGTGGGCCCCAAATCGGTGATTTATGGTTGATCTTTCCATTGGACCACTTCCACAAAGATTCAAGGGCTGAAATTTTACGTGTACGGTTACTTTATGATCCTCAAGCCAAATATAAAGTTTCATGCCGAACAGATGGTGAGAACCCTGTGATCTTGCATTTAAGACGATTTTTAGGCCTCTTTATCTTCAATCACTTGATTTTCTCAGATCTTTGACGTGTGAATTCTTCAATTTCGGTCTCCTAAGATTCGTCCCTTGCCTTGGTGATTCTTGAGCATTAAATTTATGCTTTTAGCACTCTTTTCAGTCCAAGCTCCTAAATTCACCTTGCAACACAAACATGATTATATTAGAGCGTTAAGCATTATCATGTGTATAAAAGCAAGTAACAGGTCTAATATGCAATATTTGACCCTCAACATAGGCCGCTCTCTTTACATGAGGCTTTTTCGAGTTTTTAGATCTCCTCGAGTGTATCCTGAATATTTTTGAGGAGGGTAAATTTCCTTGGGCGCACTACATGGTCTTTTCTAGGTAGTAAGTCTACCACGGGTGGCCCTTTCTTTTTTGACAACTGGATGTGCATCCCCAGATCTGTAACTTTAGACATACATTCATACATTTATGCATGTAAATATATTACTTTGCTTTTATTATGAACTGCTAAGTTGATTGAAACTAATTTGGAATACTATAATATGCAAGAAACCTTTGAGGGAAGTGCCCACTGAGTTTATTACTCACCCTATTATGCGGTTGCACCAAATAGATGCAAGTTTGATGATGGAAGGAGACCCCTCAATCGGGATCCCAGAAATGATTAAAGAGGAGCTTGATGAGGAAGGATTTTTTGCTGTGTAGTTGAGTCGTTGGAACCCAATTAGTATTTTACGTTTTTTGTGTTCTTGTTATTTAGACTTTATGTTTCTTTCAAACTTGAAGATTATAAATAAAATCCCCCACTGAGGGATTTCATTTTGCTTTCATTAAATTTCCTTGATATTGCGCATGATATTCTAGATTACATGGTAGTTGCCTTACCTTGTGTTAAGAGATTTGTTATTAATTAAATGTATAGTTCACTGCATAACGTAATACCTGGGTTCTCATACGCGAGCGACTATCCTCGGGTTATGAGAACCAGGGTGTTACACTCTCTTTCTTTCTATATTTCCCAAAGCCAGGGCCTCTAAGCTTAGCCTAACTTGACCAAAACGAGCTGGCTTGTCCGACTCGGTGTGATGCGGCCCTGAGCTTAGCGCCAACGTTCGAACTGCCTCTCTCTTTTCTCTCCTATTTTCTCTCTTTCTCCCTCTTCTCTCCTAATTTCTTGGTGGGAATCCCAATGCGAACGGCCCTTATTTATAGGCCTAGGGTTCACTTACACTGTTGCAACAAACGGTCGAGATTGATGCAGCCCTACTCACATCCTCTTTTTAGCTCCTTGCGTGCATGGGTTTGATCCGCTATGAGGGATGAATTCCCATCACTATGGCCCATCAGAAAAGTAACTTAGATCTGCAAATGGGGCCCGCACCATCATGGTGGGTATTTCAATCTAATGGGGAAGATGACCTGGCTTGTAATGGTGGATTTTTGTCTACGGCATGACAGGACGATCTGGACCGTTTAAATGGTTCGGATGGGACCATTGATCATCGTGGGGGCCACTAATCCCACCATTCATTGCAGTTTCATTTATCTCACGAGATTTTCCACCGATTACACCTTCTCACAAGATGAGAAATCCTCCCCGAGTAGAGACGTTGTTGCCCTAAAGGGGACGGTGGAGATTGCCCTACGTGGCTCCATGGGAGGTCTGGATCGCGCCAGCGAGACTTTCCTGAAGCGAAAATGTCTCCAACGCCTTTCCGTTCCACAGTCGAGTGCCTGCCCATTTCCGGCACTGAGAGAAGCACTGAGAAGCGCCCTCAATGAATGATTGGGATTTAAAACGGGTTGTTGCCTTGAATCGCCAACGTGGCAGCCCTCCAGCCCTCTCTTTTCGGAAGAACGTCGACGCATGCCTTTGTTTAGCTCCTGCCCGAGCACATGCACGCTTGCATGAGCCCAGATGGTCAACGAAGGTTTGGTCATCCGGGACCCTTCTTTCCGATGGAACGCTTAGATCATGTGGACGGTGGCTCGAAGTGGGCCACCACGTGATCAAGACGAACATTCATCCATTTTGAATTAGTCCTGGATGGGAAATGGGAGAAAATCCCTCTGCTGCAGGATTCGTCGGGTCAACGTCTGCTTTAACCGTCTTGATGGTCTGGTGCACTGCGTGCACATGCACACTAGTGTGGGCCTTATCACGATGAAATCGTGAAATCCACACCGTCCATTCTCTTTGGGGGTCTCTCCTGGCATATTAAGCCAGTGATCAGACCGATCTAACGTTCAGGTGGCCTATATGTCGTGATCGGAGTGTTCACTTACGGATTTCTATCGATCTGAGGGTCAGATCTTTCTGGGTTCAGGTATCAACGGCCAAACGGGGTCCCAGAGTCACTAGTGTGCTCAGGCCCAACCACTTTGTGTGTTGAACACTCCTAATATCGTCATTCGTATATCATGCCTGATACTACACAAGTATACATGGATACCCATCCATTCGTTCATTCATTTATAGGGTCCACCTTGATCAGGGTCGTCGATGTGGGCCATCTGTCCGATCCCAGGCGTTCTTATGCCTTGAGGAGTTTGTGGTTGAATCCTATAACTCAATGATGGGATTGACCCATAAAATGTTGCGGATCTGATGATGGTGATCCAGGAATTGAAGTTGTTAAGGAATGACTTAATTTGCCTCTAAATGTTTCGATGACTCGTCTGGGTATAGATGAACCGTTGGATGACTCGATGAATGGTTGAAGGTCATTTCTGTTGTTTTGAGTTAAACTATAATCATTCACTAGTTAAATTCATGATTATACTAATCCAAGTTTTAATGGTGACACCCGTGTACCAAAGGTGCGGGGTGTTACACCTGGTCCTTCAAGAAATCTTCCAAAACACTAAGGAGCCCGGCTAGAGGTCCCTAGGGCCGAACTGGGAAAGGCCTTACAGGGTGGCCGGTATGGTCTGACCAGGGACCTATCGACTGGAAGATATGGAGGGGCAACTCTTACCCCACCCATGAAATGTTGAGCACCTAAAGATCTACTATCCATGAGGGATTTTGACAGAAGATACAACTGTGCTCAACTAATCGCCTCGGCAAAAACTACTCGTGCTTGACTATGAGTAAGCTCCCTTAGTTAAGGGGAAGAATGTTCTCTTTCTCGTTCCTACTATTTTTTTCTACTATGCTCTTGACTTACATGTTCAACTATGAGTTACCTCCCTCAGTTAAAGGAAAGAAGGTTCTCCTTCTCGTTCCTACTATTTTTTTCTACTATGCTCATAGCCTACATGCTCGACTAGGAGTAACTTCCCTCAATTAAAGGGAAGAAGGTTCTCTATTGACTACCGATCTTATGACTTAACAATCTACATACACAATTACCGAGTAAAAGACTACTCGCGTAACTGCCAAATAGACCAATCACATTATGTTATAAGATTGTATTTAAAAATATATATATTTTCATTAACAAAAAAAAAGAGGTATAAAAAATGGGGGGCAAACACAAGGAAGGGAACTCTATCCCTAAGGAGGGTTCTTAGTTTCAGCAGGGGCAATAGCAGGATCCTCGGGGGCGTAATCGTCCAGACAGCGCAAGTCCAGCTCTAGATAATTCTCTCGAACGTCATCCCAGCATTGTTGGAAGTCGAGGTTGAACATCTCTAGCTCGGTTGTGCGCTCCTCGGAAGCCTTGAAAGCTTCCACAACTGTGGCTCCCTCATAGGGATCGACGCCTTGAACCCCATCAGTCTAGCTTTCGCATAGATTGCTAGACCCTCTGTCTCAGTAAGGCAAGACTCCACTTCCGCCACCCGAGTTACTAGCTCAGCCTTATCCAGTTGCTCCGCGACCAACAAATCAGTGTTGGTGGCCCTATCCTCCTCACGAACCCTCAAGGCCTCGACTTCGGCCCGGGCCACCGCCCCAGCCTCCGTAACCTCTTTCAGCTCCGCAGATTTAGCATGGAGCTCGCCCTTAGTAGACTCGAGCCTCCGACCTGCTTCTTGAAGGTGGCCCCACAGCTCGAGGAAAACATGACGGGAGGCGAGAACCCCAATGGCACCCTACAAAAAAGGGGGGAGCAGCGGAAGTTTGTCAACAAGAAAGAAAAGGAACAGGGATAAAAAAGAAAAGGCACCGACGTCATTACCCTAATCAACATCGACGCCACCCCACCTAACAGGGGTTTGGGCTGCTGGGAGAGCATAAAGTTGACCTCATCCTTGGTCATGTGCTGGTTTTCGAATGAGCCAGTATATTCATGTGACGAGGAAAGGGTGCGGGAGTTGTTGACCCTACCGCCCCTTAGGAACCTAGCGCCCTCAGGTGCTCCCCGCCACTACTTCCTGGTGTCCTAAGCCGCTCCCCGTCGTTATCTCTGGCTTTGCAGCTTCAACAGCCTTGACCCTTCCTTCCTCAGCGCTGGTCGGGGATGACTCAAGGTCAACAACCTCCCTTGGGGCCAAATTTGAAGGAGGGGCACCCCGAATTGTACCATATGTGGCAGCATCATGGAGCACCCCAATTTCTCCTTCTGCAGCCGCCTCCGCAGGCCCTGGTTGCTCGGCAAGGGGAGCGTCCTTGGGAGTAGACTTTGATCCACCAGTGCCGATCTCTAAAGGTTCGACCATGCGAATCGAGGATGAGGGGGCATCCTTCCTATCGGCTATCCTTAGCCGCTGCAACTCTGCTGTGGACGGGAGCTTCAACCTCTTCAATCGAGGATGACCTATCATATCTACAAAAGATAGTAGATAAGCAGAGTGGTAAGAAGATTAAAAAAAAAAAGAACAGACAAATTACTCGAACCTACAAAGACAACATACCCTCCGACTCGGCTACCGATAAGCCGACCCGCCGCTCCAAGAGAATCGGAGTGATTAGTTTCCTCCAATTCCACTGGGTCAAGCTACACTCCTGAGCGAGCCTGACCTGGCAAAGTTGTAGCTGAGTAAGCTTAGGCTGACGCTGGGACAGAGCTACAAGAAGACATGACCAAGGTTAGTAGGAAAAGCTATAAAACGAGCAAAACAAACAATTAGAAGCTACAACTCAGAGTTTCGACCTATAAAGGTGAACTTGGTAGGGACTTGAGAACTCAATCTGCCCAGCTTCGCCATCGAGGCCTCCGACTCTCTTAAAGCGAAGTACCATTTGTCCTTTCATCCCTTATTGGAGGAAGGGTTCTGGGTGATGAGGACCTGGCCTTTATCCGACCACAAAGAAAAATAATACCAGCCTAGGGAGCTCGGGTTTCTCTTGGCCTTATATGAGCATTGGAGCTCATCTGCAGTCAGCTCAGCATGCCCAATCTGGTGATATAAAATATAACCCCAAAAAATAGCTCGCCACATGTTAGGGTTAAGCTGTCTAAGGGCGAGCATGAGGCGGTGCACTACCTCTCTCATAAGGGGGAGGAAAGGAAACCGTGAGTTGCAAGAAAAGAAAACAGGGAAAAGAGCCACCTCCCCCTCGGGAGGGTGGCCAGGAAGTTCCCCAATCTCGGGAAGCCGCAGCCCCATCGTGTAACACCCCGATTCTCGAAACTTGAGTACACTACTCGTTTTTTAAAAACTCAAGTATTAACCTTTAAAGATAGCCCAAATTCACGTGTGTGTGTGTGTATTCATTTTCTTTTCTTTTTTAGAGTTAATAGTTTAGCGGAATAAAAACAAATTAAGCATAAAAGGAAGTCAAAATATACATATTCAATTATTCCAATGGTTGCTCGAAGGCTTACATAAACCAAAGTCTTAAAGATAACAATTACATGAAGTAACGATTTAACAAATAAAACAGAATAAAAATACTGCTAGACTTGAGTTGCGTGTACAGCCACACATCCTTGATATCTGTACTCTGCTCCCCATCAATCTGAACATGAGTATTACTTAAATCGGTTACACAACCTATGCGGTTAAATATTCAAAAAATGAGTGGCCAGCTTAGTATGGATTCCCCTCAAGATTTCACATTATCGCATTAGATAAGTATAGTTTAACATGCAAAAATAATAGTTCACACTACACAAGACATTCGATAAGTCTTAGTTAAATGCATGAATGCATGCACATGCTCACATACTTGGGGTGCACATTCAGCTAGCAAAAAGGTCGTCTAAGGAGAACTAGCCACCCATAAAAGTACTTAAAGGTACGTCGTAAGGAAAACTAGCCACCTGAAAAAGACCATACAATGAGGACACCCAAGGAAAACTAGTCTCTCGGAAAAGTACTATAAGGTACGTCCTAAGGAGAACTAGTCACCTAGAAAAGTTTGCATGTCATGAAATGCATAATTAGTCTAACCGTTATTATTCCAATTCCAAACAACTATTTTAAGAAAGCTTAAAGGTCATTACGGGAAGTACGTCACCTAGCATAGGCCGACAACTCGGGCATAGTATCCCATACCACCATCCTCGGCTCATGAGACTCCAACACTATGATGTTTAATGGTAACCTCCTCAACTAGGGTTATTTTTAGTTCAACAAGTGGAACTTACCATCACAGAGTTATGCAAAAATAATCCATCAAAGCCATATAAGGCAAATATTCAATTAAAGATACATGAGCCAAATATTAAATCAAAGCCACATAGGGCAAATGGTCCATCAAAGGTTGCGATACAAAGGGACTATCCCCAAAAGCCACAAAGGTGCAAACAATCCACCAGATGGTAAGTCCACAATAACATTTCATTTAGTCCAATACACAAAATGGCCACTAGATCGAGGGTCCATTGTAATTGCAATCAATTAAGTTACATTACAAATCTGGATATACGTATAAAAGTGAAGTTTTCCACTAATTGATGTAACAATTCAAGTTCATAGACAAATCCACAAGTATGAAAAGATGTTCAAGTGCAACATGTACGTATTCATAATAAATAAATATTGAACATATGATTCAAGGATCAATTCTAATAAATAACACATGTAATCATGAAAATAGAGATATTAATTATTAGTTAAATTTTAAAGGGAAACTATTACTTAAGCTAACATAAAAGCGGAAAACTTAAGGGAAAAAGTCATCACCTTATAAGTTGAATCGTCTACAAGGTTGCTAGGAAATGAGTACGCCCTTAGAGCGGAACCCTTTTGAATTGTGTCACAATCTAATATTCTTGTGATGCGTGTATGTTCTTTTAAATGGTGTCCTCTTGAAATGGAGTTGACTCCGATCTCCTTGATCTCGTGCAAACTCGAATCAAATGCAACTCGGTCTCCACTCGGCATTGACCCCACGATTTCCCTTGCCGTGTTGTCTGAAGGATCCCTCTGGCACGACTGGAGTAGAGAAGGCCTGGATTATTGTTGTACTTGGCAAAATGACCCCACTCAGCGAGTCGACTCAACTGTGACTCGAACTCGCTCCAATTGAACTCGCATGAGTATGATTTTCTCTTCTCTCTCTATTTCTACTTCTTCTTTCCTTCTTCCTTTGGATCATCTAGTAACATTTTGGACTTGAACCCGACCTTTGACTCGACTTAGATCGTAAACTGAGTCGACTCGACGAAGTATAAACTCTTCCTCTCTTCTCTCGATCTCCCTTTCTCCTATCCTTTTCCCTCTTTCCTTCTTTATTTCTTCTAACTGATCCATGCCCATCAGGGTGGCTGGATTAGACCAAACCCAACTCGACCCGGGTGGCTAAGCTCGAACCCACTCTCTCTCTCTCTCTCTCTCTCTCTCTCTCTCTCTCTCTCTCTCTCTCTCTCTCTCTCTCTCTCTCTCTCTCTCTCTCTCCTTTCTCTTCCTTCTCTTCTTCTCCCTACCTAACTTCTTCTATTCTCCTCCTCTTCTCCTCAAGAGACCCGTCCCACGAGCCATACTCATACCCGGTTCAGGAATAGACTCAGATTTCCTACCGAGTCAAACAGTGAGTTACGACTCAGTTATGACTTAGAGGAAATGGCGAGGTGCGGCCAGACTCGGATGCCCCCTAATCTTAACAAACTCGCTCCCCTTCTTTCTCTCTCCTCTAACTTAGGGAGGACCTTGACTGAGTTAGAACTCAGTCCAGCCATGCTTGACTTGAACCAGACTCATCGCATAGCTTAGTTGACCCATGCGGCACGAAGACATCTCCTCTCTTGATCCCTTCTCTGAATTCTTCTCCTATCTGCTCTCACTGACTCTCTCCTTCTCTTCTTCTTCTTCTTAAACACCATGTCCCTTCAAGGCTTGTTGCACCTAGACTTGAATCAGCAACAGACTCGCAATAGCGACTCGGCCTGGACTCGGATCGCGTCCCTGCCTCCCGAATCCTCTCTTGCTTCCTCTACTCTCTTCTTCTTATACTTCTTCTTCTTTTTCTTCTTCTTCTTCTTCTTCTTCTTTTTCTTCTTCTTCTTCTTCTTCTTTTTTTTCTTCTTCTTCGTCTCTCTCTCTCTCTCTCTCTCTCTCTCTCTCTCTCTCTCTCTCTCTCTCTCTCTCTCTCTCTCTCTCTTTGTTAGAAGAAACCCAGATGAGATGTTGAACTCGGCCCGAAATCATAATGATTCGAACCAAGTTGACTCGGCTTAATGCAGCATCAGAAATGGCGCTCCTTCCTTTTCTATATGACTTTCTATTTTTTAGAAATTAAGCCCTAAAAGACAACCCTTTAAAGGCTCTAGTAACCCCTTTATAGACGATTCAGATGTCAACTAATTATTGGATTAGTTATGAGCTAACCGTTTCGAGTCACAAGAGTTTCAAGGTGTTAACCCTGGCTTTTGATTGCATGACTACAATCCACCCTTATAGATGTAATCCCAATGTTGAGGGCCACACACTGGACGTTTCAGATAAGTAAATGAGACCCACTGCCCGATGATAGGTATCTTCAGCTTGATGGGGAAGATGATCCCGCCACTAATGGCGAATCATCACCCAATGGTTGATCTTACGATCAACAACATATGGATGGCATGGATAGGTTCAGAGATCACTGTGGGGCCCATATTTTGGAAGAACATCGTATAAATCTCAATGGTGTGAGAGATTTTGAGCCGCAACTGGTATTTCTTGAGTCGTCAATATCTCATGCGAGGACTGGAAGTTGTTACGAGTGGGGCATTGATTGCCCTAGGATGGACATACCAGATATGCCAATGAGGTTTTTGACAGCTAAGGAACGGTCGAGATGGCCCCAACAACCCAACAGAAAGATGCTTTCCGTCGCACTCTTTTCTTTAGTTGAGAGAGAAAACCCAAGAATGGAGCGTTAAGATATTCCAGATGGACGGTCAAGATTAAGAGAAGATTCCTCTCACCTGGACTGTCAGCAAGGCATTAAAACGGATTTCTGTTTATTCAGAAATAGCTCACGCACACTCATTCCATGGCTGGGATTGTGACTTCTCACTAGTGTAACTGTATGAACAACCTTTAGGGTTTTGGTCGGATTTGCCTTCCGCTCATGATGGGCGGTTCAGATCATTGGTCCAGGTGATGAGGGTGGGCCTCATTTCAAACGAATGGTCTTTGTTCATGTTTGCGGGAAAACGAAAGAAGAAGAGGAGATTTTCTCTTCGGGTTGACAAATCAAACCCGGTTTGACCTGGTGCTATGTTCGGTGGTAAAAGGTTGCCCAAGGAGAACTAGCTACCCAAAAAGTACTCAAGGTACGTCCAGGGGCACTAGTTACCCGGAAAAGACCATGCAATGAGGACACCCAAGGTGAACTAACCTCCAGGAAGAGTACTCTACAGTACGCCCAAGGAGAACTAGGCACCCGAAACAGTCCATGCGAAAGGGACAACCCATGGTAGTCGAATACACACGATGATAACTTAGGATCACTCGGTAAAGTACTTTACCATATGGCCCATAGTGACTTAAGAGAACCCCGTGTCTTATATTGACCACCAGGTAATGTCCGCATGCCATAAAATGTGATTAGCCCAATCATGCATTATTATTCCAATTACAACTAACCAAATTATGAAAGCTTAAAGGTTACTATGAGGGTTTGTCACCCAACATAGGTCAACTATTCGGCATAATATCCTATATCACCATTCTTAACTCATGGGAATCTAGCAAATATGATGTTTTAAAGGTGGTTTCATCAACTAGTGGTCAATCATTGTTCAACAAGTGGAACTTACCATCGCAAGGTTATATAAAACTAATCCATCAAAGTCATATAAGGAAATTATTCTGTAAAAGCAGCAAGGGCCAAATATTCCAGTCAATGATGCAATGAGAAGGGATATTTCCCCAAAAGCCATATAGGCCTAAATTATATACAAGATGGTAAATCCACAACAAACATTCCATTTAATCTATCAGAAAAAGTGACCTCTAGTTTGAGGACTTCTACACATTCCATCACGTAATCATAAATGACAAATTAAATTACATGTAATATCGTGCATATCTAAAGCGTTCATTTAAAACCAAAATGGTGGTATTTAAATTTCATCACGTGTTCAAATATTTGAATTTAAATCCAATTCATCAATCATTTATAAGGAATTAAATTCAATGAGAGCAATGAAGAGCAATGAAAAACATCAAGAAATCAATAAGAGGAATGAGCGAAGATGAATAAACAAAGCTAACTAACATGATGTAGAAAAGCTTAAAGGGTGATCCTCACCTTGCAGTGTAGATTCTCTTCTTGTTAGAGTAAGAGTCTCTAAGGAGTTAAAAACACTTGGTCTATCCTCGCTAGCTTGAATTGGCTCAATTCAACTCTTAATTGAGTCCAAACTCGGGCTCAACACATTGAACCTAAAAGAGAGATTATTTCAGTTTCTACTATAAGACTTAAAATGATGTAATAATAACTTGATAAAAACTTAAACAAGGATTATAACGCCAACTTACTTAAATGTATCATGATACTTCTTGATTTGGACCTAATGGACTCAACTTGGCCCGATCTGACCTGATCAACCCACTCCAAACAAGGTTAGAAGCCATAGAACAATAATTTCATGCTGGGCAAATGGCCAAAATTGGAATTTAAATCAAAATCGAATCTCAGCCAAATACTCGCTTTGTTAGCAAAGATGCGTAGCGATCAGGTCGTCCTTCGAATCAATTCGACTATAAACCGAGTTTTCTTCGATTCTTGCAGAATCGGCAACAACAGCTCCACTACTTACAAAACATAATTCATCCAGCCAAGCAAGGATGCACCAGCGATGGTCTAGACTCGGCCAACTCAGTGGGTTGTTGAGTCAACTCGATAATCCTGAAACAGCGAGAACCCCTTGCTTTCTCACTTCTTCCTCTCCTTTCTTCATCATTCTTCCTATATCATCTTCTTTCTCTTGAAAGGGTTTAGACCCAGTCCTAGCTCGCCCAGCTCAGACCGAACTCGGTCTAGACTCAATGCGTCGACTCAAAATGATCTCCCTCATTGAGATGACCTGCCCCACTGTTGTGATATTGTCCGCTTTAGGGTCTCCCCCGCACGGCTTTAAAACGCGTCACAACAGTTAAGGGAGAGCCTCCACATATATCCAGGACTTCAAACGACTGCCCAAGCAATGTGGGACAGAGTTCCGTCCACAATCACCTGCAACAGTAGCTCGCCCAGCGCGGTAGCTCGCCTAGGCACCCAGCCCCGCCCACATTACGCCCACCCACATTGGAGTAGGAACCGGGGCGTCACACTCATATCTTTCGATCTTCCTTCCTCCTCCTCCTTCTCTTCCTTTCCTTGCCTCTCTTCCTTCTCTCTGGAGGTCCAGAGCTGCCTCGAACCAGACCAGAGGTTGGGTGGTGACTCAGGGATTGGACCGAGTTACGCCAGTGAGTCAACTTGAAGCTCGACTTCAAACGAGGAAGAACCTCAGGCGATAATGGTAGACTTCCTCCCATTGCTTCTTTCTTCAATCCAATAGTGTGGGAGGATGTGGGTCGATCTAAGGAAGCTTGTGAAATGATATAATTGAAGCTCCGGTGCGATTTTTTCAGTGGGTTCAGAGCCTAAACGCTATCACCCACAACCACAAGGACGAAGGCAGCAGTCGAAAAAGCTCCCTCTCCCACTCTCGTTTTCTCCTTTCTCTTCCTCTTTTCTTCTTCTCACCCAATTGAGGCTAGACTCGGTCCAAGCTTGACTCGGACATAACTGACTCGGCCCATGGCTCGGTCGAGTCGACTCACTCTAGTGCGGCAAAAACGATGCTTTTTCTTTACTCTTTCTGGCTTTCCATTTTTGGAAAGGGATGCCCTAAAAGGCAGCCTCTTATAGGCTATATTAACCTATTTTTATAAGTTTCCTTCTCAACTAATCGTTGGATTAGTTAAGAGTCAGTGTTTTAGTTTGTAAGCATTTTGAAAAGATAATCCTGGCCACTGATTGCATGGGGAAATTCTAACGTTATAAATGAGCTTTTGGGGTCCTGACTCATCCAATGGACCACTCATATTAGTGATCAGGGTCCCATGCAAGGTGATGGATTTCACCAGCCAGTTGGGGAAGAAGGTTGGCTGATCATGGCAAATTCTCATCGGAGGGTTAATCTCTTGATCTGAAGCATATGGATGGTTTGGATTTGACTAGTGATCAATGCGGGGTCCATATTTTGGACAGGGATTAGCCAAAAGCCAACGGTTTGATTTATTTCCTCTCTCGGCTCGGTGACTCTCGAAATGACGAGATCTCACTCTTGTTGCTAAGGAAGCAGTGTGTCACCCTAAATCTAACGTTCTTAATGAGCACATAATGTTTCTAGAAGAGGAACGAGTGGCTGTGATCATGCCAGCACACTAGCTCGTAACAAAGCAAGATTCTTTCCACCTCTCTAGTTGTGAAAGGAAGCCCTAACATGGAGGGTTGGGATTGGATAAAATTAAGGGTTAAGATGAAGGGAGATAAAGTCACATGGATTGCCAGCTCGACAAGGTAAAACGGATTTCTGTTTACGAAAACAACCTCATGCAGTCACCTGCTTACACCAGAGATCATGTGCATACACACGTGTTTTCGACCTGCAAGAAGGGTGTGGGTTTGGATGGATTTGAACGATCGACGAGATGGATAGTTTGGATCATGGAAGCGGCCCGTGACGGTGGGCCACGATCAAACCTAAACGGATGTTGTCCGTTCGAATTCCATCCGGTGGGAAAAAGTGGAAGAAATCCTCTCCTTTTTCAATTAGACTCGGGTCAAACACAGTTTGACCCAGTCTTTTGTTTCCAATAAGTATACTTACCGAGACAAGCCGAAGTTTTTTAACGTGTCAGTTTTCATCGAAATGACAACAAGATTTAGGAAATTTGGAAAATATTCATTTCTGGTTTGGGAAACTTGTTTTTCTTGCTTGGAAATTCGTTTAAGGATGAATTTTAGTTCATAATAAGTTTATTTGGGATTTCGAGAATTTTTCTAAAGGTACCTAGATTCATAATCTCTAAATTCCACATCTAACTTAACATTCTCAATGGGGAACCTGAATATGGGTTTTTAATTCCTCAACTTCCTAACTCCTTTGGGAAATAATCCTAAACATATGTATTTAATTCATGATTCTATCCTAGTCGTGTAAAACTTATGATGGTCCATGCCCATAGACCCAGTTAATCTCATTTTCATGCTCTGATACCAACTGTAACATCCTGAATTTCCGTAACCCGAATACATGCTCGTGCCCGAGAAATCCGAGTGTTAATAATATATAAATTGGATGCTTAGAAATTGCACCATTTTTTTCATTTAAATTATATCCAGTTACATTCATGAAGGTTACCATTCACAAGAATAAAATCGACTGTATTTATTATTCCATTAGAATAAAAGAATTCAACAAATTATCAAATGCCCTCTCAATGGGAGCTTATTACATTATAGAGTTTGTAGAAGAAATATTAAACTAAATCATAAAACTATCTTCTTATTCATTCAGTATAATCTTCCATAGGGAGATGATCCTCTAGGTCTTCCATCTGTACATCACCTGCATCATCTATATAGTTGGAGAGGGTCAATGCCCCACTCATAGTGATGGTTATCCTTTAAGATTAACAATAATTTAAGAGATTCATAAAAGTAATGTAAGGGTTCTGATACGTCTCGTATTCTACCACTATAAGAGGTATCAGCATGTGCAACCAATATACATGAATGTATGCCTAGCAAAGTGTGTGCAGTTCATCATATGCAGTGATCATCACAATGTGGAATACAATTCATAGAAAATCCAACTCTCTCTGCATTCTTATACTTCGGAGATTCGTTGGTGTGTCCAACGTTAACGTGGATTTATACAAACATCTCAAGGCAACACAATAACGCAGTTGGGGGATTCACGTAACACGATGTGTTTATATGGCAACTATTTGCAACATCCAATCCCGAAAAGTGATGTAACACGCATGGCGATTTACTTAAATCGATTGTGCACCACGCCAACCAACCCACGGAATTATATGCTAACCAAGAGGGTCGCTACCCATAACGCATTACGTCCACAATAAATATTTGAATTACTAGTTATGATACCTTTAACATATCACTCGCATCAAAAAGGGAATAAGTTGAATCATGGGATTTTAGAATTCCAAGACACATGCTCAAGCCATAAACGGACGTAGCACAAGGCTAACATAATAAAGGAGAAGAGTAGTAATAAGCTAACTCAATGAAAGAGGAGAGTAGTAACGGCTAACTCAACAAAAGAGGAGAATAGCAATGGCTAACTCAACAAAAGAGGAGGGTAGCAAGGGCTAACTCAACAAAATTGGTAAAGGCAAGGGCAAGGCTTGTATCCATCACCCCATATAAATTAATAAAGATCACACATAATTAACATCATACCATAATTCTCAAAGGATAAATAATTGTTAGTGGTAAATTAAACAATTGCAGGGAGAGAATCATCATAACATGAAAGCATGTAAAAGACAAGATAGATTATATCAACTCAAGTTAATGTAAGCTTAAAATAATCCCCACCTTAGCCTTAGATCCAAACCTTAGGTAGATATCCATGTAGGAAAGCTTCTACATAAAAAGCTTCCACATGAATCACGACATCGCTTGAGCAAGAGGGAGACGCCATACATATGGAGAAGGAAGAGGGCGTCTAAGTTTCTCCTTCTCCTTCTCTTTCTCTTTCTCTTTCTCTTTCTCTTTCTTTCTTTTTCTTTTTCTTTTTCTTTTTATTTTTATTTTTCTTTCTCTTTGTCTCTCTCCTCCTTAAACGTTAGTGGGTGTGTGAGTGGAGAAGGGCACGCACACCCCTTTTAAAAGGAGTGGGCGTGTGAGAGGTGTATTTCTCATCCCACTTGGATTGGGTTTCTCCAATTTTTCATTTTTTGATGATCTTTCTTTAAATCTAATTCGTCCATTGCATTAAGGTCGTCAAATTGGGCCAAGGTATATGATTTTCTTGGTGATCCGAAATTTAGATTGGCTTATCTTGAAAATTCTCCTGACGGGTGACAAAACGAACTTGATCTCAATTAATGGTCCACACGTAATGATCAGGGCCCAATTTTGGAGAAAATGTGTAGTCAGGATAGGCAAATAGTTGGACAAAATTTGGTACTTAATTAATGGTGGAAAAAGCCTAAATTTACATTTTCACTTTTTGCACCAAAAGAAATGAACTGACTTCAACCTTCAATGCTTTAGAATCATAGATCGAGGACTAAATTTTGTATAACCTCATAGTCATATGAGACCAGAGTGTGGTCTAAATTTGAGTTGTGATGGACAGAAGTAAGTGGTTAAATCGGAAGATCCATATTTATAAGGAGTTAGTAGGCCTAACTTCGCGCCTAAAGAAAGGCCTACTAAAGTGGGGTCTTCATATTTCAAACTTGGTCTATATAATGGGTAATCCAAATCGTTCATATTAAAGGAAATATCCTACTACGACTACCCATGAGGTTTCTTCACTCGATGGACACCAAAATCAACGGTTAAGGGGTTGATTTGTCAATTGGTTCACTTTTACAATGATCTTAGGGCCGAAATTTGACATGTATGGTTAATTTATGATACATAGGTATGATATAAAATTTCACATCAAACGGATCGTATGAACCATGTGATCTAGAATTCGGGGGTCTAGGTTAATGGTATTTTCGTAATTATTACTTATATAAAAGTTTTGGAAAATTCGATGGTTCTACATGGTTATAGGCACGTTTCTAAGTAATTCTTACAAAATTACTTATATCTAAATCATTATGAATAAGAAATTATTCACCAAACTAATTAAAGGAATGTACATATATCCACCAACATAATGGATGGTCAGATGACATGTTAAAAATAGAAAAAAAAAAAAAAAAAAAAACTTGATGGTTAGTACTCTGATTATGTATGTAAGTGGGTGTACGGTCAGGTTTGTAAATGGATGACCACAAGTGAGTTTTTAGAGTGATCAAGAGGTAGAACATGTATACCATTAGATTCAAGTGACTTGTTCACATATGTAAATTTCTCAAATCGTAGTTTTGATGGTGGGTTAAGCATATTCATAGGTGTTGAACACGATGAATAGATCAAAATCTCAATTTGATATGTGTATGAGTGAATGTTAAGATCAAGTAGCTAGTTTACTATGATCAGGTGGTCCAAACTCAAAGTGGACGGTCAGATATCTTTACATAGCGGTGAATAGTTGACTGAACGGTTGGTTATGATAGACAAGTGAGAATACTTGGATATATGATGATCCTATCTCAAAATCAATAGTCAGATGGCTTGATCTATGAATGAAAATTATTTCCAACGGTCAGATTCGTGTTGGAAAATGGATGTAAGGTTAGGATAACTAGATTGGCATCATACACATGTATATAATAAGTTAAATTTCATAGTAACACTCGAAAACTTTCAATACTCGGGTATTGAAAAGTTCAGGATGTTACACTGTTATCCATCCAAGTGGACTTTAATGTTTGACTAAACATTTTGATTGTTTGATTAGTGCAATTAGGTAATGGATCACTTTACGGGATGTTGTTGGCCTAATGGATGATATATTTGATGACCCAAGTCTCGATATTAAAATGAATGGTTTAATTGATGTATGGTTGAGTTACGGGCTGATCTCAACATCGATTGCCTGATTGGACCTATTTCATGATTTCGATAAGAATTGTTCAAGTCGATTTACGACTAAGTTGAGAGATTAGTTCATGTTTGTAACTGTATCGGTATGAAGTTTTTAGTTATGTTATCACTTACCTTAAGTGGTGGATTTTTAGATTATGGGTTGGATCACCGTTGCTGATGTAGTCTTAGGTTGAAAAGTCAAGGGTCAATTCAAAGTAGCTTGTAGATACGTTGTGGGTTGTCATAGTACAAATCTAATGGTTAAGATGGACAAATTGTGGATTGCTGCTTTTTTGGATGGAGGTGTGCATGACGTAAATTTAATGTGTTCCCACAAATGCATAAATTAATTAAGGTCTCTATGGTAACACCCGAGTAGTGAAAGTACAGGGTGTTACAGATCTGCAACGATCATTTGTTTCTATAGGTCCCCTTAGGACCCTGGCCAGTGATGGGAGAGATCCATAGCTTAGGTAGGCCACCCAAAGTGAACATTCATTTTAAGTGTTAATCCTCGACAGTCTAACGGTTGGATCATATTCAAATTTGATCATCAGCATTTTTAAAGGTTCCCGAGGGAACTCTAAGTGGAATTAGGTAGTTACCTAAGTATTTGTCAACTAGATTGCACAATTTTGAGTTTGGATTGACCGTCGGGTTGTTAAGGATGTAATGAGCAGTAGGTATCGTGATACAGGCATTAAAAGTTGAGATGTACTACATACATAAGTGGTTATCATAAAATGATAAAAATTCTTAGTGACATATTTCGAAATAACACAGTTAAGTTTTAATTCGTTGGTCTCCATCACTTCGATGGTAAGGTAACTTCCATGCTTGAATTTATAACGGTTATAGGGTTTTATAGTATAGTCTAGCTGGGGATCATTGATCGGCTAATTGATCAGATGGTCAGATTATAGTAATTCAAGGTTGAATCTCCTAATACCCATTGCATATCTAATGAACGGTAGATCTTGTGACTTAAGCCAAATATTGATGACACACTATTCGATTTCAAAATGACATAATTGTCCATCTTAAACATCAATGGATGGATGGTAATTGGTTCACATAATCATTAATGTTGTCAGTAGCATAAAATGTTGTGTGATGATGTGGCCCAATCAAATTGTAACAAAGGGGATTTTTCTATTCATGACAAGTAGAGAATTGGATTCACTCATTAAATGATGATGTATTAAGAGAAATCACAGTTCCTATATCCTTTTTAGGCTTAGGCCAGGTCTTGTATTGTAACGTCCTACTTCTCAAAACCCGAGGATAGTCGCTCCTCATTGAGAACCCGGGTATTACGTTATAAAATGGACTAACATACATCTAAATAACGGTAAATTTTATAACATGGAGTAAGACAACATTGGATAAACCAAAGATATCAAGAGTAACAACAAGGAAGTTTAATACATGTAAATGGGAGCCAAATGAAATCCCACAATAGAGGAAATATTTTTACAACTCAAACGAAAACATATAGTCTGAAATATGTGAGCATGTAAATCCTAAAATATCAGTCGAGCTCCAACAGCTCAACTACTTTGGCATAGAGGCCCTCCTCGCCAAACTCCACCTCAGCCGTCCCTGGAAACCCATCGTAGAGGTCTCTACCTGTCCTCATTCCTACATCTATTTGGTGCAACCGCACGATTGGGTGAGTGAAAACTCAGTGGAAACTTCCCGCAAGGATTCATGCATATCATATCATTTCAAAACAGTTTAAATCAACATATCCAAATTACAAGGAGATTAATCATGAAATTATAAATGAATGTATAAGTGTATGAATGTATGTACAAGTCACAGATTTGGGGATGCACATCCAGCTGTCAAAATAAAGGGGTCGCCCAAGGCGAACTAGTCACCCAAAAAAATACTCATAGGTACGCCCAAGGAGAACTAGCCACCCGAAAAAGACCATGCAGACCGCCCGCGGCAGATTATCTACCTGAAAAAAGCCATATAAGAGAGTGCACCCAAGGATATCTCCTAAAAAAATACACGGGGCATGCCCGAAGAGTGTCTAATCCTGAAAAAGCCTCATGAAGAGAAAAAGCACCCAAAGTGACACAAATGCACATGCCCTAAGAGTTTAACTGAAGTAACAGGACTTACGGTAAATTAAACAGAGTGTGGCTTACGTTGATCACTAAGAAAAGCTCATATGTCATACGTGAATGTCATGCACCATGATACTCATGTAACTCCACAATGTTAACAAGGTTATTTATCAAAGATCCCAATATACTAACTATCCAAACACAATCACAACTATCCACATTTCTCATGGAAAATAATATCCCATACATAACCTAGATTTATAAGATGAGATATAATGACCCTTGACATTTCTTGTGAGGTTATACTCAACATCATGCAATTACCAAGCTATCGAAGACAATATAAAGCCAAGTTTTAATTCCAGAAATTATCAAATACGAGGTATGAGTAATGGAATTAATGTATTAATTCATGCTCATCATATTCATATGGAAAACTAGAGAATTAACTTGCTCATAGTGGTATCCAAATTAGAACGAACCTAACTAGGTGAGGATGAAGGGAGCCAACTTAACATTAGAGTGGGAAACTAGAGTTTTTAACAAATAGAAAAGTACTTGAGTGACTTCAAATGGGTTATAATGAGCGTGATACAATTTTCATGAAATGGATTAGAGTCACACTTTCTAAGGTATCCCCACATGCATATACATATCAATTCCTAGAAAAAAAAAAAAAAAAAAAAAAAAAAAAAAAGCACAAGTACTATTTACACAATTATAGTATCTCTACACAAATAAGTTTAAACAACCTTAGAATTTAATGAAATGAATAAAGCCATGTGGGATATCCCTCACCTTGGGTGGATATTTCCCTGATTTGCAGCGTTCGTATGGGGTGGATGTGATTATCCTAAAAATCCAAGCAATTATAAACTTAGTCTTTGTAAGTGTTATTGTTTATAGCCCATTTTGTTGTCAAATTTGTGGTGCTAAAGACACTGTTATGAAGCTTGCATATGTGAAGATCAAAGCACTACTCAAGATCAACTTTGATGGACAAGCACTGCTCACAAGTTAAGATCTCAAGAAGCTTTCAAGTTCAAAGTCAAGATCTCAAGAAGCTTTCAAGTTCAAACTCAAGATCTCAAAAAGCTTTCAAGTTTGAACTACATCAAGACTTCAAGCTTCACTACTTTCAAGGTCACTAGTCCTTAAGTTTCAATGTTCGTACTTCACTATTGAGGTTTGACTGACCGTAGGTTGACCTTAAGAGTAGGCCACTTTGGATACATAATTCATATATTTTATATAAGTGAGTCTGACCTGTTCTAAGACTAGTCCTGGACTTTGGTCGACTAGTCCTAGCACTACTTCGACCCGTCTAAGGATTTCCTGGATCGGTCGTAAGTTTGTTGAAAAATTCGAAAATTTTCTATTAGGCTTCGACTAGTCCTTGGGACTGTTCGACTAGTCGTAGGAACAGTGTCGACTGGTTCTTCGATCAGTCGTAGACCTTTGACTCAAACTACAACGATGATTTACACATAGCTTCGACCAGTCGTGTGTGACCTTCGACCAGTCGAAGGTGCCTTACGACCAGTCGAAGTTGCCCTACAACTAGTCGTGAAACCGTCTTATCTTAACGCGCCTGAATTTTCAAATATCTGTTGGATCTTCGACCAGTCGAAGATGTGATTTATTCACATTATAAATAGAGCACGAATCTCAGAATTATAGAGACCATTCAAGCTAATTTAATTCGGCCTTCCGAGAGATAAATATGTGCTCTGTTTAAAGCTAAGTGTGCTTATTTAATATTCTCTTTCTTTAGTTTTGTTAATTGATTTTGTTTCTTGCATTCCAATCTAATCTGTAAAGAGGAAGTTGTATTTTCCTTTTACTGGAATCAAAATCAATTCAAGCTAGCCCATTTGTTTTAATTTAAAATCTGTTAGAAATTAGAACCATTATAAAGTGAAGATTGGACATTGATCTTGAACATTCAAATCTCTACTCCAACTCGGTTCTTTTTGGGCTGCTACATAGAAGGAGAAATTCAGGTATTTTACATTTATTGTAAATTCATTTATTTTGGTTTTATTTGAAGTTAAGCCAGAAAAATGTCAAAGCTGTTGGTTATCTGAGGAAAGCTAGAAAACTCAGAAGTGGGGGTTTTTTGAATTGTGTAAGCCCTTTGAAAAAGACACAATTGTAAAGGTTTTGGGTGAACCTGTGAAAACCTATTTGATAGTGAACGCTAATATCCCCTGTGTGAGGATATTAGAAGTGGAGTAGCATTCTGTGTGGCTGTTGTTGAACAGTTGGTGTACACACAGGCGAACCACTATAACTCCTTGTGTGTGTGGAAGTGTACTTTATTTCATATCTTTGATTATTCTTTTGTGGAGTGTATGTGGATGTGAATGTGTGTAATCATTGTAATTTCAAGCTCAGTGGGGAATGTTGTAATAGTTATATTTAAATTTCTGCAATTTTCATTTAAGCTATTCTTTTATTTGTTTGAGCTTTAGATTCTCTAAATTGTTCTAGTAAGGTTGCCCTGCCATTTCTATGGTGTATGGTTGTCCCTAGAAAATCAATATTTGAGATTACATTCTATTCCTCTGTTAGTTTCAATTTTGTTTATTCCTAGAAAGTTTGAGTTCTTGATACAAATATCTTTCTAGAAATCAGGTTGTCCTACCATAAACTTTGGTTTTTGGTGTAAGGTTGTCCTTTAGAACAACTTTTGTATCAATCTCTCAATACTTGTTTATTAAGGTTGCTATTCATTTCAGCATTGTGGATTGATTTACTTTATTTGGCTATTTTGTTATTCAAATTCCGTTGTAATTATTTTAAATTTGGCATAGTCTTATTCACCCCCCCCCCCCCCCTCTCTCTAAGACATATACCTTGACCATTTCAGTCTTCTAGTTCCATTCTCATATAGCCTAATTGTTATATGAATCTTATTTTCTACTTGTCTGGACTGACTGAAGGAAGGATGTCCTTCAAGGTAGATAGTTTTATGTAATTCCTAAATGAAATATTATCAAACATTAGTGAGCCACCACCCAGTCGACCCAGTTTGGAAACTGGTTGAGTCAGCTCACAACCAAGTTGAGAGGGTCTTACGACTAAATGGTAGGTGTTAGTTTTATACATGGGTGACGATTTTTCTCAGCCGTTGAAGGGAGGACGTTTAATCTTTAGTGTAGTTGATTGGAGGCATCCTTGGAGGTATTATTACAACGCATCAGTGCTGAGTTAACTCGGTCCGGTCTCTAGTTTAAGGACTGGTCGGATGAGAGCATCTCCTTTGGTCTTCCTGGTTCCAATTAGCCACTGAATCTGGTGATGCTCTTAGAGCTCATCACAGATAGTCCCAGGCACTGGTCCTTAGGGGTGAAATGAACCTGACTCAGCTGGATCCTTACTAAGTCAACTCATTCATGAGTTGAATGACAAACTAGTTCAAATGGATGGAGTTTGATTGTGATACCTGGCAATGAGTTGGCTCTATTTGAATCTGATTGTGATGAGCCTAGCGGGGCTGATCTCACGGACACGATTCAGTTGACGGCCCCGATTGCCTAGAGTTTCGAAAGCTCGGGTCGGGCTGATTGTTGGAGCTCACTCTCCCTCTCTGCAACACCCTCCATCTTTCTCTCAATCCCTTCTTCTCAGCAATGGACGACCAGATCCGATTCTGGCCCGACCCTTGTTGGGACCGAGTTGGGTCACTGCTGGAACCCGTTCCAGCGGCTGGCTCCTTCTTTCTCTCTCTTTATCGCTTTCCCCTTTCTTTCTTTAGGTTTTCCTTGGGAGACGCCCTAATTCCCACCCTTTTATAGGCGTTTCCGTTTCTGGAAGGATCTGCAGCTAATCATGAGGATTAGCGCGGGGATAACATGAGTTAGTCGAAGATGGTTAGGCGTCAGGATCTCTCACTGCTTTAGATCTCATACATGGGTCCATTTGATTGTCCCTAATGGACATTAAATGTGGTGGGCCACACGATGAACGGACCAGAACAGTGAATGGGTTTGATTACGCAGAAGGTGGGTTTCACAGTCAGTTCGAGGAAGATGAGGGATGATAATGGTGTTTTTCATATGGGTGGTTGATCCACAGATCAGGGCCGTTTGGACGGTCCTGATATGGCTCAAAAATGATGTGGGGTCCATCAAACGGTGCACGGAGGGCCATTGGTTAACTTAGCCACTAAACAGGCAAAAAACCTACCGCCACCACAATTTCGCCAGTGGGATGGCGTATGTGGCAATTCTTTCCTCGTCAGTGTCTTCCATTCGCAATGCTCGACCGGTCGTTGCTCGAGCCTATGCGGGTGACTTTCAATCGTCGATGCAAGCATGGTTGGGGTCGGTGGGACCCACTCTATCAAATGGACGGTCTGGATCTAGTTTACGCATTCGGAAAAACATCTGTTGCATCGTCCAAACGGACGGTCAGGTTTGAATGCGTGACGGGCGGAAGGATTTTTGAAATTCAAAGGGTTTTTGGTTTTCATCGGGTCAACACTTGTTTGACCCGATGCTAAGACTTCGTGCACGGCGTGTGCACACTATCTGTGCACATGCACAGATCAAATGTGAGGTCCACGTCGTGCTCTAAGCTGATCAGAGCTGTTCATCTGTTTCTGGGAGGTCCACTAATCACTCTAAATCGGGACTTTATATGTTCAAGAGGTTAGGTGGGCCATCCTGGAAAGATTTTGATGAAATTATAGATTATTGTAGAATCGATGGTTGTTCTAGTGTTAGTGTGGTTCTAACAGTGGGGTCTATGTAATGATCAGAGTGATCTGGGTCGTACACTTGTTTTAATGTTTTAATCTGCTTCCTTTGGTGAGAATATTGACTGAACCTATGTCTTAAATATACTATCCTTTACTAATGATAAAGACTAATGGTTTGATACCATTATTATTTTATATTATTATTATTATTATTATTATTATTATTATTATTATTAGTATTTATAATTCTTTCTACTCTTCTCTAATTGTTTATGTGGGTCACACTCAGATCAGCGCCATATATTCATTCACTCGGCCCCTATCGGGCTTTAATTAGAAGATTGGATCATTTTATTTTTGTAAGTAGGCCACGATACATGCGTCTTAACCTTCAGTTATCAATTTATTAAAATTAACGGTTGGATAGGAACTGATTTATGAGTGGGGATTACTCCCGATGGCCACACTTAGGTTAGATTAGAGGTAAATGTTAACATAAGTTAGGTTGGTACTTATACTATGTTTGGTTACATGGTAACATCCAAGTACTCAAAAGTATGGGGTGTTACATGTATATGCAGTCAAGGCTAGACTTAGGGCTTGTTCGGTAACGCTTAAAGTTTTTACTTAATGCGGAACCCTAGAAGCACTCCACAGTAAGCGTTGTTTGTTAACTCCAAATCTAGAAAATGTTCTATCATTTTCTCAGAATATTTTCGCGGAAGAGATCAAGTGTAATGGGGAGTACAGAATGTGCACCACCAATTCATCTAAAAACATTTTTTTTTTTTTTACTTCTAAAATTTCCCTTGCACATTGTCCTCTGTGTCATACATAACTCATTTTTTTAATGTGTAACTTCTTTGGCCCACCATGATTTATGTGTTAGATCCATACTGTCCATCAACTTTTTTAGATCATTCTAAAGCATGAGCCCAAAAAATGAGGCACATCCAAAGCTCAAGTGGACCATGCCGCATAGAGCAAGGAGTCCAGTGGGAGGTTTATTTGCCATCTAACCTCTTCATAAGGTCACACAGACCTGAACAAAGGGAAAGCACAAATATCACCTTGATCAAAGCCTTTTGTGGCCTCAAGAAGTTTTTAACGGTAGGCTCTCAATTCCCATTGTTTATAGTTGTGTAGCCCACTTGAGCCTTAGATTTGCTTCATTTTCTATCTTATGCCCTAAAATGGTATGAAAAAAACAGATGGACGTTGTGAATAAAACATATACATCAAAGTAGGTCCCATGGAGCCCCTGACAGGAGCATCCATATCCATCCTGGTTGGTTAATACCCAGTCCCTATAGGATTTAGGAAACGGATTGTGCGGTGACCTCCCTGGTGTGTTAATGTCACCAAGTTTTGTGGATTCCACCATGATGTATGTATTATATCCACATCGTATGCCCATTTTAAGAGATACTTTCAGTGCATGGGCTAAAAAATGAGGTAGATCTAAAGCTTAAGTGGACCACACCGCATAAAGCAGGGGGAATTGAATGTTTACCATTGAAAACTTCTTGGGGCCACAAAAGTTTTGAATCGATACTTTTTTCCCTTCATCTTGATCTTTTTATTACCTCATGAACACATTGTGTGACAAATAAACAATATGGTGGGCCATAGGAATGTTTCAATGGTAGGAATCATTGTTCTACTTCTTTCTGTTTTGTGGCCTACTTGAGCTTTGGATTTGTCTCATTTTTTTGTCTCATGTCCTAAAATGATGTCGCTAAATGGATGTACGGTGTGGATATAACACATACATTATGGTTTGGCTCACATAACTTCGTGCCATCAACACAACACTAAGCACGCCACGCAATTCGCTTCGTGGATATGGGGGTAGGGGTGTACATCGAGCTGAGCTGGCCTCAGCTCGGCTCGGCTCGGTCACCAGTCACACCCAACTCGAACTCGGCTGGCTCGGTGACCAAGCCAGGATCTCCAGCTCGAGCTCGAGCTTGGTCAACAATCGGACCGGATTGAGCCAAGTTCAAGCCAGTTTCGAGCTTTGAGCTTTTGAGCCGAGTTCGAGCTGAGGGAAAGAGGAGGGAGAGAGTAGGGAGAGAGAGGGAGGAAGATGGGTTATGAGAGAGACGAGAGAGAGGGAGGAAGCTGGATTCGGGAATTGGACGAACCAGATCCAACATTGGAGATGAGATCTCAACACTCCTCTTCTGCACGAGTTTAGCGAAGAGACCTGGCCAGTAGGACTCGACCTCGATACCAGCCGCGCTCACAACGACGGAGATCTTATCGGCCCGTTAATGAAACGATTTAAGAAAAAAAAAATTGAAAAAACTACAAAAATACGGTTTTGAGATCGTATGAATACAATGGACTAGATTGAAATAGAGTTTTTGAAGGATACCGTGATGTAAATGCCATCGTCATGTAGAAGCAGGCAAGCGTAGGTGCAGGCGAGTTCGCTAACAGACATTTTTCGTTGTTGCGGGAAGAGATGGATTTGTATAAAATAGATAAACGGACGGATGGATTTGATGTAAGGTTGAGGGGATGGGTTGCGGAAGGGAGAAATGAAGGGCTGAGATAAGGGATTTTACCTCTTGGAGAGATGGCGGATGGAGAATTCTTGTCGGCTGCGTGAGGGAGGGTTTTGGGGGTATGCGGTACTTACAAAGAAAGAGTTTAGGGTTTTTTTTAAAGGGTATTTTAGGGGTGTACCGAGTCGAGCCAAGTTTGAGCTGGATTCAATCCGAGTTGAGTCGAGCTGGGGCAAGCTCGAGCTTGGCTCGAACGCATTTTCGAGCTCAAAAAATCAGCTCGGCTTGGCACGAACTCAGTTTCGAGTCGAGTCGATTCGAGCTTTTTCTGGCCGAGTCGAGCGAGCTAACCGAGCTAGCTCAGTTCATGTACACCCCTATATGGGGGTGCGGGTTTGGTGGATCTCGGATCCAAAAGCGGATTGCCTAGTAGTCTGGTGGCTACTGGACGATGTCATATGGCCCACCATGATATATGTGTTTTATCCACACCGTCAATCTATTTTTCCATATCATTTTATGGCATGAGCTAAAAAATGAGACAGATCCAAATCTCAAGTAGAACACACCATAAGAAAACAGTGGTGATTGAATGTCCACCATTGAGAACTTCCTAGGGCCTGTTAAAAACTTCCTAGGCCCATTGCAATGTTTATTTACCATCCAACCTGTTGATGAAGGGAAAATGCAAATATAAGCTTCATTCAAAACTTTTAATGTCACTGAGAAGCTTTTAATGGTGGGCGTTCAATCACCACCGTTTTATATGGTGTGGCCTGCATGAGATTTGGATCTTCCTCATTTTTTGAATCATTCCCTAAAATTATCTAGAAAAATGGATGGACCATGTGGATAAAACACACATCATGGTGTGGGCAACACAACACTATCCATCATCAGTAGACAATCTATGTTCTCAAATCCACAGAGGTAGGTGGGACATGATTTTGGGGCCCACCATTATGTATGTGACTACTATCAAGTTGTCCATCCATAGTGAAAGCTCATTTTAGGCCATGATCTAAAAAATGAAATAGATCCAAATCTCATGTGGACCAAAGTACACTATAATATATATATATTATATATATATATATATAATAATATATATAGTATATATATATATATATATTATCATCTAGGTTTTGTGTCCTTATGAACTGGTTGGATGGCAAAAAAAAAAAAAACATTCCTATGGAATCCTTGAAGTTTTTAATGGTAGGGATTCAATCACCATTGTTTACTGTGGGATAAAGATGGATATGTCTAATTAATAGATTTTAGGCAATTCAGATGTTTGTTAACAAACAAGTTATTTGAGATTCAATAGTTAATTTTCCGACTTCAACATTTCTTTCAAATAGTTACTAGACAAGTTTTCCGACTTCAGAATCAAACTTTCTATTCAGATTTCAGATTCAGGCTTTGGACTTCATAGTTAACAAATAGGGCCTTAGTTTAAAGTATTGTGTCGCTCTAGCTAACTTTAGACCTACATTCTAAATTGCGGGTCAGACTTGCAGCTTTGCCGGCCCTAACCCGGCATGTTGACTAGAGGTGTACACGAGTCGAACCGAGTCGAGCTTGGCACAACTTGACTCGGCTTGACCACTAGCTGACCATAGCTCGGCTCGATCCTCGAGCATGATTGGCCAGCTCGGCTCGATTCAGTCAGCAACTTGGGCTAGTTCGAGCCGAGTTTGAGCCAAGATCGAGCCGAGTTCGCCTCTATGGCATTTTCACAAACACATAGACTACGCCTTCAAATTCTCACTATTTGTAAAACAACAGTAGCGGTTTTACAGGTATTTCATCAAACACTTTGTATGCAACATCGAAATCAAGAAAAAAGGATATGTGTTTCACATACATACCTTCCTTGCCGCTAGCCGACACTTCGTTGGGTCATTTCATCAAACACTTGGTGAGCAACATCAATGTTAAAGTACCGAGTCACCGAACTGGTTCGATTCGAGTTTGATTCTAGTTGGGGTTCGATCTAAGTTGAGTTGAGCTCGGCCAAGCTCGAACTTAGTTCGAAATTTTTTCGAGCTCAAAAAATTAACTTGACTTGGCTTGAACTCAGTTTCGAACCAAGTAGAAATCGAGCTTTTTTTAGTCGAGTTGAGCCAGCTAACCGAGATAACTCGGTTCGGGTACAGCCCCTTGACACCCCAAGTGAGGTCCGTAGGACTCCAACTAGAGGTGGGCATCGAGCCGAGTCGAGTCGAGGTGGGCCAAGCTTGGCTTGGCTTGTCTATGATGTACTCGAGTTCGAGCTCGAGCTTGGCCTCGAGCTCAACATTGAAGCTTGGCTTGTTTGTCAAAGCTGTCGAGTCGAGTTCGAGTCAAGCTAGTGGTTCGAGTTGAGCTTGAGCTTGTTGGGTGAGAGAGTAATGGATTCTGTTCTTGATCCTCTTCCATTGATGAAAAATTCAAAAATCTTAAGAGAATCAAAGTAAAACCCAATGAAAAAACCAAACAAAGTTTCGAATCGAATGAGGAAACCTATAAGAACCGATTTGTTCTTAATCTTCTTCCACCAACAGAAATCCAAATACTAGAAAAGAAACAAAGAAGAACACGGATCAGAAATCCAAGTAAAGAGCTCTAGCCAATCAGATCATTGGATTTCCTTGAAGCCATAACAAATCTGAGAAAAACCCAACTCGAATTTCTTGGGTTTCTCACCTAAAAAGTAGATCTCAAGAGATTGAAATCATACTATTGTGGAGCTGAAATGAAAGTTGGTAGTGGCAGTCGGGGTGGGCGCGCGGCTGACAGTGGGCAGAGAAGAGAAGAAGAAAGGGAAAGGGAAGGGGGGGTGCGTGCGGTCGGATAGACACTTTAGGGTTTGTTTTTTATTTTTATTTTATTTTAAAGTTTAAAACTTAAAACTTATAATATATATATATAATATATATATATATATATATATATTATATATATATATATATATTATATATATATTAATCGAGTCGAGTCGAGCACGAGTTCGAGCTTCGAGTCGAGTTGAGTTGAAATACCCCTTGGGCAAACTTGGCTTGAACTCAACTCGAGCTTTAAATAATTAGCTTGGCTTGGCTTGAATCGGCCATTCAAATCGAGCCAATCCGACCTGACTCGAGCCGAGTCGAGCGAGTTTTTTGAGCTAGCTTGTCTCGTGAACAGCCCTAACTCCAACCCGAGTCATAGACTAGTGAGTGGCAATTGAGGCATTTGGTGAACGGTCATCGGAGAAAAGTTACATTTTCCTTACGTATCTTAATCGACTGATCACAGGACACGAACGGAGGATCGCATGATTCAGATGGTCACATTTGAACACGTGGCTGCGATGGGTGAGTGCACGTGTATAAACCATCACGCTCTGCCAGAGTATCTAACCACTCCCCTTCAAAATCCCTCAACCCTCCCTCTCCTCGCTCTCTTTCGTCTTTTTTCCTAGGGTTTACGGAAGACGCGGTGCGGGGAGGATAGAAGAAGCAGGGAGAAACGCAGGTGTAAAAGAGAGGAAGGAAAATCAAACAAAAGAGAAAGAATGGGCGGGAAATGCCCTCACAGGAAGGTGAAGAAGCGTAGGCTCTCCCATAAATCTGCCCGCCGCGAGAAATTCCTCGTCAAAGATATCCTCTCTCTCTCTCTCTCTCTCTCTCTCTCTCTCTCTCTCCCTCTCCCTCTCTACAGAAATGCTGAGGCAGGGAGCTTGAATATGCGATTTATGGCTTATGTGCGCGTATTCTGGGCCCCTCACCAGGTGGGTCCCAGCATGGATATGCCTTCACCCCCACAAAAATCAAGCCAGCCGATTCATCTGGTGGGCCTCACGCATCGACTGAATCTTACTGTCAGGTCCCAGCATGAAAATGCCCTGGCCTGAAAAATAAAGCTGGATTGCTCTTCAGGTGGGCCACATGTTTACATCGAATACGGACAGTCGGCTGTCTCTCGCTAATTTGTGGTTTTTTTTTTTTTTCTTGCGTATTGGGACCCAACTGATTAGAGTGGGCCGTTGTGGTGTTTGGGCCGTGGCATATTAATGTCAGGATGCACCTGATGAGTGCTGGATCCTATATACGGTGCATGCCATGTTTGAACATGTCCCTTTTATCATCTTTCTGCAATCTGATATGATTCATGGATTTTCTTATTCATTTTTAATTCGAAATTTAGTTTCTTTAACTGAAATTTGGTGGTGATGATAATCACGCGATGACATGGTTTACTCTGAGCTTCGTAAGGTTGGTGATGGGGAGACTAATCCTCCGCGACCGTTGGATGAAGATCTCCCTGGAATGGGCCAATTCTACTGTTTGCACTGCGAGTAAGAAAGAGGAGGCATACCTTTCACTCCCATTTAAAGAAAATGATTTTCCTTCAATGCTTAGGCTGTGATTCGAATTAAATTGCAATAACTAGTTTATTTGAGAGGAAACAAACACATTTGTGTTTGTAACGGGAAAGTAACTGTTGAATTGCTGCTGCATTTTCGACCGCACAACTTCATGCTGACCTCACCCACCCACCAATCCTGCTGCTTCAAATCCATCTTGAAACTGATGTATCCCTCAATCTGACTGCTGAGGGAAAGTTTATTGCAATCTGGTCATTTCCACTTTATGGGTGTGTTTGGATATGGAGGAAAATCATGGAAATGGAAAAGGCTTCCTATTGACGTGACCTTTTTGCGTAGTTTGGATAGCAAAGAAAATGGTGGATTCCACCAAGCAATCATTAGCCTTTCCATAGTTTGGATTCTGAAGCACAAGATACAAGGTGACCATTATGAGAGGAATATGAGATATCCATTTACCATCCAAATATGACACCTAAAAATGGAATCCATGTCTGCATGGTGCCATGGGAAATACTCATTATACAATGATTGAGATTTCCGATCCCATACTAAGGATTCCTCCAGTCCAAACCTGGATCAAGAACTAATCATTTGAAGTCAATTTAATTGTGCATCCAAATGCAGCCCTTATCATTCTGTAGGTTGAGTTTTTATTTTTGTGCTAATTTTCTCCTCTCAGCCGCTACTTCGCGAACGTGTCCATTAGAGATGAGCATTTCCGAACAAAACGTCACAAGAAGCGGTACGCAGTTCCTTCCAAACTATGATGGCATTTTTTAAGTTATTAGATCGAGCACGTGTTTCATCGTAATCTCCTTCAACTTAAATTGTTTACTAATTTTCTTTATTGACCTCAGCTAACAACGACTGCAAGGAGTATGCTTCAATTATAATAGACATACACACAATTGATTGAATGTTTCTGTTATTGGAAAGAGGATAGTTGAATGAATTCGAAGATAAAAGTATCTAGAACTAAAATTAAAAAAAATGTCGCATTGGCATTCCTCTAGGTTAGGGGAATTTTCTTTAGCAGAATTTATTTTTAGCTATAGCCCTTTTTTTATTGGTGGATTTCTTTTCTTTTCTCTTCCATGTTGGTGATTTTCTTTTAGGCAAAGAATTAATAAATTTTTAGGGTCTATTTGGTTGTATAAAATATCATGATTTTTTGCACCAAATCAGACTGATCCAACATGAAATTAGAAATTTCATGATGTTTGGTTCAAACAAATGTACCCTTAAATCTCCTCACTTATAATGCCAATGAAATCACTTGGGATTATGATGTTGGTTATTTTTGAAACCACTTTGACTCAATTATGGTTAGAGGAAATCTACAATGGTTTGTGGAGAGAGAATTAAAAGACGGTTGTCATGTTACTGGATTACTACCTGGGCCCATCGAGGGTTGCGAATTATTGGAGAGAAATCTAATCATATATTCTGTCATTATCCATCTTCAGCTAGTGGCATAATTTACAGTGTTCAAGATCAACCCACACCATAAAATTATAGCAAGAGAATATTCAGACCTGATGTCTAAGTGCTTGAAACAACCCTGTTTGTCCACATGGAGATTGGAGAGGCAGCCTCCTGACTAGTTGCATTCTATAACACGGGTGCAACTTGGATAGGGCTCAAACTGAACCCGACTAGCCCAACTTGAAAATTTGGTTGGGTTTTCTTAGGTTGCAGTAGGGTTGGGTTTGGGCTGGAAATCCTCAGCTCAACCTTGAGTTGGGTTGGGCTCGGGTTGAGGCTTTTGGAAACCCAACAGGGTTGCGGATGCTTCTAACCTAATTTGTGGCTAACCTATCATTCTCTATGAGACGGTGTTCATGCTACTCTTTCATCAACTTCCTTTGCAAAGGACTCGTGTATTGAAGTCATTGGTGCACAATTGGTTATGCATTTTCAACTTCTACAGGAGTGGTTAGAATTCAACATGTTAGCATCCTTTACACTACAATAGTCAAGAGGTTCCATGCCATTAGTTTCTTTTGGTGTCTTTAACTCTTCATCTGTAATGTTCATTGTTCATTTTATAGAAGTTGAGATTCATATATGGGTATATAGTTGTAAGGTGACATTTTCCTCCAAACTTGTAACAAGAGAAGGTGCGACATTTTTTTTTTTTTTTTGGAAAGCAAACAAGAAATGACTATATTATTACTAATCCTGGGCAAAGCCTGAAATAAATATAAACCAAAAGGAAAGGGCGAATCTCTTAAAGAGAACGAAAAAAAGAAAAAAAAAGAGAAAAGAAAAGCCCACACCTCGGGCTAAGGACAAGTGCCCACACCCCGAGCCAGGGAAAGAAGGGAGAAAGGAAAAGAAAAAAAGAAGAAGAAGAGAAAGCCCACACCCTGGGCTAGGGAGGGAAGCCCACACCCTGGGCCAGGGAAGGAAGGAAAATGAAAGCAACTAAGATAGGTTACCTCACTAAAAGGGATAACTTGCTTACTAATGATCAAATGAGTGATGACCAATTTCATGATAAGAGTTTTCTAACACTTTCTAATAATGCTAAAACGACATCTGAGGTGAGATATGCATGAATACACTAAACGAGCAAACAAATGCATTTATCAGGAAAAGGAGTTCGTGGTTAGATATTGCTGATAATACTTTTTTATTATGAATTTTAACGGGAGCCTTTGAGATATAGACGATATTTAACTAAGGGATACTAACAACAAGGGTTTTAAGGCTTTTATCCTCCAACCCATGCACACCAACTTCCGAGATGACTCTCGAGGAAGAAGGGAAACAAATGAGGCAAATTTTGTAATAACTAATTTTAATACAAGATAGAGTCCAACGAGATCTAAGATATCTTTGCCAACATTTTTGGAGAACGGTTGAGTTCACTTTAATGTACGGTGTAAATAGATCTCATGCAGTAGAAAGAGAGCCAATAGTGTTGGCAGCGATAGCTAGGCCCAAAACAAAAATGACTCGAGATCTCAAGTGTCTAATAGTGACTTCCTTTAAGAGGAATTTAGAATTGAAGCTGCGGTTATTTTTCTTCTTCCAAATATGCCAAGGGCCGGAAAATAGAGCCTACTCAGTAAATTAAAAAAGACCTATGGAGCGTTAACAAGATTTCTAATTGATTAAATAGAGGAGAGAAAAGTAGCTAAAGGAATGGGGAGCTTTAAGTGAAGCTTTTCCCAAATCCAAAGGATAAAGCCACATCTAAAGAAAAGATGCTCAATTGTTTCGAGTTTAGACGAGTAGAAGGAGCATTTAGTAACATCCGTAATATTTAATTTGCTAAGCATATCCTTTGTTTTGAGATGCCTTAGAAAAGCCATCCAGGCGGTGATGGAGCGTCTAGGAATGCAACCCTCGAACCAAACTAGGTTAACCCAGGGGGTCAAGATCCATAAACCAGCAAGCCTTAAGAGTCAAGGCAAAGGTAAGGGAGCCTTAAGGCATAAGGTCCAAACTATATTATCATCGATGTGAACAATATGGCGATGCTTAATTTGGGTACGGAAACTACCATTCATTATCTTGGATGAAAGCACTAACAGGAGTGTCTGGACGCATGCCAAGATCTTGCACAACTTGTGCCCCAAAATGATCAAAGAGACTTATTTTCTCCCAACCAGGGGTCATTACCAAAATTAGCAAGATGCCCATTGCCAACTAGGAATCTATCATGCCTTTTGGCAATGTTGCGGACGCTAAGGATACTTCGCCAGGCCCATGATGCGTTGGGAGAAGCTTTAAGTTGCCATGTTAATTTTGATCCAATATATTTAGTTTAGACCCATATTCCTAGAGAGACTCTTCTTTGCAAAGAATTTTCCAAAATTGTTTAAGAAGGCAAGCCTTGATGGAGGTTTCTAACGAGGTAATTCCAAACCCACCTTCATTCTTAGGCTTGCAGATTTGGTCCCAACCAATAGAGTGGAATTTAGAAAAACACCTAAAGAAAGTTTCTGATAAGCCTTTCAATCTTTTTAACAAACAATTAGAAATCCTGTTGACAACTCTAGGGATCATGTTTCTAACTTGCTGAGTAGGCTTTGTTTTTTACCATTGCATGGTGTGTTTGGAGGGACGAAAATAACCGTACATTCAATTCTAAATCGTTGCCAATGCCGCTAGTTCTCTTTCTGTTGCGTGGATCTCCCCACATCATATAATAGAGCCCACCCATCTATGCTCTAAAAATCTTATCAAAGTTATCTTGGATCTCGCTGGACTCTATCTTGTGCTGAAATTAATAATTCTAGAATTGACATCTTTTGCTCTCCTCCTTCCTCGAGAGCCATCTAGAGAGTTTATCTTGTAAGTTGACGTGCAAGGGCTGGGGGATAAAGCCTTGAAACCCTTTTCCTCGGCATCTGTAGGTTAAATACTACCGATATTTTAGATCTCTCATTGAAGTTCATAATAAAGAGGTGTTCTGAACTCGTCTTCATGAAAAATGCATTTGTTTGCTCTTTCGGTGCATTCCTACATCTTTTGCCCAGGATACCAGATTTGTATTATCAAAAGGCGCTAGAAGTCTTTTATCGTAAAACTGGCCATCGCTCCCTTGGCACTATCAATCGAATTATCTATTTTAGTGAGTTAGCCTATCTTATTTGATTTCCTTCTTTCCATGGCTTGGGGGTATGGGCTTCCTTCCCTGGCTCATGGTGTGGGCTCTCATTCAGTTTTTTTCCATTTTCTTTATCTCCCTACTTTCCCTGGCCCGACATGTGGGCGCTTGTCCTTGGCCCAGGGAGCTGGCTTTTCTTTTTTCTTGTTTTTTTTTTTGCTCTTCAAGGCTTCAACTTTTCTTTTTTTGTTTATATTACTTATAGGCTTTGCCTGAGGTTAGTAATAAGAGAGTCGTTTCTTACTCGCTTAAAAAAAAAAAAATACAACCTCACAAGCTAGAGGTAGGATCCTCTTCTTCATTCTTGTCTCTCTTCCCTCCCAAGTAAGACATAGGAGGTGAGTATTACATGTCAAATTTGCTCAGACCTATTACTACTAGTTTCCGGTGAGCCCTTTGAGCTTGATCGGAGCGACCGCAACTTAAACATTATCGGTCATGTTGCACTGCCTAAAATAATCTCCCAATGATCTTAGCCAATTGTGTAAGGCATTGGCTTGTGGCTGCCACCATTTTTCTTGTCCACTATATAAGCAATCGTAGGTGGGGACTAGTTGGTATATGATCTAGATTAACGGTCAGACCTTTTTCTTGTTATCAATTTGGATCATTCATTTTACTTGCTATTGATTGGATGATTAGATTTGTTTTATCGAAGTGATTCTTTAGTGAAGTGGATAATCCAGGGCATAGACAAGATGATCGATGGTTCAAATCAATGATTGGACATTTTCTAATGTAATCAATATAGATTGAAGGTTCAAATCAATGATTGGACATTTTCTAATGTAATCAATATAGACAATCAATTTTACTTGCCATTGATTTGTTTATTAAGATTGTCTGATCAAGATGATTCTTGAGTGATGCCGTGGAAAGGAGCATTTGATGAATGGCTTAAATAAGTTGTTGGGCCATTTTCATTATGATCAATGTGAATTGTCGGCTTTGGTCACCATTGATCGAGTGGTTAAAAATTGTTCGATAAATGATTCTTGAAGAGTCATCGTAATCCAAGGTTGGGCCACATGTTATGTTTTAGATTGATGAATGGGTCCTTTTTGTTGTAATCGATCCTGTTGATTCAGTGGTCATGATCATCAATCAAGGTGATTTTTGATAGGCGTGGGAAATGCCATGTTGGGAACAATTGATCGACGTCGTAGTTGATGATTGGACTTTTTTGTAGTGGTCAATAAGACCTTCATTTTGTTTGCTTCTGATTGGAGTGAGTTTATTTGTCCAATCAAGGGTTATTCATGGGTGACACGGGTCATTAGCAATGCATCCAACATGGCCGACGGTCCAATCTAATGGGAAAACCTCTTTTGTCCTAATTGATTTGGACCGTCAGTTTTGCTTGTCATCAATTTGGATCATGCTTAAAAAGCTCGTGTAGCATTGTGCTAGAGATGATGTGGTATTGACGTATTGTTAGGCCAAAGTATAGTGTTGGTACAAGGAATTCATCTACAAATGCTTCTTTTGGCTCTTGCTTTCCTTGTAAGTGCCTTGTGGTGGTTGGTTGACTATTGTTGTGGCTCATAGAACCTACACGTGCTTTCAGATATAGAAGATGTTATTAGTTGGACACTTGGACTCTAGACCTTGTTGCTTCCATCCTTGTTTGCAACGGAAGATGATATGCTCTGTTGCTTCCGTCATAGGGTGGCAATGGTGCTGGCGCCATTATGGATGCTTCCTAGTTGATTTAGGATCTAGATGTGCTTTTAGCTATAGAGGACGACAGCTTTAATAACTTCGCCCCCTGTAGGGGCAGTGTTGTTGCTAACATTGTGATGGGTTGGTGTCTGTTTAATCCTGATATTAGCCATACGCTGGTCTTAAAGATTGAGCCATGCATGTGGATGTATCAACGACATGCTTTTTTGCAGTCCATGCTTTAAATAACAACTATTTGCAAATTCACCTTTGGGGGCTGTGTGCACAGTGGAGCTAAGGTGCAATGTGGGGTATGACTGTGTGGCTTGTGAGTTCTGTTGGTCATCATGTTTCAATGGGTTCCTTGCTGATTTGTGTAGCCAATTTATTGAAAGCGACCCTTCATGTATGCTGGTGCTTTGTGCATAGTTGTTTGCCTCGCTACTATCTCTCCATTGACCCCCCTGCTTGCTCTCTCTAGGATGTGTGCGTAATGCTAGGGGTTGATACTAGGTCACATTGTGTTGGCATGTTAGTCATGTCAAGGTGAGCCCTTGCAATTGTCAGTTTCAAGAGCCTGGGTAAAGGGGGTTAGCTAATGTCTAGTGGGCAACTGATCAACAAACTTTCTACCATACTTCCATTCAAAAAGGCAAGTCCAAATTGCTTGGAGAGATGCTGCTGCTGCTGCTGCTGATGGTGATAATTGACATGATGGTTAGGGTCATCTGGTTGAGATGAATCTTGAGAGACTTTCTATCAAAGGTGGGAACCATTCGATTAATGGCCTAGGTCGATGATTGGACCTTTTTTGTTATAATCAACGTGGCATGTCCATTTTAGTTTTCTATTTATTAGATGGTTAGAATTGTCCTATCAAATGGATTGTTGATGAGGCACGAGTAATCTATGGTGGCGGTCACACATGGATAAATGTACCTTCCATTGTAATTAGTATAAACTATCCACTATGTTCTCCGTTAATCAGATGGTTAAAAGTCATTTGGTCAATATCATTATTGATTGGCATAAGCTGCCCTAGGTGGGGACCACTTGATTCATGATCTAGACCGGTGATTGGACAGTTTCTGGTTGCAGTCAATTTGGACCATTACTTTTGTTTTCCCTTGATCAGGTGGTTAATATCTTCTGATCAAATGAATTTTAGCTGCACAGAGTAGTCTTATTATTATTATTATTATTATTATTATGTTTTCAATAATGACATGATTCTAGTCTGGAAAAGGTGATTTGCTGTCTGAATCAATGGTTGGACTTTTTTCATAGTAATTGATTTTGACCATGCATTTTCTTGCAATTGGTTGAATGGTGAAGGCCAACCAATCAAGGTCATGAGAGACAACTAATCCATGATGAGGACCACTTGATGCCTGATCTATGATAACACAAGTAAACAGCGTATCATATTAAAATGTTGGGAAAGACAGACGGCTAAATGAGAAAAACGTAACATGTAAATATAATAATTCCCATGTAATGCTATTCTACGTAGGAAAATACCTGAACAAGGATACTTGCACATCCAAATGGGCTGGATCTTTTGCTACATTTGGCACAGTGACATGGGGATTTTTCATATATATATATATATATTCTTTAATTAGTACTTTGTTAGGAACCCAAGATTGTAATAAACCTATGTAATTATCTATGACATTGTGCCTGTGGGAGTTTGTGCTCTCATTGCCAATCACTAGCTCGGATAACAGAGGGTTGCGTCAGGCAGTGTGAAAAATGTTGCTGAGATTTTGAGAATCTGGCGATAATATTGCGAGATGAGAAATGCACTAAATGATATTATGGTGAGATTTTTAAAATATCGGCAGGTTAAAATGCCGCGTTTGTATTGCGATATTATCGAGAAAGTAGTAAAAATCGTAAGGAATCTGTTTCATAAATATTTATTTAAAATTTAAAATTATTTCTTAATTTAGAATAAATATTTTTAAATATTTCTATTTTTAGTGGGATTTTCCAGATAATATCTCGAGAAAACATAAAAATTTGAAAATCTCTAGGGAAAATAAATAAAAATCGTAAGGAATCTATTACATAAATATATATTTAAAATTATTTATTAATTTAAAATAAATATTTTTTAAATATTTCTATTTTTGGCGGGGTTTTCCCAATAATATCTCAAGAAAACATCAAAATTTGAAAATATCCTGAGAAATTTTCATGACGAGAACGAGATTTGTCACTATGGTGTTAGGTTGGCAACCACATCAAACTTACGCCCTAATTTTCAGCATGAATCTGACGATGACTTTATTAGAAACTCAAATGTTCCCACTTTCATGTGGACTTCAACAATGCCCTAGTGCTTTTAAAGGGACATGTGGGACAACCAATCAATAATCCCGACTATCCAGTTCTTCCGTCCATATCAATATTGACATGCGATGATTTAAAAATCACATTAATTTAACCATCTGGTTAAGTGAAAAATGGATAGCCAAGATCAAACATATAAAAATCGTAGAAAATAGGTTCAATCATCGTCTTAGATCATCTGGTCAAGAGGTCCAATAATTATCTTAAAAAAAATCTATTAAACATGGATTGGTTATAATTCTAAAGAAGCACTTAGGTCAGATCAATATTCGCAATATTGATAATATCGGCCAATATATCGTCCGATGTTATCGGTATCGCACACTGGCATTACAAAACATTCATGTAGTGTCTGTTTTCCTTGATATTGCTGAAAATATTGCAATGTATCAATAATATCATGCGATATATCACACTTATTCTTGTTAATATTTTCCTTGATATTGTCGATACCTATCGATGTCGACAGAAAGTATCGATAGCACTAGGGAGTTTGCGGCTAAGTGAAAAAAACCCCAAAATTCATTTTCCCCTCATGTTCTTCAATTATTTTCTCCTCTAATCACATTTAAGGTGGATTTTGGTCCTTCCTTTTCAATCTTTTGGGAGAAAAACAAAGATTTGGAGCCGAAATCAAGAGTTTTGTGGATTTGGGGTCAGTTTTCAGTTGACTGTATTTGCATTTTGATTCATTTATTATTATTATTTATAAATCATATGAAATTAGTGCCAAAAAGGTTAGAAATGCTTGATGCTTCATGTTTTGCATGGAGAATCAAGGATTTGAACTTTCGATTTCGAAATTTAAGGGTAGGTGATTTGGGGGAAATTGTGAAAAATTTGAAATTTCCACAATTTCTCCCAAATTGGTTGCAATCTTACCGTCCAAACATGAAATAAAACATGTATGAGGCTTGAGCCACCGATTCATGTAGTTTTGGAGAATTTTTAGAAAATAAAGTATTATTTTTAATTAAAAATAGTTATATATATATTGAAATTCCATTTCTATCAGCGGTCAATTGGGCCCAATTTTAGAGTATGCAGGATTGTTTGATTAAATCATCATCACATACACTCTAATTTCGAGGTTTGAGGGTAGGTGGTCCGATATTGGGGGAAATTGGGCAAAATTTGAAAAATTTGCAATTTCTTCCAAATTGGGTGCAATCTTACTGTCCAAACACAAATTCAAACATGTATGAGGCCTAATCATGTAGTTTTGGTGACTTTTTGGAACAAAATATTTTTAATTAAAATAATAAAAAATTATTAAATGGTGTTCATGGTCCTGTTCGGTGGGGTCGAGTGGGTAGGTGGTCCAATATCTGGTGTTCATTCATGGTCATGGGCCCCCTCTTAATGGTGTTCATGGTCATGTTCGGTGGGGTCTAGTGGGATAATCTCTTGTATCAATCTTCCATGCCTTACATGTTTGGCACAGACCAAATTGCTCGGGAAATCCAAAGATGCTTGATCAGCATAATTTTCCCTGGGTGGAGGAAAACTCAAAATGTTGAGTTCCCATCTCAAAGAATTCCTTGCGTTATTGTTTCCATTGTTATTGTTGATTTTTTGTATGATCTCATATGGCTGAATGTTATGCTCTGTTTGCTTGTGATACTCCTTCGCCGGGAGTCGTTCTTTCGCAAGCACGATCGAATCTAACGCTTTAAATAGCTTATGCTACATAGCTTAGCTCATACTACGTAGCATAGCTTAGCCTTTACACCATGTAGCTCATGAAAATAGCTCAAGTCATGCACATGTAGCCTATGCTATACACTAATGCATGCGCTACACGTCAAGTAGCCTACTTTACAAGCTACATAGCTTACGTTTCAAGTTATTATTCACCAAACATCAAAATTAATTGATTTTTTCAATGATTTATTTTACAATTTTCTATTTTCAATAGAAATTAGTTAACGTCTTGAGTTTTTTTTTTTTTTTTTTTTAAATCAGTTCCTTTGCTAGTTCTTTATCTTTATATTTAATTTGTCCTATTTTTCCTATTATTTTGGGATGTGTTTGGTTGTAGCAATGAAATTTTGTGATGTTTGTGAAACAAAGCACAATCTTAATTAAATATCTAGAAGTAGCATGTAGCTTACTACGTAGCTTACACCTCATGATTCAAAGGGTGAATGCTACACTACATGCTATTCACTATTTAAAACACTGGGCAAAACAAAGACTCCTTTGTTGAATACTTCCTGGTGATGTCTACTCTATATATTGTCATTGGCGATCTGATTAAGAGGTTCATCGAGAGCCTGTGTGGATGTATTGTCGATCATCGATTGCCATCTATGGATGATACACATAATATCTTACCTAAAAATCCAATGGGATTGGTTTTTGGGATCTTGTCTATTTGTTGGGTATATCATCTGGTGAGTCCCAAACCGATGACTATGGGTGGCATCCCAATAGGTTGCTCCTGCTTTTTTATGTTGCCCCCAAACGGGCCCTACTATGCTGATTAGGAGGCTCCCACAACTTCCCTGTATGCTAGGTTATGGCGTAGAATCTTCTCTGATGGGGCAAAGAATTACTGATGCCATCTCTTACTAACATGTATGTGTTCTTACGACAATTATGAATCATGTTGTGACCATATTGCCATGATGTCTTAATAGGAGATGATATATGTACATTGCATCTGGGTCACATACCACTGCATCAGAGTGTTTCCTTCTAATAAAGGGTGAAAATCAGGCATCGACGGGACGCTACAATTTCAATGCCTTTAGTGAGCCACGAGAATTTGTATGGCCTGGGATGCTTCTTGACCTTGGGTTGTGTCAACTAACATGAGTCGGGCCACAATTGTGACCATCAATAGACTAAGGCCTATTGCAAGGGCCCCACATTTAGATCGCTGGATTGGGGTCCAAACCAATCAACGAGACATGTTTTAATGTGGGTCCCACTTGGGGAATGGTCAATAAAGGGGTCTCTTTAGGGTCTGGACATGTTCAGGTGTGAGCTACCAGCCAATCTGGACGTTTTAGTTGTTTTGTTGATATTTCTTGTTTGATTTCTTGCTTAAGATCTAAACTACAATTTCGATTAGTCGCTTTAGATTTTAGGTACGGTTTTGATTGGTAGCTTGTGAAAGGTGGCTTTAATTCATTGGTTGAGACTTGGGAAAAAATTATTATGATTAAGTTTTAGAGATTAGTTCTGGAAAAGCTCTCTTTGAAAGATACATAGGCTTATTTTGCTAAGCTATTGTTTAAGAAATAAGAGACTGATGTTTATCCCTTCTTGTTTTATCTTCTTTGGGTATGTGCTATTCACTTTGAGCTTGCCTGTGGAAGGCGTACTTAATTTTTTTTTTTCCATCACTTCCATGTTAACTCGATCTTGCTGCTGCATGTTTGTAGGAATTGAGAGTTCGATCTGTGTCATTCAGCTTCATAGGGCCAAGTGAACCATAAGGGCTTAATTAGTTGGCATCTATGTTGAATCTTATCAGAGCTGGCGATAATGCAATTTTTAGAGAGGCTGTTGATAAGTTGAATTTTACCATTATGAAATATTGATAACCTTACAGAGTGTTGTGGCTCATTAAGGGTAGCGAAATTGTCATGTTCATTCAACAGCAAGTTTTATTCTTTATGGGGAAGATCTACTTTGATGAGGTGGATTGCGACATAGTTACAATTGACGCTTATCATCTCCTATTAAGACACCCATGGCAGTACGATCATGGTGTGATTCATGACTGTTGTAAGAACATGTACAGATGAGGCACACAGGATTAAAATGTAAAGCTCTAGTGGATAACGGAGGCTGAACAAAGCTTTTGAGTAGATCAAGGAAAAATTGTCCATTGCACCAGTACTTGTGATGCTCAAGTTTTAAAGTGCTTGAGGTTAATTGATGAACTTTTTGAGTTGGGATTAGAGCTGTATTGAGCTAAGAATGCCATCCCATTACCTTCTATAGAAAGAAGCTTAGTGGGGTAAAGAGACGATACTCTACATGCAATGTCGAGTTCTATGCTATTGTTCTAGCTTCGCACTGTTGATGCAACTGGAATTTGTCCTCTACTTCGACCATGAAGCTTCGCAATACGACCGCGGGAAGCTTAAGTTGAACCTTTTGGCATGTGGAATGGGCGTCCTTCCTCCAACAGTATATATCTTACATCAAGCATGCTGCGGGAGCCCAAAATCAATTAGTGATGCCTTGAGCTGTCGAACATTCGAACGACTTTACTAATTACCTTGAAGGGAGTGTGGTTGGTTTTGATGCATTCAAGGTATATGCATGCAGATGACCCAGATTTTGGCCATTTTGTGCAAGCAATTGAGAAAGGAGAGCACACTGAGCTTATTGTGTAGGATGGCATCCTCTTCAAGGGAGTCCAACTGTGCATTCACTTATGTTTTTGGAGAGAGAACCATTTCAGAGTTGCACGGGTAAGACTATTTTTGGTATGACAAATTGCTCACACTTGTGTAGGCAAGTTACTATTGGTTGTGTTTAAAGCATGATGTTGTTTGCTAAGTTGAAAGATGCTGAACATGCCATGTGTCAGAAAGGGCATGAAGTAAGTTGGATTGTACATGCCCTTGACCCCACATAACGCTGAATGGAAAGATGTTAACATTGACTTTGTGTTTGGTCTTTCCCACTCTCAACAATGGATGGACTCCATCATGGTGTTCATTGATGGAGTTTCAAAGATGACTCATTTTATATTGTGTCGAGAACCGATGGATGTTTCACACGTAACCAACCTCTACTTCATGGATATCATTCACTTGCATGAGGTTGTGTTTAGCATCACATTGGACCAATATTCTATTCATGTGAATTGCTTTTGGAGATCTTTGTTGAAGAAGTTGCGCATGCAGTTGTGCTTTAGTAGTGCCTACTGTCCACAAATCAATAGGTAGAGGTATTCCGTAATGGTAACGTTTGCCGTAACCTTTATGATACGAGGTGTAATGGCCGTTATGGAGGCTGTATTGGTCATTACAGTCTCTCTCTCTCTCTCTCTCTCTCTCTCTCTCTCTCTCTCTCTCTCTTTAAATGTAAAAAAAACCAAAACCTGTATCAGCTCCGTAATGGACTGTTACGGGGTTGTTACGGCCTTTACAGTGGGCATAATGGGCCGTTAAGGGGGCTGTAATGGCCTTTACGGGTCATTTTTTCCGTAACGGCCTTTACAACCCCGTAATGTGTAACGATTGCCACTGTTACCTTTATGTGACGCCTTTATGGCACACCACTAGACGGAGGTCCTGAACCGGATCTTTAGGTAGCTTGCTACCCAGTCTAGTGGGCAGTAAACCTAAATAGTGGCATTGTCACTGAGTTAGCTTTGAACAGGTCTTGAAATCAAACTATTCATCTTAGCCCATTTGAGATAGTTTATAGGGAAAATTGACTAATATGCTGGCCCTTGTGCTCATATTACTAAAATACAACAATAACAGTTCCATGACTGAGAATTCCCCGAGAATATAGAGAATTGGGGAGCCCAATCCTTGAAAGACAATGACTTTGTTGAAAACCCCTCAGATGGGACATTTAAAGTCTGAAAAGATCATTCGTTTCTCTCAGCCCACACAATCCAAAGCACAAGAAGAAGAGGTCTCCATTTTTTTTTTTTTTTCCTTCCTAACAGATCTCTAGGATCCCCATGCCAAGATCTAAAGGAGATTCCAGCAGAAACAAAGATTCTACTCCATATACCAAAGGAGAATGGGCACTGGAGGAAAAGGTGATCGATATTTTCAACCTCTCCCAAGCAAAGCAGACACACATTTGTCAAGGAGAGCTCTTTTTCGAAGATTATCAATCGTCAGCACACGACTCCTAGCTAGCCATGCAAAAGTTGCTACTTTAAGAGGGGTCCCATAGAGCCAAAGTTGCTACTTTAGAATGTGGGCCCCATAGAGCCAAAGTTGCTACTTTAGAAGGGGCCCCATAGAGCCAAAGAACACTAGTGTGACAAGAACGAGCAGGAGATGGCGCTGAAGAAAGGGAACCATATAAGGACTTGACAAAGAAAGAGCCTGAGGTCGAATCCTTCTAGGTCAGTGAGTCCTTCAGATCTGGGGAGGGAATGAATCCCTACAACTGAGACGAGAGCCTTGAACCTATGAGATTCATAATCCGACACATTTCTCCTTGATGGAGGAAGCCACCCACCGCTTTCACCTTCCCTAGAAAAAAAACAATTGGCCACTGATATGTCCAGAGAAGAGGAAATGGTGGCAAGATCTGGATAGTCTAAAAGTAGGGGACTACTTCCACACCAAGGATCTAACAAAAAAATTATTCTTGTCCCATCACCTAGAACGAAGAATACACCATTGAAAACTTTGGGAGCCACCTTAGCAATATTTTTCCAGAGATTGGATGCACAACAAAGAGTTGAAGACTTGCTCCACTAGCTGTGGTGATTCAGCCCATACATGGCTAACAATACCAATCTCCACATATTTTCTTCCTCCTGCCCAAAATACGAGGCCCATTTACCCAAAAGGGCTATGTTAACAAGATCCAATCCTTTTATGCCCGCTCCACCTTCTGAGTATGGAGAGCAAACCTCTTTCCAGTTTGGGAAGTGGAAACTTCCTAAAAGAAGATCCTCCATGCCAAAGGAACTCACAATGGAGTTTGTCAATGTGGAGAATGACAGACTTATGGCAATGAAACAAGGACACGAAGTAAGCTCGTAAATTAGACAGAGATGCCTTAATCAAATTAATCCTTCCTTCCAGAGAGAAGTTGACTTTTCCACGGTGTCAATTTCCTTTCCAATCGCTCTATAATTTTATCCCACAAATGTAGAGGAGTTTTGCCCACCCAAAGGGGCAAACTGAGGTTAGTGGTGGGTAGGGACTCACCCCACATAACAATTGAAAGATTCAACCAAACGAGTGGTTGCTTCCCACTAAATGTTAAACCCAAAAAATTCACTCTTAGACAGATTAACCTTTGTCCTAGGAACCACTTAAAATCGGCAAATGGTCATACTCAATAAATCAACCATTGACTGATCGACTTTGCAAAACAACAGTGTTGTTAATGAATTGAAGGTGTTTGATTTGCCGGGGGGAAGTTTTCCACCCAAAAGATCCTAAACACAACAACCTCCTGGCCCCTACTTAACATTCTACTAAGAGCTTTCGAGACAATAACAAATAGAAAAGGAGAGAGGAAATACCCAAAAGGCGATTTGTTTATAAGAACAAAGGAACGGGTAGAGGAAATACAAGAATGGATCCAAGCCCTCCATTTCTCATTGAAACCCAACTTGGTTAGCATGAAACCTAAAAACGGCCAATCCACATGATCATATGCCTTTTCTAGGTCCAATTTGTAGAAGATTCCCACCCTACCCGCCCTATTGCACGAGTGTAGAAATTCATGGGCAATTCACTATCTAGGATTTATCTCCCCTAAACAAACGCACTTTGAAAAGGGGAGATAACCTTAGGGATCACCTCTCTCAACCTTTGGCTAAGGATTTTAGCTAAGATTTTATATGGGCTCCCACTAAGGCCGATTGGTTGAAAATCTTTAGGAATGGCAACACCTTCGCATTTTGGAATTAGAGCAATGAAAGTGCTGCCAAACTCGAAAGGCAATCTATTTGAATCAACAAAGTCGGACACAAAGTCAAACAGGTCAGCCTTGACTAGTTCCCAGAAAGATTGGAACAAAGCTAAAGGAAAAGCGTTAGGGCCTGGAACTGTCTCTACCAAAATCATCCACCATTGCTTTAATTTCTTCAAGAGAGATGGGCTTTTCAAGCGAATCCATATCTTCTAAAGAGATGCTCGTAAAGTCCAAATCATCCAAATAGGGATGAGCAACATTGTCAGATGAAAGCAACTTAAGAAAGAAATTAACCAAGGAATTGGAAATCTTGTCTTTTATCTTTATCTGTAGAGATCTCTCCATCAACAAGAAGAGAGGAAATCAAGTTTGTTTGCGCCCTAGCGGTGGCAATACCACGAAAAAATTGTGTTACAATCTCCCTCTTTAAGACAGATGCCCCTGGAACGTTGCGTCACTTGATTTCCTCTTGGAGATGAGAAAAATAATTTGAAGATAACATATCTCTAGTTAGAACCACTTCTTCCGATAGCAACTCCCCTTCTTCCTTACATCCAACACCAGGATTTCATTACGGATGGATGGCATTTGGGTCTCTCTCTAGGCAAAGATATGATGATATCATGCCTTTAGCTTAGATTTTAGCATATACATCTTTTTGAACAACTCAAAACCAGGACAACCATCAATCTCAAAAGATACTCATCACTTTGACACAATATAGTGGAAACCCTCAAATTCAAGCCAATCTAGTTCAAATCTAAAAGGTTTAGGGCCGTAGTTGAGTTCCTTAGTTTCGAGAAGCACATGACAGTGATCCGAAATGGGTTTAGGCAAACCTCTTTGATGCAGGACAATTAATCACTTGCTTTAAAAGCTCGAACTAATAGAGCATGGAGAATTAATCTCTTTATCTCATAGCCCAAGCCCCAAATCCATCGGTTAGGTCCTTGGCCGAACCCTTCTCGTGGGTTCCAAATCCATGGGTTGTGCGGGCCACCCACCCTGAGTGTGCCCCTGTATCCTACAGGCCACCCCACTCGAGCCCAGTGTGAAAATGCCTCCGCATTAATCGCCCCCGGTAAGGAGTCTCGAACACGAGACATCCCGCTCTGATACCAATTTGATGCAGGACAATTAACCACTTGCTCTAAAAGCTCGAACTGATAGAGCATGGCGAATGAATCCCTTTATCTCATAGCCCAGGCCCCAAATCCATGGGTTAGGTCCTTGGCCGAACCCTCCTCGTGGGCTCGAAATCCATGCGTTCTGCCCTCTCGTGGGCCCCAAATCCATCGGTTCTGCCCTACACGAGCCACCCGCCTCACATGCGTTATGTGGGCCACCCACCCCGAGTGTGCCCCTGCATCCCACAGGCTACCCTACTCAAGCTCAGTGTGAAAATGCCCCCGCATTACTCTTTAGGAAGCAAATGGGAAATGTTGGATCCAGTCAAGGGAAATTAAGAACTTGTCCAACAGAGACATGTTTGGAGGGGATCTACCATTAGACTATGTAAATTTAACACTGCCCATTGGCAGATCCAACAAATTGTGTTTACTTATTCACTCAGAAAATGCTCTCACTGAGGATGTAACTCCATTCCCGTTCAATCTTTCATGTATAAACCTCACAACATTAAAATCACCTCCTAGACACTAGGGGAGAGGCCGTCTCTTTGTCACAGCAGATAACTCTTCCCAAAAAGATAAACGGAAAGACGGTTTAGATGGGCCATAGACTTTGGAAAAAACCTAGTGGAATATAGGGAACACGAAGCAATATATAAACAGAAAAAAGGTCCGCCCAACTATCTTCCTTAGCCCAATAGTTGGTATCCCAGATAATCGGGATGCCCCTTGTTGAGTCAATCACATCCAAAGCAATCCAATCCTTACCTTTTATATTCCTCATAGAGTTTACAATACCTCCGTCGATCGAATGGAGCTTAGATTCTTGCAGCGCAATCAGTCTGGCTTTAGATCTAGAGCAGATATTGTTAACTTGAGACCACTTATGAGGGCAACCTAAACGTCTCACGTTCCAAGATAGAATCTTCATTAGGAACCATTACTTACCCCTTTGCCCTTCCTTTCGTGCCTAGGAATCACCTCTAAAAGACCCTTCGAGTTCACTCCCAATCTTAGTAGCTCTCTGTTATTTGGGATAGAATGCGGGAACCCAAGCATCGATAACGCCTCCACTGAGACCTAAAGGCCTCCTTTTGTAACTAACTTAAACAAAGCAATATAATCTTTATCGTGGTTTTCGAATACCACCCCCAAAAGTTTGCCCACATGACAAAAAGCATCCTTGACCCATTTCTCGCTCGAGGGGAGGAGCCTTAGATCAATCCACTAGAGCTCCTATCCTTTGGAATGCCTACACCAGTTGGGGGGCTCAGACTGAAAGGTTTAAGAGGGAGGGCCACAGTTGTCAGAGGACCAACTTAACTAGAGAGGAGGGAAATAGAGATAAGAACCTGATCCAATAGAGAAGGGACCGCGGAGGAGGGAGGGGTATGGAAACTTTCTAAGGGGCAAAGACCCGGAGGCTACTTCAACCGGAGGAACTTCCACAACTGGATTCGACATAATCCCTCGCCTTCGTTATCTCGAGTTCAATGTCCGAAAAGGAGATATCGGTTCTCCTTGAACTTGAGATAATGAAGGAGAGGGAGCAAGAAGGCTTGGGAGATACGCCCACCTTGGGACACATGTTCTTCAAGGGGGACACTTGTCAATATTCTAGCGTTGGCCGATGCCGATGGTGCGAGGAAAGGCACAGGGGACTCACACAAGTGCCACGACTGGAAATGAGGACCGCGGGACAAAGAACCTTGTGCTCTTGCATTCATGGCTGCCGTCGTCTCTGCAAGCCGAGACGGACCATCTTCTCTCTAGCCAACTGACCCTAGATCATTGCAGTGGCTAAACTGATCTCCCTTGACTTCATGCGCCATCGGAATTTGGAACAAAAGATCTTCGATGACTACACAAAGTTTGGCATCTTCGCCTATCTCTTTCTTCGGAGATTTTCCCACCGTTCCATAGCTTGATCTATCAGAATGACTTCCCCAAAAGACGAACCTAAAGAAACGAAAAATTCTTCAAACCATAACTCCAAAGGAACACCCAACGAGGTTTGGGCTAGTGGCCATAACCATGGGTTTGTTTGCTCCCTACAGGTGTGGGTTCGACTCCCCTTTCCGGCATTACCCGATACACGTGGTTGTGGGTGATTGTGTGTATCTGTAGGGAATAGTCTCGCCTTAAAAGGGGCGGGGTCACCCTGTGCCTTAAAAAAAAAAACTCCAAATGAACATCCAGAAATAAGAGCTGGGCATCTTTATAGCCTAAAGAAGACCACTCTACCTACTTACAAATAGCCTCCATCAGATCCACTCGATTAAGGTTGCTTGTAAAGACGATTTTATCAATGTTCAAAAAGGAGGAGAGAGATATCCAAAATGCAGAAGGGTTAAGATGACGAAGAAGCACACCCATTGGGCCTAAGGAATAGTAAAATTGGAACCAATGGAAAGATCTAAAATGGAAAAAATCTAATCGCAAGGTTACAACCAGGCTCCATTGAAGAGTTTCCCTTGCTTTGGACATGGCAAGAGGAACGATGACTGTTGGAGACCCTCCATCCTTCGGAGTTCAAGAGATGGGATCAGTATGAACTGGGGTTGGAAATGGTGGAGAAGTGGTTTCTAGGGGAGGAGGAGGAGGAGGTGGTGGAGGGGCAAGGCTTCCCGGAGGAGGGCGTGGGGATGCTTCCTCTTAGAGGGCTTCTTTATACGAGGAAGAGGGCTTTGCATGGATTGAGGTATCCTCCACCATCTCCACCACATTAGAGGAAGGATGGAACTGAAAATGTACCTTTGATGGTGGCTGGTCATGGTTATGTGACGGGCATTCTCTTGGCGCTCTTGATTCACCTTCTCTAGGTCAAAATGGGCGATATTGACCCTAATCTCCTTCCCACAGAATTTGTGGCCTTGCAAACCTTTCATAGTTGTGATAAGCTCATCGTCTGAGTTCATTATGATAAAAGTGAAACCTCTAATGGCGGATGAACCTCTCTCCCTTGGGATAACCACTTCTCTAACCTGTCCGAACTTCTCGAAAACTCTGTTGAAGTGAACTTCCATTCACTCTTTAGGAAAACGATCAACATGTAAAGTGGGGAGTTCTCTGAGAGCGTCGAAGGCATTAAAAGGGGTTTCGATTTTCGACCTTCCTTCGAATGGACCATAAAGACCCATCCTCTCTCTTCTTCAGGAAGATCAAAGTCAGATACTGCCTTCAGAAAATGATTATCTTGCAGAGAGGATCTCTTTTTTAGAGGTCTTCTATCAGAGCCTTCTGCTTCCCCAATAGCGGCTTTGGACACTGCCATTTCTTTCCCTTTTCGAGATGCTATAGAGAAAGATCTCCCTTTTGAAGAGCCAACACCTCTTCTACGTTGAGCTGAGTATTTAGGGATGAAATCTCCATTGAAACCTAAGTCTCGAGAGGAGGAAGCTAGACTATTCCTGTCTTAGGAGTGCTCCGAACTCTTAGGGCAGTCGCGAGAATTTGCCTCATCTACTGATCTTTGAGAAACCTTCGATAGGGCCTTACTTCTAGAAACGTGAGATTTGACAACACTCGTAGGCCTTCCTTCTCTTATCCTTACCATTGATCGACCCTTGGAGGGAGCACGTGTGGTGCTTCCTTTTGAAGATCCATGCGACCGCCCTTTGGCTTGTGAGTTTCCTCTGGCGGGTCCGACATGGCTTCTCGAGTGTAACATTTTGTATCCCCCCCCCCCCCCCCCCCCTCTCTCTCTCCCTGTTGAATTTCAAATCGCCATCCGCTTCACCTCCTCGACCATTTTGGAAGAGATTTCTCGAAGCAATTGACTATTTGACCTTCTCTAGTATTATCATTATGGATCATCCATTTACATAGTTGCATTGATCAAATGGTTGGTATCATCTATTCAAAGTGATTTGAAAGGTATGGGCCATTAAGGGCCCCACACAGTAGATGATCCATACAATGATTGGACCGTTCCTAGTATAATCAATATGGATAATCCATTTTCATAGCCATTGATTGGACCTCCATGTTCATTTTTTAGACCCATACCGTGCGTCAGGTGGTGGCAATGGGTTGTGATTGGGCTGTGTCAAGGTCAGTGCAAGCCTGAACCATTTACTAAATGGGCCAAGAATTCTTGACCAAACCTGACCTGCGACCCATATTGATCAATTCTTGCCCAAACCCTCTGACCTGACCTGACCTGACCTGACCTGGCCTGACCCACTTAAAAATTCCGACTCGACCCATTTAATTGTAAATCAGTCAGGTTCGACTGATCTTCGCCAACCCACCTTGACCCAGCTCAAGTTTGAGAATGGAATATGACACTTTAAGGCTATGCACAACCTAGCCCAAACAATGGATATGTACATACATAAAAAGTCTATACTTTTCTTCCTTATTTTGTTTCGGATTTTGGGTCAGGTCATCTGGCACAACCCATTCATAATCTTTATGGGTGAGTCGTGTTTGGTAAAATTCAACCCAAGCTTTGACCCATTTACTTAAATGTGTAAATATTTCTAGTCTGAGCCCGACCCACTACTCATTTGGGTTGGCCCGTTCCTGCCTCAAAAGTGGGTCGGGCCAGTTGAACTGCGGGCCAACAGGGCCGATTGCTAAGTGGGTCTCATGCATGTTGGTGGGGTACATTTACTTTTGGTGCAGCGCGGTGCATACAATGGACAGTGCTATGTTTACTAACAATGTGCCAGGTCAAAGATTTGGTTGGACTAGTTTTCTACACTTGTCGTGGCATAAACAAACATGGAAAAATGAATTTCATAGGAAAAATACAAGAACTGAAACAACCACGGTAAAACACTTGCATGGTAAAACCTATTATATACAAATGGATGCACAGGAAGATACTTGCATGTGCAAGTGCTGTTTAGACAAACAGCCCCAAAAGAGTCCTTTGGCTTCCAGTATTGGTTGTAGACAGCATGAGGAACAAACATGCATCTTTGGTGACTGAGAAAGAACACCTTATTCACGTAGCTTTTACTTCTCTTCCTGGTTATGCTGTATCCATGCATTGAAAAACATATTTGCTATAAATGATGCAGACTAAGCTGAAAGTACTTGGAATTTGATACCAGGCAATGATCATAAAAAACTCTATTTGAGATTAATCTTGGTCATGGTTGACCTGACAATCCACATGAATGTGTTATTTTTTACTTCAACTAGGAAACCCTAGAGACCCTAAACTGCTGGGTGTAGGCAATGATGATGATGATGATTAACTAATTAGTCTGTTCTTTGGATTTATAAATTTCCTACCCTTGTGAAAGTCACAGTTTTGCCAAGCTTAGGAACTAATATAAACATTTCAAGCAGTTCTAAGGCATATTTTCCAATGAAAGTTTATCTGGAATTCTTTGGTGATTGTGTAGCTTGAAGCTAATGGAGGGACCTGCACCACATACTCAGCTTGATGCCGATTTAGCTGCTGGAATGGGGATGCCTGATAACGGTCCTAAGCTCATGTCCACTTGAGTGACTCCGGTATTCCTTCTTGAAGGTATAGTTCCTCTTCTTCTTTTAAATGTCAGGTGACTATAGCTAGGGAATGTTGTGGTTGAGGATATTTGAATTTAAAAGAAATGGAAACCAAGATTCATCATCTTGTACCATTTTTGTTTCTTGTAAGTAGTAGACGAATAGATTTTGTGTGACAGTTTAGCATGCAAGTGTGGTGAAAGCTCCAAGCTTTTGACATTTCTGAGTTGTGCTGTATTCTTCAAAATTATGCTCTAAACATGAAAATGAACTGCAGACGTAAAGGTCAATTTGTCAAGGGGGCCATTTCAGGATCAAGGATTTGGTCTTATGGATTCTCTGAATCCTTGGAAAGCCCAAATCCATTGATTGGCTGTGTTCTGGATTTGGTCTAAAAAATATTCCTTCGAAGTACTTGTCATTTTCCAAATCCACAAAAGCTTGGTTTTGCCAAATCCATTACATGCCATCACATGCACTAGTGTGGCGTCGCCACCATGCATGCCAGTGTGAGAGATCCGAACTATTTGTTAGGTGGGCCACTCGGTTAATCTTCCATGCCCCAAAAGACATGGTGGTCCAGTCATCAACTGGTCACCATGTATTTTGGATTTGGACAATTGGTTGCTGTTGCCACTGTAACTGTCCATTTGTTAACATGCACCAGGATGGCATTTGGGAGATTCAGACTGTCCGGCCAGCCAGTGTATCTGCCATGGCCTGGGATAGGCTGGTTCAGTTACAAGGCGGTCAAGCTTGTAGGTCAGATATGGACAATTGGTCTCTCCAATGGTCCATTTGCTACCATTGGCGGTGGCATGTTTGAGATCTGGATATATTTATCAGGTGGGCCACCCAATGAATCTGATATGGACTAAAAGACAGGCTGGTCCTGGGTCATACGCATACTCATGTGTGTAGGTTGGGATGTGAACAGTTGGTCCCTCTCCAGCCGCTCATTTTCTTCATATACGAATGTCCACAATTACAGGATTGACCTAATCTTGAAGTCAATCAAGGTGACTGGTAGCCCATCTGATGAATGGACTATATCTCAGACAAGTTACAATATGGATGGCATTAATGGCTTGGATCAATTTACTGCATGATATTAATAATTGCTGTGGTAAATATCCCCTGGGGAAGTTATTGGCAAAACATTTTTGTACCCTTTTCTTCTCTCAGAGCAGTAGATTTCAGGTTTATCAAATACAGTGTAGGGAAATCAATATAAATCTCAAGTTCATGTACTAACGCAATCAATATTCTCATTTCCTGGATCCCAAACAGGTCCTGAGAGGAGAAAAGGGTACTAAGTCCGAATTGTATGGATGCTGGCTTTGTGAGGATGATCAGGGACTGCATGTTTTGGTCTTTTTTTTTTTCCCCCTCTGGTTTATTTGAAGTTTATTTCAAGTATAGAGTTCTGCCTCCATTACTTGTTAATCTTAGAAGCCTTGGTAGAAAAGAGCTAGTATTTTATTGTCAATAGAACAGTGCACAGGATAAGGTCCTATTTAGATGGTGGAATCCAAGGTAACTGCAGAAAGGAAATTGGTCTCTGCAGATGTGATGTTTTGCACAGATTGCTATAATAAAGTAACCTGTGGAAAACCAGTCTCCTTGCACTTTTTTTTTTTTTTTTTCATTTCAAAAGAGATTGTTTTTGTTTTTCTCAAAAATGATGTTATTTTTCTCAAAAAAAGCCGATAATCCTTGCTTCCACACTTTCTGAGAGACATTTCACTTTTTACCATTGATTCATCATTTTTTTCCCCCCTAAAAATCATAGATTATATAAAAAAGAAACTTTATAAGATTCTTTTCCCCTAAATTAGGGATTTACTTATTGTGAGATATTACATTGTTTGAGGAACCCTAAATGCTGTTTAGAGTAACGGATCATCAACAAGGGTGTTCCACAGTGTTTGTAGGTAATTTCAGCTTGGATTCCCGAGTGATGGAAGCACAGTCAGCTGACCCCTGATAGACGCCATGTCTTGAGGAGTCCAACGTTTTATATATATATATATATATATATATATATATATATATATATATATATATATATATTCCTCTCTCTGAAGCATGTTCGGCATG
>JAJHSJ010000018.1:37753276-37835440 GCA_021015155.1 Magnolia officinalis | reverse complement strand
GGGACAACGTCGACAATCAACAAAACTCTTCTGCCGACTCTGAGCTGTGCGCATCCTCTGTCTGATGACATCAATAGCCTCTGATGTCTCCTGCACAAGCTCGAGACCTAGGAGACGCCGCTCTCTAACCTCGTCCAACAACTCGGAGATCTGCACGGTCTGCCATACAATGCCTCAAAAGGAGTCATGCCAATGGTCGCCTGATAGTTGTTGTTGTATGCGAACTCAGCCAATTGCAGATGCTCATCCCAGCTATCCCCGAAATCAATCACGCATGCCCGAAGCATATCCTCAAGGATCTGATTGACCCTCTCGGTCTGGCCATCAGTCTACGGATGATACGCGGTGCTGAGCTGCAAAACAGACCCCATCGCTCTCTGAAAGCTCCACCAGAACTGAGATGTGAACCTCGGGTCTCAGTCAGAAACGATCGAGACTGGAACGCCGTGCAGTCTCACGATCTCCTCGATAAATAACCTCGCAAGCCGGTCTAAAGGCCAAGTCGCACGAATCGTAAGAAAGTGTGCCGACTTCGTCAGACGATCAACGACAACTCAGATGGCGTCATGACCGTGCTGAGTCCCCGACAAACCCATAATGAAATCTGTAGATACATGCTCCCACTTCCATATCGGGAAGCTCAATGGCTGCAATAGATCAGGGGGGTCACACTCGGCCACAAAACTGACAATCTGGCGCTTGACACGCTGGCATGTGTCACACTCGGCCACAAAACTGGCCTTGACACGCCTTGACATGCTGGCATGTGTCACACTCGGCCACAAATCTGGCGCTTGACACGCTGGCATGTGTCACACTCGGCCACAAATCTAGAGCTTGACACGCTGGCAATCTGGCTCTGATGATTGGCCTTGACACGCTGGCATGTGTCACACTCGGCCACAAAACTGGTAATCTGGCGCTTCATCCCTGCCCAAAAATACTATTTCCTCATATCATGATACATCTTCGTCGAGCCAGGGTGGATAAAAAACCGCGATCGATGTGCCTCGGTCATAAGATCTCTGCGCAACTTGGGAATATCCGAGACACATAATCTGCCTCTGAAGCGAAGTCCACCATTAGAACAAATCTGCCAATCTGTCTGACTCTCAGATGCTGCCTCTACTCGGTAATCCTGTAACAACTCATTTGTCTGCTGAGCCTCGATCACCCTTGCGACAAGAGAGGGTTGAATCGACAGGCTCGATAGCTGAACGATAGAAGACTGCGGACCAAAATCAAAGTCATACTCTACTATATCCTCGAGCATCCTCCGCTCCTTAATCATCATGTGTGCCACCAAGCCTTGTGGCTGACAGCTGAGGGCATCCGCCACCACATTCGCCTTGCCCGGGTGGTACTGGAGGTCAAATTATAGTCTTTCAGAAGCTCCATCCAACGCCTCTGTCTCATGTTCAGCTCGGACTGGGAGAATAAGTACTTCAAGATCTTGTGGTCAGAGAAGAGCTCGAACCTGACCCCATAGAGATAGTGCCTCCACACCTTCAGTGCGAAGACAATTGCTGTCAGCTCCAAATCATGCGTGGGGTAGTTCAACTCATGGACCTTGAGCTGACGAGACGCGAAGGCTACAGGTCTACCGTGCTGCATCAAGACAACACCTAAACCAATACGTGAGGCATCGGTAAATACAACAAATTCATCACTCCCAGAGGGAAGAGTGAGGACAGGAGAGGACGTCAGACGGTCCTTCAGCCTCATGAATGCCTGCTCACATGTGTCAGTCCAAACAAAATCTGCGCCCTTCCGAGTCAACTTGGTCATCGGGGCTGCGATATGGGAGAAGTCCTCAATGAAACGCCGATAGTATCCCGCTAAACCAAGGAAACTGCGGATCTTGGACGTAGTCGTGAGCTGGCCCCACAGATGTACTGCCTCAACCTTTGAGGGGTCTACTGCGACACCCTCCCTCGTCACCACGTAACGGAAGAACTTCACCTCCTCCTGCCAGAACTCGCACTTCTCCAGCTTCGCATATAACTGGTGGGCACGGAGGGTCTGCAATGCGATCTCCAAATGCTGCATATGGTCCTCACGGGTCCTCGAATATATCAAAATGTCGTCGATGAAGACCACAACAAACTGATCAAGATATGGACGGAAGACCTTGTTCATCAACTGTATGAAGACCGCGGGTGCATTGGTCAGTCCAAAGGACATAACCTGAAATTCAAAATGACCGTAACGTGTCCTGAAAGCTGTCTTCGGGATGTCCTTCTCTCAGACATGAATCTGATGATAACCGGAACGCAGGTTAATCTTTGAAAAGAACTGTGCACCCTGCAGCTGGTCAAAGAAATCATCTATCCTCGGGAGTGAGTACTTATTCTTGATCGTGACCCGGTTGAGCTCGCGATAATCTACGCAGAGCCTAAACGAGCCATCCTTCTTCCTGACGAAGAGTACCGGCGCTCCCCAAGGTGAACTGCTCGGACGAATAAATCTCAATTCATGCAACTCATCCAACTGCCGCTGCAGCTCTCGCAACTCCATCGGTGCCATACGGTATAGGGCCTTTGAGATAGGCGCGGTACCAGGCACAAGGCCAATCTGGAACTCAATATGACGACGTGGTGGCAATCCCAGAATCTCCTGGAACACATCGGAGAAATCACAGACAATCGGCAACTGATCAATACACACGGACAACGAGCTCCTCGACTGCATAGGACATCAAACGAGACAATGACTCTCATTGGGGCTCTGCAACGAACTGAAACTGTGGTAAGTCGGGTATGCAGAATGTGATGATCCTCGCAGAACAGTCCAAAATGGCGTGGTACTCTGTAAGCCAGTCCATGCCTAAGATAATGTCGAAGTCCGTCATCGGCAGCACAAACAAGTCAGTGGGCAAAAAGATATCACCTACCAGAACGGGGCAAGACGAACATAAACGACCCAATACTATGGTCTTCCCCAGGGGCGTCGATATGGTCAATCCCTCAATAGCAGATTTTGTCGGTAATCCAGTCGATCGGCAAAAATCCTCAGACATGAATGAGTGCGAAGCGCCGGAATCAAATAGTACTCAGGTGATACATAAAGAGACAGGAAGTATACCCTCAACTAGTCCTCCGGAAGTCTGCGGGTCTTGCTAAGCCGCATAGAATCTAGTCTAAGCTGGCTGGGGAGGTGCCTGTCCCTTCTGAGGTCCCTGGTGCTGCTGCTGCCTCTGCGGCAGCCTGTACTGCTGTCTCTGCTGCTGCTGCTGGGGCCTCGGCGGCTGAGGTGGCTGCGGTCGCTGCTATGCTGGAGGCTGCTGATGAGGTCGCTGCTGTGCTGGAGGCTGCTAATGAGGTCGCTGCTGCGCTAGAGGCTGCTGTGGCCCTCTCGATTATTGCAGATGAGGGCGAGGGCATTCAGACAGGTGGTGCCCTGTCCCACCACATCCAAAATAAGCCCCTGTAAACGGCTGCTGGGGTGGCGGGGAAGGTGCTGCTGGTGCTCTAGCAGGTAGGTGGCTCCTGTACCTCTGTGGCTGTCGATGCTGCTGGGAACTACTGGAGGGGGCCTGCCTCTTCTGACCCCTCCTTTGACCTCGATCGGCCAGCGTGCCGGCCCACTCAGTCTCATAAATCTGAGCCCTATACACTACTGCCTGAAAGGTCGGGAGCTCATGCCCAATAACACGGCCTCGAAGACCGTAACGTAAGCCGTTCTCGAAACGGCGGGCCTTTCACCCCTCATCATCAACCATATATGGCGCAAACCTCGACAGCGCCACGAAACGGGCTGCGTATTACGCCACGATCATGTCCCCCTGCACTAGAGTCTCAAACTCCAGTGCTCTCTGACGACGAATGTGGTCGGGGAAGTACTGCTCCTCGAAGCGGTCGATAAAGTCCTCCCATGTCCAGACACGATCAGGTCCTGCGACGAGGGTAACGGAGGTCCACCAGTGCTCCGCCTCTCCCTGGAGAAGGAATACAGCCAACCGGATTCGCTGCTGGGTCATGCAAGACATAGTATCGAAGATCTTCTCCACATCGAAGCGCCATCTCTCAGCTGCTGTCGGATCTGCCTCGCCCTGGAAATGCGGATGATCAAGCTGTCTGAACTCTCTAAGAAGGGCACTCGCGCGCTCCTACTCTGCCTGACCTGGTGAAACAACTGGGCGCCTGCCCTGCCCCTGAAGCACAACAGTCACAGCCTGCAACATCTGCTGTAACTGCGAGACACTCACAGGCACGGTCGGATCCGCACCGGCATCAGGTGAAGGAACATTATCCTCAGGCAAGGGAGCAGGGATCTCTGGCGGTGGAACGGGAGGCATAGGTGGTAAAGCTGGAGCCTCAGGTGGTGGAGCGGGAGTCGAACGGGTCACTCTCCTGGGCGGCATGTCATATAAGAAGAATAATGACGCTAATTAACCTTGAGAATCGCACGTTAGGGAAGGTTTCGCACTCGGAACCTAATCACCTTAAACTCATAGCAAACATGTGATGTTGTTCTCGGTTATTCCCAAGTTATGCTTTGATACCAACTTCCATCATGCCTCGAACTCGGAGACCTAGCTCACAAAATTTTTGATCGCCGAATCCGGCACTGACAACCTCCGTAGTACCCCATTCTCGGCTCCCGACACCCATATACTAGGTTCCGATCCTGGGATACTACAAGGAGGATTTCTAATAATCAATTTGATTCGTAATAAGCAAAACTACAAGCATAACCCATGAACAATAACCACAAGAACACCATCACAAAATCCACTATGATCGAAAACTTTGAGTATAGTGCGTATGAAGGGAAATACAAGATAATGATAATAGCAGAAACTCCAAAAGCTCGGCTGCACGCACCAACTGCAGCGAGACTACGGCTGTGTCCTGACGTCACCTGCATGCATCAATCGTGCATAAGCTTATAGAAAGCGTAGAGGGTGGTGTAAGTGTGTGTGCAATATGAGCGAGCTCAGAATGTAAGGTTAGAGTAATGCAGAATCGTGCTGATGAGTACATGAATGTAACCAGCCGTACCAAGGCTATGCGGTGCAAGAATGAATGCTATCGGTCATGTCAAGACCATGCGATGCAAGATGCAGCTCAAGCATGCCAATCCTCATCCAAATCCTCATGTCAATACAGTTCTCTTTCTGGATAATCACCAGGGTTTAGTACATTCCAAATGGCACTGCCGCTCTCCTAGTCACACAGTCTAACTGAGCGTAAGAAACCTCACTATCCGCCTAGCCAATAGTCTATCAATACCTATCCGGCACGTCGATAGCGGATCCATTCACGAGTTGGTCAAACTCAGTCTAGTATTACCCCCTACCCTCAGGCGAGTAAGGCCACACCCCTTTTCAACTGACCACGACACAGTGGGAGACGCGGCCTCCTGGTATTCGGCCCTCATGAGCTCATATATCCACTCGGTCTCGACGTTGGAGTCATCCTCTGGTACCATCGGGTTTAGGAATTTTCACCCAGGGACATCTATGGCGCCCGTATGCTAGAACCAAACATTTTCGGTATCCAATCTAGCCACCCACGATGTGTTTGTGGAGGCTATGGCCCTAATGTCGTTAGGGCATACAGTAACTACATTCACACGATGCGAGTGCATGAGTCACACTACCAGTCATGCAACAGTCCTGCATATATCATACGCTCATGTAGGGCGACTCCTATCAGGGAGCCCATAAACAGTCCGCCCGAAGGCATATGCTATGATCAGTCACTTCTCATATCAGTCATGCATATGATGCGTATGATAATAAATCATGGATCTACACTAAACACGTATATAGAGATGGACTCTGCGTATAATGGAGATGGGCCTAGACGACCTACTTACTACAAGTATGGGCTTATCAGTGGGCCTTAGAGAGAGTGACAATGCTGACATTTAACCAACATTATCCCTACAATGTGGGCGTCAAACCATCATTGTTCCCAAGGGATAGGCCGCTATAGAGGTCAACGCATATACCATGGTAAAATCACACTACAATGGGCCTTATGTACGTCCTATTAGGCCTTGACCCATGGGCCTGCAATACATTAAATGGGCCCCATAACATGGGTTTGTGTATATTAAAGTGGGCCTCAACAACGGGCCGCAAGTACATCAAGATAGGCCTAGTTACATGGGCCTCATATATATCAAAGTGGGCCTCTACATCGGGCCACAGATACATCAAAATGGGCCTAATCACGTGGGCCTCATATGACCGCCCATGATTGGCAAAATTAAAAGGACAGAGGGTTCGACACATTCATCATGGTGGGCTTGCCTAAGGTGGCCCATATTTGGGGCACATAAATAGGGTGGGCCCCACAAAATAAATGGACAGTGTGGATACAAAACATACATTAGTGGGTCCCATGTGGGCCCACCATAAACGTTTATTTTCCATCCAAAATGTGGATAAGGTCACACAGACCCTAGGCCACTGTAATGTTTATTTCCATTCAACCAGTTGATAAGGTCGCATGGACCGGGGCGCACTGTAAGGTTTGTTTATCATCTCGACCTGTTGGTAAGGTCACGTGGACCAGGGGCCCACCATAATGTTTATTTTCATCCAATCTGTTCATAAGGTCCCGTGGACCAAGGGGGGCCCACTGGAATGTTTATTTGCCATACAACCTATTCGTAAGGTCACGTGGGCCAGGAGGGGCCCACGGTGATGTTTGTTGCCATCCAAACTATTTACGAGTCACGTGGACCATGGGCCCACGGTAATGTTTATTGCCATCCAATCTATTCACGAGGTCACGTGGACCAGGGTCCACCGTGATGGGGTTCACAAATCCAGCCCTCCCATTATGTGCGTCCCACCTGGCTGAGGGTTCAGACCAAGTTTCAGTCGCATGCAAATTTCAGGTAGGCCCCACTAAGTGCTTTTATATGTTTTAAGCATATCTTCACATGATTTTAGATGGTATGGCCCACCTGAGATCCGTATACGGCTGATTTTTGGAAGGAGTCCCACTGCTCTAAGGGGCCACCTAATGTATGGCATGGATGTTCGAAACGCATCACATGGGACCCACAGCTGGGGCCGTGAGGCCCAGCCAGTCCGTCCGCCCGCCCACCTACAACGGTAGCAGCAGGCGCTGCTGCCCTCTTTCCTTCCTTTATTTTTTTTTGAAAACCACTGATATGGTGGTTTTTTATAGGTGGTGTCCACCTTAGACGAATCCAACCCAACCATTTGATTTTACAGCCCATGATCGACCTAATGAGAGTAATATGCGATGTGTTTTTGGCGAATAGGGGAAATAGAGTGAGTTTTAATGGTAATACCGCTATTTCCTATGGTATGGCCTGCCAGTAAAATAGGATCAGATTCATTTTTCGGGTCAACGCCTAAAATGGGCTGGAGAATAGAATGGACGGCGTGGATCATCTACATACATCAAGGTGGGGCCAGTATGAGTGGCCAACCCCAAAAGCACTTCCCCTTTTTCTTTTTTTTTTTTTTTCTTTGTTAGCTTGTTAGTACACCACCATGTCAATACACGCACTCCATGATAGCCTACCTTCGCGTCCAGCGTCTCTGGACGCTGGACGGTATACACACAGGCCTCATGGTGGATCCCACATGCACGTGGCCCACCATGGATATATATATATATAATATTATACTATATATAATATAATATACTACCACATATATATATGAAGGGTGGATCTCACTTGAAATGCGGTGGACCACACCGTCTGATGGATGGAGTGGATTTAACACAAATTGGAGGGGCCCACAACATTCAAGGGAAAAGAAAGAGAGAGAGAGATAGAGAGAGAGACAAGAGACAAAAGATGGTGATGGTGGGGCTCCGCCACTATGGGCCCCACATGATACAATTCATACATAAAAAGTGGGTCCCACCAACAAGTGGGCCCCAAGAAAAGAAATTTAACAGTGGATCACCCACCTTTAGGCTTCCTTCTTGCTCCCCTAGCTTCCTTAGCTCCTTGTCTTGAAGTTTGATGGAGGGAGATGAGAGATGAATGGCTTGGATGATAGGTTTTTGGGATGGAAAGTGGGCCACACAACTCACTTTCTCTTTTTCTCTCCTTAGAAAATTGTGGACGTGTGAAGCTTGTTGGTTGCTTGGGATTTTTTTTTTTATAAATTTGAGAAAGAGAGAGGTGTGATGGTTGAGAGAAGTGATGGGTGATAGATGTGAAGTGTACTTGACATGTATGGGTGTGTAAGAGAGAGGGTGAGAAAGAGTTGACTTGAGATGTTGCTTGACTTGTGGAGAAAGAAAGCATGGGTTTCTTGTACTTGACATGAAATGATTGATTGATTTGATTGATGGGACATGTCGTAGAGATTCTCTTGGAGTTCACAACGCGCGGTGTTTTTCTCGAAATGAACGTGGGCCCACATCTTTTGACCTGGGTATCGGGTCAGACCGCGAGTCGCGGGGTTGGAACCGCGGCGACGGCGCGGTCGCTAAGATATAAGTCTCGGGTTGAGCAGACTTTAACATGCAGGTTTCGGCTTAGGATCACGCGCAAACATTGGCTTCGGGTCGAGGATTGCCGGAATTCGACCGGAAGGATCGTGGAAGCCTTCGGAACAGTACGGACTAGGATACGGGTCTTACAAATGGGATGCTCCAACGTCTAGACCGAGTGGATACACGAGCGCCCTAGTGCTGAATATCGGTAGGCCCGTCTCCCACTGTGTCGTGGTTGGTTGGAAGGGGGTGTGGCCTTATCTGCCCGAGCACGGGGGATATAAGCTAGGCTGAGTTTGACCAGCTCGCAAATGAGTCTGCTATCGACGAGCCGAGTAGGTATTGGCAGATAGTGTGGTCTTTTCCACTTGCTTGACTGTGCAGCTAGGGAGGAGGCAATCAATGTGAGGTGTATTAGACCCCGGTGATATCCAGAGAGGAACTATACTGATATGTGTACTTGATGAGTACTGACACGCTTGCTTTGCATCTCCCATATGACATTTGGCTACATAGGCCTCACATCGCATGGCCTTGGTATGGCCAATAGTATTCATGCCTTGCATTATATAGTTTTGGTATAGTTGATAACATTCATGGACTTACCCGCATACTTCCGCGTTATTCTGATATTGTATACTTGACACTTGCCTTACACACACTTTCACTACCCTCTAAGCTTTCTATAAGCTTATACATGATAGATGCGTGTTTGTGGTGTTAGGTTGCAGCAACGTTGAGCTTGGAGCGTGCAGCCGAGCTTCTGGAGTTTTCGTTACTTTCATTATATTGTATTTCCCTTTTACACGCATTGTACTTAAAGTTTTTGATATAGTGGATATGTGGTGATATTGTTTTGTGACTTGGTTATGCTTGTGGTTATGCTCAATTACAAAAAAAATTCATACTAAAAATCCTCCTTGTAGGATCCCAGGATCGAAACCTGGCGTATGAGCGCTGGGAGTCGAGAATGGGGTACTACGGAGGCTGTTGGCACTGGATTTGGTGATCGGAAATTTTGTGGGCCCGTTCTCTGAGTTTGGGGTGTGACATATGTGATGTCACTTATACAAAGAAAAACAAGAGTGGGTGAGTAAAAAACACTACCACGCTACAACGTGCCATGTCGTGGCTCGTACATGCGTGCAAGGTTGCTCCCATGGTATACGCTTGGTTTCCACCGCAGACAATGATTGAATGATTCTAATATAAAGCCTTTCTCTTCACATCTCCTTTCTAATATAGGACTAAAGCTAACACAAAAAATAAAGAGAAAAAAAACCAACACTACAAAATAAAAGATAAAATAGGTTTTTCATTTATTTAAATCCCTTTATTTTTCTAACATCTACTATGTTGGTAATATATATGGGAAATAGGTTGGTCTAGAATGAGGGTGTGGAAAGATCCTAGGCAGTAGAGAGATTATCAAAAGCATCCCTTGTAATGTTAGGACCTGTTGGATAACCCCAAGTGTAGGGTCACGATGTAATAATAACTCGGCGAATCCGAGGTCGATCCACAGGGACTGTGAAGAACACAACTAAAGCTAGTATAAAATTACGTGTAAGATTAAGGATCCTAACGGATTAAAAAGGGATTAAGGATCCAGATATCCACTTCTAATCAATCATAATGTTTAGTTTATTGATTCAAATTTGATAACTCAATTGGAATTAAATGAAGATTCATTCCAATCAAAATATGAAATAGTTAAACCATTCATAAACATCAAACAATATATGAATTTAATTAAACGATTCTTTCATTAAGTACTCGACAATCGATCGGAGAAAATTCAAAGCATCTATTGTGCCTTGAGTTTATGATAGATCAATGAATTTTACAAATTGATTCATTTTCTAATCAAGCCAACTAATTATAAATTCAAAGTATTCGATGTAACCGGAGTTCACAACGAATTTAGAAATAAACAATTCAAAAGCTTATAAATTAGAATTCAAATATGACTCAATTAAATAATCGTCATGAAATCCAATGTATGAATCAACAAACTAGAACGTTGAAATTAACTACAAGCTTCACCTATTAGCCTTAGCTAAGAGATTAGTTAGCCATAGCTATCTCTTGAAAAAAAAAAAAAAAAAAACTAGAAACAAAAGATCGGGGAAAAAGAGAGACATCGCCGAAGCTTCGCCTCCACGTTCTCTCTCTCCCAAATCCTAAATTGATATCTAGGATTGTATGGAACGCCTCCTTTTATAGCTAGAAATCCCACAATTCCGCACCAACTAAAGAAAATTGTGAACTTTCCAATTTACATTCACAGCCGATCGATGTCCTCGATTGATCGAGAGTGATTGAAGATTCTTCGGTTGATCGAAGTCTAGTTATCGATCATTCGAACATACTAAAAAACATCCAGCAAGTAAATTCAAAATTTAATTTCATTATCGATTGATCGAACCCTGTACTCTTAAGCGATCGAAGGTAGCAAAATTACCCAACAATCTTTTCCAAAAATTTAGAGTATTCTTGATACTTCACTTGATCAATCAACATTGCTCGAAGGTCGATCGGTCGATCGAAGATTTTGGTCGATCAATTGATAGTTGTGATTTTCTTCATTATGCAGTTGCACTTGTGCTGCAGTGTTCTTCCTTAGTTTGGTACTTGATTTTCTTAGATCCTTGGCACTTTAAGTCTTTATTTTCAACTTCCATTCTTTAATCTTTAATCTCTAGTCCTTTCAATTTTTTCGGGCTTCAATTTAGCACTTTAGTACATATTTGACTTAAACTTCAAAATCCTTATGCATGTTGAAAATCAATCTAATTAAGCTATGTTAACATGAATTTGCATGAGAAAGTAATTTAATAGAGGGGATAAATATGCAATATTTAGGAATTACACACCCCAACCAACATTTTTCTAATCCTGAGCAAAACAGGCTTAAAGGAGTCCGGCCTCGCTGGAAACAACAGGATCTTTTGGACGATCCGCGAAAGGCCTGTTCGCACCCCAACTTCCGCGAAGCATGGCTTCCATCCAAGCTATCCACTCCCTAGAGATGGGAATTCCGACCACCCTCACGTCGATAGAGAGGAAGGAAAAAAGAGGAGAGAAGAAGGAAACGTCCGTCAAACAGCGCAGCTCGACCATACGCACACCACCATCGTACCCTCTATGCACGAACCTTCCAAAATTCACAAACAATATAAAAAGAATCCCCAGTCGCTGGATTCGTTTAGTAGAAGCAGGAAGGAAGAAAGAAAGAGAGGAGAAACGGAGGGAGAAAGCCTTCTAACAGCAAGAAAATCACGAGGGCAAGAAAGAGAGAAAGAGAGAGAGATGCTTCCAACACCAAGAAAATAATGAGAGAGAGAGAGAGAGAGAGAGAGAGAGAGAGAGAGAGAGAGTTGATGAACGAGTCATCTCGACTCAGTTGAGTTCAGTCAGGTAGGAACCATCTCGACTCAGTTGAATTCAGTCAGGTAGGAGTTCTGGCCTGTCCAGATCTACTCTCTGACCATCCAGAGAAAGTAAAAAAAGAAAAAAGAAAAGGAGAAAGATAAGAAGAAGAAAAAGAAGAAGAAGATAAGAATACAGGTGAGTTTCTCTCGCTGAATCAATTTAAGTGCGGCTGCCATGTTCAACAGATTCAGAGGTGATTCGACTGCTTAACTTGTTTTCCTGTAATATTCAGTAATGATAGATTCTATCCAATTTTAACCAACAATGGTGGATTTCACTCTAGCTGAGTTCGAACTGAGTTGACTCAACAAAGAGATCGTTAAAGCTTCAAATCTGTGACAAATGATCAAAATCGAAACAAAGTAAGTCGATAATTACATATAAATACCTAGTATAGATTTATAATTTTTTTAAATTAGGGAATCAAAACCCTTAAAAACCTAACATTTAATCTTAACCATACAATGTTAAAATCTAACCGTAGGAATTATTTTATATATGATAGATTCTGATCTTACACCTTATACGTCAAGTTCTGAAAAATCTTAGAAAGCGATCCGACCTAAGAGGTGAGGGTATTTCCTTTAAGCTTACCTTAGTTTAAGTTGATATGAATTACTTTGCCTTTTACCTGTTCTCATGTTACTATGATTCTCTCTCTGCAATTATTTAATTTACTATCAACAATTATTTACCTTTTGGGATTATGGTATGATGTTAATTATGAGCGATCTTCAATATTTTTATGTGGGGCGATGGATACAAGCCTTGCTCTTATCTTTACCAATTTTGTTGAGTTAGTCTTTGCTACTCTCCTTTTATTGAGTCCACCATTACCACTCTCCTCTTTATTGAGTTAGCTATTGCTACTCTCCTCTTTATTGAGTCGGCCATTGCTACTCTCCTCTTTGTTGAGTTAGCCATTGCTACTCATCTTCTTTACTATGTTAGCCTTATGCTACTTAACTTTATAGCTTGGTCATGTGTCTTGGATTCCAAAATTCCAATGATTTAATGGATTTACCTCTTTGGTACAAGTACTATGTTGGGAATTCCACTTCTAGTGATCAAATAAATATCGTGGACGTAATGCGTTTTCGGTAGCGGCCCCTGGTGACATGTAATTCCATGTATCATGGGTAGTCGTGCACAAATCGATGTAAGTAATTTACAATGCGTGTTACATTACCTTCGGGATTGGATGTCGCAAATAATCGCTCCAAAAACAAATCGTGTCACATAATTCATCCAGTCATGTGTTGCATCGTCTTGGGATAACCGCGTAAATCCATGTTAAACGTAGGACACGCCGATGAATCTCTGTAGAATGGGATGCGGGCGAGCCAGATAACTCTAAATCATTTTTCACATTGTGTGATCGCTAAGCGTGATGAACTGCATATACTTTGCTAAGCATGCATCTCATGTGGTTGCTTACGTATATTGATACCCCTCGTAGTTGTGGAGTACAGGATGTATCAGAACCCTTACATTACTTTTATCTATTAAATTATTGATAATCTTAAAGGATAACCATCATTATGAGTAGGGCATTGACCATCTCCAACCGTACAGATAATGCAGGTGATGTATAGATTGAAGACCTAGATGACTATCTCCCTACGGAAGATTATACTGGATGAATAAGAAGATAGCTTTATGATTTAGATTTATATTTCCGCTGTGAGCTCAATAATGTAATAAGCTCCCATTGAGAGTGCATTTAATATTTAATCGAATTCTTTTAATAATCACAGTTGGTTTTATTCTCATAAATGGTTGGTTACCTTCATAAATGTGACTCGATGTGATCTAAATAAAAAAAATATGATACGATTTTTAAAGCATCCAATTCATTCAATTATTAACACCCGATTTTCTCAGGCACGAGTATAAACTCTGGCCATGAAATTTTAGGATGTTACAGCATAACGATCTGATTGTAACCCGAATAGGCGTCCATGAAGCTGAGTAGCTCGTTCCTTACTGTACTGTTGACCCGCTGGTCGTTCCTCGGGAGGGGAAAACTTCCTGACATGCCTTTTAAAGATCTGTGTAGTCGACACACACGGGTCACTTTCTATTGGACTTCCTCACCAACATGACGTTGGCGATCCAGTCAGGATAATAAATTTCTTCAATGAATCTGGCTTCGAGGAGCTTCCCAACCACGTCTTCGATGATGGCGTATCGTTCTGATTCGAACGCTCGTTGCTTCTGCCTTATTGGTCGGTGATCGAGGTCAACATTTAGTCCGTGGACCATCACTTTTGGTTTTCTGCTAGGCATGTCCCGACGAGACCACCCAAAGTCGTCGGCGCGTCGCTTGTGTAGATCGATGATCTCATCCCGTAGACCCGAGGCTAGCAGCAAGCCGACCTGCACTGTGCGGGACGGGTCAACCTCACAAAGGGGAACAACTACTAGGTCTTCCATGAGGGATCCTCTCTCGAGTGACTCCTCTCGGGGGTCAAGGGAAGTGATGGCCATTGTATGTTGTCGCGCTCCAGCCCTTAACACTGTGGAATAGCATTAACAGGTCTCATGCTAATCACTACCGACCTACTTGACACCGTACTCTGTAGAAAATTTCATAGCGAGGTGGTGGGTCAACACTGCTGGCCACATGATGTTGAGGGATGGTCATCTAAGGATGATGATGTAGACAGATGGACAGTCAACCTCCAGAAAGTCGATCATTACTGTAGTTAGGTTATGACCTTCTCCTGTGGTCATTGAAAATAATATGCTTCCCTTGGAGGTGACTTTCTCGCCCGCGAATCCGAGCAAAGGAGTTCAGACAGGTCAGAGTCAGGATCTTCCAATGATCCCCATCTTGTTGAAAGTGACGACAAAGAGGAAATCGGCCGAGCTACCAGTGTCCACCAAAATGCGATGCACCTTATGGTTGGCTACTATCATGGTCACCACCAAGGCATCGTTGTGGGGGTGGTGGACTCCACGTGCATCCTCTTTGGTAAAAGTTAGGTCGCAGGGGACCATCTTTTGTTCTTTTGGGGCTTTGTTGGTGAGGTCGACGTGATGCTCTGAGCTGCTTATGCTTTTGGCTTGAGCTCTACGAGCTCTGTTTGAGTCCCCACCTCCAGTAGGTCATATGAATAGTGTGGATCTCGACCGTCGCTTAGTTATTCCTGTTGTTCTGTTGCTCTTTCTTCTGGTCTGGTCGTTCGTCCCTTCTCTCGTGGACATACTCCCACAGGTGCCCGTTGCGGATAAGTGATTCGATCTCTTCCTTGAGATCAAAGTAGTCGGCAGTAGTATGGCCATGGTCAAGATGGAAGTGATAGTACTTCTGTATATTGCGCTTGTCGGAGTTGGCCTTCATCCTATTCGGTCATTTTAAGATCTTCTTGTTGCGCACTTCCATGAGGACTTGCTCGGGAGTGATGTTCAGAAGAGTATTGGAACGAAATATACTTTCCAGTCACCTATTCGTACGTTGACCTTTGTCTGAGGTGTCTTCCCTCCTCTTCTTGTTGCTAATTGAGGGAGGTTGTTCTTCTTTGCATTTTCGGGCCTTAGCCAAGCTCTCCGCACTCTGAGTGTCCTTTCGTGAGCTGAAGAGCTCTTCCACATTGGAGTACTTCTGTGCTCTGCTGAGCAGGTCAACTAACGTGGTCGGAGAATTCTTGCTGATTGAGAAGAGAAATCAACCCTCCTTGAGGCTGGATATCATGGCAGCCAAGGCTATTTACTCGAAATAGCCTTCCACTTGTACTGCCTCTACGTTGAAGCAGACAATGTAATCCTTCAGCAGCTCGTCTTCCTTTTGGGTAATAGTGAGGAGATGAGTTGCTGGTTTTCTTCTGTCTTTCCCACCAATGAACTGGGTGATAAAGACTTTGCTGAGCTGTATGAAAGAAATGATAAACCTTGGTTTCAGTTGCCTATACCACTTCCGTGCCTCCCCCGACAAGGTCAGGGAGAAAACTCGACATATTACCGAGTTGGTCGTGCCGTGCAGCTCCATCCACGCCTTGAATGACTCCAGATGCTCAACTAGATCACTAGTCTTAAAATAGGGAGTGATTTACAGCATCTGGAACCTCGACGGTAGTGGAGATGCCATGATATCATCAGTGAATGGCGGCTCTACTTCTTCCAACATTGCTTCTACTAAGGTTGGGACCCGAGTTCGGTACGCTTATCGAATATTGTCGATCTGACCTTGTATCTCCCTGAGCTCGGCCTCTTAAGGAACCTCGTTCTCGGCCACCACTTCGGGAGCTTTTCCGCGCCTTTTGTTCTCTAACGTATGGCGTAGGTTGAAGTCGACGAGCACAGTAGTCCTCGCAGTATGGCTAAGTGCTTGGTTATGTTGTCTAGATTGTTTCCTAGCTTCAGCTAAGTTATGGGGAACTGGCTGAGGTCGAGATTGTTGGTGGCCGCGACTGCTTCTGCTCTGCGATTGGGTAGCGGGTTCCGCCTCTCTAGTATTTGCATAATGCGGTCAATATTATCGGCTAGAACCCTGACTTGGTTTCTAGGGAGACAACTTGCCCCCACCAGTTGCGAGATCTATTTGTCGGTGACACTGGGGCAAAATCGGCATAGTGCTGGGAGGGCAGACCCCCTTGATCGGCATATTGCTCCGTTGGTTTGGGAGAAGTCACAACTACGGTGGCTTGGGCTTTCTTTTTTCCTTTTTCTATTGTCAAACCTTCGTAAGATGAAAATGGCTTTGACGTCGTTCCCACAAATGGCACAAACTGTTAATGTTGAAATCCTGATGTCCTCCTCAAACTGTTAATGGACTTGCTAAAAGAGAGAGCAATGGAGACCTTGGCTATAGTAGGGGACCTTCCAATGCCAAAGTCAATGCAGGGAAACTGGGTCTAGTTGAACGTAGGGTTTGTGGTGAGTATTTTTTGCGTACCTTTCACCATAGGTGACTCTTTATTTATAGCAGTATGGCGTTGGTTACATAGATGGTAACTTCTTTACTTGGTAAGTGCATATTATAGAAAAGATCTTCCCTCGAGTGTGTCGTGGTTATCTTTCCAGATCCTTGGTTGATGTAGAGTGGGTCACGGACAATTACATGGCAAAGATGGATCAGAAAAGGCCCGGTCGGCGGCAGAAGTGATCTGGACTATCAGACCTTAAATCAGGCGTATCTCGCAATCCGGGATGAGTTAACCGACGAAAAATATATGATTTTGGGGTAGAATGAGCTACTTTAGCCAACCAATCCAGCTGCGCCGGGTTGCGATGCTCGGAATTGCGAGAAACCCCTGATTTGACGGTCATTTCCCCGTTTCAATTTCATTTTTACTATAAATAGTAAGTTTTAGTTTGCTTATAACTCTTCATCCGTCGGGCTTTAGGAGTTACGCCCAACGTGAAAAGAGCTTAGAATAATTAGGAGAACGGGTTGGTGAAGCCAAATAGGACACTTACTATTTTTGGCCGAAAACCTTGCGCACTAGTAGACATCACGACCGTCTATAAATAGTAAGTTTACTATTTATAGTAAGTCGCGAATTCTAGGAGTCCTAGTTGTAGTTTGATTCTGATTTCTTTCCCATTGCTTAGTACCCTTATTTAAAGGGTTATGAACTCATTTTTATTCATTCATTAATGTATTTCGAATTTATTTCTATTTTTTGCTCTCTTTTCTCGTGGATTCGAGAAGTCTCTGTGAGGAGTCCAGAGAAGTTCCGTGGATTCGAAATAGTTATCCTCTTGAGGAAGACGGTGCTCAACCTCACGTCCTCCCCTGCGTAAGTTTGGTATCAAAGCGAGGTTTCTCCTCGGGTCGATGACTTCTAACGACAGGTCAGGTAACACTCTAATAGGCGGTGCTCCAGGAAATTTTTCTTTAATGGCGACAACTTTCCAAGCAGCGCAACAAGAGAATCGGCAAGCCATGCAAGGGCTGTAGGCTTCCATGGACCGCATAGCGAATCTCTTAGCAGAAACCCTAGGGCAACTCCGTGTTCCTGGTGGTAATCCTCCACCACCAATTGCTGAAACCCATAATCGCCCTGATCGCAGGATAATACTAGCAGTGCATCCAAGGGCCGTCCCTGAGGACGGGGGCTCCAGTGAAGAGGAGATCGATGACGTGATCTTCCAACACCCTAGACAAGGCGGTGATCGGGTAGATCGAATAGATCGAGACTTTAAGATACGAGTTGATATTCCTAACTTCAATGACCAGCTACACATTGAGGATTTTCTCGATTGGCTTTCTGAAGTTGAGCGATTTTTTGATTATATGGATATCCCTGAAACAAAGAAGGTCAAGCTTGTGGCCTACAAGTTGAAAGGAGGAGCTTCAGCTTGGTGGGAACAACTGCAACTCGTATGAACCAGGCAGATGAAAGCACCAATCCGCACATGGCAGCGAATGAAACAGTTACTACGGGCCCGATTTCTCCCTAGCGATTACGATCAGGTATTATTCCAACAATACCAAAATTGTCGACAGGGTAGTCGGTCGGTGAAAGAGTACGCAGAAGAATTTTACCACCTAGCGGCGCGTAACGATTTGGTCGAGACTGAATCGCAGCAAGTCGCCCGATTCAACGGTGGGTTACGTATGGCAATCCAGGATCGGGTCCAGATGCAGTCCATCTGGACGATGAATGATGCGATCAAGTTGGCTACTCGGGCAGAAGCGCAACTTGAACGTTCTAACACACGGGCCTATCCTACTGCGAGGATCACTGCGGCAGGTCCACCCCAGGGAGCTCTACAGCCTAAGGGGAAGGAGCCCGTAGGAGCACGCACTCAACCTCCTACGTCTAAGAACCGAGATCAGGGAAGCGGGCAAGCTAGACCCCAAAGGGGCGTATCGACTGCTGCTGGTCCAAGTACAATCCCGAACCCTTATGCTCGGCCAAGGCCCAACAATTGCTATCATTATGGCCAACCAGGCCACCTGTCAAATACTTGTCCCCAGCGAAAAGTGGCAAACCTCGCCATTAATGATGGTAATACTGATAATGCTTATGAAGATCCAGATATTGAAGAACAGGAGCATACCACCGAGGATGAGGTAAAAGATTTAGGTTGGGTTTAGCAAGATCACAGTGAGTCATTCGTCGTGAGGCGACTATTATATGCGCCAAGAAAAGAAGCGCATCCACAGCGGCATAACATCTTCCGCACTAGGTGTACGGTGAATCGAAAGGTTTGTGACGTGATCATTGACAGTGGAAGCAGCGAGAACATCGTCTCCAGGGTCATGGTGGAAAAATTACAATTGAAAACGGAGCGTCATCCCTCTCCATATACAATCGGTTGGATCAAGAAGGTCAGCGAAACAAAGGTAACTGAACGGTGCACTATATCTTTTTCCATTGGCAAACATTATAAGGATGAAGTAGTATGCGATGTGGTTGACATGGAAGCATGTCACACACTACTCGGTCGATCCTAGCAATCTGACCGTGACGCCACTCATAAGGGGCGAGATAACATATATCTCTTTGTCAAGGACGGCCGGAAGACTATATTGGCCCCTATGGATCTAGAGGGACCACCTGAAACTTCTAAAGTGGAGGGTCGTTTCCTCTTAACCATACGAGACTTCGTGAAAGAATCCAAAGAAACAGGACAGACTTATGCACTAGTTGTGAAAGGGGAAGAACTCGAGCCTACCATTATCCCTGAAAAACTAAGGCCCTTGTTACAGGAATTCAAAAAAATCTGGCCCGATGATCTTCCCGATAGGTTACCCCCTATGCGAGATATCCAACACCATATCGACTTTGTCCCTGGGTCCAATTTACCTAATTGTCCTCATTATCGAATGAGCCCGAATGAGTGCGAGATTCTGCAGGGACAAGTGGAGGAACTGATCCGTAAGGGTCTTATTCGAGAAAGCATGAGCCCATGTGTTGTACCAGCTCTACTAACTCCAAAGAAAGATGGGAGTTGGCGCATGTGTGTCGACAGCCGGGCCATCAACAAGATCACCACAAAATACAGGTTTCCTATACCACGGTTGGATGATATGTTGGATATGCTAGAGGGCGCAAAAATATTCTCTAAATTGGACTTAAGGAGCGGCTACCATCAAATTCGAATATGGCCGGGTGATGAGTGGAAAACAGCCTTTAAGACCAAGGAAGGATTGTACGAATGGATGGTCATGCCTTTCGGTCTTTCTAATGCACCTAGCACATTCATGAGGTTGATGAACCAAGTTCTGAAACCTTTCATTGGGCGGTTCGTTGTGGTTTGTTTTGATGATATTTTGATATACAGTCAAGACGAAACCACCCATATGGAGCACCTCAAGAAGGTCCTTCAAGTGCTCACTGAAAATAAACTGTACCTCAATTTAAAAAAAGTGTAGCTTCATGACTGATAGCCTATTATTTCTGGGTTTTGTGGTTACATCCACGGGCATTCGAGTGGATGAGGAAAAGGTGAAGACAATCAAAGAATGGCCGGTTCCCAAAAATATTCACGAAGTGCGAAGTTTCCATGAACTAGCGACATTCTATCGTCTGTTCGTGAAAAATTTTCAGTACTATTGTGTCACCGATCATAGATTGCATGAAGAAAGGGCAGTTTCAGTGGACTGACGAAGCCGACAGGAGCTTTGCCGAAATCAAGCGCAGATTATCCACGACCCCAGTTCTTGTACTTTCCAACTTCGACAAACTGTTTGAAGTCGAATGTGATGCCTCATATGTCGGGATTGGGGGAGTTTTGTCTCAAGAAGGTAGGCCGGTAGCCTTCTACAGTGAGAAATTTAGTGATGCACGCAAGAAGTGGTCTACATATGAGATCGAGTTGTACGCGGTGGTCCAGGCACTGCGACACTGGCGACATTATTTGATTCAAAGGAAATTCATACTTTACACGGACCATCAAGCCCTCAAGTTTATTAATAGTCAAGCTAACATTAACCGTGTGCATGCTAGATGGATCTCATTTTTACAGGAATTCACATTCGTATTAAAGCATAAGTCAGGGCAACAGAACAAAGTAGCCGATGCGCTGAGTCACCGTGCAACTTTGTTAGTCACTATGAGTAATGAAGTTGTTGGGTTCGATCGCCTCAAAGATATATATGCTGACGACGACGACTTCAAGGACGCATGGGTTAGATGTCAGGAAGGTCACCTCGGTGACTTACATATACAAGACGGGCTCCTTTTTAAGGGAAATCGACTATGTATCCCAAAGAGTTCGCTAAGGGAACAGATAATCCAAGAGCTACATGGAGATGGCCTCAGTGGACACCTTGGGCGAGACAAGACGCGAGCTCTTGTGGAAGAACGGTATTACTGGCCGCAATTGGTACGTGATGTGGAAAGGTAGTCCAACGCTGTTATATTTGTCAGACTTCTAAGGGGCAATCTCATAATACGGGCCTCTAGACCCCGTTACCCCTGCCTGATGGTCCTTGGGAGGATTTATCTATGGACTTTTTGCTTGGTCTCCCACGAACACAACGCGGCATGGATTCGGTGTTCGTGGTAGTAGATCGTTTTTCCAAGATGGCGCACTTTATTCCATGCAAGAAGACTCTCGATGCAACACACGTGGCGAATCTATTCTTCAGAGAAATTGTGCGGCTACACGGGGTTCCCAAGACTATTACTTCCGACTGTGACACGAAGTTCATAAGCCACTTTTGGCGGACTTTGTGGACTCGATTCGATAATGCCTTCAGTTCAGCAGCGCGTACTACCCACAGACTGACGGTCAAACTGAGGTTGTGAATCGCACGTTGGGAAACCTCATTCGATGTATTTCAGGAGAAAAATCGAAGCAGTGGGATTTGGCCTTGTCTCAAGCGGAGTTTGCATTCAACAACATGGTCGACCCCGTTCCAGGTTATTTACGGACAAGTACCTCGCCATACACTAGACTTGGTCCCTCTGCCCAAGCTCTCAGGCATGAGCATTGTAGCAGAACATATGGCAAACAAAATCATGGGCGTTCATGCGGAGGTACAGAACAAGCTACATGTCTCGAACGAAAAGTACAAGGAGCAAGTGGACAAGCATCGGCAACAGAAAGTGTTCGAGGTGGGTGACCAAGTAATGGTCCATCTGCGCAAAGAAAGATTTCCGACCGGAACGTACAACAAGTTGAATAATAAAAAGATTGGACCGGTACCAATCATCCGAAAGATCAATGACAACGCTTATGTTGTTGATCTTCCAGATGATATGGCGATCTCACGAACTTTCAATGTCGCGGACCTGACTGAGTATCATGAACCAGCGCATAATGATAACTCGAGGACGAGTTCTTTTGAAGTGGAGGAGACTGATGTAGAGCAGGTCGCGGACAATAACATGGCAAAGATGAATCAGAAAAGGCCCGGTCGGCGACAAATGTGATATGGACCATCAGACCTTAAATCAGGCGTATCTCGCAATCCGGGATGAGTTAGCTGACGAAAAATATATGATTTTGGGGTAGAACGAGCTACTTTAGCCAACCAATCCAGCTACGCCGGGTTGCGACGCTCGGAATTGCGAGAAACCCCTGATTTGATGGTCGTTTCCCTGTTTCAATTTCGTTTTTACTATAAATAGTAAGTTTTAGTTTGCTTATAACTCTTCATCCGTCGGGCTTTAGGAGTTGCGCCCAACGTGAAAAGAGCTTAGAATAATTAGGAGAACGGGTTGGTGAAGCCAAATAGGACACTTACTATTTTTGGCCGAAAACCTTGCGCACTAGTAGACATCACGACCGTCTATAAATAGTAAGTTTACTATTTATAGTAAGTCGCGAATTCTAGGAGTCCTAGTTGTAGTTTGATTCTGATTTCTTTCCCATTGCTTAGTACCCTTATTTAAAGGGTTGTGAACTCATTTTTATTCATTCATTAATCTATTTCGAATGAGTCCGGATCCTCTGTTACCCGGTCAACAGAGAATTCCTAATACCCGAAAATTCATTGGTCCACATCAACACTCATTGAAAAAAAAAAAAAAAAAAAGAAGCTTTGGACGCCAAACCACTAGGGTAACAGGAAAATCTTGTTGACTCGATAACAGATGATCCCGACTCATTTCGAATTTATTTCTATTTTCTGCTCTCTTTTCTCGTGGATTCGAGAAGTCTCTGTGAGGAGTCCAGAGAAGTTCCGTGGATTCGGAATAGTTATCCTCTTGAGGAAGACGGTGCTCGACCTCACGTCCTCCCCTGCGTCATTGGCATAGATCTCGGATAAGATCTCCGAGTAGTCGGGATTTGAGAAGATCAGGACAGATGGCCAAAGCCAACCTTTGGATCGGAGAGCCAAGGCCGACATTCAGAACAGAAGGTAAAGGCCGATCTTCCAGAGCCGAACTATCGATTATGGTCGGACCCTTTTTCGAGCTAGGTTGGGTCAATCCTTATGACAATTCATTAGTTGCGGTAGCAAGAGGTAGACCAGAGTTGAACCCTACGCTTGTGGTCAGATCGTCAGGTTACTCGTAGTGGTCGTGCTCGATCATCAGAACTGAGCTGTTTTCCTTGAAATGCTGTGTTCTCTTATATTGATCACTCTTTGTCGGTCCATTTTCACCCACAACAAGGGGATATATCAAAATTCAGATTTAGATAATCATTAGGTGCGCTGCATCATATAAAAACAATGGACATCCAACCAAAAACTTTCAAAGTCACGTGGTGGCCCACATGTTGGCTAAACTTCTGAATTCACATGGTGGCGACGTATCGGCTGGATCAGCCTTATTTTTGAGGTGTGATCACTTTCCACTTTCCTTGTGGAGAGACTCTTTTGACTGAGTTGGACATTTGTGCCCAAACTACAGTAGGTCCCCATAGCAGGGTCGTAGGATAAAATTATTCTACAGACATTGTAGAGGATCAGACAGTACTTGTTCATATGACTGCCAATTTATATTTGTATTACTTTGCTAATCTAATCTATATGTGAATGTATGATACGAAATATTTCTGCAAGATATGACATGTTCATCAGTTGGGTGCTCCCATGTAGATGTTATGTGTGAAAATCATACTATACTTTTTCATACCTAACTTAAACATGACCCATTAAATAGTTGGGTGGGTCACTTGTCCTATGAAATTAGATCCAATATTCTAAGTAAATGGGTCCTCTTATTTTACTTAAATCTATCTGACTTGGATTATGAAAAGTTAGGCGTGAGACAAAACAAGACCTAATTATTAAATGGGTACCCCTTTTCTCCAGACCTGACCCATTTGCACTCCTAGTTGCGACCCAACTAAAGTGGGCCCCACTATTTGTATGTCACATTCACAGTTTCTGTTGCTTGAGTCGTCGCCATCAGCCAGAGCATCAAAGTTTTTCTGCTGTCAGAGTGCCAGAGTATCAAAGTTTCTCTTGTTTTCCTGTAAGATTGAACGACATTATGGATATGTAGGTGCGGCCCTGATCTCACCCAAGACGGTGCGGCCCTTACCATGGGGCCCACCTTGATGTATGTATTCTATATCCATGCCATCCACCTCCCTTTCTAGATCATCTTAGGTCATGTTCCTAAAAATGAAGCAGATTCAATTCTCAGGTAGACCATACCATAGGAAACAGTGGTGATTGGCTAATAATGGCCAGAAAAGTTTTTGATCAAGATGATATTGTTTATTTTTATTTTTACTTTCCTTCATGCATGATTTTTTACCTTATATACAGGTTGGATGGAAAATAAATATTACGTTGGGCCCTAGGATGTTTTTAAGGTAGAGCATTCAATCACAACTGTTTATTAAAGTATAGTCCATCTGAGATTTGGATCTTCTACATTTTTGGGCTAATGCCTAAAATTATCCCGAAAAACAGATGGATGGATGGATGGAGTGGATATAGAATACATTCATCAACGTGGCCCCGGAGTAAGGGCCGTACCATGTTTGGTGAGGCGGGGGCTGCACCTGATCAGCTCCCTATGGATAGAGCCGTAGTTCACTGGTAGACAACATGAGTTCCCACCTTTCAAAAAGAGACAGGAAGGAGAAAGAAACTGCATGAGAGGGTGGCCCACATCTTTGCACAGCCACATCTAATTTCAACGAAGGGGACCCATTGTTCTATAATCTAGATCAGCCAACAATGTGGACTATTTTATTTCTCTACTTGCTTACAATTCTGACAAGTGGGAATTGTATTTTTTCACGGACTTGTATTTTTTATAATACAACATGAAAACCTTTCTTGCGTTGGCGTCTGTGGCATTTGCATCACATATTTGGAACATTCCTTAGGTTCACTCCATTCTAGTTTTGTTACTGTGCAAAAGTTACTGTAAAAATTCATGTCAATCGGATGATCCTAATCCTTTGAATGCAGCCAATTTATTACAACAGTTAGTTATTTACGAGCCATAAATTACATGATTAGAATCATAATTTTACTTTAAAATCATAAGAAATATAAAGTGGGAATGGTCTAATAGATGTTTCAAGATGATGATTAGACTTATTTTGTTTCTCCAATAAATCTTGGTTGTCCATTTTCTTGTTATTGATCAGAAGCTTAGGATTACCTGATTGGCATGATTTTTGCACCATGGCTTAGCTCCCAGTCGCATGAATGAATGAATGGCTCATGTCAACATAGATAATCCTATATCAGATTTAAAAAGTTTGGGGATGTTGGTAACGTCCCAATGAAGGTGAAAGTACGGCCTGGACTAGTGCTCTAGGCCTGAAATTCACTTTGGGATTGGTTTTTGAGCTAGGCCCAGAGAGGAATTAATTTCTGGGCCTGAAGGTGGGCATTTCTGAGCCCATAGATGCATTTTGGGCTGGGCTTTGCTGAGTTGGTATGCCCAGCCGGTGTAGAGTTGAAACGAGTAATAGGCTAATAGCTGGCAGTGGGCCTGACGAAAGCGGACATGACCCAGTTGGGTTTGAACATGGTGGTCTGGGCCCACAGTTTAAATGAGTATTATTCCCCCTTCTAGCAGTTACATGCCGTACAACTGGCCCAACAAAAGGGGTGTTTTGATATAGGGATTTTGACCGTTGGCATCGTTGTATGGTCAAATTCTCCGGAGAGATTCGACCTTCAAAATATTCTGAGGGTAGCCTTCTGACAGGTCTTGAGAAGTTTTTTAGACCAAATTGTCCTTGTCATTAATTCAATAGTACTTGTACGGTTTTTTAGTGAATAAGAAATTACATCGTATTTAATAATGAGAAAGTGATGTGGACGGAAGCCTTTTTGGTGTGGGCAAGACCCAACTCATGGGGCCCACATTGATGTATGTGTATAATCCACGTTGCCCATCCTTTTTGCCGTGTCATTTTAGGGCTAGGGCCCAAATATCAGCCTGATCCAGAGCTCGTGTGGGCCACATTATGGAAAATAATGGTGATAGTGACACCCACTGTTGAAACTTTCCAAGCTCACTGTGATATTTGTTAGAAGTGGACACTGCCCAAGTTAGGACTTTTTGGGCCCACGATGAGCTGGCTGATAAGATGGACGGAATGGATCACCCCATTGTGGGCTTCGACTCCTATTATTTAAAAATAATCAAGTTATTAATTACATTAACGTAATAACCACGACGCTTACCACGTTACAACCATGACCCTTATGAGCTGTGGTTGTCATGTTATATGAGTTGTGGTTGTAATGTAGTAAGGGTCAAGGTTGTCATGTTATATGGGTCATAGTTGTCATGTTATATGGGTCAGAGTCATCATGTTATATGGGTCGAGGTTGTTAGGTTATATGAGTCATGGTTGTCATGTTATACGGGTCGTGGAATTGAAGTTAACAGTGACAACATGATTTTATTTTAGTTCAAATCACAGTATCGTTCATTTCGTAGGCATCTATAATATGAATATACAAGGACAAGTTGAAGCCGCTACAGTGTATGGGGCAGTAATTGGAAATCAATGGTTGAAAGCCTCCTGAGGCCAACTATACTCATGATATGAAACATCCAATCCATTCATGGGTACATATGGACCATAAACTTTATTTTATATTGAAGATCAATTTGACGCAGTAATTGTACGGTGACGTTTGATTGTGATGGTGGGTCCCACTCTGGTTCCAAATTATCAGATTTTCAATGCTACCATGAAATCGGATTGGCGAGATGACCTTGCGACTGGCCTCGTGGCAACTGGTCGATGCTCTGCGGGCCCCACCATGGTGTATTCGTTTCATCCATTCTGTTCATCCATGTTTTGTAGATCATTTTATTGCTTGCTGCAAAAAATGAGAGGGATATAAATCTCCATTGGACCAAACGATACGAAAACAATAGTGATTGGATATCCCCCGTTAAAATCCTCGTAAGACCCACTGAACTGTTTATTTCATATCCGAATGTGATCATTAATTAGGTCATGCAGGTCCAGATGAAGGGAAAAAACAAAAAACAGCTTCATCTAAAACTTGGCCCCGAAAGTGTTTTTAATGGTCTATGGTTAGTCAAAACTGTTTCCTGTAATGTGATCCACCTGAGCTTGAGATATGGCTTTTTTTCCGTATACTGCTGTACAATGATCTATAAAGATAGATGGACGGCATGGATGAAACCCCACAGTCGATGGTAGGGCCCACAGAGGACCTACCACCAGCCATTGGCCAGTGTCAAGGGGAGTATCGTATCCGTTTGCTGTAACAATTTGTCATACGCTATAGTAACACATGTACGGTAGCAAAACCAAGACTCAATTCCCAAATGTGGGCACTGTTATCCACAACATATACATGGACATAATAACTCGTAACCAAACACCATGGTTGTTGACTGTCATTCCAATGTGTACCATGCTACAGTGACTGACATACCATGATCGTACAGTTGTACAATGCAATACAATACTATGCATGAATCTAAACACGCCCTTAGTCGGCTTTGAATATATTAACAGGCCAAAGTATAATTATGCACTAATTTAAAACGCTAGAGAAAGGAAAGCCTTGTTGTGGGCCTCGCACAAAACCTTAGGATCTAGCTCTCCAGAACAAACCAGAATTATGGATAATAAAGCAATAAAAATAATCAATGCATCAATCACACACCACACAAGAGAATTTTTATGTGGAAAACTCTCAAAGAGGTAAAAACCATGGGACCTCTTCCAGATCAACAATCCACTATGAAGTAGAACGTTACAATCTTCTTCACTCACGCAGGAGTGGATAAACAATAAGAAAAATAGAGAAAACCAGAGAGATCTCACCGATTATGAGGACATAGAAGCACTGAGATATAGATTGCACAGTAGAGAACCTCTACGAGCAGAACCTCCCTTCTATAAGCTTCCTCTCTCTCTTTCTCCCTCTTTCTCACCTTTGATATCCCTAAACCCTTTAGCCAATCCCTTGTAAAGCTTTAGGAAACCCTCTTGTTGTTTTTCTCATCAACACAACATGCCTAGAAAAACTCTAGGGACTCTTTTTTTATAGTTTTAGGAAACTCTTTCCGCATCCTAGTTGCGAAAGGACTTGCGCATCCCAGTTGCGAAAGGACTTTGCACATCCCAGTTGCGAAAGGACGACAGGTCAAAAACAAGCCATCAAGCCTTAAAACCATTTAAAACTTTTCTCTCAGTTTGACATGGGACTAAATATATATCCACATAGTACAGAGACCACATTTTCATAAAATTTTTTATACTCTTTTCTGAATGTTTATATTTTAAAATATCCCAACACCTTCGATCGTTGAAATCATGGCGGTGCTCTTCTTTCGCTATCTCTGCATGTACCTGGCACGTCCATGTAGTCACATCTTTTCCCATCCATCTCCTTCACGTAACATACCCATTTTATCCTACAAAGAGATTAAGATATTCTATCTAAGAAATCTTTTAGTGACGATCCATCTACGTTCGTATACGCCAGGCCAATGGTCTGAATTATGAATGTAGTTGCGTACGGATGCGGATTGCGTCCTACCCCCGCCCGGACGGTAATCCGTCCGGGCAGGGCTCTGTGGAGCCCACCGTCATGTAACTGTTTCATCCTGCCGTCCAACCATTTTTTCAGAAAATTTTAATATGTGAACCAAAAACTGGGGCAGGTCCAAGGCTTGAGTGGACCACAAAGTGGGGATTGAACGTCCACCATTAAAAGCTTCTTGGGAGCCAGAGAAGTTTCGGATCAAGCTGATATTTGTGTTTTCACTTCATCCACGTCTATGTGACCTTATGAATAGGTTTTATGGTAAAAAAAACATCACATGGGCCCTTAGAGAGGTTTCAATGGTGGGTGTCATATCAGTGCAGGTTCCTTCGGTGTGGTTCACTCAAGCCTTGGACCTGCCACATTTTTTGGATCACATATTAAAATTTTCTGAAAAAATGGTTGGACGGCGGGATAAAACAGTTACATCACGGTGGGCTCCACAGAGCCCTGCCCGGACGGATTACCGTCCGGGCGGGGGTAGGATGCAATCCGCACCCAGTTGCGTACTACCCCCGTCCCTAACTCCGAACGGGCAGTTCTGTTGGCGGGCCCACTGTGTTGTATCCGTACATTCAAACCGTCTTTCCCTTTTCTCATATTATTTTAAGGCATCAAAACAAAAATAGGCAAATCCAACTATCAAATGGATAACACTAAAGATGACTCTTGCATTTAATGCTTGGTGCATTTTAATGCAACCAAGATTATTATTTGGTGTGGTTCGCTTGATCGTTAGATCTGCCTCATTTTTGTTTTGATGACTTCAAATAATATGATAAAAGGGATAGACGGTTTAGATGTACAGATACAACACGTTTGACCCGCCCACAGAACTGTCCGTTCGGAGCTAGGGACGGGCGGGAGTTGTACGCAATCTGCGTCCGCAAGAGAAGGTCATAGCAACGACAGTGCGCACGCCCCCAGTCTTATACAAGAGATGTCTCCGTTCGCTTGCATTTATGGAACCGAAAGATGTTTTTTAATGACACACACCACACGCCTTTCACCACCACTAAAGTACAAAGTGGGGAACCTCCACGTCATACGATGATCAGTGAAGCAGAATGCATATCGTGTAACTCCGTACGCTTTTCAGATCCACCATCATGTATGTATCTTATCCACGCCGTCCATATGTTTTTTCACATCATTTTAGACTACATGTAAAAACTTGAAGCATCTCCACAAATAAAGTGGACCACATCAAAGGAAACAGTGGGAATTGATTATTTACTGTTGAAAACTTCTTGAGAGCAACGTAAGTTTTTGGATCAAGCTTATATTTGTGTTTTACCTTCATCAATATCTCTGTGACTTTACGAAGAAACTGATTGACAGATAAACATTACAACCAGCTTTTGGAAGGTTTCAACGGTGGATGTCACTATTCTCACTGTTTTCTATAGTGTGGTCCACTTGAGCTTTGAACATGCTTTAATTTTGGGCTCAAGATCTAAAATAATCCTTTAAAACGGATGAACGGCGTGGATAATACACATAAATCACGTGTGGGCCCCACAAGTTTACTCAGTACGATAAAGCGTACGTGATCGGCTGTGGACGATCCCGCGGTTTGCGTGAACTACCCCACGTCCAAAAAAACAAGAGGCGGGGGGCCACCGGGCCATGCTTTTCCTCCCAACCCACGATCAGAGAGCATCTTTCTCTCTGTCCGTTCCCAATCGGCTACTGTCCTTGCAAAGGTAGAAAAACTGGAGAAGGGACATGCCTCGACTCGTCCTTTTCTTCACCCATTGCTCGTCTGTCTTAGTCTACATATGCATAAGGGTCAACCACCACATGACACTAACTAATGCTGTCCCCCTAATAATTCTCACCACCACACGCTATGTGCCTCCTTACTTCACACGTGCCACCCTTCACGTGGGTGCGTGATCCAAACTTCTCATCAAGTGGGCCCACTACGTAAATATCTCGTTGCAAAATTCAGGTTGGTTTGCCAGGGGATGCCGATTTCATACGAAAGCCTTTTGCATAAAGTTCCTGCACAAGAATGCTTGGTGGGGCCCACCGGGATATTTGTGAGAAATCTACTCTGGTCATCCGTTTTGAGAGCTCGTTTAAGGAAATGGTACAAAAAATGATGTGTATCCGAAACTTAAGTGGGTCACACGAGAGGAAAAAGTGGGGATTCAATGTGAATCGTTGAAACATTTTTGTGGCCATAAAATGTTTGTTTTAGACAATTTTTTTTGGTATTTTCACTTAATCCCAGTGTTAATGACCTTATAAACGGTTTGGATGACATATAAACATCAAGGTGGAGCCCAGGAAGGTTTTAACGGTAGGAATTTCTTTTCCCAATTTTCAGTACTCTCGTGTGACACACTTGAGTTTTGGATTCACCTCATTTTTGGTCTCATGTCCTAAAATGAGATCTCGCGGGTGGATTTCTAAAAAAAACATCTTGGTGGGCCCCACCCAACATTCTTGTGCATGAAATTCCTGTAAAGGCATTCGCAGAAAATCCGCGTCGTGGCGGACGGTTTAGATGATGGTTAAAAGACCAGACTCCGCTGCGATGTTTGTGATAAATTCACCGTTACATCCATCTTGACATGTAAAACTATTACATGGGCCAGAAAATGAATATATCCAAAACTTACTATAAGAAAAAGTGAGGATTGAATGTACACCGTTGAAACATGGGTACAAAAAAGTTTTGGGATGAGGCTAATATGTTTGTGTTTTTAATTCAGAGAGTACAAATGTCCTTATAAGAGATATGGATAGCATGTAAACATCACCGTCTGTCACGTGGTATACTTCAGTTTTGGATAAGTCTCATTTTAGGCTATGTCATAGCATGATCATTTGTTTTGGATAAGATGATCTCACACAAACATCAAGGTGGGCCCCACCTAGCTTGCAGGGAGGTCCTACAAAAGGCTTCCACGTACAATCTGCACGGGTGAACTGGCTAGACTGACCACTCTGGGCAACTCGTCGTATGTGAGTACCGGAACTGGATTGGGTCTTAAAATCATGGTTCGTTGGGTTATGGTAACGTTACCACGAGCAATTATCTGTGCACCAATTCAGTTGCGAAACGGGTGGAAATGCATGGATGAATTTTATTTTTTTTTAGAAGGAAGGATGAAGGAAATCAATCAGCGGTCGCCAACAGATGAGAATGTCGGTGAGATTTTTAGTCCCAAAAATCCGTACTCATACCAAGTTAATTGTACTATATATCTTTAATTTGGTTCATGTACCGCACTGGCATGAGATTTAGATGGATCATCTGCCGGCCTCTATTCTGCATGGGCAATACTCCAGAAACTGCAAGTGCTGTTTCTTCGGCTACTTTATCAAGTAGTCTACTTTTAAGACAACAAATAGACCACAATAAGGTTGTTTGGGTATGGAGATTACTACGGGATGTCTTAAACTTGGTTCGAACGATCAACCATCTTGGTCGATTGATAGAGTGAATCCTGAATTATATAGATTGGTCTCTAGATAGTTTTAGACAGTCTCGATCGATTGACAATATTTAAAAAATACTCTAAACTCTCTAAACACTTTTGGACATGTTCGATCGCTATAATACGTTGGCTTGATCGATCGAGGATTGCTTGATTGGTGCCGATTGATCGATGCTTCGATCGACGGCGTATGCGATTTTTGCATAATTATGTGATCAATTTCTTATTTCGGATGCTATGCTATATATATGAGTGTAATTGCATGATTATGGTATTCTAATCGGGGCTTAAACATTTTTAAGATTTACAGAGGAAAAAACGAGGGTTTTCTGATCCGTAAGTTATTTTATTCTCTTGTAACTCGTTTTCATAGTATTTGCTATCGCTTTATGCCGTGGTTTTTTTCCTACGAGGATTTTTCCACATAAAAATTTGTGTTTTCTTTGTGTTTGTGATTGCTTGTTTACCTTTTTCTTTCAATTATTTGATCCAAATTTGGGGTTTACTTTTGTGGATTTTTCAACAAGTGGTATCGGAGCAAACATTGAGATTCGAAGTTAGATTTGAATCATGTCGATGAAGGGTTCGAACATGAAATACGAAATCGAGAAGTTCACCGGTAAAAACAAGTTTAAACAATGGAATGTGAAGATGAGAGGCTTCCTAGTTTAGTAAGGGCTACAACATGCACTCCTTGGTGTTGAGAAGCACACATCGTCAATAAGCAATAAATAGTAGGAAGAGTTGGATGAAAGTGCGAAAACTTTGGTCTAACTATGTTTGACAGATGATGTCCTTTATAATGTCCATGATCAAAAGACTACCACAGAACTTTAGAAGAAGTTAAATAGCTTGTACGTGATGAAATTATTGTCAAATCATCTAATTAGATCATATCAGATGAAGATGGTGGAAGTGTTAGATCTTAATGATCATATCGACACATTTAATTAGATCCTTTGTAAATTGATGAGTGTAGAAGTGAAGATTGGTGAAGAAGATTAAGCCCTAATTCTATCGAACTCTCTTTCAAAGTCTTATGACAACTTCGTAGTCACTATTTGCAATAGTAGAGAGATCATTGATGTCGAGACTATCATCTCATCCCTTAAGTTGGGGGTGTTGAGAAAGAAGGATAGCGACACAGTCATTTATGAATACATTGGTAGCTAGGAGAAGAAATTTTGAGCGAGAAAAGGGAAACTCGTTATGTTCACGGTCCAAGTCTAAGGGCGAGAAAAATATGAAGTGCCGGAACTGTGGAAAACAATGACATATGAAAAAGGATTGCCAAAATCCTAAAGTAAAAAAGGGAGATAAAGTAGATGAAATGCCAAAGTAAGCCAACATAGCGAAATTGAGTGACGATGTGATTACTAGTGATGTTCTAACTGCATCCAAATCTAGCTATCTCAGCGATGAGTGTTGATTTTGGATACGGGGGCATCATACTATATGATCTTGCATTAGATTGGTTCACCACATACAACAAGTGTGATGGTGACCACCTATTTTATGTGCAATGATGTTACATGTAAGGTCATTGGAATCAGATCGGTGCGCATCAGGATGTCTGATGGGATGAAATATATTCTGACAGATGTTAGACACATTCCTGACCTACGGAAGAATCTGATATCTCTGGGAGCTCTTAAGACATTTGTGTGCAAATTCGCCTGTTTTGATTGTATCCTAAAGATTTCAAAGGGGACACTCATCGTGATGAAGTCACAACGAAACGGTAACCTTTACAAGTTGATCGAGAATACCATATCAGGTAGAGCTCCAATGTCTGTAGTGGAGTCTACATCGGAACATTTGTGGCATGTATGTCTAGGCCATATGAGCTAGCGTAGTATTAAAGTACTTTCTAATCATTCCTTGATTCTTGCATTTAAAAGTATTGATTTTAATATATGTCAGCACCATATATATGGTAAACAGTCAATGTTATCTTTTAAATTTAGAAAGAATGTTAGTAAATGTACTCTAGATTATGAGCATTCTAATGTATAAGGGTCATCACCCATTGTTTCTAAAGGGGGTTATCGTTTTTCATTTTGTTTATATATGACTACTTTAGAAAAGTTTGGATGTACTTTATGAAGTATAAATATGATGTTTTCGCTACCTTTAAAGTGTGGTAAGCGATGGTAGAAAAACAGTAATGGTAAAAGTTAAAAGTTTTGAGGACACAATGGATGTGAATTCACTTTGAAGGAATTTAACTAGTTTTATAAAGATGAGGGGATCGTACGATATAATACAGTTAGGCATACACTAGAGAAGAATGGTGTAACAAAATGAATGAACTGGACTCTCGTGGAGAGAGCACAAAACATGTTGAACAACGCTGGGTTAGGCGATGAGCTATGGACAAAGGCTGTTAACATGGCTTGTTACTTAGTGAATCAGTATCCATCTATGCTGATTGGTTGTAAAATTCTAGAAGAAGGGTAGAGTGATAAAAAGTTGATTACTTAGGGCTACGAGCATTTAGTTGTAATGCTTACTCTCATGTACCGTCTGTTGAAAGAGATAAACTAGAACAAAAAATGAAGACATGTATCTTTGTTAGCAATGGTGATAGTGTGAAGGGATATATGTTGTATGACCGGGTCATGAAGAAGATCACGATTAGTTATGACATAAGGTTTGATGAGGATTCTTTATTCCGTATGGAAGAACACAGGGAACTAGAAAAATTAGTAGTGATCGATGTTAAAATTGACAAGAGTGAAACACATGATGTAGTTGAGCCATAACAAGAGATATAGGAGCAGGTGTAACAGTCACCTGTGAGGAGAAATCTACCCAAGGATTGTATATTACTGGCGAGAAATAAAGATAACTCGAATATTGCATTCGTACTCATTACGGATGAGGGGGATCCATCCACCTTATAGGATGCACTAGATGACTCAGATGCTGAGAAGAGTATGACAACATTGAAAGACGAGATGGACTCTTCGTACAAGAATGAGACATGAGAGTTGGTAGAGCTTCCCATTAGGTGTAAAGCGATCGAGTCCAAGTGAGTTTATATGAAGAAACATGATAGGTACAAGGAAAGATTGGTTGCAAAATTGTATGTGCATAAGGAGAGTATCAGCTTCAACGAGATTTTCGCACCGGCGGTTAAGTAGGTATCTATCAGATTTGTGCTGGCGCAAGTTGCCCAACACAAAAGTAGATTGAAATCAGCGACATCAAAAGTTAAGCAGCGATAACTAAGCCTAGAAATAGATGGCTAATATTTAAAATATACAATTCTAAGAGCGACGTCTGCCCAAATAAGGACTATGCAAGCCATAATATACATATCCAAAATGATTAAAGAATGAAGTTTTTAGTTTTGGCCCAATCCTCTAAAACATAACAGAGGTGGTGCAATTCAATCTGAGCCTACACGTCTGAGATCTTGATAGTACCAACATCGATAATATGATTTGGTTGGTATTTTAAAACACCGTCCCAGGTGGGAGTGAGTAGCTAACTTAGTGGTTCTATTAATTCTAAATTACACATTTCATCGACTCAATCATCACAAGTAAGGAAAACATTACAAAACAAACAATCCATAGGTTAATTATTTAAATGCATGGATGACATGATGATATGCACAATGGTTGGCCCGTAGCACAACCCAAAAAATGTTCTACATGATAAATGCCCAGGAATACAATAATCATCAACTTTTTAAATCAGCGATATTGTTAGTAAGCACATCAACATATGCGCAATGGTTGGCCCGCAGCAAAACCCAACAACGTAATGATATGCATGATTATTCAAGTAGTTATTATTTATGATTCAAATAGTAGGTTGGTGAACCTAGGATACTAACGTTATATCACGAGCCCTTATACAAATCACGTGGCTCGTTGTGGTAGGTAGTTGCTCCTCACCAGTATCTCTTGATCTAAATTTAGGTTTCACCCATTATTTATAGCTCGAAAATCAATAATTTCAAAGGTACTGCATGATACCCAAAAGTATGAGGATCAACCCAGGATGGGTCATCACCCAAACAACGAGTTTGATCACTCAGTTAAGATGTGCAGGCTTGTCACATAAAAAATGAATCAATACAAAGGAAATGACTTGTCACCCAATTTCATTCACGCCCGGGTCGTTCGAACAATACTCTGGTATGGAACCATCAGCCGAGTATTTAACAGGGGTTGTTCGAATAATAATCTATCACCTCCATCAATGCTCACTAATCACTACTGGAGGCTCGCCACCCCAGTATACTCCACAGCTCGGACACGGTGTCCCACCATGCCCAACTTATGAATCTTAGTGGGATCTTAATGCACTAATGGTTATGAATGGACTTATCCATGAGAATGAGGTATCCTAGATTCAATTTGGTTGTGTCATACATGATCATTCGGCCGGTAGACTAATTTGATTGACTTAAGAGAACCCCGGTGCAGGCATCTCATGTAGTCAATCTACTGTCGGTCATCCTTGTTCAACACGGGCCGATCAAACAAGCCTAGGGTGGCCGACCTAACTCAGTTTACCCTTGGTTCGGGCGATTTACTAACTGATTCAACACCGTAAGCAATTTTAAACATCAGTAGGGGCTAACAATTCATTAGACAATCATAACGAGATTTCATATGAAGCCTAAATTTAACAAAACAATCATTTAAGCATTTCATCGAACATGTGAGCATCAATAACACAATACCATCACTTAGACATTTCATCGAATATGTGAGCATCAATAAACAAGTAATATCACATGTTACAATCAAAATCGAAATATGGACAAGTTAGCATACACCACCCCATTTAAAAAATAAAAAATAAAAAATCATTAATCGAGACCCTCAAGGGTCGATAGATGACAATGTATGAATAATGGTTCGTACCTTAAAATAGAATTTTTAAAATTTTGAGCTCCCAGGGTTAGGTTTTTAGGAAAAAATGATTCTCATACCTAATTCAAAGGAATTAGATAAGATTTATATAATTTATCCTAACAAACATAGGTTGGAAAGTATGATTCATTTCTTACCTCTCAATCGTGAGTGGGTTGGATTTGACAGAGGAGAATGGTTAAGGCTATGGCTTCGATTGAAGGATTCGGTGAAGGAGACACCAATCTCCCCATCACTTGCCCTTTCTCTTCTCTTTTCTCTCATTCTCTCATTCTGTAGGATAAAAATTGAATGGAAGCAAGGGTTGCCTATAAATGCCCTATTTATAGCACCAGAAATGGTGCAAATAGCCCTAAGGCCTAGGTTTTCATTATATTAGTCCTATGAGAGGGTGTTTCTAACCTTTAGGGTCCGTTATGGGGTGTAGGGGTTGATATACACAATAGGAAGTTGGCCCCAGTGCTGATCTACGTATGGATATGATCAGCCCGCTATTTAAATGCATCGATCGATGGATATGATCAGAAGTCATTTCGACATTCACCGATGGTCGATCGGGCTGTGACTACAAATATGTGCAGTGTATTACCTTAGGTTGTTGTCCTAAATTTGATCACGATCTAATGGTTCGAAAGTCACAATTTTAATAAAGACCAGATACAAATAACTAACTTAAGTTCTTAATTAATTTTAAGAATGTTCACACATCTCATACACTGGCTTTACGAGTCCAACTTAAGTGATTTAAGACCCAATTTTGGCTCAATGTTGCGATGGACAATAAGCCCGCTAAGACGAACGTCTTTATATAATCTCGGGTTTAGTGGCCCACTAACGAGCGGTATAGAGCTTGTTTGAAAAATTAAGGCATTTCAAGAATGAATTGGATAACAAGATTTCTTGTGTCTGATGATTAAGGTTTGGATTAGTTAAGTTCATAGTATGTTCTATTTGCAATTAGCGAAAATAACGATTCGATTCTAATCACCTTAAACCATTGGTTCTTATGCTAAATGAGTAATTAGGTCAGTTTGGTTTGTAAATTTAAATCTGACCCGTAGTTGTCTCGGCTTTTATTAGGACTTTCTTTAGTTGTGGTTGTCTTGATTAACCAGTAATAGGTCGGCTAGATTTGTGCCCTATATGAGCAAATCATGAAGATAAACTCAAGGTTTAAGTGATCAGGTTAATTCGTTGGCTTCCTATGGTTGATTAATAGGATTTGTGCAGTTCTTTACTGGTATCACCCACGTATAGGCTTACCTCGAGTATTAAAAGTCAATAAATGACAATGTAAGGAAATTATACCAAAAATTTTAAAGACTTTTTAGAAGTCCAAAATAGCAAAAATCTGGGATGTTACAGTCCTGATGATGCATGAGACTATTTTGATATGTTAGCTGAAATTGCGCAGTCATGTGATACTTCATCCAAATCCACTAACCCCAAGTTGACTTAGTATAAAAAGATGAAAAGGCCAAGCTATATATCCTGGGGGGGGGGGGGGGGGGTGAATAGGACTATGCCAAATTAAAATAAAATCAGCGGAATAAAATAAATCAATAACCTTACAATTATAAATCAATTCACAATGCTAAAATCAAATCACCTTAATAAATAAGTATTGAGAGATTGATACAAATTCAGTTCTAAGGACAACCTTACACCATAATAAACAAGGGCTTATGGTAGGACAACCTTATTTCTAGAACATCTTTTAAATCAAGAACTTAATTTTAATAGAAATAAATGAATAGCAAAGAATTGAAATTAAGTGTAGAAATATAGATCTAATTTATTACAACAATCCCCACACTTGCTTGAAATGTAAATTGTTACAACATTCACATCTACATGTACATTCCACACAATTGAATGATAAAAGATATGAAAATTAAGCAAGCATTCAATCCACAAGACAAAGAGTTATAGTGGTTCGCTTGTGTGTACACCAACTGTTCTTCAACAGCCACACAGAATACTACTCCACTCCTAATATCCTCACACAGGGGATATTAGCATTCACTATCAAATAGGTTTTCACAGGTTCACCCAAAACCTTTACAATTGTGTCTTTTTAACTTGGGCTTACACAATTAAAAAAACCCACACTTCTGAGTTTTCTGGCTCTCCTCAGATAACCACACAAATTGAGATTTTTCTGGCAAATCCCAAACAAAAACCAAAATGGAATGGAATTTACAGAATTGTAAAATACCTGGATTTCTCCTCTTGTAGCTGCCCGGAAGAACCAATTGGAGTAGACGTTTGAATATAGAAGTTTAATGTCCACTACTCACTTTAATATGGTTCTAAGTTCTAATTGATTTTAGATTTAAACCAGTTGGGCGTAGCTATATTTGATTTTAATTCCAAGAAGAAGGAATAAGTCAATTCCTCTTTTCAAATCAGATTGGAATACGGAAACAAAATCAAATTAAATAAGCTATTAAAAAGAGAGAGAAATTATGCACAAAATAGCTTAAAAATAAACGCAGACTTATCTCAGAGTGGAGCCTTGAATTCACTTAATTATTTAATGAAAAACTCTGAAATTCGTGTGCAATTATAGCTGAAGAAATTCGTCTTCGACTGGTCCTAGGGTCACCACGACTGTTCTTGGAATAAACTGATTTTTGAATTTTTGAGCACGATCGCATCAGACCGTTTTACGACCGGTCGTAGGCAGTCCACGACTGGTCGTGACCCCTCTACGACTGGTCGTGCAACAATTGATTTAGTTGCTGGAGTTTGAGTCGAAGCCTTACGACTGGTCGAAGGTCGAGTCGAGACCATCTCACGACCGGTCGAGCAGACTCCAGGACTGGTCGTAGGCGAACCAAAAAATCCGATAAATTGCAACCATTTTAGGACTGGTCTTGGAACTTCTTAGACTGGTCGAGACAGTGCTAGGACTGGTCGAACAGGGTCTAGGACTGGTCTTAGAGTAGACCAAAATCATGTAATAATATTTATTTGGATTATGTATCCAAAGTGACCTACCCTAAGGTCAATCTAATGGTCTATCAAACCTGGAACATGAAGTATGGACATTGAACACTTCATTTGCTTAGACTTTGATCTTTACGAAGTTTGATTTCTTCTCGATGTAGCTTGACTACTTCAGAAGCTTCAATGTAACTTTAAGTTGTACTTGAGTCCCGCATTTATATTTGAATCTTTAACTTCGACTTGCACTTGAACTTGAGTCTTGATCCTGAGTTCTCTCTTAATATTGTAGCTTGAACTATCATGAAGCTTGAAGAATTCTTTGAGCTAGACTTCAAGTGTTGACGAAGTGTCTCGAACAAATTTATCAAGATATAAACACACGACATAAGGAGAAGTTTTGACATACAAAATTTGACAATCAAAGAGGAATCAAATCATTGCACTTACAAAAGAATGGAGTAATATACATCTTAAGGAATGAAGACAACGTCAACGCTAGGGTGGTTAACCTTACGAGAAAGGTCGAGGCCATGGAATTGAAGGGATCAGTAAAAATAATCAAAACCAATGAGACCGTTGAAACTATTTGTAGTATTTGCACTAGTAATATCCACTTGATGCAGGAGATTTCTACTATTCATGCATTCCAAAAGTTGTTTTATGAGCAATCTAATGCCATAAACAATTATCAAAGGTCGTTCAGTGCTCCCATCTCAAACACGTATAACTCTAGCTGGCGGAACCATCCAAACTTCAGTTGGAGGAATAGGCCAACTGCTAATATAAACAAAAACCCTGAAGGGTCTCTTCCTTCGATCCTCATTCCACTCTTAACTCAGAAAAGAATTCAATAGGATCCGGTTCAAAAGTTCATACATGATCAATAGCAATTCAATCAGAATACCCTATAAGAATTCTAGGACATTAAAATTTTCATTCAAATATTGGGGTGACATCTAATTGTTAGGGAGAAAGGGACTCTTCTAACCCAACCTCTACCTAACCCGAAACCGCAATGTGAAATAAGTGACCTTAGCTCTTCAACTCAGTATGTGGAGCAAGTCTATCGCCACTCTTAAAAGTAGAAAAATAATCGACAAAAATATCCCGACGAGGGTTAAGAAGCCTAAGGACGCAGAAGACTTTAAAAGAGATGATGGTGCTAGCGACACTACATATGAGAAAGAACCGAAAATGGAATACAAGCCGGTTGCACCGTTCTCACAAATGTTGATCTCATCAAAACTTCTACCTAACACTCAGGATATTGTAAAGGTTCTAAAATAGGTGAAAATCAACATCTCCCTGTTAGATGCCATAAAACAAATCCCATCATATGCCAAATTCATAAAAAATCTTTATATAACGAAGAGATGACACAATGTCGAAAAAAAGATATTTTTTTACATAAAAAGTGAGTGTCATCATTAAACAAGATGTGCTTAAAAAATATAAAGATCCTGGTAGTCCAACCATCTCATGTGTGATTGAGGACCAGCGGATTGAGCATGCACTACTTTATTTGAGGGCAAGTGTGAATTTAATCCCATACTCGGTCTATAAACAGCTTGGCTTAGGTGAATTAAAACCCACCAAAACCACACTCTAACTCGTTTATCGTTCAATTCGTATATCGAGATAGATGATTAAGGATGTGCTTGTCCAAGTCAATAAATTCTACTATCCAATAGATTTTAATATTTTAGATACGCATCCCGTCATTGATTAGTACTCATATTCCTGCCATCCTTGGACGACCATTCCCGACCGCATCAAACACTATAATCAATTGTAGGAATGTGATTATGAAACTATGCTATAGAAATATGACACTTGAGGTGAACATGTTTTGTCACGCCCCAAACCCGAAAATCGAATTCATAGGAATCCCGATCGCCGAATCCGGTGTCGACAGCCTACGTAGTACCCCCATCTCGGCTCCTAGCGTCCATACGCCATATTCTGATCCTGAGATCCTACAAGGAGGATTTTTTTTTTACAATGTACATTTAACTCGTAATAAGCATAACCACAAGTTTACCCAAATCACAATGGCAACATCATCATCACATATCCACTAATATAAATATTTGAGTACAGTACCAAAAGGGAAAAACATATATCAAAAATCAAAGCTCTAAAAACCGCTGCACGCTCCAAGCTCAACGCTGCTGCAACCTAACGTCACCTGCACGCATCTATCGTGCATAAGCTTATAGAAAGCTTAGAGGGTGGTGTAAGTGTGTGCACAAAGTAAGTACCAAGTATTCAATACAATGCCATAATCATACAATACCGAAAATACTGATAATCCATAAATCGTGCAATATAGGAATAATTAGAAGTACTGACAAGATCATGAATTATCAGAGTAAGCAGAAATACTAATAAGATCATAAATCATACGATAACAGATTAAGCGGAAATACTGACAAGTCCATGAGTCATACAATATCAGAGTACGCAATACAAATCAGTTATGTAAATGAGGAGTCATAGAGAGTCAAATATCAGATGCTGAGGGTACAATGCAATATGTAAATCCGGCTAAGGCTGTCTAGGTCATATAAGTATGGAAGGCATAACAACCCAAAATGCCATATGCATGCAGATGCAATATGTGATGCGAATGAAATGACCATGCTGGAGGGTGAAGTCGGGATGATAGTACGTAGTATCGCAGGTTATGGGGTCCATCACAAGGGACTTCTATCCAAACTAGTCCTATAACTAATTTGGATAGTCAGACTCAATGTGGTAAACTCTTGATCTCAGGTTAGTCGCGTGCCCCAACCGAAATCGTGGTCATTGCGAAGGCACACGTAACAAATAGTTGCGTACCACCAGCCCGAGTGGATAGTGAATGAATGAATGAATGAGTATGCAACTCTTGCTCAATAAGTCCACATATTAGTAAAATCTAACTCCACCACTGGTCTTTATGGACCAAGATAAATCCATCAAGCCCAATATTCGATATGTTTTGGGGTACGAAAACATCAGGGTAGATTTCAACGGTAAAAAATATTATCTTCTATGCTATGACCCGCTAGAATGTCAGATTGGCTCCATTTTTCGGCTCAACGCCTAAAATGATCCAGGGAATAGGATGGACGGCTTGGATTCGATCCATACATCAAAGTAGAGCCTAAAGGAGTGGCCCACCCAAAAAGTTTAAAATCAAACATAATATTATAATTTTTATTATTACTATTTTTTTTCTGCTTGAATTCACCTCACTGTCCGTTTGTAATTCACAAGTCCAGCGTCCAGGGACGCTGGGCGTGGACGTCTTATCAGGGTGGGTCCCACGTGTGGGGACCACGGCTGGTGGGTCCCACGTGGATGTGGCCCACTTCATGGGATCAATTTAATATTTGTGTTTTTTTCCATCCCCATTAAGGTAGGGCCCACATGGTTTGGACGGTTGGATAAGACATACATCAAGGTGGGGTACGTTCGAGTGAACCACACAGCCACATCATCACACCAAAATAATGAAAGAGAGAGAGGGAGAAAGAAGCACCCACCTTTAGATCTTGAACTCCTCCTTACTCCAATAGGTCTTAGAGCTCCAAGGAGGGTGATTTAACAGTTGAGATGGGGTTTGGTGGGCCGAATTAGTAGGGAGAATGGGTGGGAGATGGCTAGATTTTGGGTGGCTTGGACGTCCCAAGCTTGCAACAATGGAGGAAAAATGAATAAAAAAGAGAGAGAGAGAGAGATAGGAGAGAGAGAGGTGATGATTTTTAGGCAATTAATGAGTTTGACTTATGGGAAAAAGGGGAGGGGTGGTTGATTGTAAGGAGTTATGGCTAGGGGTAGGGTAAGGTGATGTCACCTTTAGGGGGACATCATCATAATTATGGTTTTCTAAGGAAATACAACATCAGGGATAGGTGGGTCCCCATTATTAAGAGATTAATGGCCAGGATGATACACGGGCCGGATCTCATAATCCGAGAGTCGCATTGACGCACGAGACGCGGCGTTGGAACCGCGACGATATTGTGGTCATGACGGTACAAGTTTCGACTCAAGCTGACTTAGATATACTGGACACGACTCAAGATCGTGCGCAAATGCCGATAACAGATCGCGGGCCACCGAAATTCTACAGGAAGGACTGCAGAAGCCTACGGAACGATACAGTCTAGGTCACGGGTCTTACATGTTTAACATGTGCAAATAATAAGAAAATAGTGATGATGTCCTGTAACGCCCTGAAATTCGGGGGTCGAGTAGCAACTCAACTCTCGAGTTCAAGAACATCACTTATGCAACATAGATAATGATGATTAAATGTTGACTTTGTTAGAGCAATAAACATGAGTGAGATTATACCAAAACAGTAATTCATACTCTAGATCAATTGTATAAAGGCAAGCGAAAGACTGAAACTGTATATATATGTATGTAAAAGAAACAAAACTATCTCAATCTCCAGAGTATGAATCCATCTGAGTCACCATATACATATATCTATTTTATGATCAAAATGTCAAAAGTACAACTAAGGAGTAATCCCTGCAAGTCCCGTCGATCCTGGCAGTCTAGTCGAAGCCACCAGAATACTGCATAAAGGAGAACTCGTCCTGGTCCTCGTCATAGTCTGGCTCAGCCTCCTGAGTCGTCATCTCATCTACACCTGATACAGAGTCTGGTTGGTGTGTACAACACTGTCCCGTAATGTGGGAGTGAGTAGCTAACTCAGTGGAACAATAAAGCATAGGTTAACATGTTATCAACTCAGTCAAGCAGTAATGATAAAGCAGTATAATCAAACACTCCTAACTACTCTTATTAATACAAGTATGAATGCAGTCATGATGTATGCCCTCACCACACACTCCCTCATGCGACACCATCTTACGTTCGTGGCATGCTTGCATTCCTCATTGCTCCACATCTTCCAGGCACATGCAATGCATGATGATCATGATTACCGAGTTGTTATTAGTCCATTTCAAACAGCAGTATTGGGAAACTAAGGTACCTCCCTTGTATCATTCCCAAAACATGATCCATTCTAGGGTCGTCAAACCTAGATATTCACATACGATATTATGGTTCAAGAGGCATCGCGAAGGCATCGCAAAGGGTTCGTCACCTGTCAGCACGAATACAGATCTCACCGTATGCGGCTCAATTGCTGGCCGTCAACTCGAATACAGGTCTCACCATACTCGGCTCAATCGCTGGCCGTCAGCTCGAATACAAGTCTCACCGTACTCGGCTCAACTCATGCTCTAGTTGTTGCGAAGGGCTCGTCGTCATTCACAGACTTTAGAGTATACTCGAAGACACTACGAAGGACTCGTCGCCCGTCAGCTCGAATACAAGTCTCACCGTACTCGGCTCTCGCCGTTGGTGTTGACAGCTCGAATACAGTGTCCCATACCACCGTATTCGGCTCACGAGTTTGGTTGCTCAATGGTCACTACGGGGAAGCACGTGGCCCCAGCGTAGGCCAACAGCTCGACCACGGTGTCCCGTACCACCATGTCTGGCTCATGAGTCTTAGCGAATCTAGGTACCATGGTTAAAGGGATTACACTGGTAAGTTTGGTACCCTAGGTTCAAGCAGTAGCGACCAAACATGGTGAACATACATTAGACATATCGGGTTGCTTGACGAGCCTGACTAGCTCGAGCGCACAATCAACTGAACGACATGAAGTGCATAAGCACTTCGTGTGGCCTAACCACTGTCGCCAACTAAAGTATGACTCAGGTTCGTCAAACACATCCTACGTGGCGACATGAATCCTCAACCACGATCTCAAGTCTGGTACCGATTGTCTGGACTATAGACATAGTCCCAAACTCAATCAATCCTTATTTAGAACATGTAGAGTAAAACATAATAGACAAAGTAAATCAAGCATGTTATAAAGCATATCATAAAGCATGTTATAAAGCATGTTATAAAGCATGTTGTAAAACACTATATAAACAAGAATACAAACACATATGTTTCATAAGTAAGCGGTTAAAGTAAACAACCACATGGAGAAAATCATACAGGTCTCTAAGGTAGTTGAGAATCCCATCTCAACACCTATCTAAGGCACCATTATCCAAGCACTTACTCTCACAAGCATTTCCACAGACACTTAGAATATACTATTTCAACATACATAGTGTATGTTAGTAAAACATGTATTAGGGCGAATCCTTTCGGCAAGCAAGTATTTTACGCATATATAACATGTTCATACAGCAAATAGTCATGGCAAACACATCTCCAAAATATATACATATATGGTACTTTCTACCATACACTATTTCTACATACATAGTGTATATTAGCAAACATGTATGAGGGCGAATCTTTTCGCCAAATAAGTATTTTTCCATATACCATATATTCATACAACAAATAATCATGGCAAACACATTTCCAAAATTTATACGTATACGGTATTTCTACGAATACCTAGAATATATAAAATTCCATATTCTACGTCTTTAATCGAAACAGAAAACAGAAGGCACTTTGTACATGTGCAATTTCATGCAGATCATGAATCTATCATTATCTGACATTGAAAACGTTGAAAACCGTAACCTATATACCTAAAGTCCTCACCTTATACCGTAGAATCGCAACGAATCAGCTAGGTTTGTTAGGCTTCCGTATTCGGCAATTCGGTAACCTATAGAATGAAATAGGTTAGCTATTTCATAACCTACAACCCTCACACCCCAAAACAGATTAGGGTTAGGGTTTCTTACCTCAAAACGAAGTCGGTATTGTCGGGAAAGCGACAAGAAAGGGGTGGTGCAGCTTGTGTAGCGACAGAGGATAGTAGTAGGACGGATCTCCCACAACTCTCTAGCTTTTTCTCTCTTTTTCTCTCTTCTCACTTAGGGTTTTTTTCAAATTCGTATGGCTGTGAGAGAGAGGGTTCTAAGGTCCTTATATAGCCTAAAAACTCTTTGAAATAGACTTGTGGACAAGTTATACTTAAGTTATAAGCAAACCGGCACTTTTCCAGCTTAACGGAGGACTTTTGGCGGGCCTCCTTGAGCCAAAGGTCGGACTTAAGCTCACCAACCTTGGATCCAGGTAAATTTAAGTTTTCCTTTCAGTCGGATTCCCAGATCACGCGTGGCGGACCAGTTTCAGTTCAACGGTCAGTGAGTCTTGATCCGAAATTCCAAGTACATGGATATATTTATGAAATTTTTCCTGATCCGAGGGTGTATTTGGGTCAGATTCTGACGGTCTTATTGCTTACAAAATGTCCGCAAGCGACATGTGCCAGATCACTATTCAAGATATTTATTTGTAAAGAAAACAAGTGTTTTCACACTCTGTCGCTCCGGACTCAAGCGAACAGCCGTGGGACACTGTCTGGGTTTGATTTCTGAGATGGTTGTCAAGCCCAGCGAGGCGGTCCTAATTCCTTAACTTCGTATTATTCGGACTCCCGATGTGCGGTCCAGACCTGATACGGAGTTTCAATGTGCTCCCAAGAGCAGTCAGGTAATGAGTTTGATCCTAGACTTCAGGGTAACCTAGCAACAATGATTCTACAAGTTTTGGGTCTTGCAGATCGTATTTAAAGCGATTCCAACGAATTTCATGGCTAATCTAGTTTAACACTTAGTTAACTTTGTCAAATTTCTAAAGGATTTAATCCTAAGTGATTTCTGGTCGTGGTGGTACTCAGACCATTGTACGGAATTTTTCGAGTCGTTACAATCTACCTCCCTTAAACAAAAATTTCGTCCTCGAAATTTGTACCTTTTCAAACTCCTCGAGAATCTGAGGGTAGTTCTTTCTGACCTCGGCCTTTGTTTCCCACATAGCTTCCTCCTCTGTATGATGTGTCCACAATACCTTCACGAGTGGAATCACCTTGCTACGTAGTACCTTCTCCTTCCTGTCAAGGATACGCGTCGGACGCAGCTCATACTTAGCATCCTCGTTCAGCTATACCTGCTCCCATCTGATGATATGTGAAGGATCAGGAACGTACTTCTTCGGTATAAATACATGAAATACGTTGTGTACAGCTGCAAGTGGTGTGGGCAAAGCGAGATGATATGCCACAACACCCACTCGATCCAATATCTGAAACGGACCGATAAACCTTGGTGTGAGCTTCCCCTTCTTCCCGAACCGAAGGACTCCCTTCATAGGGAAAACTCGGAGGAATACATGATCTCCGACCTCAAACCCAAGCGGTCGCCGCCTCGTATCAGCGTAGCTCTTTTGCCTGCTCTGCGCTGTAAGAAGTCGACGCCTGATAATGTCGATCTTCTCTGAGGTCGCCTGAACCAACTCTGGGCCAATCAAGCTACGCTCGCCAACCTCCGCCCAACAATGCGGTGCCCTGCAAGGACGACCATACAGGGCATCATATGGAGCCATACCAATACTCGCTTGGAAGCTATTGTTGTAGGCGAACTCTGCGTAAGGAAGACAATCATCCCAACTGTCCTTGAAGTCCAACACACATGTTCGCAACATATCCTCCAGAATCTGATTTACCCGCTCCGTCTGCCCATCAGTCTGAGGATGAAACGCCGTACTGAACTTCAACTTCACACCCATCGCTTCCTGGATACGAGTCCAGAAGATAGATGTGAACCGAGTGTCTTTGTCCGACACGATCTCTAAAGGAACTTCATGCAGACGGACGATCTCTCTGATGTACAATCTAGCCAGCTCGTCTGCAGAGTTCGTGACTCTGATAGGGAGAAAATGGGCCGATTTGGTCAACCGGTCCACAATCACCCAGATGGAATCGTGTCCCTTCCTCGTCTTCGGCAGTCTCGATATGAAATCCATGGAAATGAAGTCCCACTTCCATTCTGCTATGGGCATGGGCTGAAGCAGTCCAGGAGGTCGGTGATGTTCTGCCTTGACCTGCTGGCACGTCAGACAACGAGAAACGAACTCAGCGATGTGTGCCTTCATATTATCCCACCAATACGACCGTCTCATATCCTGATACATCTTCGTGCTACCAGGATGCATCATAAGCTTCGAGTTATGGGCAGACTCGAGAAGCTCATGTCTTAAGTCAGGTATGTCAGGAACGCATAGGTGGCCACGAAATCGTAGACCCCCATCAGAATCAACTCTCCACTCGGAGTCCTCGGCGTCGCTAGCTTGCTCGCGAAGCTCAGACAACCGTTCATCACCCTTCTGGGCCTCAATGATCCTGTCATCAATAAGTGGTCGCACCCGAACCTGCGCAACACACTCAAATGGCTCCTCCACGGTGAGTCTCTGCTCGAAGTCCCGCACAAACTCAACCATGTCCCACTCTGCTATCATCAACGGAGCCGCAAATGCTATAGCCTTCTTGCGGCTCAACGCGTCTGCCACAAGATTCGCCTTGCCAAGATGGTAGGAAACCTCGAACTTAAAGTCCTTCAAGGTCTCCATCCATCGGCGTTGTCTCATATTCAAGTCTCGCTGCGTGAATATATACTTAAGGCTCTTATGGTCGCAGAAAAGCTCGAACTCCTCTCTGTAGAAGTAATGTCTCCAGAGCTTCAATGCAAAGATGACAACTGCCAACTCCAGGTCGTGTGTAGGGTAATTCTCCTCGTGCTTCCTTAATTGTCTCGAGGCATACGAAATCACCCTGTCCTTCTACATAAGGACACAACCCAAACCAACGCGAGACGCGTCAGTGTATATCATGTACTTAACCCGTTGCTCTGGCAATACTAGCACAGGGGCGGACGTCAATCTGTCCTTCAGCTCCTTGAAAGCTGCTTCCGCCTTCTCATTTTAGGCGAACTTCAGGTCCTTCCGTGTCAACTGAGACAACGGCCTGACAATCTTCGAGAAATTTCGAATGAAGCGTCTAGAATGCCCTGTCAGACCAAGGGAACTCCTCACCTCGGTAACCGAGCCAGGCTGCTGCCAATCCTGAACCGCGGCTACCTTAGCAAGGTCCACTGCTATCCCATCCTTGGACACCACATGTCCGAGGAACTTGACTTTCTCCTGCCAGAAGTCGCACTTCTTATACCGCGCGAACAACTGGTTCTTCTTCAACGTATCCAACACCGCTCTCAAGTGCTCCTCGTGCTCCTCCCGACTCATAGAGTATATCAGGATGTCATCAATAAAGACGATGATGAATCGGTATAGGAATGACCGAAATACCCAGTTCATCAGGTCCATGAACACGGCCGGTGCGTTCGTAAGACCGAACGACATAACTAGAAACTCGTAGTGCCCAAAGTATGTCCTGAAAGCCGTCTTCTGCACGTCCTCATCTCTGACGCGCAGCTGATGATACCCTGACTGCAGATCAATCTTAGAAAAATACCTCGCCCCCTTCAACTAATCAAACAGATCATCTATCCTGGGTAAAGGATACTTGTTCTTCACCGTGACCTGGTTCAGCCTACGGTAGTCAATACATAACTGTAGCGACCCGTCCTTCTTCTTCACAAATAGTACAGGTGCCCCCCAAGGAGACATACTAGGTCGTATGAAACCCTTCTCTACTAGCTCGTCAATCTGTCTCCGTAGTTCCTCCATCTCACATGGAGGCATACGATAAGTTGGCAATGAGATAGGTGTCGCACCAGGCGTAAGATCAATGGTGAAGTCGATCTCGCGCCGAGGTGGCAAACCAGGAATCGTCGCAAACACACCTGTAAAATCCCGAACCACAGGTGTATTTTCCAACGTCGGACCATCAACCTGCTCTAATAGGGTAGTGTAACTACTGATGCGGTAATACCAACTGACCTGCACTGGAAAAGTAAAGACCGTGCCATCAGGTCCACGTGCTGTCATAATCCGAGTATCGCAATCGATCTCGGCCTTCATCTGCACGAGCCAGTCCATGCCGAGAATCACATCATAATGATGGAGCGGTGCGACCAACAGGTCGACAGCCACTGTCCTGCTCCGTAGGTCTATCGAACAACCCCTACACATTATAGTGGAGTCTGAGAAAGTCCCTGTGGCAGTAAGGAGTCTCATCCCAATCATAGGACTAGTTTCCAACCCTAGTCGCTTGGCCTCAGCATATGAAACAATAGAGGTAGTAGACCCGGTGTCCACCAATAGAAAGACTGGAATACCGTATACATATGCAGTAATCTCGAAGGCCATAGGTGCTGAAGGTGTAGTATCTGGTTCCTCTGCTGTAAGCGCATGAACACGCGCCTGTTATGAACGGTTAGGCTGAGGTACCATGGGCTGTTGAGGCGGCCGGAAGCGAGGTGCAGGTGGTCTAAAAGACAGATGCGCAGGTGTCATCCGGAGTGGTGGAGTCGATATAGCTTGTGGGTGAGAACGATCAATCATCTGCGGTGGAGAGAACCCGTTATCCCTCATCCGCGCAAAGCAACTCCCAACAGGGTGACCCTGTTTTCTGCAATACGTACAGGTCACAATAGGGCGCCTCACCGAAACTACTGGCGCCGCGGCCTTGGGGGGAGAGTCGATACGAGGCCTCTTGCCTAAGGGAGGCCTGCTTTGTATCTCAGGTCGTGGTCTCGCAACCATAGTACCACGAGAACGTGCCAACCGCTCAACATCCTGCTCGGCCATCATAGACATGTGAACCAGCTCCGCGTAAGAAGGTATACTGATACAACACATCTTCGACCGTATATCAGGTCGCAAACCCCCAGAAAAATGGCGTATCCGCATCTGCTCATCAACAAGGATGGTCGGGACAAAGCGGCCCAACTCGGTAAAGCGATGCTCATACTCAGTAATAGTCATGCCTCCCTGCCTGAAGCGTAGAAACTCATCCTCCCGCTCGTGTCTCTAGGTCTGCGAGTAATACTTTTTGTGGAACCGGAACTCAAACGCTGCCCAAGTCCACACATAGTCCACTGCGACAGACCGTAGTACACTGTCCCACCACAGGCTGGCCTCCCTCTCGAACATGAAAGTGGCCAACTCGACCTGCTCTGCCTCAGTACAGTGCAGCATCCGCAGCATCTTGGAGATGCGGTCTAGCCAAAACTCAGCCTCCTCGGGTCTGTGAGAACCCGTGAATGTGGGAGGCCTCAAGCGCTGGAATCGCTCGAGTAGGCCACGAGTACCAACATCTCCAGTAGGGTACGCCACAGGTGTGGCCAGAGGCACCTCCCCAACCTGAGCAGGAGGCTCGGCAGTCTCAGTAGGGCGTGTAGATGTCGGAGGTGGAGTCGCACTCCCACCCTGGGATAAGGCCTCGAAAATAGTGGCCATAAGCTGCTGGTGCTGGTGCTGCATCTGCTACTGATGCATCATCAAGATCAACTGCTCAAACCTGTCAGGAGGTGGAGCAGCCTGTGAGTCATGCTGTGTAGATGAGGATGCCCTGTGCTGCTCGCGAATCGGGGGTGTATAAGGTGGCAGTCCACCAGCAGGACTAGAAGGAGGCTGATCAGAGTCTAACTCTCGGTCTGTAGGACCACCTCTACGAGAAGGAGTCTGGTCCATCGAGTCAGTGAGAAGGAGGTGTGCCGTGCTCTGTGTATACTGCCGCGGCATGCCCTATACAACATAGGGTGCAACGTATGTGAGATAAAGCATAGCAACACATTATACAAGCACTTTAAGCATTCCACACATCTCATAGCAAAAGAGGCTGCATGCTTTTCATTTACCCAAAATTGTCATAATACATGGAATACAGAGTTACATGAATCATGACAGAAATTACATGTGAGCCAATTACATCCACAACATCAAACACTTAAAACATACTACTAACTACTACATCATCAACATGAAACATAAACCTACTACAGAGGAAACCAAAACAACTACAAAACAGTAGTATGGATGGCTAGGCATCCGAGTCAGGCGATGAAGGAGGGGCATTCTTGTCCTGTAAACAGCACAGGATGGCCATCAAGGTGCAGACACCTTGCTGAGCTTGGTTTGGACCCGCCCGACTTCCTGTTGCAGGGCGGCTTGGTCCTCCTCAAGATGAGCTAAACGCGCATTATGGTAGCCCGATCGGTGCCCTGCTCCTGAGCCACAGGAGGTGAACTCTCCTCTGTATCCTGGGCCTCAGGTTCCTCTTCTTCTTCTTCAGCTTCACTCCCATCTTCACTCTTGTCTTCTTCGCTCGTAATCTCATCCTCGCTCTCCTCATGTTGGGCCCGTCGTTGCCGTGCCCCAAGTTTCTTCTGATGGAGAGTATTCTCGTCGATTTGATGGATCGGTACTAGCCTTTCCACCCCCAGACTGTAGCCAAACTCCCGTGCAATCCTGCATATGAGTCGGCTGAAGGGAAGTGAATCAGATCTCTTGGTGGAACGTGCGATACCTATAATCTGTCACAACACGAATGTAGGCACGCACAAGTTCGCCCTCTACCCCACTTGGTACAGAAAGTCTACCATGAGTCGCATGCACTTGCTGTGATTACTGTGTCTTGGGTAGAGGTTGTATGTGAAGATGTGATGTAGTAGGCGGAAGTCGTTTGACATGTGGGATGCTAGCAGGCTTTTGTTCGGCTGCCACTCAACCAGTCGGCCACCACAAAGGTAACGTGTGCGACGATCCCTTTCACGAGCAGTCCCCAGATTTTGTTCGCTAGCATGCACGTCACCAAGGGGTATATTAATAAGCCGCGCAATCACTCTCACATCAACAGTGACAAACAGATCCACCCCAACTAAGGCTGGAACTGCAAAGGTTCCAGTGTAAGCTCACCAATGTTGGCGTAGAAGGCTCAGACAGTACCAGGATTGGCGCGACCTCTGGCCTCAAATAGCGGACCCTAGTGGGACGCCTCCACTTGTTCGAACAAGTAATATTCACCGAAGAGCCGACCATTCACCTGGGCTTCAAAGAGAACCCTGCGGTCCTCATAAACTCCATGAGGTAGGGCCACCAGCTGAGCTCTTTCAGCAGGGATCCGGGGATCAAGATCCCGCTTCGTTCGAAATTTTTGGGCAAAGCTTGAGCTAGCGGCGGTGTCTCTCGGCCGCCTTGAATGTGTAGGGCGACTAGGCCTAGCCTCATCAGCGGTGCTCTTTCTCTTACCCATAAGAGAGAGGATAGTGGAGATGGAGAAAATGGCCGAAACAATTGCGAGAAAGGCCATGGAAAGGGAAGGAATGGAAAGAAAGAGGGCTGAAGGATTGGTTCTCTACTAACTTGGGTTCCAACAGACGTTGTAGGGGCCCAAATGATAGAGATTGAAAGAGGAAAATGGAGAAATCAGGTGGGTGAGGAAGCTCACACGATTTTGAGCTTCAGAGGGGCGTGTGGGAGTCCAAATGAGAGAAACGGAGAGGGAAGGGAGGAAAGGACTGCTGTGGACGATGAGAATGGGTGGGTTGTGGTCGAATCTGGCAAAGAGGATGATCGAAAGGGCGATTTTGAAGAGAAAACAACAAGTCAGGAGGGAAAAATGGCTTGGAGGGGAGGTTTGTGAAGGAGGTAGGGTTTTTGAGAGAGGGAGAATGGACGAGAGCTAGGTCAAAGGGTTTATTAGACCCCCAAAGAGGATCGGCCCGAGCCACGGGCCTGGCCCAGCCCGAAATCTGGCGAGGCCTCGCCGACCGGGCGAGGGCCTAGTCGGCCAACTGTCCCAATTTTGAGGGTTCGCCCTATGTGCGTATTCCTCCAGTCCCCTAGGCCCCAAAAAATAATGGGTCCCACCCTGGGTACCCCTAGATTAACGTGGGTAGGCCCCCGACCCCGATTCGCTCAATTTTGGGCAGTTTCGGTCACTTTCAGACACATACTGACATTTGCAGATTTTTGACTGCTGGGATAAGGTGTATTGTGATCTAGACACGTCAATAGACGGTCTAAAAGTGATTTGGGATCGACTCGTGCGATCAGGATCGAGTACGAACTCGATCAAAACGCTCGTTTTCGATGAACTTTGCCAAATGGCGAAATGGGGAAAACCTAGGACTGTTTCTATATTTTTCTCGTACCCTCTTAAGTCAAAGCGTCAGCATACGTCGTAGGAACATAACTCAGGTCCGGTTTAATCAAAATCATGCTCTGATACCAACTGTAACGCCCTGAAATTCGGGGGTCGAGTAGCAACTCAACTCTCGTGTTCCAGAACATCACTTATGCAACATAGATAATGATGATTAAATGTTGTCTGTGTTAGAGTAATAAACATGAGTGAGATTATACGAAAATAGTAATTCATACTCTAGATCAATTGTATAAAGGCAAGTGGAAGACTGAAACTGTATATATATGTATGTAAAAGAAACAAAACTATCTCAATCTCCAGAGTATGAATCCATCTGAGTCACCATATACATATATCTATTTTATGATCAAAATGTCAAAAGTACAACTAAGGAGTAATCCCTGCAAGTCCCGTCGATCCTGGCAGTCTAGTCGAAGCCACCAGAATACTGCATAAAGGAGAACTCGTCCTGGTCCTCGTCATAGTCTGGCTCAGCCTCCTGAGTCGTCATCTCATCTACACCTGATACAGAGTCTGGTTGGTGTGTACAACATCGTCCCGTAACGTGGGAGTGAGTAGCTAACTTAGTGGAACAATAAAGTATAGGTTAACATGTTATCAACTCAGTCAAGCAGTAATGATAAAGCAGTATAATCAAACACTCCTAACTACTCTTATTAATGCAAGTATGAATGCAGTCATGATGTATGCCCTCACCACACACTCCCTCGTGCGACACCATCTTACGTTCGCGGCATGCTTGCATTCTTCAGTGCTCCACATCTTCCAGGCACATGCAATGCATGATGATCATGATTACCGAGTTGTTATTAGTCCATTTCAAACAGCAGTATTGGAAAACTAAGGTACCTACCTTGTATCATTCCCAAAACATGATCCATTCTAGGGTCGTCAAACCTAGATATTCACATACGATATTATGGTTCGAGAGGCATCGCGAAGGCATCGCAAAGGGCTCCTCACCCGTCAGCACGGATACAGATCTCACCGTATGCGGCTTAATTGCTGGCTGTCGGCTCTAATACAAGTCTCACCGTACTTGGCTCAATCGCTGGCCATCAGCTCGAATACAGGTCTCATCGTACTCGGCTCAACTCATGCTCTAGTTGCTACGAAGGGCTCGTCGCCATTCCAGACTTTAGAGTATACTCAAAGACACTACGAAGGACTCGTCGCCCGTCAGCGCGAATACAGGTCTCACCATACTCGGCTCTCGCCGTAGGTATCGACAGCTCGAATACAGTGTCCCATACCACTGTATTCGGCATGGTCACTACGGGGAGGCACGTGGCCCCAGCGTAGGCTGACAGCTCGACCACGGTGTCCCATACCACCATGTCCGGCTCATGAGTCTTAGCGGATCGAGGTACCATGGTTAAAGGGATTACACTAGTAAGTTTGGTACCCTAGGTTCAAGTAGTAGCGACCAAACATGGTGAACATACATTAGACACATCGGGCTACTTGACGAGCCTGACTAGCTTGAGCGCACAATCAACTGAACGACATGAAGTGCATAAGCACTTCGTGTGGACTAACCACTGTCACCAACTGAAGTACGACTCGGGTTCGTCAAACACATCCTACGTGGCGACATGAATCCTCAACCATGACCTCAAGTCAGGTACTGATTGTCTGGACTATAGACATAGTCCCAAACTCAATTAATCCTTATTTAGAACATGTAGAGTAAAGCATAATAGACAAAGTAAATCAAGCATGTTATCAAGCATATCATAAAGCATGTTATAAAGCATGTTGTAAAACACTATATAAACAAGAATACAAACACATATGTTTCATAAGTAAGCGGTTAAAGTAAACAACCACATGGAGGAAATCATATAGGTCTCTAAGGTAGTTGAGAATCCCATCTCAACACCTATCTAAGGCACCATTATCCAAGCACTTACTCTCACAAGCATTTCCACAAACACTTAGAATACACTATTTCAACATACATAGTGTATGTTAGTAAAACATGTATTAGGGCGAATCCTTTCGGCAAGCAAGTATTTTACGCATATATAACATGTTCATACAGCAAATAGTCATGGCAAACACATCTCCAAAATATATACATATACGGTACTTTCTACCATACACTATTTCTACATACATAGTGTATATTAGCAAACATGTACTAGGGTGAATCTTTTCGCCAAATAAGTATTTTATCCATATACCATATATTCATACAACAAATAATCATGGCAAACACATTTCCAAAATTTATACGTATACGGTATTTCTACGAATACCTAGAATATGTAAAATTCCATATTCTACGTCTTTAATCGAAACAGAAAACAGAAGGCACTTTGTACATGTGCAATTTCATGCAGATCATGAATCTATCATTATCTGACATTGAAAGCATTGAAAACCGTAACCTATATACCTAAAGTCCTCACCTTATACTGTAGAATCGCAACGAATCAGCTAGGTTTGTTAGGCTTCCGTATTCGGCAATTCGGTAACCTATAGAATGAAATAGGTTAGCTATTTCATAACCTACAACCCTCACACCCCAAAACAGATTAGGGTTAGGGTTTCTTACCTCAAAACGAAGTCGGTATTGTCGGAAAAGCGACAAGAAAGGGGTGGTGCAGCTTGTGTAGCGACAGAGGATAGTAGTAGGAGGGATCTCCCACAACTCTCTAGCTTTCTCTCTCTTTTTCTCTCTTCTCACTTAGGGTTTTTCTCAAATTCGTATGGCGTGAGGGAGAGGGTTCTAAGGTCCTTATATAGCCTAGAAACTCTCTGAAATAGACTTATGGACAAGGTATACGTAGGTTATAAGCAAAACGGCACTTTTCCAGCTCAACGGAGGACTTCTGGCCGGCCTCCTTGAGCCAAAGGTCGGACTTAAGCTCACCAACCTCGGATCCAGGTAAAGTTAAGTTTTCGTTTCAGTCGGATTCCCAGATCACGCGTGGCGGACCAGTTTCAATTCAACGGTCAGTGGGTCTCGATCCGAAATTTCAAGTACATGGATATGTTTATGAAATTTTTCCTAATCCGAGGGTATATTTGGGTCAGATTCTGACGGTCTAGTTGCTTACAAAATGTCCGCAAGCGACACGTGCCAAATCACTATTTAAGATATTTATTTTGTAAAGAGAATAAGTGTTTTCACACTCTCTCGCTCCGGACTCAAGCGAACAGCCGTGGGACACTGTTTGGGTTTGATTGCCGAGATGGTTGTCAAGCCCAGTGAGGCGGTCCTAATTCCTTAACTTCGTATTATTCGGACTCCCGATGTGCGGTTCAGACCTGATACGGAGTTTCAATGTGCTCCGAAGAGCAGTCAGGTAATGAGTTTGATCCTAGACTTCCGGGTAACCTAGCGACAATGATTCTACAAGTTTTGGGTCTTGCAGATCGTATTTAAAGCGATTCCAACGAATTTCATGGCTAATCTAGTTTAACACTTAGTTAACTTTGTCAAATTTCTAAAGGATTTAATCCTAAGTGATTTCTGGTCGTGGTGGTACTAAGACCATTGTACGGAATTTTTCGAGTCGTTACATGTCCACAAGATTAACTTGATAAATTCATTCGTAGAAGATAAGTCACTTTTGACTTTATACTCTGACACTTTAGAGATGTTATTGACACACTCCATTGATTTAGTTGATGACATGATTAAGGAGATAGATACATTGTTTGATGCTACACTGGTATTTAAAACTAATTGGTGAGGGCCTGAATTTGAAAGATTACCTAAAAAATAACTCAAAACCTCTGTCGTCTAGTGTCAAGGCACCAAAGCTTGATTTAAAACCATTGCCTACTTATTTTAAATATGCCTACTTAGGTCAAGATGAAACATATCCAATCGTGATTTCTTCCCACTTGGATGAGGAACAAGAGAGTATACTAATTTCTGCTCTCAAAGAACATAAAAGACCCTCGAATGTACGATTATGAACCTCAAGGGAATCGATCTTCCGATTTGTACTCACCACATTCACCTCGACGATGATGTAAAAACATCTGAACAACCACAACGCTATCTAAATCCAAATATAGAGGAAGTGGTTAAAGCTGAGGTGTTAAAGCTATTGGATGCTGGTATCATATGCCCTATATTCGATATCCAATGGGTGAGTTGAACTTAGGTGGTACCTAAGAAGTCCAGGATCAACATTGTAGCTAGTGCAGATAATGAACTTGTACCAACTAGAGTCATTACTGGTTGGAGAATGTGCATTGACTATTGAAAATTGAATATCGTTACGAGGAAGGACCACTTTCCTTTGCCTTTTGTTAATAAGATCAAGGAAATGTTAACAGGTCATTCATATTACCGCTTCCTTGATGGGTATACGGGCTACAACCAGATATAAATAACCCTTGAGGACCAAGAAAAGACTACATTCACATGTCCTTTTGCAACTTTCGCTTACCAAATGATATCATTCGGATTATGTAATGCCCCTGCCACATTTCAACGATTCATGTTGAGCATTTTTCTAACATGGTGGAGAAAATTTTAAAGGTATTCATGGACAACTTCTCTGTCTTCGGTTCATCCTTTAGTGAGTGCCTTAAACACTTGAAATTGGTGCTGAAGAGATGTGAACAAAAGAACCGTATGCTGAATTGAGAAAAATGTCATTTCATGGTTAAAAGGGAATAGTCATTGAACACATTATATCGTCTAATGGAATTGAGGTGGATAAAGATAAAATTGACTTAATCTCTAACTTATCACCACCTAAGAGCATACGTGACGTGCGATTCTTCTTAGGACACGCCGGATTCTACCGAAGGTTCATAAAGTATTTTACTCTCATCTCTCATCCTTTATGCAATATTCTTTAAAAGGAAACTCCATTTGAGTGTAGCGAAGAGTTCCAAAAAAATTTCATTAAGCTCAAAGGCATGTTGACAAGCGCTCCCAATAACCCAATTGGAGTATACCTTTTGAAATAAGGTGTGATGCATACGACTACGCAATTGGGGCGTTATATACTATGCGAGTAGAACTATAAACCTGCCCAAGTAAACTATTTTACTACGGAAGATGAACTCATAGTCGTAGTGTTCACTTTGGATAAGTTTAGGTCCTACTCGATAAGATCCAAGATCATCATCTTTACTGACCATGTAGCGCTGAAGTACGTTTTTTTTCTAAGAAGGATGCTAAGCCTCATTTGCTAAGATGGATCCTTCTATTCCAAGAGTTCGACCTTGAAATCTAAGATAAAAAAAAATAGTTAAAAATGTAGTGGTTGACTATCTCTCTCAGCTTGTCCTATCTGATTTCATGGAGATGACACCTATCTATGATATGCTCCTTGATGAACAACTTTTCAAAGTCTTCCAATTACCTTAGTAGGTTGACATTGCCATTTATCTTGCCACATGTACAATTCCTACTCATTGGACTGCACAAGATAAGAATATATATATATATATATATATATATTATATATATATATATATATATTATATATATATATATATATATATATTACTGAGGTATGCAAGTTTTTCTGGGATGATCTTTATCTTTTTAAATGTTGTCAGATTAAATCATTAGGAGACGTGTGCCTGATCACAAACAAAATAGTGTCACCTCATTTTGCCATTCTTATGTGTGTGGTTGATAATTTTCGGCTAAGATGACCAGAACGAAAATTCTATAGTACAACTTTTATTTACCTACTATGTTCAAAGATACAAACAAACTCTGTAAAGCATGCAAACGATGTTAAAAATTAGGAGGATTATGTCGTCAAAATACTATGCCGCGAAACCCCATCATAATCATTAAAGCATTCGACTGGTGAGGCATTCATTTCATGGGACCATTCCCTCAATCTTTTAAAAATCTCTATATCCTACTCGCCATAGATTATATATCCAAAATGGGTTGAGGCAATTATATGCCGGAATAATGACCATCGCACGATCATTAAGTTTTTTAAATAAAATAGTTTATCCAGATTTGGAACACCTCGAGCCATCAAAAGTGATGAATGATCTCACTTTGGCAATAAACCATTTGGAACATTAATGAATAAATATAATATTTCACACAAAGTGAGCACCCCTTATTATCCTCAGAAAAGCAGTCAAGATGAAATATCAAATAGTAAAATTAAACAAATTCTTAAGAAAATTCTTAACTTGAGTCGCAAGGATTGGTCACTTTGACTGAGCGATGCATTGTGGGCTTACCGTACAACATACAAGGCCCTTATTGGTATGTCAACCTATAGATTTGTATATGGAAAGGTTTACCACATGCCTGTAGAGTTGGAATATAAAGCGTATTGGGTTATAAAGAATTTTAACTTCAATCTCAACAAATCTGGCTTATTACGCAAGTTACAACGTAATGAACATGAAGAAATTTGAAACGAGACTTACGAGAATCTCAGATATACAACGACAAGATGAATGTATTCCATGACAGGAACATTCTTTAGAAAACTTTTGAATAAAACCAGAAAGTCCTCTTGTATAAATCTAGAATTCATATTTTATTGATAAATTAAGATATCGTTAGACTAGCCCCTTTAAAGTCAAAATGGTTTATCCTCATGAGGCAGTCGAAATAGATAATCTCACGAATGGTAACATTTTAAAAGTAAACAGTTATCACCTTAAACCATTTGTTGAGAAATTTGATTCAGAGGATATCTCTATCCCTCCTATCTATCAGGATTTACCTTTTAGTACGATGATGGTCCATGTATTCATTTACTACTTTCTTAAGATGATGATAAAATAGATTAGTTTGTTTTTGTTTAGTGTTAACCCTTTTATATGATGGAAACTTCATGCCATCACATTAATCTTTTATTCAAGTACTTTCTCTGATGCGGACACAAGCGCATTCAAGGTGTACCAACGAAGAAAGCGTCAACCACAAGTGCTGTCCTTGTGGATATGTGACTATTGAGGAGCTGAAGACCTTTCACACGTGATTGGACATATAGAAGACCCCACTCAGGGAAGACACATGTGAAGGAATATTGGAGAAAGAAGATCGAGCGCCCGAACTTTCCCGTACTTATGTTATTTGCGTGTTTTTGCTTAGTTAGGGGTCTTTTAGTAATTTTATGTCTTTATTTGCTTATTCTAGGGGTATTTTAGTAATTTTATGTCTTTATTTGCTTATTTAAGTGGGCTAAAGCCCTAAACTCGAATTTTTAACTATTGATTAATGAAAAGCAAACCCTTTGGTTGCCTCCTTCCTCTATTCTCTCTAATGGTGCTTCTTCTCTTCCCTTGATCTTCCTCTTCTAATTTCTTCTTGTACCCCTCCAACTTCTTCAAGGTAATTATTTTCTTCTTTCTATTTTCCAGTTTTGGCTAATCCTTCTTCGATCAAAATCTTGAGAACCGATATAAACCCTAAACCCCCAAATTCTCAAATCCCTAATCTGAGAAACTTCTTGGTTCTTCGGACTAGTGATCTTCATTGATCTATTGGGTGTGACCATGCAAGATCGGGAGGTCTCATCCCTCGCCGGATCTAACCTAAGTAATAATTGAATGCCATACTCCATGGTTGTGATGATGGTCCGTTCCATTGCATGTTTCCTTATGATTTTCTCAGTTATGATGATTACTACTAGAATTTTAGATCATTTATTCTTTTTATTTTCGCTGTTTAATTATGTTCATGAGCATGCATCATAATTAGGGTTGTCCTGCGTCAGATTTGGTATCAGAGAATAGGCTTGCATGGTTTTTGTCTAGATCGAGTTATCAAATTAGGGATTTGATTTTTAGGTTTAATTTAGAAAAGTTTCAGATTTAAAAAGTTTTCAATTTTAGAAACTTTCCAATTTTAGAAAGTTCCTAATCTGAAAAATTTTCAGATTTGAGTTGTTTTCTGTTTCAACTTAATTGTGTCAGTTCATAATAGTTTTGCATTCATCGCATTCATCTTAAAAGTCATAACACCTAGTAGTCTAGTTGGGTAGAGTTTGGTTTAAGTCTTCATTGTATGCCCACGAGAAGAGGTAGAGGTTTCGGACTTCAACCTACCATGAATAACGAGTAGTTATCTGAGCAACTTGCTCAATTGATACAAAAGATAACCACCTTAGAAGCGGGTCAAAGGCATGAGTTTGCCCGCCTTGAGAACCAAATTATCACTACCATGAGTAAGGTCGATCAACTAGAGGAGTCTCAAAAGGAAAACTCCGCTGTAGTGGATGATGCGCACTCCCAAGTGGGAGGAATCATTGAAGAACGTGCTACCACACGTGGTGGTAGTGAGGATAGAGATCGTGATAACAGTCGTGGTGTGGTGCGAGAGGCACGAGCCACATTTGATTATCAAGACCGCTATGATCCAGATGAGCGTGCGATGAAGAGTGTGAGAGTTGAGGCCTCGAGTTTTGATGGTCGCTTGGATCCCAAGGCATTCCTTGACTGGGTTGCTGACATGGACCACTACTTTGAGTGGTATGGCATGTCGAAAAATCGTCAAATGCGTTTTGCTAAGATGAAGCTTGTGGGTCAAGCCAAGCTCTTCTGGACCAACACACATTGGTATGAGATGAAAGAGAAGTTGAAGGACAAGTACATTCCTCTCTCATACCGTCAGAAGCTCCTTGACCAATGACAATCCTTACGCCAAGGGTCAATTTCTGCAATTAACTACATCGTTAAATTTGAAGAATATGCGATGCAATGTGATATCCGAGAAGACTCTCTAGTAACGCTCTCGCATTTCAAGACGGGCCTTCGTGCGGATCTTCAGCGCGAACTTATGACTCGGCCCTTAACGGACTTGAATGAAGCATATCAAGTCGTACAGGAGTTAGAGCAATATCTGAAGGCTCCTGTCGTTTGTCATTTTGAGTCCCGAGACTCCAGTGCTAGATTTAGTTCCCAGGAAACTAGACCTAATATTGGTAGTTAACCTAGGGCACATGCGACCATTCCGCCTAGACCTAGGGAGGACAAGGGCAAAGGGGTTCTTGGTGCCGGTCCTAGTAACATGAGCCAAGTGAGGTTCTATGAGTGTGAAAATCTTGGCCACATGTCTAATCAGTGTCCTACGAAGAGCTGTGGGAGAGCCTTAGTTATAGGCGAGTCCCACGAGGGTGGAGATGACCAGGGTGATTATGAAGTTGAAGAGTATCATCCTGAAGGAGGACTTACTAATGAAGAAGAAGTGGATGGAGAAGCAACGCTTGCAGTAGTCAGGCGTGTGCTAGCTCAGTCTAGAAGTAGTGTTGACTGGCGTCGAAGCACTATCTTCTACACTATTGCCAAGTGTGGTGAAAAGAATTGTAAGGTGATAGTGGACAGTGGAAGTTGTCAGAATGTGATTTCCACTAGCACCTTAGATTGCTTAAAACTGAAATCCACACCTCATCCAGACCCGTATAAAGTTTCTTGGGTTGACAAGACATCCCTACCTGTCACCCAGCAATATCTAGTCTCTATCGAGTTTGGGTCATAGAAAGAGTCCCTGTGATGTGATGTTTTACCTATGGATGTGGGACATGTTATCCTAGGTAGACTGTGGCTATTCGACAATGAGGTCACGATCTTTGACCGTTCGAATGCGTGTTCTTTTATGTATAACGGTAGAAAGATCAAACTTAATCCCATGCCACCTGAGAATACACTAGGGAAGAAGAAGGATGAGAAGGAAAGTGAGCCTACAGGAATGGAGAAATCCAAACCTAAGTCTCTACATATAATCAGCGCAAGAGAGTTTGAAAAAGAGGCTAAGGAGGATTCTATGGTGTATGCCCTTGTGGCTAGAGAGATTACACCTGAGGTTTCATCAGAGTTGCCCCGTGAGGTGACCTCGGTCCTGAAGGAATATAGTGATGTATTTCCTGAAGACTTACCGAATGAGTTGCCACCTATGAGGGACATACAGCATGCCATTGATCCTGTCCCAGGGTCTACTCTACTGAACCTTCCTTACTACAGGATGAACCCTGTAGAGCATATAGAGTTGAAGAAGCAAGTTGATGAGCTTCTACAAAAGGGTTTCATCCAAGAGAGTATGAGCCCGTGTGTCATGCCTGCATTGTTGACGCCAAAGAAAGACGGCACGTGGCGCATGTGTGTTGATAGCTGTGATAAACAAAATTACTGTCAAGTATAGGTTCTCTATACCTAGACTTGATGATATGCTTGACATGATGGCCAGGTCCACTATATTCTTAAGATAGACCTCAAGAGTGGATATCACCAAATCCGTATACGCCCAGGAGATGAGTGGAAGATGGCGTTTAACACGAAAGATGAACTGTATGAGTGGTTGGTCATGCCCTTCGACTTGACTAACACACCTAGTACTTTCATGCGGGTGATGACACAAGCTTTGAGGCCGTTCATGTAAAAATTCCTAGTGGTGTACTTCGACGATATTTTTATTTATAGTATTACTAAGGAATCACACCTTGAACATTTAAAGAAGGTCTGTAGTGTCCTTAGGAAATAAAAGTTATACGCTAATCTTAAGCAATGTGCATTCATATCTAGCCAAGTTGTGTTCATAGGATTTATAGTGTTATCTGAAGGGATGCGTGCAGACCCTGAAAAAGTCAGGGCCATAGTTGAGTGGCCAGAACGAAGGAACATTCATGAGGTGCGAAGCTTTCACGGCCTAACAACTTTTTATCGTCGGTTCATTAGGGGTTTTAGCACGATCATGGCTCACATTACCGAGTGCATGAAAAAGGGAGAGTTCGTGTGGTCTAATGTCGCAGTCAAGACTTTTAAAGAAATTAAGGGCAAGATGGTGGAAGCTCCTGTCATGCGTCTACCTGACTTTTCTAAAGTCTTTGAAGTAGCATGTGATGTATCTGGTGTCGGTATAGGTGGAGTGTTGAGTCAAGAAGGACACCCAGTGGCCTATTTCAGTGAAACTGAATGAGGCAAAAAACAAAAATACTCCACTTACGACAAAGAATTTTATGCGGTAGTGCAATCCCTGAGACATTGGCGACACTATCTCCTACCGCAAGAATTCATTTTGTTTTCTGACCATGAGGCTTTGAGATATTTACATTTTCAGAAGAAACTCAACCCAAGGCATGCCAAGTGGGTAGCATTTTTTCAGGAATATTCGTTTGTTTTGAAACACAAGGTCGGTGTTGAAAACAAACCAGCGGATGCCCTTAGTAGGAGAGTGGCATTGTTCAACTCCTTGAGTGTAGAGGTAGTCGGATTTGAGCAACTGAAAGATGAATACCCATATATCCTGATTTGGGGGTACTTACGCGTCGTTCGCTAGTGACCAGCATATTATGGATGAATATGTTCTTAAAGATGACTTCCTTTTAAGGGAGACAGACCTTGTATTCCCTATATGTCCCTTCGTGAATTCCTCATCTGGGAGCTTCATTCAGGAGGGATAGCTGACCATTTTGGTCGTGATAAGACCATTGCCCTCGTGAAAGATCGTTTCTATTGGCCAAGTCTCAAGCTAGACGTATCCAAAGTTTTAGGGCATGTCGAACATGTCAGTTGACAAATCATGGAAAGCAAAATACCGGGCTGTACACGCCATTGCTAGTGTCACATGCTCCGTGGTAGGACATTAGTATGGACTTCGTGCTTGGGCTTCCCAAGACTATAAAAAAGCACGATTCCATTTTTGTCGTTATGGACCATTTTTCTAAAATGACGCATTTCCTCCCATGTTCGAAGACGTCAGATGCGTCTCATATTGCTCGTCTCTTTTTTGATGGTGTGGTGCGTCTTCATGGGTTACCTAAAACCATAGTGTCTGATCGTGATGTTCGATTTACTAGATATTTTTGGAAGACACTGTGGCACATTACGGGAACTCGTTTGTAATTTTCTACTACTTACCACCCACAGACAGATGGTCAAACTGAAGTGGTAAACCGCAGTCTTGGAAATCTTCTACGTTGTCTAGTGGGCGAACATGTTAAGACTTGGGACCTAATTTTACCAACTGCTGAACTGGCTTATAATGGGTCAGTTAATAGATCTACAGGGTTGAGTTCTTTTGAAATTATAAGTGGTTATAAACTTAGAATGCCTATAGATCTCTTACCTATGTCTGTTACCCAAAGGTCTTCTGAGTCAGACGATGCATTTGCACGCCATATTCATGATTTGCATAAACATATTAGACAGCGGTTAAATAAGAGCAATGATGATTATAAAGTTTTAGCCGATTCTCATCGTAGATAGAGTGCAAGAATTTTAAGAAGGAGACTATATAATGGTGCGAATAAGGCCAGAGCGATTCTCTCAAGGATCTGCTAAAAAATTACAAGCGCGTAGTGCTGGACCATTCAAGATATTACAAAAGGTTGGGTCCAACGCGTATCGGATTGACCTTCTACCTGAAATGAGCATTAATCCAACTTTTAATGTGGAAGATCTAGTCTGTGCCCATACTCCCATTGTTGATACACCGTCCCTTTCATGACCTTTTTCTGAGTTTGCTACCCAACCCCTTCCACCCCCTCCTCCACACATTTCCCATAAAGAAGAAATTGAAGAAATCTTGGATGACGAGATAATATTCACGAGATATGAAGGTTTCCAAAGGTATCTTATCAAGTGGAAGAACAAACCATCGTCTGAATCTACGTGGCTATCAAGCGACGCATTGCAGGGTATTGATCCAGATCTACTAGAGCGCTACAAAAGTTTCAACTCATTGGAGTCGAGTTTTTCTCACCCGAGGGAATTGATGCGGACACAAGCGCATTCAAGGTGTACCAACGAAGAAAGCGCCAACCACAAGTGCCGTCCTTGTGGATAGACGACTATTGAGCAGCTAAAGACCTTTCACATGTGATTGAACATATAGAAGACCCCACTCAGGAAAATCCCATGTGAAGGAAGATTAGAGAAAAGAAGACCGACCGCCCCAACTTTCCCGTACTTATGTTATTTGCGTGTTTTTGCTTAGTTAAGGGTCTTTTAGTAATTTTATGTCTTTATTTGCTTATTATAGGGCTATTTTAGTAATTTTATGTTTTTATTTACTTATTTAAGTGGGCTAAAGCCCTAAATTTGAAAATTTAACTATTGATTAATGAAAAGCAAATCCTTTGGTTGCCTCCTTCCTCTCTTCTCTCTAATGGTACTTCTTCTCTTCCCTTGATCTTCTTCTTCTAATTTCTTCTTGTGCCCCTCCAACTTTTTCAAGGTAATTATTTTCTTCTTTCTATTTTCCAGTTTTGGCTAATCTTTCTTCGATCAAAATCTTGAGAACCGATCTAAACCCTGAACCCCCAAATTCTCAAATTCCTAATCCGAGAAACTTTTTAGTTCTTCGGACTAGTGATCTTCATTGATCGATTGGGTGTGACCATGCAAGATCAAGAGGTCTCATCCCTCCCCGGATCCAACCTAAGTAATAATTGAATGCCATACTCCATGGTTGTGATGATGGTCCACTCCATTGCATGTTTCCTTTATGATTTTTTCAATTATGATGATTACTGCTAGAATTTTAGATCATTTTTCTTTTATTTTCGCTGTTTAATTATGTTCATGAGCATGCATCATAATTGGGGTTGTCCTGCGTCATTCTCTCTTACTCATTCTTTTTTATTTTCATTGTGTCCCATATTATAATGCATTGCATATCTTTTTTACATTGAAAATAATATAGATTTTATATTGGGGATGATATTAATGGAATTAATCAATATATTCTTAGTTCTTGAGCTTATTTATTTTTATTTTTTTTCAAGTTTTAGTTTTTAATTTTTTAATTTTTTTTAAAGATTAAAATTCCGTGTTTCTAAATATATTTGAGTGTAAGATGATAAAATATAAAATCAATTTTGAAAGTGTAGAGTCTAGTTGATTAGTAGATTTACAACAATGACACGCCAACCAAGTATGAATTTTTTTGTTTAAATTTCTAATCTCATCTTGAATGCATGGTTCAATCTTTTTGATTCCGTAAAGTGTAGTTTACGGAAGATTAACATCCAAATCTTCTGCCTACACCCTATCCACATGCAAGCCTTCTTGGAGAAGGGACCCTTTACTAACCAAGAGGAGATTTAAGAACCAAGCGTCAAACAAAAAATCTCTCCTCTTCGTTTTACCTCTCCATGCTCTCTCAAAAGATCTTTCCTCTTCTTCAGAATCTCCATACTCTCTCAAATGGGAGAAACCCTTGTCAATTAAATCTCACTTATTCATGTATAAGCACATTCAAACAGGGCTCATTAGTCGCTCTTCACGTTAATCAAAACTGTCTAAACCCACAAATTTCAACACGAGTGTCATGTGTGACCATGTGAGATCCATAATTCTTGCTGCAATCAGCTCATACTTCTGATTCACCCACTTCGTGAACACTAAAGGGTATGCAAGAATTTCTATATTAAAAAAAAAAAAAAAAAAAACAAAAAACGAGTCCCTTTTGTCATTTCACAAAGATCAAAGATGGATTAGCATAGCCCCGAAGAAACAAATAAGCAGAAAGCTATTTGAATTCAAGAGGACGTCTTCTCTCTCCACAAAAGACATACCAAAACATGCATATATCAATTATATTACACATACGCCGTATTGCCCAAACAAAAATAACACGAACCCAAAAAAGGAACAAAGGAATTCCAGTTATTTCTGTTCCCCATCCTCCTCCTTCGCACGTGTAGACGACCCAGCACCCGACGCCGGCACGTGCGTGAACCGCTGCAACTGTATCATCCGTGCGTAACAGCCGTCAGGATGATGGTTCAAAAGATGCGAATGCGATCCTTGCTCTGCCACCTTCCCATCGTCAATCACGGCAATCACGTGAGCATTCCTGACCGTCGAGAAAGCCTATGTGCGACAACGATAGTCGTCCGTCCTGACGACGCGCGCTCAAGCGCCTCCTGCACGCACCGTTCTGACTCAGCATCCAGCGCACTCGTCGCCTCGTCGAGCAGCAACAACTCGGCTTTCTTCACGAAAGCACGTGCTATGGCAATCCTCTGCCGCTGGCCTCCTGACAACTGCACACCCCTCTCTCCGACCCACGTGCGGTACCCGTCAGGCAGGGCTGAAATGAACTTGTGTGCATTTGCCAACGTAGCTGCCTGGATCACCTCAGCTTCTGTTGCAGACTCAGCTCCATATGCAATGTTATCATGTATGGTTGCTGCGAATAGGCACGGCTCCTGTGGGACCATCGCTACGTGCCGCCGTAGCGATTTGAGGTTGTATTTACGTATGTCCTTTCCGTCTATGAGTACTCTCCCAGATGATGGCTCGTAGAATCGTTGTACAAGTGCAATGACTGAGCTTTTCCCGCACCCGCTCGGACCCACAAGGGCTAGCGTCTTCCCAGCTCGGGCTCGGAGGGTCAGGTCACGGAAGATGGGTATGTCTGGGCGTGATGGGTAGGAGAAGTCTACATGTTTGAATTCGACATCTCCACGGAGTCGGTCAGGGACGGGAGTTGTGTCAGGATCGTCTGGGTCTATTTCAGTTCTGCGGTCTAAGAGGTCGAAGACAGACCGCATGGCACGGCCGCCTTTTATGAAGTCGGGAGCTAGTGTTAGTGTCTCGGCGGCGCCATTGGCGGAGACCATGAGGACCATGAAGACGCGGATTGTCTTGGAGAAATCAGAGATTCCATGTTTGACGAGCCAGGACGCGTACCATAGGCCGAGGGAGTAGGAGGCGTAGAGCAAGAACTGGGCTACACCGAAGCCGCTGCCAGCAATCTGTCCTTTCCAGAAGCAGCGACGCAGTGGAGCTTCGAGGTTGGAAGTGAAGAGTCCTACGATTTTTGATTCGGAATTGAATGCTGCGACTGTTCGGACATTGGCGACAGCCTCACTGGCTAGCTGAGTGGCCTTGGCATGGGTAGCTTCTAAGTCGCCAGAGAAGCCTTTTAAGAACATTTTCTGCACGTAAAACACCAAAGCTATGTTAAGGGGCGTTTGGGCGTCCACCTAAATTAGAATTCGAGGCGAAAATGTATTGCTCCCACTTCAAATGGAAATGGGTGGAGTTTGGGAAGCGCGGAAACCGCATTCTGCATTAAGCAGAGTCTACTACTCTCCTAATTATTCTAAGCACTTTTCATGTTGGACACATCTCCTACAGCCCAACGTATGAACAGTTATAATCAAACTAAAACTTGCTATAAATAGTAAAAACAGAAATAAAACGAAAATTCAACCGTCGATATGGTGGAATCTCACAATTTCGGCGTGCGCAACCCGGCATAGCGGGATTGGGTGGCTAAAGTAGCTCGTCCTACCCCAAAATCATATATGGCACGTCGAATAACTTATTCCGTTTTGCGAGATACGTCCATTTCAAGGTCTGGACGGTCTGATGACTTCTGCTTCCGATCAAGCCTTTTCATCCATCTTGGCCATGAAACTGTCCGCGACCCGCTCTACATCACATAGCCATTTATGTTCTACTCTTTTACAGTTGGAAGGGAAAAGTTGCTATGTTGCATTTGCTGGCCACCAATTGAAAGGCTAGGATTTTATCATTTGGGTGATTTTTGGTCCAGGGGAGCCCATTTTTTAAACTGTTTGGATCACTGAACCATGGCCCACTAGTCGAACAATCTAGATTTATCCAATCGAGCATTATTCAACGTTTCTGATCAACTGGCGCAGGAAATTGAAGTTGGACTGTTTCATGTTGTACTAGAAACAGAGACAACGACATCATGGGGAAAAGACCAATCCCCCAAATTGAGAATTGGAGAGCATCCAAACGTGCATTGGTGAGAAAATACATTGAATGTTTGGTGTCTGCATTACCAATGTAAGCAATTTGGTTAAAAGACATACCTGCAACACAGTGGCGGCGACCACAATAGGGAAGACGGCAACAAGCACCAGCGCAAGGCGCCACTGCAAGACGAACCCAGCAGTGCAAGCAACAAGCATGAGAGCTGAGTTCTGCATTATCACAGATATTCGGTCCCCTATCGCAGACCGCACGTTGTTTGCATCCAATGCCAAGCGGGCCGCGATCCTTGCACTCTCATTCTCCTCACGGTCGAACCACGCCACCTCATTACGCAGAACCGCTGCGAGCATCTTCTCCCTCACTCGCTTTGTGAGGTTCTCGCCGACAACATCCCAGAACAGATGCTGGAGTGTGTTGAATAGGAGTGCTGCCGATGATACTCCGATCAGTAGGAAGCAGTACTTGCCAATCTCCCTTTTCATGTATGCATGGTCTTGGTTGTAGTAGATGCTTAGGACAGCGCTGAGGACGTAGGCAAAGAGGGCGCTTATCGACCCACAGACAACAGACCCCACAGAGCCAATGAGAGCATAGGCCCACTCAGGGGAGTTCATCTTGGCGAGGCGCCAGAAGGAGCTGGCCTGGTCTTTGAAGGCAAGCTTCTCGAGGCGGTAGCTTGGGTGGGAGGCATCGAGGGAGAGACTGAAGTCAGAGGTAGAGAAGTCGGAGAGCCGGCGTGAGTATGGCGATCGTCCGTATGAAGAGTTGCGGCCGATGATTGGTGAGCTGACGGAGTTCCTGGCGCTTGAAGGCCTGAAAAAGGAGGATTTAGGATCATAGTTTAGCAGATGTTGTTATATGATGATTGCAGTTGTAGATTGAATTCTGTTTGGATACAGAGGAACAGCTTCATGCATATATTCTACAGGACTGATCAATAGGCCACTCATAGATTCTACATTTTGTTGATCATTCCACGGAGAAATCAATGAAATGGACGGTTACAAACATCTGGGAACCTGGCCAATTGATCAAGATGGATGCGCAATTGGACTGATCAAACCATATTCAATAAGATGATTTACCTCTTTTACTAACAATGGGTGCATTTGGTTGTGCCAAATATCATGAAATTTCATAATTAATCAGTCTACTCAATGCAAATTTTCTGATATTACGTAAAATTCGGTGTAACCAAACATGCCCATTTTTTAAAAACTTAAAATGCAATTTACAAAATTTTAATGGTCTTATATTTTACACTGCTCCAAGATGAAGATTGGCCTTTTAGAGTATTGATCATTGAATCTCAAACAGACCATTGATTGAACAGTTTCCAAAGGCGGCCATGCATTTACAACCGTCTGATCAAGATTGATTTTTTTATTTTTTTTTTAATAAAATGTAATGAGATCAAGCAATGGGAATTGAGTACCTGGCACTACTCTTTCTTGCATTGTTGAGAGCTGCTTCATGGGCCATCTCTTGCATTCTGATAAGCTTGGCGTAGAGTCCATTGTCGCCCTTGGCGATGAGATCGTCGTGGGTCCCGATCTCGGAGACGCTCCCCTGTTGGAGGACGGCAACAAGGTCCGCCTTGCGGATGGTGGACAGGCGGTGGGCAATCACGAGGGTCGTCCTCCCTATCATGAACCGATCAAGGGCCTCCTGCACCAGCTTCTCTGATTCTGAATCGAGAGCACTCGTCGCCTCGTCCAGCAGCAGGATGGCCGGGTTCTTGAGCATGGCCCGCGCGATCGCGATCCTCTGCTTCTGTCCACCCGACAATTGCAACCCTCTCTCCCCAACCTGCAATGGCCCACTCCATCAATCTGGACCCTTCATTTACAAGCACTGTAACAAGCATTGCTTGTTCATATCCAAAACTATGCTGATCAGATGATCCAATCCGTGCAATTGTTAGTCTGTGAATGGAGGGTCGCATCACTGGATCAGCATGCCTGTGATGGACTCTTGATGGTGGGCCATATTAATCATGCCGATTGGATGATCCAATCCGTTCAACAGTTGGCCAATGAATGGAGGGTCTGATCAGATGGTGAGGATCATCCAATCAGCATGCCTATGATGGACTCGTGATGAATGGCCTGATCAGTAGACATGTGCCACGTGTATGGTGTTAGATTAATAGACTTGAAAGAAAGCCTTTGAGAGGGAATCCTAGGCCCTTTATTGTTTGGAAATAAGTAAAGATATGGGAGCAATCAGAGATTTGACTGAGAGCATGTGGTCATTTTGAGTTGACTAATCACCACCGTCATTTCCACGACTTTAATAAAACGGTCGGTTACTGTTAGTTGACCAAACAACATACTCCTATAAAAAATTCTTATTTTCGAAATCATTTTTAGCCGTCCATTCACTAAAAAAAATGATGATCGTTTTAGTGCTTTGGCCCAACACCCCAAGTGCGCAATGTCCCCCTTCACAAACTGACCATTAATAATAGTATATGACGATTTTACACCTGGCCCTAGAAGAATCGCAAAATGCCCTATCCATAGTAAGTGCAGACGTGGCATATGTACAAGTGATCCTGGACCTACATCATGTAGGTGAATGTATCTTGACCCAAAAATCCAGCCACACGTACTATGATGCGTACTGTTAGAAAAATGATAACCAACGGTCTACATTCAATAAGCATGAGTTGCACGGCTAAGATCGATTTTGAGAACGAGACACATGCGCTGGGAAGCGGATTGGGTGGTGTACCACACACCAGCTATATAGCTGCTGTAGGTGCGTGTCGCGCGAAGACAAGCACTAACGCTGCTCGAGCTCCGAGTTGTACGAACGGTTCAAGGAGATCAAAGTTACCTGGCCTCAAAGTGATGTATTTATTATATCTACCCCGTTCATTTATTTTTAGAGATCATTTTAGAGCATTTTCCAAATATCAATCATATCCAAAGATCATCTGGACCACACCACAAATAGCGGCGGATATAATGATATTCACCGTTAAACAATTCGTAGGGCGCACCATGACGTTTATTTTTCATCCAATCTGTTCATAAGGTCAAAAAGACCTGAATGTAGAGTTAAAACAAATTTCATGTTGATCCAAAACTTCTATGACCCCAAAAAGGGTTTCAATGGTAGCCGTTCAATCTCCCACTGCTTTTTGTAGTGTGGTCCACTTTATGGTTAGATCTGTCTTATTTTTCATCTCAAGACTTAATACACAGCTCGCCAAATGGATGGACGGTTTGGATATAACACATGCCTCATGATCAAACCCACATAACTTGCTGACGTCAATACAGCTGCTGTGAGGTACACCAGCCAATCCGCTTCTTGCGCTGGGGTCCATCAGTCAATCGACCCTAGTGCTCCGCAAAAGTGCCAAGTAGGCACGTGCGATGTGTTTTTGACTGCCGTTTGTGGATTGAAACCTCACATACGACGAAAATGACCTTGGACGTCACTTGCATCTTACGGTCCAGCTCATAGGCATTTTCGTCATTGTAATTTGTAAATAGTCAAAAGGTTTTAAGATATTTTTTCAGGAAAACCACGATGTGTTGGCATTTAGTCCCCTACTACAAGGGCATTTTTGTCCAACTGTGAGGGTATAGAAGACATGTAGACCTCGGGCTACTGAAGTGAAATTGTGGTGCACAAGCAGGGCCTTGTGTATCAGCTTAAGGACCACTTCAGAAGGCGGGCCCCACCATGGGATAAGGAATAGACGGTCCCCGTTTTCTTGAAGCATGATGCTATCTTCCGAAAATGTAATTGAAGGTAAGACATCGACCGCTCTGTGATTTTATCTGCGTATGGATCAAATAGATAAGGTCTTTTCTTTGGCAACTCATACTTTTGCCTGTCCTATTCATGGTGGGATTTATAAATCTTCATACGATCGAAATCATTCGTACCCTCCCCCAGCTAGCAAACCTAGAGCTCGCTTCAGTAGTCCGCGGACTACAAAAGAAAAGTTTGGTAATATGAAACCTACCGAATAAAGAGGTTGTCCTGTGCGCCAAGTCCAACCGATTCGACCAGAAGTAATGGTCCACCCAACAGATAACTTATATACTACGTGCATCTGACATCTAACCCTTCAAATACATCGGCCCAACCATGACGATTATCTAGATAAAAAATGAGTACTGTTTACTCATCAGATTGGCCACACCATTGAAAACAAAATCTAGCCATTGAAAAATAAAAAAATAGAAGTGTAGGACGATCTATGAGCGGATGTGGCTGAGATTTGCAAATGGGAACCTCATGATGTGGCCAACCTATTGGACGGGTTAGATTTTGTACAGATATGAAAGGTTGGAAGTTATCCACGTGGCGGACTGTAACTTGTAGTACACGGATGGACTCGAGACCTCTAAAATAAATGTAGGTAGCACGCGTGCGGTTCCCACCGAAAGAAGCAAAGGGTCCACCGTTGGTTAGTGGGGGACCCATCCAATACAAGGGGATGTCCCTCCAAGGGCCCATTAGTAACATAGTTCGTGGACTATGATGATTCGGTACACCGGCAGGCAATCATTCTATAAATGCACGATAGAGATTGTGGGGAGGGGAAGGTGGATTACAGACCTGAGTATCATAGCCATCAGGAAGCTTTATGATGAAGGAATGAGCATTGGCTACACGCGCAGCTTCCTCAATCTCTATCTGGGTAGCATCTGCCCTTCCTAAAAGCATGTTTTCTTTGATGGTTGTTGCGAAAAGAGCTGGCTCTTGGCTAACCAAACCTATCTGTTGTCTCAACCATCGTAGCTTCAGTGTCCTTATGTCCTGCCCATCAAGGAGCACCTGACCTGTATTGTACACGCACCCAAAAAAATAATAATAATAAATAAAATCTTTCTCAGTTGCTATCATCAATCAATGCACGGATTTGGGGTGCGTGTGTGGTCAGATAGCGTTCCTACCCAATTTCCATGGCCCCCACATTGTATAAATGCAATTTTAAGTTTGACCAAGATGGCCTTTTTTACTCTGGTAGTTTGATAGATGATATTCGGACTTAGAAATTGGCAATATGGTATAAGTAATTTAAATAAAATGTCGTAAATTATGAACAAAATTACACTTGTTTGATCATCTTATTGTCAGATTAATGGACATTATTGGTCAGCAAAAATGGAAAATATCGAACGGTCTTCTTTCAACAAACAAGTGTTTTCAGCAAATCAGAGGTTAGGATTGTTCAACCAATCTAGTTTTTGGTTGGTAATTTGACTACACTGGATTCCTCAGTTTAATTTGGGTAAATATATGATATGTAATATTTCTAAGTGCCTGTGTGTCAAGTGTCATACACAGCTAGAGTATCAAATAACGCTCTTTTTTTTTTTTTTTTTTTTTCGTTTCTAGTAAAGCAATTACAATCATAATGCTACATTTACCAGAATTTTAAGAATAAAAATTAAAAGGGGTTAAATGCACCTAAATGTATTCTTTGGGTTTTTTTGCAATGATCCAAACTGTTAAATTGATAGGGTTTTGCTTGTATGGGAATACCTAAATGGTTCAAATGACCTAATTGAGACCTTTTTATTTGCTGGTTTTCTGTCATATAGAGTGAGATTGGATCATATGATCCATGTCCAAAGGTTGAAGTCCCAATGTATCATATTGCAATACATTGAGATGTATTCAAGCAAACCACAAATTACAAACTCCAATAAAAAGTTAATCTATGGTTAATGCTTAAAAATGATTCAATCAACATTTTGGTAAACAATGATTATGTATTATAGATCTTGATCTCTAATACATCATGGGTTCATGTTAACAGTAATTTATGTATTAGAGATGACATTTTTTGCTGTGCAAGGATTGAAAAGTACTCTTGATAACCAACAATCATGATCTCTAAAACATAATTATAATTAGCTAAAATGAAATGAACACATTTTTAGGTGTCTCCCAAACAGGTCTAAGTGTTCCCTTTTTTTGGGCATTAAATAGGTGTTTAAACGGCATTATTTTCATTTGCTCATACGGGAACATTGAGAGAAAGACAACCCAATGTCAGATGTGTAAATGTTTCCTAAAAATCATTGGTATTTACTCAAACTAGAGCATTGAAAGAAAGAGAATTCAATGTAACATGTGTAAATGTTTTCATAAAAAACCAATGGTGTTTATGTTGATCCATTGTTTCATTGATGACTCTACCTTGTACATTCCATTCAATGAACACCCAACAGAGAATACAAGGAAAAATGAAATTTTTAACAGAATTTGAAAATGTTTTATTTATTTATTTTAATAGCATGATTTGGTTAATCTACTTGTTTGTTTACTGAATTAGCTAATATACATGAACATTTGAAATGCTCTATTTTTTTTTCTTCTTCTTCCCCTTTCTTTAATTAGTTGAAAGAAAAACAGGAAAATACCATAAATGAAAACTACCCATGAAATATACTGTAATTGGGTTTCTGTAAAAATAACTAGTAAAAAAGAAATTGAAAAGATTGCTGCTTGTTGTAATTACCTGAAGTGGGATCATAGAATCTTTCAATGAGGGAAACAACAGTGCTCTTACCAGAGCCACTGCTGCCCACCAAAGCTATGGTCTTCCCCGCTGGCACATTCAGAGAAAAATTGCTAAGGATCCGAACTTCTTGCCTCGACGGGTATGAAAAATCGACGTTCTTCAGTTCAACGTGACCCGTTACAGAACTCAATTCTATGCCCGTTTCGCTGTTTCGATCAATACCTGGTTTGTGATCAATGGTGCGGAAGATCTTCGCAGCTGCAACTTTTGCCTTAGCAAATGCAGTCATGCTTGGAGCTGATTGTCCTAAAGCCCTGAAAAATCAAAGAAATTCAACATTGGAGAAGATGATTTTGAAAACCAGATACTCTAATTCAATCTATAAAAGAGAGAAATATCTTACAATCCGCCTATCATAACGGAGAACATGGTGGCAATGGCAAGCCCGCCGTTGGTGTAATGGTGCCGAACGAGATATCCGCCATACCAGAGCAGCAATGCATAGCAACAGAAGACTGTGAAGTAAGTCGATCCCAATCCAATTCCCTTTGCGAATCCACTCTTGTAACCGATCCTTTGAGCCACCTGTAGCGCGGCCGAGTAAGCCTGCAACGCTCTGGATTCACCCACATATGATAGAACCGTTCGGATTTGGGCTAATGTCTGCAATTCAGCTCATGGAATCAGAGACCCAAATGCAGAAAATCGAGAAATGCACGAAAGAGAAGGAAAGCAGCCTAATTCTGTTTTCAATCTGTTTTCTTCCTTTACCTGTTCTGCTATATTTCCAGCTTCTGAGAGGGCTTGCTGGCTCTTGGAAGTGAGCTTGGCCAATGTGGTGGTGTGGATCGCTCCAATCACGGCGATGAGTGGGACTACTGCGAGTGTTACGAGCGCCAGCTGCCACACGGCGGTGAAGCCGACGACAAAACCAGAGACGAACGTCGCCATGTAATGGATGAAATTACCCAACTGCAAGAATGAATGGAAATTGATTAAGAAAAAGAGATTGAATGGCTATACATCCGGCAAGCTTGAGACTGGGTTGAATCGAATTCAGTACTTTCTCGCTGATGGCGTCCTGAACCATGACGGCGTCGCTGTTGATGGCGAAGACGATGTCCGACGTCCGGACTTCCGTGTCGAAGTACTGCACGTCCTGATTCAGAGCAGCTTCGAGGTATCTGATTCTCAATTTGGTTGATTGCCGTTCGCCCGTCCACATCCAGCATGAAATCTCTGCAAGCACATGAATTCAATCAAACTACCTTAAAAAGAAAAAATAAATAAAAATAAAAAAATAAATAAAAATTCAAAAATCAAAGAAAAACTGAGATGGGTTATTCTTCAGAAGCACCCACCTGCCCAAGAAGACGCCCAGATCGCGGCGCCGACCACCAGAAAGTAGAATGCGTACTGGAAAGTAATGAGAGGAGAAGAAGATTGAATTCTGTAACTGAAGTTAGAATTGGGTGGAAATTGAAATGTAGAGAAAGAGTACCTTGAGGACTTCCTGCATCATCTTGTCGGGATTGTTTGAGTTGGAGCCAAAGGAATTGACGAGATCGGCGAAGAAGCGGAGGAAGATAGGGAGGGAGCAGCCATGGACGATGGCCCCAGCAGTCCCAATAGACATCAGGAGGTAATCGAGGCTGTCTGCGAAGCGAAAGAGCTCGGAGAAGCCGGAAGAAGGAGGCGATGGGGAAGGTTTCTCGTCGTTCTTACCATTGGGGGGATTTGGGGGAGTCGAAGAAGCAGCAGCAGGAGAAGAAGAAGAAGCAGGAGTAGTGTTTTCCATCTCTGCTTCTACTTCTTGAATTGGGGGATGCTTGTCTTGCTTAAATATAAGAGAATGAGAGGTAGGAGTAGAAGAAGAAGAGGAAATGAGTTCAAGGCCTTGCATTTCGGACCATTTCCACTGCTCTACCGTCTTTATCTCTTGAGAATCTTGTGACATTGCAAAATTCTCTCTCTCTCTCTCTCTCTCTCTCTCTCTCTCTCTCTCTCTCTCTCCTATTCTTTTTCCTTTTTTTTTTTGTTTTGTCTTTTTAATGAGCTTTTCCTTTTCCTTTTCTCTCTTTTTTTACTGGGTCGTCGTCTTCTTCTCCTCTCTTATAACAGAGTTGGTGTTGTTTTCCTCTTCTCCTTTTACATGAGAGAGAGAGAGAGAGAGAGAGAGAGAGAGAAACTGGGTTAGAGAGAGAACTAAAAACTGGGGTGGAGAGAGAGAGCGCTAAAAACTGAGGTGGGGAGAACTAAAATCCTGGGGTAGAGAGAGAGAGAGAGAGAGACTGGGGTGCGTTTGGTTGCCCGACAAAGCGGAAGTGTGAAAACTTGAAAGTTGGGAAGGGGTTTTTCTTGAGCAAAAACAGGGCTGGTGGATCTGATGCAGAAATTGGGTGTGATGTTTTAAACTCTGGCAGAGTATGACGCTTGATACTCAGGCGCTCAGAGATTTTACAATTGGCATATATTAATAATTCAAATTATACAGAATAAATTATGCAACCCACTGTCACTAAAATCATAATCCCCATATCTTATTGGTTAAGAAATCCCAGCCACTGATTCCTTGACACCTATTTGTTGAAAGAAAACCGTTGGATATTTTTCATTTATTTCAAATAGCTGTCCACCACTCTTGTTGTCAGATAATCAAGTAATCTTATTTTTTCGTTCATCATACATCTAAACATGCGATCCATAATTTAGATGGTTTAATTTGAATTAATTTACTTAATTTTTCAGTGATTTCAAAGTCCTGTGTATCATCCATCACACTCCGCCAGAGCATGAATGTGTGTGATTTGATTTTTTCGGTAGATGTGCAGAGTGTGATTTTTCATACACATGCACTTTTCCGTTTTGCATTTGATGGATGGTTTCTCAAATTAAACAGTCCAGATCACGGGACCCACAGTAGCGAGATTAAAATAGATATTGCGTTTTAGCCTTTGACTTTAAATTTTTAATCCACGCCGTCCGTTTGATGTCCAATGATCGGATGGTTATAATATCAATTTATCGTGGGTTTTCTTTTAGCACTACTATAATGTGGTTCATGTAGCTTTGACCGTTTGATTTGAATCATACGTGTGTTTCTAGGACAATTTCTGAGTGGGTGTGTACATACTACAGAAATTTACCACATGATCTAAGTTTTTCTCATGAAGTAATCGCGTGAGGAGGACATTGGACTTCACGGCACACGTGATATAATACGACACGTGTTTGAGATCACGAACGTTAATCGGTAGAAATACAATTAATGTATCTCATTGATAAATTTTCAGATTGTAAAACCATTTTACTTGTACGATAAAAATGGATGGTCAGAAAATAAATTCAACAGTTCATGTTCATTTTGAAGGTTTTGGCTCACTTGATAAAACTACAGGGCCTCATTTTTCGAACACAGAATCCAATATTAATAATCCCCTTAATGAAAAGCTCCATTGTTGCACAAGTATGACATATTGTCATGCTTCTCCACGTCATTCGCGCGAGCCCCCATTCGGTACACCTGCCTGATTGATATTAAATAACGGTAAATTTTTATTCAATAAATCTGATGCGCATCCCGAGTACATTTTTCCATACATATGCAGCTAATCCATATCTAGAATATACAAAATTATTTCAATCCAAGCCGTAAAAATTAGTGGGACCTACTTTATAGAGTTGATATTTAAAAAAAATTATTTTTTAAATATAAACGCTTGTTGAATTACAATTGCATCATTCGTTTTATTTTTACTGTCCATGATAAGTCTATTAATCTGACAACTATGGTCATATATTTAATGTGATTTGCAAGTTATCAATTATCTACAGTGTGAAAAAATATTTGGACAGATTAAACTATAAGATGTATGATATTTGGACACTAAATCAGTGTGTGTGTATGTTACATCGATCTGACACATAGTACCAAATTTCTTTTTTATAAATTATTTCTGGCTTCCTCTGCAAGTAAAACTGGAGTAGGGTTGAACTCCGTATTCAACCACTCACCGTCTTTCACAGTCTCGCACTCTCTCCTTTAAATCCGGCGCTCT
>JAJHSJ010000018.1:37700553-37753176 GCA_021015155.1 Magnolia officinalis | reverse complement strand
AAATCTGGGCCTTCCGTACCACTCCCTCAAATGTCGGGAGCTCATGCCCAATGACACGGCCTCGAAGACCGTAACGCAAACCGTCCTCAAATCGGCGGCCTTTCCGCCCCTCATCATCTACTAGATATGGTACAAATCTAGACAGTGCTACAAAACGGGCGGCATACTGAGCCACTATCATATCGCCCTGCACCAGGGCCTCAAACTCCAATGCTCGCTGTCGTCGGATGTGATCAGAAAAATACTGTCGGTCGAACCGATCGACAAAATCCTCCCAAGTCTATACAAATCAGCGTCTGCTGCTAGGGAGACTGACGCCCACCAATGCTCAGCCTCACCATACAGAAGAAATATGGCTAATCGGATTCACCGCTCGGTCGTACATCCCAACGTATCGAATATCTTCTCCACATCGGTGCGCCATCTCTCAGCTACCGTCGGGTCTGGTTCACCCTGGAAACGTGGGGGATCAAGCCGTCGAAACTCACGAAGAAGGGCACTCGAAAGATCCTGCTTGGCCTGCTCTGGTGAAACAACAGGGTGTCTGCCCTGTCCCTGTAGTGCAGCCGTCACAGCCTGCAACATCTGCTGTAACTGAGAAGCACTCAAAGATACGGTCGGATCTGTACCGGTCTCTGGTGGAGGAACTGCATCCATAGGATGGGCAGTGGGAATCTCTGGTAGAGGAGCTGCATCCATATACTGGGCAGTAGGAATCTTTGGTGGTGGAGCAGGGGTCGTCGGTGGTAGTGCGGGAGTCTCAGGCGGTGATGCGGGAGTCTCATGTGGTGGTGCGGGGGTCGATCGGGTCACCCTCTGGCGAGCTATGTCATACAGGAAGATTGAAGGTGCCTATCAACTTAGAAACTCTCGAAGGTACGAACGTTAAGGGTCGGTAATAAAGATTGCTAAGCTATCCGGACTTGGGACTTATTCATCCTAAAATCATAGCAGACATGCAATGTTGTTCTTGGTTATTCTCGAGTTATGCTCTGATACCAACTTCTGTCATGCCCCAAACTCGGAAACTGGGCTCACAAAATTCCCGATCGCCGAATCCGACGCGACAGCCTCCGTAGAACCCCATTCTCGGCTCCCAGCGCCCATACGCCAGGTTCCGATCCTGGGATGCTACAAGGAGGATTTTCAACATCCATTTAATTTGAAATAAGCATAACCAAAGGTATAACCCACAAACAACAACCAAAAACTCCATCACATTTCCACTATGATAAAAAACTTTACAAGTACAATGAGCATAAAGGGAAATACAATGGGAATGGACAAAAAGCTCCAAAAGATCTGCTCTGCGCTCCTGCCTCAGTGCTGATGCGTCCTCGCGTCACCTGCACGCAACGTCGTGCATAAGCTTATAGAAAGCTTAGAGGGTAGTGAAAGTGTGTGCGCAAGGTAGTAATGCAGACATACAGTATCAGAGTAATGCGGAACATACTGATGAATCCATGAATACTACTAGCCGTACCAAGGCTATGTAATGTAAGGCATGAAAGATGTCGGCCATATCAAGGCCATGCGATGCGAAATACAACTCAAGTATACAAATCCTCATCTAAGTCCACATATCAGTACAGCTCAAAATCTGGGATATCACCGGGGTCTAGTACACTTTAAACCAGATTGCCACCCCATCGCGCACAATAAAGTAAGTGGAAGAGACCTCACTACCCGCCTGCCAATATCGGGCGCAGCTCGTCGATAGCGGACCCATTCCTCGATCTGGTCAAACTTAGCCTAGCGTTGCCCCCTCCTCTTAGGCGGGTAAGGCCGCACCCCCTTCCAACCGACCACGACACAGTGGAAAGCGCAGCCGTCTGGTAATCGGCAATCGGCGCTCTTGCACCCACTCGGTCTAGACGTTGGAGCAACCTCTTGGTACCATAAGGGTTTAGGGACTTTCACCCAGGGATATCTATAGCACCCCATGTAGAACAAGATTTTTGGTATCCAATCCTGCCAATCACGATATGCCTGTGGCGGCTACGGTCTTGATGTCGCTAGGGCGTACAGTAACCATATCACACAATGCGAATGCATGAATCACACTATCCAGTCATGCAACAATCCTGCGCGTCTTGTGCGCTCATGTGGGGCAACACTGCCTAACCGGGAGCCCCTAAACAATCTACCCGAAGGCATATGCTATGATCAGTCACTTCTCATACCAAGCATACATATGATGCGTATGATCATGAATCATGGAACTATACTAAACGTGTCATACGGTAATGGATGCTGTTCATAACGAAGATGGGCCTAGACGGCCTACAAGTATGGGCCTAACAATGGGCCCTAGGGAGAGTCATAATGCGGACGTTTAACCAACATTATTTTTCAATGTGGACGTCAAACCACATTGCTCCCAAGGCATGGCCTGCCTAATATCAACACACAAGCCGTGGAGAAATCACACATTGCAATGGACCTTAAGGACACCCTTCAGACCTCGACCCATAGGCCTTGGATACATCAAATGCGCCGCATCATATGGGCCTTATATAAATCAAGTTAGCCCCATCAATGGGCCTTATGTACATTGCAATGGGTCATAACCCCTGGACCTTATATATCAAAGTGGGCCTCAACCACGGGCCACAAATACAACGAATAGGCCTAATCATATAGACCTCATGCATATCAAGGTGGGCCACAACGGATGGGTGGATATAATACGGACATCAAGATGGGCCTACTGGTGCCGCACCCAAGTCCGGGAGAGGAACCAGGCGAGGATAAAATACATACCTCACGATGGGTCCCACCATCAAAATAGATGTACGGCATGTGTAAAACCCAAACATCATGGCTGGGATCCACCGTCAATGGGCTGGACGGTGGATGCAGCGTATCCCCAAGTGGTCCCACCATAAAAATGGATGGACGGCTGGAGTAAACACATACATTATGTGGGCCTACACCCTGCTGACGCACACAGGAGAGAGAGATAGAGAGAGAGCATTAGAGAGAGAGAGAGAGTGAGAGAAAGCTAGAGAGAGAGAGCTAGAGAGAGAGAGCGTCAGAGAGAGGGAGTGTCAGAGAGAGAGAGATGATGAAGAGAGAGAGAGAGAGAGAGCGTGAGAGAGATGTGTCAGAGAGAAAGATGAAGAGAGAGAGAGAGAGAGCGTGAGAGAGATGTAGAGAGAGAGAGGGCGCCACGTGCCCCTCTCCTTTTCTTTCTTTCTTTTTCTTTCCTTTTCTTTTCTTGCAGACGGCGAGTGGAGGTGGGTTCCACATGGTAGAGCGGTGTGGGTCCCACCGTTGATGTTGTCAACATCTAAGCCATCAGATAGATGCACCGTTCCAGGGTGGGCCTGGGTCTCAAAAATCAAGTCATTTCGTGATTTGTGTGGGCCACACCTGATACAACAGTTGAGGGGGGTGCCCTTCCATTTAAAACATTCCTAACCATTATTGGGCCCACGAGATGGGGTCCACAAATCCAGACCACCCATTGTGGGTGTCCAACTTGAATGAAGGGTCAGCCCAAGTTTCAGCCGCATCCCAACTCGGGTGGGCCCCACGTGCAGGCCACCCTCCAAGGGTCGTACCACGACCTCAGTGTTGAAACGGGGTATCTCCACTCATTCCGCCAGTTGAGCTATTGACCTGGGTGCGCAATGAGGGCCCCTCACCAACTTGGCCCCACCGTCCAGGGTGGTGGACGGCTGGATGAGACACATACACTATGGTGGGCCCCATAAAAAAAAGTGGACGGTGTGGATGGGTCCCGTGGACCCCACGCCCGCGGTAGTGCACACGACAGTACACACACACCAAGTTAGCCACCCTTCACAGGGATCAATACCAAGACCTCACCTATTTGAAACAAGGCATCTTTCACTCGTCTACCACTAGAGCTATGGGACTGGCCCCCACTGGCCAATGCGTCCAGCCCACCGTCCAGCTTGCTGGACGGTGTAGAATGGCATTTACATCACGGTGGTCCCACACAGTGGGCCACCAGATTTGAATCAAGCTGATTATTTGTGTTTCTCCTACATCCAGGCCCACCCAAAGGTGGTCAGCAAGGTGGGCCCTATGGATGAGACGGCATGGATCATACATCATAGTGGGGTCTACAATACAAGAGAAAGAGAGAGAGATCGACAAGGATGGAGGGCCCCCGCCACTATGGGCCCCTCTTACATAAAATATACATCAAGGTGGGTCCCACATATGTGGACCCTTAATCAAACAAAATGCATGAAAAACAAGGATCTACGATCACCCACCGCTTTCTTCTTGCACCAAAGGCTTCCTTAGCTCCTTAGCTTGGATTCCAACGGAGGAGATGATGTTTGGATGGTGGAGATGGAAGATGAAGGGTTAGGAAAGGTGGGCCACCCTTGTTGCTTGGGAGAGTTGGAGAGGCTTGGACGTGTGAAGCTCTCTTGCTTGGGAAAGTGTCTTGAAAATGAAAGAGAGAAAGGGTTGTAAAGAGAGAGAGATGGGTGATGTTTGATGGAGTGATGGATGTGGTGGTGATGGGTGTAAGAGGCTCTTTTTGACTTTTGGGGTAAAAGGTGTAAGAGAGGTATGGGTTTGTAAGAATCTTTTTGACTTTGGGGCTTGCTTGGGAAAGGGTGAAAAGTTGATGTGTACTTGACATGATGGGATTGATTGATGGGTGATTGATGTGACATCTCGTTGAGATTCTCTTGGGTTTCGCAACGCGCGGCGTTTTCCTCGCACCGAACGCTGGCCCACATCTCCTGGCCAGGGTATCGCCTCGGCGCGCGAGTCACGGCGACGGTGCGGTCGCATTGGTACAAGTCTCGGTTTGAGTCGACATGGGTTGACATCATGTGAATCAGGGTCGTGCGCAACGCCGGTTAAGGGTCGAAGGTTGCCGGAATTCGACTGGAAAGACCGCGGAAGTCTATGTAATGGTACGGTCAAGGATACGGGTCTTACAGAAGGCATATGTTTTAGGTCACGCTTTGTTGCCTCGATGCTAGATGGTAGAGGCTCAGAGTCGGTTAGGGGCAATTTTTCAAAGCATTGGCCTCCACCGATTCATTTTGAGTACCAGCAAGGAATCTAATAATGCGCTCACTATATCTAATATTACGTGATCGTTAGAATCCATAAAGTGAGCGAGACAAGCTTCTAAGGGATTGAAGATTCACTACGCCAAAACAGCGAAAAAAGGACGGTCCAAAACCGTCTCAAATGACCAAAAAGGACGGTCATGGACCGTCACATAGGCAGTCAAATTTTGACGTGTCCTATTACTTAAAGGACGGTTTTCAACCGTCATTCTTATTGACGAAAAAAAGACGGTCATGGACCGTCCTTTTAAAGGACGGTCATGGACCGTCCTTTAAAAGGACTGTCATGGACCGTCCTTAAAAAGGACTGTCATAAACCGTCTCTTATGAGCCTTCAAAGGACGGCCATAGACCGTCTCGTATGAGCCTTCAAAGGACGGCCATAGACCGTCCTTTAAATGGACGGTCATGGACCGTCCTTAAAAAGGACTCTCATGCACTCTTATGAGCCTTCAAAGGACGGTTATAGATCGTCCTTTAAAAGGACGGTCATAGACCGTCCTTTAAATGGACTGCCATGGGCAGTCTCTTATGACAATTAAAGGACATTTTCAAATTTTAACCTGTTACAGTATTCTTCCTGATATACACCTGTTATATAATATATTTCATCACATTCACATTCACATCCATCTAAACCCAAACTACGTAAATCCATCCAACACAAACAATCTTATCCACATTACATTCATCCACGCATAATACATATAAGTTTAACTTCATAAGTAAAAAAACAATGTTATCCACATTTCATCACATTCACATCCATCTAAACCCAAACTACGTAAATCCATCCAAACATAAACTACATCCATCCAAACAAATCTTATCCACATTACATTCATTCACGCATAAAACATATAAGTTTAGGTTAGGTTATAAGCTATGGGTTTAGGTTTAGGAAATCGGGTTCGGGTTCGGGTTCGGGATCGGTTTTAGGTTTGGGTTTTCAAGTCCAGGTTTAGGTTAGGAGGTTGAGATTAGGATTAGGTGTAGGTGTAGGTTTAGGGATTTGAGAATAGGTTAAGGTTTAGGTTTACGAATTCGGGATTGGGTTTAGGTTTGGGTTTTCAAGTATAGGTTTAGGTTTAGGTTTACGTTAGGGAGTTTAGATTTGGATTAGGTGTCGGTTTAGGTTTAGGAAATCGGGTTCGGTTCGGGTTCGGATCGGGTTTAGGTTTAGGTTTAGGTTAGGGAGTTTAGATTAGGATTAGGTGTAGGTGTAGGTTTAGGAATTTGAGAATAGGTTTAGGTTTAGGTTAAGGTTTAGGTTATAAGCTATAGGTTTAGGGAATTGAGAATAGGTTAAGGTTTAGGTTTAGGAAATCGGGTTCGGGATCGGGTTTAGGTTTGGGTTTCCAAGTTTAGGTCTAGGTTTAGGTTAAGGAGTTGAGATTAGGATTAGGTGTAAGTGTAGGTTTAGGGATTTGAGAATATATTTAGGTTATAGGTTCAGGTTCAGGTTTAGGTTTGGGTTAAGGTTAAGGTTTAGTTTAGGGAATTGAGAATAGGTTAAGGTTTAGGTTTAGGAAATCGGGTTCGAGTTCGGGATCGGGTTTAGGTTTGGGTTTTCAAGTTTAGGTTTAGGTTTAGGTTAGGGAGTTTAGATTAGGATTAGGTGTAGGTTTTTAGGGATTTGAGAATAGGTTAAGGTTTAGGTTTAAAAAATCGGGTTCGGGTTCGGGTTCGGGATCGGGTTTTAGGTTTGGTTTTCAAGTTTAGGTTTAGGTTTAGGTTAGGGAGTTTAGATTAGGATTAGGTGTAGGTTTAGGTTGAGGGATTTGAGAATAGGTTAAGGTTTAGGTTTAGGAAATCGGGTTCGAGTTCGGGATCGGGTTTAGGTTTGGGTTTTCAAGTTTAGGTTTAGGTTTAGGTTAGGGAGTTTAGATTTGGATTAGGTGTAGGTGTAGGTTTAGGAATTTGAGAATAGGTTAAAGTTTAGATTTAGGTTATAAGCTATAGGTTTAGGGAATTGAGAATAGGTTAAGGTTTAGGTTTAGAAAATCGGGTTCGAGTTCGGGATCGGGTTTAGGCGAACCCGGGTTTAGGTTTGGGTTTTCAAGTTTAGGTTTAGGTTTAGGTTAGGGAGTTGAGATTAGGATTAGGTGTAGGTGTAGGTTTAAGGATTTAAGAATATATTTAGGTTATAGGTAATAGGTTTTCAGCTTTAGGTTAAGGTTTAGGTTTAGGTTATAAGCTATAGGTTTAGGGAATTGAGAATAGGTTAAGGTTTAGGTTTAGGAAATCGGGTTTGAGTTCGGGATCGGGTTTAGGTTTGAGTTTTCAAGTTTAAGTTTAAGTTTAGGTTAGGGAGTTGAGATTAGGATTAGGTGTAGGTTTAGGTTTAGGGATTTGAAAATAGGTTAAGGTTTAGGTTTAAGAATTCGGGTTCGGGTTCGGGATTGGGTTTAGGTTTGGGTTTTCAAGTTTAGGTTTAGGTTTAGGTTAGGGAGTTTAGATTAGGATTAGGTGTAGGTTTAAGTTTAGGAAATCAGGTTTGGGTTCGGGATCGGGTTTTAGGTTTGGGTTTTCAAGTTTAGGTTTAGATTTAGGTTAGGCAGTTGAAATTAGGATTAGGTGTAGGTTTAGGTTTAGAGATTTGAGAATACATTTAGGTTTTAGGTCATAAGTTTTGGTTTAGGTTAAGGTTATAGGTTTAGGTTAAGGTTTAGGTTTAGGTTTAGGTTTAGGTTATAAGCTATAGGTTTAGGGAATTGAGAATAGGTTAAGGTTTAGGTTTAGGGAATCGGGTTCGGGTTCAGGATCGGGTTTAGGTTTAGGAAATCGGGTTCGGGTTCGCGATCGGGTTTAGGTTTGGGTTTTCAAGTTTAGGTTTAGGTTTAGGTTAGGGAGTTTAGATTAGGATTAGGTGTAGGTTTAGGGATTTGAGAATAGGTTAAGGTTTAGGTTTGGGTTTGGGTTTTCAAGTTTAAGTTTAGGTTTAGGTTAGGGAGTTGAGATTAGGATTAGGTGTAGGTGTAGGTTTAGGGATTTGAGAATATATTTAGGTTATAGGTTATAGGTTCAGGTTTAGGTTTAGGTTTAGGTTTAGGTTATAAGCTATAGGTTTAGGGAATTGAGAATAGGTTAAGGTTTAGGTTTAGGAAATCGGGTTCGGGTTCAGGATCGGGTTTAGGGTTGGGTTTTCAAGTTTAGGTTTAGGTTTAGGTCAGGGAGTTGAGATTAGGATTAGGTGTTGGCTTAGGTTTAGGGATTTGAAAATAGGTTAAGGTTTAGGTTTAAGAATACGGGTTCGGGTTCGGGTTTGGGTTTAGGTTTGGGTTTTCAAGTTTAGGTTTAGGTTTAGGTTAGGGAGTTGAGATTAGGATTAGGTGTAGGTGTAGATTTAGAGATTTGAGAATATATTTAGGTTATAGGTTAAGGTTAAGGTTAAGGTTAAGGTTAAGGTTTAGGTTATAAGCTATCTAGGTTTAGGGAATTGAGAATAGGTTAAGGTCTAGGTTTAGGAAATCGGGTTCGGGTTCGGGATCGGGTTTAGGTTTCGGTTATCAAGTTTAGGTTTAGGTTAGGGAGTTTAGATTAGAATTAGGTGTAGGTGTAGGTTTAGTAATTTGAGAATAGGTTAAGGTTTAGGTTTAGGTTTAGGTTATAAGCTATAGGTTTAGGGAATTGAGAATAGGTTAAGGTTTAGGTTTAGGGAATCGGGTTCGGCTTCGGGATCGGTTTTAGGTTTGGGTTTTGAAGTTTATTTAGGTTTAGGTTAGGGAGTTGAGATTAGGATTAGGTGTAGGTTTAGGTTTAGGGATTTGAGAATACATTTAGGTTATTGGTTAAGGTTTAGGTTAAGGTAAGGTTATAGGTTATATGTTTAGGTTATAGGTTAAGGTTTTAGGTCATGGGTTTTGGTTTTAAGGTTATAGGTTTAGGTTAAGGTTAAGGTTTTAGGTCTTATAAGCTATAGGTTTAGGGAATTGAGAATATGTTAAGGTTTAGGTTTAGGAATCGGGTTCGGGATCGGGTTTAGGTTTGGGTTTTCAAGTTTAGGTTTAGGTTTAGGTTTAGGTTAGGGAGTTGAGATTAGGATTAGGTTAGGTTTAGGTTTAGGTTTAGGTTATAAGTATAGGTTGGTTATAGGTTAAGGTTTAGGTTTAGGTATAAGTTTAGGTTTTGGGATTTGAGAATAGGTTTAGGTTAAGGTTATAAGTTTAGGTTATAGGTTAAGGTTTAGGTTTAGGTTCTAGAGGTTTACGTTTAGGTTTAGGTTTTGGTTTAGGTTAGGTTTTAAGTTTAGGTAAAGGTTATAGGTTTAGGTTATAAGTGTAGGTTATAGGTTTAGGTTTCGGTTAGGTTATAGGTTAAGGTTTAGGGAATTGAGAATAGGTGTAGGTATAGATTTAGGAAATCGGGTTCGGGTTTGGGTTTAGTTTGGGTTATAAGTATGGGTTTGGGTTATAGGTTAAGGTTCAGGTTTAGGTTATAAGTATAGGTTTTGGGATTTGAGAATAGGTTTAGGTTAAGGTTATAAGTGTAGGTTATAAGTTCAGGTTTTAGGTTTAGGTTTAGGTTTGGGTTTGGGTTTAGGTTTATAGGTTTAGGTTTAGGTTTTAGGTTAGGTATAGGTTTAGGTTAAGGTTATAGGTTTAGGTCTAGGTTTAGGGAATCAGGTTCAGTTTTGGGTTCGGATCGGGTTTAGGTATTCTCTAGTATTATCTACTATTGAACCTAGTATTATCTACTACATACTAGTAACATACAACCAATATTGGGGCACCATACCATAAGCTACAAGAATTTCATGTCCCCCTAAACAAGGTATCCTCCATTGATACATATATATATATATATATATATATATATATATATTATAAGTTCTTTATTTTCATTTACATTCACAAATACATTCATCATCCATCCAAGAAAATTGAAACAAGTACTGTCACTCTATGACTAACAGTTGAAAAGAAAAATCATGCATCTTATCTTACCGCCGCAATTGACGATACGTCGGACTGGCCTGGGAAACCATGTGATACATCCATCCCCAGGATGATTGTGGGAACTTCGAAAATCAGGGGAATGGAAAATGAGTGTTCAACTGCAAGTAAGAAATTCATTCCACCAAGCTGTTGAAAAGAATGTAAAGGAGGTTGTCAGCTAGACAGAAATGTAAAGTAGAACAAAAATAACAGTATTCATTACATCTGCTCCACTCTAACAAAAAGTGATGCTTACCTTTTTGTGCCAACTGATGAATATAAAGTAGCATGCCATAAATAATTCATGTCAAACAACAAAAGTTGCCAACATGTCAATAATTCAAAAGCTGAAAGTTAACAGAAAAAATCTTCAGCTATCTGATTTTCAAGTCCTATGAATGAATTGAACTTCAGCTCTTACTTAGAGTGGAGCTTGAGCTTGGTCAAATGTTGCTTGGCCAATACTGCTATCCATAACGAATATAACAAGATCTAGTTTCTACAACATCAAGGAATTTAAATTAAATATAGACAGCATGTTGGCAACTAACATAAATGAATAAGAGTGATAGACCTTTAGGATAAGAAAATGAATACCGTTGCTTCAGACACTTGGCACATTTCTTCAAACAAAACCTGGACATTTAATGGAAAATCAAAGCAAGCAACAGTCAAGGACAGTAAAAGAACAAACAACCCTCCATGAAGGATCCACACATTAAAAAGAAAATTACATGTTCTTCTATGATGTTCTTCAAGCAAGGGAACTTCAAAAGGCATTCATGTTATGGTTAAAGGCACGATGTGTTCCTAAAATTTATAAATAAAAAAATAAATAAATTTTAACAAAACAATAATGAAGAGAGATAAATCAAAAACTTTTCTCATTCAACCCAGAATTCAAACAGAAACACTCTAAATCCATCAAGTAATGATAATTATAAACAGAACATGTTATTCTCAAGCATCCAACCAAAGTAAAACACAACCCATGTAACATACATTGCAATGCCATCTCATTGGGCTGATATTTGCTTTCTACAGTAAACATAAAGGTTCTCATTGGCAGCCCGGCCGATTGCCACTGCTACTTGAAACAAGGAGAGTTTATAAAAATCTTGCACTCAGTTTTCAGAAAAAAGAAAGAGAACTGTGCAGGTCCACCAAGTTTATAACATAAATGCACAAATTTAATTTGTATGTTCGTAGCACTTCCATCACAGAAATCTATGCAATTGATGAAATCGAAGGAATGAACATAGATTACAATGCAGTACAATAGTAGAAAATGAAACAAATCATTATTCAAAGGTGAGAAATATAAGTTAATTAAAAAAGGCACTATATTTACATGTTTAGGAAAAAATCAGAAACATTAGAAAGTTCAGTTTTCGACAAAATATACTAGAAATACACAAGAATATTTGTTGAATGGCAATTTAGATATTTTATGGAAAGAAAGTGATGGTATGAGATAGAATGCATCGTGAGACAATGATAATGGAAAAAATTCTCTTTGACCTTTTAAAATATGATTATCTTGGCAGTTATGAGTAGTTTTTATCTAATTAAGCTATTGGTAGCAACAGAGGGAGGTTTGTTTTCCATGTACAACTGTTGATCCAGGAGAATTTTGGAAAACCCATTCATAGTGAGACATCAAAACAGCGATTATCCGCCCATCTAGCAATGTACCCTGTAGTGCAAATCAGATCAGTTGGTTTTCCTTAAAAGCAATTTTCGTTTGGGAATTGTAGTACAAATTTGAAGATGGCTGATGACCTAAATATCTCTCAAATTTGAAGATCTCAACCATCTGATCATTGGCTTCTGTTCCATTGAATGTGAACAATTGCTGGGTTTTAGTTTTCCTTTACCATCTTTTTACAGGTTATCTTTCTTTTTCGTAGATTACCTATCAAAGGTTTACGATTGTGGGCTTCACCATGGACTCCTTCATGACAAAATCTGCACAACTCATCGTTTGAAACAGAGAATCCCAAACAACCAGCAACACAGAAATTCAGTACTAGTAAAACTACACGCTCCATGTTTCAAATAGAGAGATTCAAGATTTTTTTTAATGCAAGTGTCCTAACGATGGCCTCTACATTTGGATGCAAGTGTAATGATGGCCTCTACATTTGAATGCAAGTGTCCTACCGATGGCCTCTACATTTGAATGTAAGTGTAATGAATTGGAAAAGGAAAGAAAAAAAAATGTAATTTTGATGCTGAGAAAGGAAACAACAACTTGGATTCTTCCACTTCATTAGACAAGCAACTGCAATTCAGTCCAACTGTGCATCTATTCACACCTTCCTTTAATTTTCTAATCTTAAAATGTCAATATTCCATAACCAAAAAGCAAATAAAATGAAAGCCATAAATAGAGAAAGTGTGTAAAGGTGAAAGTTCGAGTACTCACAATCTATTGCAGGGAAGAACAAAACACGGCAACAAAAGCACAAAGAAAACCCTTCAAGTTAATATCCACATCTGTGACCGTACAAACACCAACACCGAGAGCCACAACAAACACTGCCATCATCACCCGACCAGAGTAATTCTTATTATGAAGAATCCACTCCATCACACATACCACTGGTATCATGCTCAATTTCGAAATCTGCACACATACAAAACCAACAAATTAGAGGATGATAACGCAATCGCAATCAGCCTAAATCACATTCACATTGCCCTAGAAAGCATGAAACAACTCACAATGCCATTCCCTCAAAACCATGAAAGAACCAAACTAATCACAAAAAAAAAAAAAAAAAAAAAATGATTGAAGAACCACTCTAGCACAAGCAACCCCCCTTCTTTGAAGAAACTAATGACAGATTCAGTTTCAAAGATGGTAGCTCATGCTTAATGAATGAATATCACATTCCTTATGCAGCAATATCTACAAAAATCTTATTAGTTGCTTGTTGTCACAAACCCTTGGCTAGGTGAACAACACTTGTCAAAGATCCAGGCCGTTCATCAAGAAGGGTGCATTGTAAAATAAAATACAGCAGTATACACCATGGATTCCAAAAAGAATATGTCAATGAAAAGCCATTCGATCAAAAAATTAAAAGGAAAAAGAAAAATAATGAAAAATAATGACGAACATGTGAACCAAGTGTTTAAGAGTGGAGGTCATTGAACCAACTCCTTTTCTACTCATTTGATTTTGCAATTTGGAGGACCCTAAAACTCTTTTGCATCAACTTGTCCTAGCCAAAAACCATAGCTGTTATTCAAAATAGGCTTCTATAATGATAGAGGCCGGATGCTCTAGAAGGAATATCACCAAAGGGTGCTTTGAATAATCCAGTGGGCTATGTTGTCTGATGGAATTTGCAGTCATAAGACATGAAGACTTTGAAAAAGGCTGCCATAAGTGATAGATGAGATGGAGTAGGATCTAAAGGAAACTGAAAGCTTTCATAAAGAATCTGGTTCCCATGCATCATCTACCTCTCATATACCAATCTCCCATATAAGAATATACTCAGTTAATTAATACGCATGCACCAACATTGATCATGGACTAGTTGCAAATGAAAGGTTAGCAAATATGAGAAGCATATGAGAAATAGCTGCATGTTGAACACATTGAATATGCAAATTTTAGCATGATAAATTTATCATGGTCGATAACTTCAAATCACCCACACAATCAAAAGCTTATCTTAAGACTATAGCAGCTAGTAAATTCCTTCAATCTCATGCTGTCAAAAAATTTTAGTTTTTTTAAATCGTTGTTTAGATAAAATTACATGCTCCATTCCATTGTTATTCATTCATCATTTTGATTAAAAATTTGAGACCCATATTTTGAACTGCAATTGTACATAACAATTGGAAGTTGAAAGAGGCCCAAATATAACAATGATGATACTTTGAATTGAGTGGGCCCCCAAATAAATAGACCAGTCTCCACAAATTGTACAGATTGGATTATCCTACAGATCCAACTGGCGAGCTTTTCCCATGTTGTAATCCATTTAGAAGTCATCAGATAGGATAGATAAGACAACCCAATTGGTGATATCATCTACAATAGCATCAAAGGGACAATGCCCAGTCCTGCATGAAAATGGTAGAATTAACAGAACCAAACGCACCTGCATTTGCAATCTTAGTAAAAAAAAATAATAATAATAATAATAATAAATGAAGAATACTAGTATTCAGGCATCATTAGATAAGAATATAGATACACAAATCTACATTACACACTCTTTCTTTCTTTTTTTCTTTAAAAATGAGAAAGTTCTTCTCTTTTACTTACCCTTGTGCCTTTGCTAAGGTAAAGTCCACCACCACGCACTAGAAGCCAAAGACCACCATCAGCCCTCCATCCCATATTCTGAATTCTCCGTGCAACTGCTCTATTGTGTGGTTGCTAGTATGGTTGCAAAATATGAGAATTACATAAGAATCTTCACGACTTCTTGTTTAGTATAAAGACCTGGCACTTTCTTAATATTGTTTCATGACTTCTTGATTTCTTTTCTTATTTTCATTTATCAAATATATGTCCATTATCATGCACCTTCATGAATAAAGAGAGGAAGAACGAAATTTGGGATACATCTGTTCACCCCAGATGCAACAACAGAGCAGCTAACCAGCTGTTCTGCTGAAATATCAACGCAAAGGAAAATCTGGGGAAATTTCTGTTATAAATTGTTGCTGTCTTTGTTCTGGATGAGATTAATGGCATTGATATTTCATATGTAAAAGGTATGATCAATCCAAACAACCAGTAACAAGAGAGATTGCATTATGTAAGTTCTACCATTCAAATACAAAAGAATTACTATAAGACCAAATCCCAATCTCTTTCAAATTTGAAAAATTTTCACTTGTAACCAACCACATCATCAAGTAGTTGAAAAATAGCAAGACACATAAAAGAAAAAAAGGAATAATCATCCAACCAATCTTACAAAAAAGGCGGTGATGGGACATCGTAGGCAATAAATTCAAAAAATGAAATAAGGAAATACAAGCCTTTTAATCAATCCATCAAAAAATGGTAACAATACATAAACAACAACAATACAATTCACACCTCCATTGCATGGCAAAAAAAAAAACAAAAAGAAAAAAAAATGAAAGGTATGAACATTAAATCCCCATAAAAGCAGCAATAAATCTAAGAAGAGAAACTAAAAAAGAGTCAACCCATCACTCTCTATTGAAAAATATAGGTCATAGAACAACTCGCCTCAATCTCTAACAGTAGCAATGAAAAAAGCTAGCCCCACAACAATGAATAAATGGGTGAAAATGAAATCAGATGCTATCATAGCTAGAATAACTCAATCTCTAACAAAAACAGCTGAAAGGCTACACCAAAGAACATTCCTTAAATCAAGCCAAGCCATTGAAGGCAGTAGCCGTCTGCAGAAATGTCGAAGCGAGGACGTGGTGGGTCTGCGGGAATAAGTTTCGCATGTCATTGGGTCTTCCAGTGGCAGCCACTGTTAACTGTGCTGACAATACTGGGGCTAAAAATCTGTACATCATCTCCGTCAAGGGCATCAAGGGCAGGCTTAACAGGCTTCCTTCAGCTTGTGTGGGCGACATGGTGATGGCTACTGTGAAGAAAGGTAAACCAGATCTCCGAAAGAAGGTGATGCCTGCTGTGATCGTTCGCCAGAGGAAGCCTTTTAGGCGAAAGGATGGTGTTTACATGTATTTTGAAGATAATGCTGGCGTTATAGTGAACCCAAAGGGTGAAATGAAAGGATCTGCAATCACTGGCCCGATTGGAAAGGAGTGTGCTGATCTGTGGCCCCGTATCACTAGCGCGGCCAATGCCATCGTATGAAAAAGGTTCCTTGTTTGCAGTTTGCTGCCAATTTTTGAATACTATCAGCGGCTACTGCATTAATGAAAGCAGTTTCATGCACTTATTAAGTTTGACTTGTGGATTTGTTTTAGTAGAATAGCAATTACTTTTTATTTTATTTTTCATCACTTCCTTGTTCTTGGACTAATGTTTTCATGTTGTCATTGAAATCATTGTGTTTGATATCTAGACCCAAAAAAAAAAAAAAAAAAAAAGAACCATAAAAATTCAAGGACAAATAACAGAAAAACATGAAAAACTAAAGGCCAAAACCAATTATCACCAACTACAAATATCAAAAAGTCCCAAAATTACTAACCAAAAGAGAAATTCAAGAAAATTTCAGACTAACAAGTATCAGAACCTACTTCAACTAGTATCATTAAAGAGATCATTTCCTAAACACCCAACATGAAACAAAAAATACAAAAAATCGAACCGTCCATGTGCCTAAATGAGGCATTGAGAAAACAACAAATCCACATCCAATGTGAAAAGGCCAAAGACTGGATGGCTGTGATCTTTCAATTTGTGAGAATCTAGGGAACAAGCATCCAATTCCTCGACCCCATGATTTGTATAACGGGCCTTAGTTACTACTAGTGGGGCCCATCACTTAGCATTATGAGCCCCCACATCTTGCATATAGATGGTTAAGAGGAATAGAGTAAGAAGAGGACAACACCAGTCCACCCAACAATCAGACCTGTTAAAAAGAGAACCCAGAGATGATTGACAAAAAAAATGGTCCCTAATATGAGAAATCAAGATCCTCCAATCAGGGCAATTTTTGGAGTGAGTTCCATCCAATTGGGCCAATGGCCTAGATCACCGAACCATGGCCCCCACTTGCCACAGTGCAAAGATGTGGGCCCCACAATCGCTCTATCAACTCACCCTTTAAAAAAAAAATAAAGGAATTTTCACATTTGCTCAACCAAGAGGATCACACACCACCACCAAAGCATCATCGAATCAATACAAAAACTCCATTAAACACTAAGCAATAGAAAAAGAATATTCATTTGGAAGAAAACCCAAATCACCGTTTTTCCTTTCTTGCCTTCCAAAAGAACCCAAACCGAATTTTGCCATCCAAACCCATCCGTATAACTCTGTATAAATCAATGCAAGTTCTTGCCTCAAGTTCTCTTGGTATACTAAGCCCAAACGAGTACTAAAATGGGAAAAGGAGATAAAAAGGATACGGACCGCTCTTACGATGATTTCCAACCCTTGACCGATTGGGTTCGAGAGGAAGGACACGATACCATCCTCCTCAATCTGCCCGTTACCATACACAATGGGATCGGTGATTCCAATGGTGTGGCCCACATGATGGATGGATAGATCCGATCGTAGTGGAATACATCATAGTGGGACCACATAAAACACATCATGGTGGGTCCGATCAGTGAGGAAAGAGAAGCTCACCTATTTGAAGACACTGATCCATGGAAGATGACGCCGTCGATGGTGAAGGAAGACGCTGCTGCTCGAGGCGATGGAAGATGCTGGCGATGGCGATGGAAGATGCCGCGGCTTGAAAATGGAAAAATAGAAATGGCGCTCGTAAATCCTCTTGTAAATAAGATACTCTTTCAATCTTTCAAATCCGAAACGGTGTGTGTTTCGCATTGTTTATAACAAAAGAACCTGTTAACAGTCGTACATGCCAGAGGGACCATTTTCTGGATGGTTAAGATTGTACTATATAAGAAAATTATAAATATAAACATTTACAACTAGAAGCATTATTTTAATGGTCTGGATAACTCTATATCATTGCCACTATTTTCATGAACGAGTCACCACTATTTTACATTTTGTACAAAACTCACTGTCTTTTTACCAAAGAAAAAACGGTAAATATAGCTTTAGAAAGGGGAGGGCTCTATAGGCCCCATCATAATGGATATGTTTCATCCACGCCGTCCATCCATTTCTCAACTTCATTTTGAGTTATCTCACAAAAAATTAGCCCTAATTAAGTCTCTGGTTGACCACAAAATGAGAAAAAGGTGAACAGTTAGACGTCCACCATTCAAAATGTGTGGTGCGCCGACAGATTAATGACCTTTGGGTACGGCTTTTATTTGATATCCAATCCGTTGATTTGGTCACACATGACCGGATGAAGGGAAAAAATAAAAATCAGCTTGATCCAAAACTTTTATGGCTATTGATCATATTTTTAATGGTCGACACTCATTCAACACTGTTCCTGTAATGTGGTCCACTTGAGATTTGCATATATCTCATTTTTGGTCTCATATTGTAAAATTACCTATAAAAATATATGGCCAGCATGGATGAAACACATACATCATGGCAGGAGCCATAGAGCACCGGCCACCTGCCATGGGCTGGTCGAACGGGAGTAGCCAATCAGTTCCTAAAAGTACGGACGTGGATTTCCTGCAAAAGCCTTTCGCAGGAAGTTCCTGCGCAAGATTCTACATGGGCCACTATGATGTTTGTGAGAAAGCCACTCCGTCAATCCATTTTTAGAGTTTATTTTAGGACATGCCACCAAAAACGAGGAGGATCAAAAACTCAAGTGGGCCACACGAGAGGAAACAATGGAAATTTAGTGACCACAGTTGAAACATTTATATGGCCACAAAACTTTTGTATCAATTTAATTTCTTAGCTTTTTCACTTCATCACAGTGAAAATGACCTTATAAACGGTTTGGATGGAATATAAACATCAAGGTGGATCCTGGGAAGGTTTCAACAGTAGGAATTCCTTCCCCACTGTTTCAGCTAATATGGCCCACTTGAGTTTTTGATCCTCATCATTTTCGGTCTCATGTCCTAAAATGAGCTCAAAAATCGGATGAACGAGTTAGATTTTTAACAAACATCACAGTGGGCCCCATCCAGAATCCTTGCACAGGAACTTCTTGGAAAGGCTTTCGCAGGAAATCCGCATCCCAAAAGTACAGAGTAAATCCTATGGGGACCACCATGATTTATTCATTTTATCCACTCCATCCATCCATTTTAACATATAATTTTATTACATAAGCTAAAAAATGAAGCCTATAAAAATCTGAAGTGGACCACATCATAGGAAATAGTATAAATTAAACGTCTACCATTAAAAATTTTTGGGAGGCCACTGAAGTTTTGGATAAGTTGATATTTTAGTTTTCCCTTCATCCATGTATTTGTGATCTATTGAACAGGTTGGATGACAAATAAAAATCACTGTAGGACAAAAAATGAGGTATATCCCAATCTCAACTGGACCACATTATAGGAAACAGTGTTGAATGAGCGTCGACCATTAAAAGGGCCATATAAAGTTATGGATCAATCTGATATTTTTTTCCCTTCAACTGGCCCTGTATGACCTAATCAACAGATAGGATGTCAAATAAAAAGTACAGTGGGCCTTAGGAGGGTTTTAATGGTGGATATCCAATCACTATTGTTTTCATGTGGTGTGGTCCACCTAAGATTTATATCCCTCTCATTTTTGGTATCGCGCCCTAATATGATTAGTCAAGTCATCTCCTACCAACTCTACTACTTACTATAATAGTCTCATGTCAAATGTCTTGATTCATCAAATATCATACATCATATCCCACTAACCACTAACTTTAATTCTAATATATGTGACCCAATGCATTTATCTTGGTGTGATAAAATTAAAATTTTCTCAAATATATGCAATGTTTTAAACATAATTTTTATTATCCACTTGCAAACATATGCAATGCTTTAAACACAATCAAGAACGCACGTTGGGACCAACCTGACCCGAAATTGACCACCAATGTGGGCCATTGCTTGTACTTCAAAAAAAAAAAAAAAACACTGTAACCATTAGGTTATGCTGATTCTCTATTTTGTGTGGATCTCAAATGAAGCAGAATTACAACCTAAAACTGACCAGAATAGTTTTAAAAGATTACTTATGACAAAAAAAACAAAACAAAAAAACAAAAGATATCACACCTGCTTTCAAATCACTATTAATTTGTGCAGTATACGACTCATCTGCAGCCTACAACAGTACTACTTCACATGCCTTAACATGGATGTAGTCCATTTAATCTTTGGATATGATTTATTTGTGTATATATCTAAAGGCCACAACTTTTATATCAAGATGATATTTGTGGTATCAATTTGATCTTTGTAGTTTACCTTCATCTAGATCTTTATATTATCAACAAGTTGGATTGCAAATAAACATTACTAAAATATTACGATGGGCTCTTTATAATTTTTAATGGCGAGGTATTATATTATCATTCTTTCCAGTAGTATGGTCCACTAAAGATGCAAAATCTACACAATTTTTTATACCCGACCCAAAAATGGTTTGGAGAAACATATATAGGGGCGGCAAGGATATACAACACATCATCAAAATCTCGTTTTTGTTATCTAACTTTGCAATTTTTCTTGTCAAAATACAAAATCTAGTTTTCTTTTTTTAAAAACAATATTTTTACAATTTGTCAATTTTTTCACAAATTTGTTTAATTTCTTAAATTTTTTTTTCAAAATATCATTTTTAGTCGGCACACTTTTGTTATATTTCACTTTTTCTTGTCAAAATGCAAAATCTAGTTTTCTTTTTAATTTTTTTTTTTTTTCAATTTGTCAAAATTTTCACAATTTTGTTTAATTTTTAAAATTTTCTTTTTCAAAATATCATTTTTTTATCAAAATCTTGCTATATAACTTTTTAATTTTTTTATCAAAATATAAAATCTAGTTTTCTTTTTTAAAATATATTTTTTTTACAATTTGTCAATTTTTCACAATTTTCTTTAATTTTTAATATTTTTTTTTCAAATATCATTTTTTTATCAAAATATTTTTTTTTCAAAGTTATCAACATTATTCAAACTTCTTAATTTCTTTTTTTCAAAATTTTAATTTTATAAAATCACAGTTCTTTTTTTTATAAATATTGTTAATTATTTTTTCTATGCTTCTTAACTATTTTTTTTCGAAATTCATAATTTTTTGGTTGGTAAGGACCTGGCATTAGAGACGGTTAAGGACCGTCTCTAATGCAGACGGTCTTTAACAGTCTCAGATGACGGCTATAAGACGGCTAAGGACCGTCTATAATAGAGACGGTCATTGACAGTCTCTAATAGAGACGGTCCTTGACAGTCTCTACTAGAGACTGTCTTTCATAGGGAAATAAGACGGCTAACGACCGTCTCTAATAGAGACGGTCTTTGACAGTCTCAGACTACAATTAAAAGACGGCTAAGGACCGTCTCTAATAGAGACGGTCCTTGACAGTCTCTAATAGAGACGGTTTAGGACCGTCTCTAATAGAGACGGTCTTTGACAGTCTCTAATAGAGACGGTTTGAGACCGTCTCTAATAGAGATGGTCTTTCACAAGGCTATAAGACTGTTAAGGACCGTCTCTAATAGAGACGGTCATTGACAGTCTCAAATTACAGGTAAAGGACGGCCAATGACCGTCTCTAATGCAGACGGCTAATGACCGTTTCAGATGACCACGTATAAGACGGTCAAGGACCGTCTCTAATGCGGACGGCCAATGACCGTCTCAGATGACCGCATATAAGACGGTCAACGACCGTCTTAAATGGTTTTTGGACGTTCAAATTTTTAAGACAATATTAAGGACGGTCAAGGGCCGTCTAAAATTTCAGAGACGGTTTACGGCAGTCTCTAAAGCGTCTTTAAACCAAGCAATTTTAGAGACGGTCCAGAACCATCTCTAAATCTGTCATTTTTTTCCATTTTTCACGTAGTGATTTTAGTCAAAATAAGCCTATCCTCCACGGTGTATCGATCAGGTTTATCTCATGGATCTCATCAACATCCCGTGGTTGTTTACAAAGATTAAACACATTCACTTCAAATGTCATGTTCATAAAGGATAATTTTATCACTCTATTCCGGTAATTAATTATTGCATTTGAAGTGGCCAGGAATGAGCATCCTAGAATGACTAGAATTTGAGTGCAAGCATTGATAACAAGTTGTGTGTCCAAGACGATAAAGTTTACTGTGTAGTAGAACTTATCGACTTGGACTAACAAGTCCTCAATTACTTCCATACGTATGTGAATAATCGATCAGCAAGTTGGAGAGTCATCTTGGTGGGTTTTAATTCACCAAGCCCCAATTGTTTGTACATCGAGTAGGGAATGAGGTTAACGCTTGCCCCCAAATCTATCAAAGCTTGTTCAATCTGAAAATTCCCTATAATGCATGAGATTGCAAGGCTACCTAGATCTTTGTTTTTTTTAGAAGCGTTTTGTTTAATAATAGAATTCACTTGTTCTATAAAAATGGCCTTCGATCCATTTTTCTACCTCATTTTATATCACTTCCCAAAGATTCAGGAAGATCCAATTATGAGGTGGACCATATCATGGGAAACAACGATGATTAACCATTACTGGGCCACAAAGGTTTAGGAATAATATGATAATTCTTTTTTCCCTTCTTCTGGTCTTATGTGACCTTATCCATGAATTGGATCACAAGTAAAACCTCCAAAAATATTAATTTATCCCTTCTAAAAAATTTAATGGTAGAGCGCTCAATCTTCACTGTTTCATATAGTATGGTCCATTTGAGATTTGGATTTTCGTATGTGAGAAAAAAGGATGGATAGTGTCGATCTCTAATGTTAATAAAAGTGCACCCCATTTCAATCTTCGAAAGGCAAACCCAAATATGGATGGCAAACTGGTAATTTCTTAACTGTAAAGGGGAAAATAGAATGCGTACAGGTTTTGTTGGCTTCCATAGAGATTTTCTCTCCCTTATTTCCATATTAACAAAAATACCCTTGTCAAAATTGATGAGGGGTTGGGATGATTCCGCTTCTGTTGTGGCCCACTTGAGATATGCTTTCAAATAATTTTTTTCCCATCGAGGAAAGCTTATTCAGACGCACTTGATGGAATGATTGGATAACATGAACAACATACAAACAACAACATAAAACTGTTTGTAAGATAAGCTTAACTTATACTCTGAGTAGTAAATCTGGCCTCTTCTTTCTATTACCCAAGGGAGCAGAGTCATTCTCTTACTCTTATTATTTTGATTGATTTACTATTATTGTTTATCAATTAATTTTTTTTTTCAATATATATCATTGTATTTCTCTATGTAAATCTTATTAAGGTAAAGAAAAATATAGGATATCATTTGAAATTTTATCCAACTCTTCCTATGTTTACATGTGTTAATATCACAACAGTTACTTTGGGCCATTGATCATTAATCCCACTACTTCAAATGACCACTAGTTATTATTTGCGAATCACCACAAGTTATTGCGTCCTCATCCTCACCCTGCCATAGCGGTCGCTACAACACCTAACCCTAAATCCCAAATCTTCCACCAAACCCTAGAACCCAAGACCCATCATCACTATCGATCCTAATTGACGAATGATTTTGGTTACATGTTGGTTAGCCACGCGTATGAAAAACGATAACTCTTGCGGAAAGAAGTGACAAACATTCTAGTCTTTCACTTGGGAAACCACAAATTCATGGTGTGGACATGGATAACTGTAATAATTATATTTTCTAGCCTTGGACACCATCAGATTCTCCTAGGATAGCATATTTGGATTATAAGTAAAAACCTCATTTCTCACTAGACAATGGTCACCTCATTGTTGTGCAGCACGCCAAAAACACTAGTGAACCGAGATACAATCTTCGGTCTCACCCACAAACGATAAACAAAAAGAAATATAATCTAGAGATAGAATCAAAATATACTAAACAAACCACAAGACAGAATATACGTGGAAAAACCCCAACAAGGGTTAAAAACCACGGGTGCAAACTTCCACTATGAAGAAAATGAGATTACATGCAATATACTAACTTTTTCCCCTTGGATGTATATAAAAACCCTTTACATACACCTTAGAATGCCCTAGAATAGCCCTAGGAACCCTTATTTATAGTTTAGGCAACTTCCCTTCCGCACTCTTGCGAAACCACCTCAAATTTACGTAGTCCGCACCAAATCCACGCAAAATCTACGTAACCTCGACCAGTCGAGAGAGGTCTTCGACTGGTCGAGCGGGTTACTCGACCGGTCTAGCATGGGCCTCGACTGGTCGAGCACCACGGACCAAAAATAACTTTTGCTTGCTGGACTTTGAGTCGAGCGAACGGTCGAGCAGCCCACTCGACTGGTCGAGTGACATTGTCCAAATGAGGCTCCACACCTCAACAATCTCCCACTTGGAGACACATCGGCATAATCCTTCATCTTCTACATTCGAAGTGCACCATCTCCCCGTCTTCAAGCTTAAAGAGTAATCAAAGCTGAATAGAACTTCAGTTTCTCCCGTGTGACCGCCTTGGTCAGCATATCCGCAGGATTCTCACTTGTATGGATCTTCTCCAGAGCAATCGATCCATCTTCTAGTAATGAACATATGAAGTGATATCTGATGTCAATATGCTTGGTCCTTGAATGAAAGACTGAATTCTTAGCCAAGTGTATTGCACTCTGACTGTCACGGTACAGCTTGCAATCTGCTTGCTTCTTTCCCAACTCTTCCATGATTGCATCCACAGCATCTTCTTGCACTCTTCTGTAGCTGCAACACATTCTACTTCTGTTGTACTGATAGATACTATCTTCTGTAACTGAGAGACCCAACTAACTGCAGCACTACCCAGAGTAAAGACATAACCTATATGCTTCTTCTGTTGTCGATATCTCCTACCAAATCTGAATCTACGTATCCTTCTAGCTTGATTTTCGATCCTCCAAAACTCAGCCCTACATCCGCAGTACCAACTAGGTATCTAAGGATCTACCTCACAACTTCCCAATGTTCCTTCCCGGGGTTATTCATGAACCTACTAACAACTCCCACAGCTTGAGCAATGTCTGGCCTCGTGCTCACCATAGCATACATGAGACTCCCAATAGCTGACGCATATGGGACTTTAGCCATGTAGTCCCGTTCCTCCTGCGTCTTCATATCTTGCTCCTTTGAAAGCTTGAAATGATTGGCTAATGGAGTGCTAACCAAATTAGTACCTCACATATAAAATTGATCAAGTACCTTAGCTATGTACTCTGCCTGTGACAAAACTAGTTTCCTGTTTTCCCTGTCACGCTTTATCCTCATGCCTAGGATTTGTTTTGCAGCTCCTAAATCCTTCATGACAAATTCTCTAGACAGTTGTCTTTTGAGATCTGAGATGTCCTTCATGCTTTATCCGACCACAAGCATATTATCTACGTATAGAAGAAAAATGATGTACGATGTATCAAACTTCTTCAAATAACAACAGTGGTCTGCATGACATCTCCTAAAATCATTTCCTGACATGAAACTATCGAACTTCTTGTACCACTGCCTCGAGGCCTGCTTCAGGCCATATAGACTCTTCTTCACTCTATACACCTTGTTCTCCTTTCCTGGTGCCACGTATCCTGTCGACTAATGCATATATATCTCTTCTTCAAGGTCCCCATGAAGAAAGGTTGTCTTAATATCTAGCTGCTCTAGATGCAAGTCATTTGTAGCCGCTATACTCAAGACCATACGAATCTTAGACATTTTCACCACTGGTGAAAATATTTCAGTGAAGTCGATACATGCCTTTTATTAGAACCCTTTCACAACCAATCTACCCTTGTACCATTTCAAACCATCATGCTCCTCCTTCAGTCTGTAAATCCACTTGTTATGAAGAGCTTCTTACCCTTAGGTAGAGTGACTAACTCCTATGTACGGTTGGACTCATGAGAGTCCATATCATCATCCATGGCCTGCTCCCACTTAACCTGTGTATCTGACTGTAATGCCTCTTCAAACACTCTGGTTCACCATTATCTGTTAGCAGTAATAATGTAAGGAGGGTGAGTATTGGACCGTGGGTCTCCTCTCCCGAGTAGACCTCCTTACAATCGGTGTCTGTAGCTCTGCTTCATTATGCTCCTGTGCATATTCATCTCGCGGCGCTGTAACACCCACGTCCTGTAACTCTTCTAACTCTACGAATTCTTTCTCATCGACCTATTTTGCTGCACACTGTCCTTATGTATTACTTTTTCATTGAAGACTACATCTTTGCTTCTGATGATTTTTCAGTTCTCTGTACCCAAAACCTGTAGCCAAAATTCGTTACCCATAGCCTATAACATGCACTTCCTGAACTTCGCATCCAGCTTGTTTCTTTCTGTGCTCTGCATCATGTGAACGTATGAAGTGCAACCGAACACTTTGAGATGTGAATAGGGTTCACTTCTTTCCCAGTCCACTTTTCTTCTGGTAACCCACCATCCAATGGTGCTGAGGGACTTCTATTGATAAGATATGCGGCAGTTTTCACAGCATCTGCTCAAAACATCTTGGGCAACCCTGCATATAACCTCATGCTCCTGGCGTGCTCAAGAATAGTCTTGTTTATGCGCTCAACCACACCATTCTGCTCGGTGTCCCTAGAATCGTTCTCTGATGTTTGATTCCATTTGCTGCACAATACTCATCAAACTTCTTATCACAGTATTCTCCACCATTATCTGATTTGAGACATTTTACTATTTTACCTATCTCATTTTCTACTATTACTTTCCACTTCTTAAATACATCAAATACATCAGATTTATGCTTTAAGAAATAGACCCACAGTTTTCTACTAACATCATCAATAAAAGAAACGAAATAATGTGAGCCACCAAGAGATGATAACTGTGTCGGTCCCCACACATCAGTGTGTACAAGCTCTAATAGATGTGTCTTTGGAGCGCGTCCTGTTTTCTTGAAACTTACCTTCTTCTACTTGCCATAAAAGCAGTCCTCGTAGAATTCCATTCAATAGACTTCAGCCTTGGTAGGTTCCCTTTTGACAATAACACTTTCATCCATTTCTCACTCATGTCCCCAAACCTGATGCCATAACTAACACTGCCCATTCCCTCTCGTTGATGCGAGTGCAAGTGAATTATTCAATCCTGAAGTCACATAAAATACATTCCTTCTTGCCTCGAAATATCACCTAGGCACCTTTTCTCATCTTCCAGGAATCACTAGTGAATGTCGTCACATTTCCTGTCACGCTCCAAACTCGGAACCAGGCTTACAGAATTCTCGATCGACGAATCCGGTGTCAACAACCTCCATAGTATCCCATTCCTCCTCCCTCACCATATACGCTAGATTCCGATCCTAGGATCCTACAAGGAGGATTTTCCAACGTACATTTTATCTCGTAAGAAGCATAACCACAAGTCAAAGTCTACCCAAATCAAAAAGCAACATCATCATCACATATCCACTAATATAAACATTTGAATACAGTGCTGAAAAGGAAATACATATATCAAAAATCAAAGCTCTAGAAAACCGCTGCATGCTCTAAGCTCAACGCTGCTGCGACTTAACGCCACCTGCAAGCATCTATCGTCATAAGCTTATAAAAAGCTTAGATGGTGGTGTAAGTGTGTGCACAAGGTAAGTGTCAAGTATGCAATATTAGAGCAATGTGGAAACATAGTAAGCCGAATATCAGATACCGAGTCCATGAATACCATCAACCTCATCTAGGTCATATAAATGTAGAAACAGAGCAACCCAAAATGTCATATGCCACAGATGTAATGCAATATGCGATGCGAATGAAATGACCAAGCTGGAGTGTGAAGTCGGGATAATAGTACCTAGTATCATGGGCTAAGGGGTCCATCACCAGGGACTTCTATCTAAACCAGTCTCATACCTAAATTTGGATAGATAGACTCGATGTGGTAAACTCCTGACCTCAGGTTGGTGTGCGCCCCAACCGAAATTCTGGCCATTGCGAAGGTACACATATCAATTAGTTGCGCACCACCAGCCCGAGTGGATAGTGAATGAATGAATGAATAAGTAAAATACTAAGTATGCAAGTCTTACTCGATAAGTCCACATATCAGTATTGTACATCTCTGGGATCATCAACGAGGTCTAATATACTCTACACGCGATCGCCGCCCACTGGACGCATAACTATGCAAGTGGAAGAGACCTCACTATCTGCCTGGCTAATAATCAGCCAATATCTACCCAGTATGTCGATAGTAGACCCATTTACGAGCTGGTCAAACTCAACCTAACTATGCCCCGTACCCTTGGAAGGGTAAGGCCACACCCCCTTCCAACCAACCAAACACAGTGGAGATGAAGCTTACTAGTATTCGGCACTCGGGCGCTCATGTATCCACTCGGTCTAGACGTTGGAGCGTCTCCTGGCCACAAAGGCTTAGAAACTTTCACCTAGGACATCTATGACACCCCCATGTAGAAAAGATTTTCAGTGTCTCATCTGGACATCCATGATATGCCTGTGGAGGCCACGACCCTGATGTCGCTAGGGCGTACAGTAGTCATATCCTAAAATGTGAGATGCATGAGTCACACAGTCCAATCATGCATCAATCCTGCACATACCGTGCAATTATGTGAGACGCGACTTCACCTATCAGGGAGTCCCATAAACAACCTACCCTGCGGCATATGCAATAGTCATCCATATCTCATAACAAATATGTAGATGATGCGTATGGGCATGTATCATGATGTTATGCTATCACATACTCATAATCGGTATCAATAACCGGCATCGATAATCGGCCTAACAAAGGGCCTAAGGGAAGGTCACAATGTGGACATTTAACCATCATTGCCCATCAATGTGGACATTTAACCAACATTACTCCCAATGAGTGGCCTTCATAGGGCCAAACATATAGTGGGCCCATGGCCTCACACAAGGGCCTCATACACAACATAATGGGCCACATACAATCTCAACGGGCCTCATACAATCATAATGGGCCTTCCATATGGGCCTCACATATCACAATGGGCCGCATTACATGTGCTTCATATACAACACATTGGGCCTCATCATATGGGCCTCATATACATCAAGTGGACCGCATCAACGGGCTGCACCAATGGGCTTTGTAAACGTCAAGTGGGCCGCATCAACGGGCTGTACCAATGGGCAGATAAACATTAAGTGGGCCGCACCAATGGGCCTCATATACATCAAGTGGGTCGCATCAATGGCCGTACCAATGGGCCTCATAAACATCAAGTGGGCCGCATCAACGGGCCGCACCAATGGGCCTCATAAACATCAAGTGGGGGGCATTAACGGGCCGCACCAATGGGCCTCATAAACATCAAGTGGGTAGCATCAACGGGCTGCACCAATGGGCCTCATATACATCAAGTGGGTCGCATCAACGGGCCGCACCAATGGGCCTCATAAACATCAAGTGGGTCGCATCAATGGGCTGCACCAATGGGCCTCATAAACATCAAGTGGGCCGCACACATTCCAAAAAAAAGAATCATATCGAAGATCATCTGGACCATACTACTACAACTAGCAGTGGAGATAATGATTTCTACCATTAAAATCCTACAGGGCCCACCACAGAAAACCGTGAGAACAACCACCACCCACCGTTAAAACATTTATAGGACCCACCGTGAATTATTTTGAGATCTAATCTCTCCATCAGTTAACACAGAGATAATGAAGTGAAAACAAAAATATCCAACTTTATTGGAAAGTATTGTGGCCCTAAAGTTTTGAACGGTGGATGTCACTGTCCCCACTATTTTGAATGGTGGGGTCCGCTGGACTTCGAATCTGACTCATTCTTTTTCCTTTTCCATAAAACGATCTCTCAAAATGGTTGGACGGTATGGATACAACACAGCATCATGGTGGGTCCCACTGTCCACGGTCTGGTCAGTGTGGATTAGACCCACACATACATCATGTGGGGGGGGGGGGGTGGGGGGGGGGGGGGGGGGGGTGGGGGCACACGGATGGACGATGGAGTGGATTGCACATACATCATGGTGACCCCGAGCTGCTCCTACACATGCAACAACTACTATCAACACGCTGCTGGCCCACCATCAAAACAGATGGATGGTGGCGAATTCAAAATGGATAAACGGTTTGAATATAACAAATACCTCATGGTGGGACCCACAGGATTGGCTGACGTCAGCAGGCAGCAGCAGCTGCTGCGTGGGTACTCACAACAAATGCATGGTGTGGCTGTAAGCCACATGCATAAGGGTGGATTCCCACCATCCAAGGTCTGGACTATGAGGATGAGACCCATACGTCACATGGTGTCCACGTGTGTAGGCCCACTAACCACGGACCAGGTTGATATATGTGTTTTACCTACGTTCAGGTCTGTTTAAAACAGACAGCCCAGTGGGCCTTGCCCACTAGACGACCGCTGGCGCCTGATGGCTGGACGAATGGGCCAGATACATCATGATGGTGGCCTTAGGGTGGGCCACACGGTCTGTACCAGGTTGATATTTGTGATTTCCTTTGTCTAGGCCGGCCCGAAAATGGGCAGCGAGGTGGACCGGCTGGATGAGGAGCGAGGTGGGCTTCGGTTTGGGAAGCAAGGTGCTCACTAGGTGGATGGCATGGATAAATACATACTTCATGGTGAGGTTCATCCGGGTGGGCCACATGGCCCCATCATCATCACAAAAAAGAAAGAGAGGGAGAGAGAGAAAAGGAAAGAAACGAGAAGCGGGGAGGAGCTCCGCCACATCAATGAGCTCCCCCCTTAATCATACAACACACACATCAATGGGCCCCACTTGTCCCATACATCAAAGATCAAGATCTACTTTAGAACACCCACCAATTTCTCTTCTTCTTAGATCTATGAAAAGTTAAGCACCTAGGCTTTCCCTTTGATGGTGGAAGATGAAAATTGAAGGGTGGAGATGGGAGAAAGGGTGGTAGGAAGTGGGCCACACTATAGCTTCTCCATGGGAAGCTTGAACGTTTGGTGCTCTCTCTTGGGTTGCTTGAGAAAATGGTTTGAGAAAGAGAGAGAGAGAGAGAGAGAGAGAGAGAGAGAGAGAAAGAGAGAGAAAGAGATTGAGACGTGATGTAAGAGAGAGGGATGGGTGCGATGGGTATGAGTGATGGGTGTACTTAACTAGGTATGGGTTGCTTTGACTTTGGGTGAGAGAGGGTGGATGTTGTACTTGATTGATTGATGGAATTGATTTGACATTTGATAGAGATTCTCTTGCGCGGCGTTTTCTTTGAAATAAATGCGGGCCCACATCTTCTGGCCTGGGTATTGCATCGGTATGCGAGACACGACGTTGGAACCGCGGCGACGATGCGGTCACTAGAGTACAAGTTTCGAGTCAAGACGACTTAGATCTTCGGGACGTGACTTAGGGTCGCGCACAAATGCCAATTATAGGTCGTGGTTTGCCGAAATTTGACAGGGAGGACCGCGAGAGTCTACGGAATGGTACGGTCTATGATATGGGTCTTACATATCCGGTATTGGCCAATTGCCCCACTGAGATCAAATTCCATTTCAAACTCGGTACATGTCTGACATCCTTCAATTTCAAAATCATTCCGTCTTTCTAATTTATATGAACGTCTCCCTTTCCAACAATACTGCACGACTCATCATCACCTAGGTAGACTCTTTTGAAGTTACCTGACACATAATCACACAAAACTTCCTTACACGAAATGGCATAAAACGAAGCACCTGAGTCTATGACCAAGACTTATTCCTCACATCAAGAGACAAGATCAACGCCTCTATGTCACTCTCCTCAAATAGATTCACTAAATCCTTCCCATCTTGAGAGCTTCCTTCTTATTTTTTAAGCGTCCTGCAATCATGTTTCATGTGCCCCTTCTTCCCACAATGACAACACCCGTCTTTGTCTTTCGGTCCCTTGAACTTCTTCCTTGACTTAAAACGTCCGTGTTTATTGCCTCCTTGTTCAGCGATCTTCCTCTTCCTTCAACGTTTAGAGCATTTCCTGAATTTCCTGAAACTCCCAATGCCTTTCTTCTATATTATTCGCTGAGAATTAGCCGGCCACATCATCAAACTTCAACTTTGTCGACCCTGAAGAATTGCTCACTGCAATCACCGAACCATTCCAATTGTCTGACAAACTGGACAAGATCAATAACGTCCTGACCTCGTCCTCGAAAGTGATGCCAACGGATTTCAATTGGCTCGTGACTGTATTGAACTCATTTATATGTTCAACCACACTCCCGCCATCTGACATCTTCACATTGAATAGTTGTTTCATAAGATGAACCTTGTTGGACACTGATAGTTTTTCATACATCGTAGCCAGGGCTTCCAATAATTCTTTTGTGGTTTTCACCTTGGATATATCTAAGGCGATGCTCTTAGACAAAGAGAGTCGGATCGTTCCTAAAGCCTTCCAATCTAATAAAGACCATTCATCATCTGTCATCTTCTCTGGTTTCTTTTCTTTTCCTTTTAGAGGAATATAGAGGTCTTTCTGATATAGATAATCTTCCATCTGCATCTTCTGGAAGGCAAAGTTTGAACCATCAAACTTCTCAATTCTAGTCTTCCCTTCTTCCGTCATTGCTCCCACTTAAACTAAACCAATAGCTCTGATACCAGTTGTTGTGCAGCACACTAACAGCGCTAGTGAACCGAGATCCAATCTCCGGTCTCACCCACAAACGATAAACAAAAAAATATATATATAATCTAGAGATTGAATCAAACATACTAAATAAACCACAAGATAAAATATACGTGGAAAAACCCCAACAAGAGTAAAAAACCACTGGTACAAACTTCCACTATGAAGAAAACGAGATTACAAGCAATATATTAACCTTTTCCCCTTGGATGTATAGAAAAACCTTTTGTATACACCTTAGAATGCCTTAGAATAGCCCTACGAACCCCTATTTATAATTTAGGCAACTTCCCTTCTGCACTCTTGCGAAACCGCCTCAAATTACGCAATCCGCACCAAATCCGCGCAAAATTTGCGTAACCTCGACTAGTCGAGAGAGTTCCTCGATGGGTCGAGTGGGCCACTCAACCGGTCGAGCATGGGCCTCGATTGGTCGAGCACCACGGACCAAAAATAACTTTTGCTCGCTGGACTTTGAGTCAAGCGAATCCTTGACTGGTCGAGCAGCCCACTCGATTGGTCAAGTGATTGGTTGAGCAACATGGTCCAGATGAAGCTCCACACCTCAACACTCATATCTTATTTAAGTATGAAAAGTAATGATATCAACCTTATTTTAAGGTTTTCTTTGTTATTCAGGTAAGTAAAAACTGAATAAGTGAATTGCTCCTGTCCAAAGGACACCTAATATAGCAATAGGCAGGACTACCCAAATGATAGCCGCCAGGACCTCTATTTCACATGGGTTCCCCCCTATATGATATAACCATGTGGTCCATCATGCAATCTTAACCATATAATAATGGGGTTTTGCTCACTAAACATGAACGACGTGCCTTTCAATTTCAACCATCTCTTCAAAGTCTACGCGAGGACTATAACCAGTGGGGCCTCCTACATGTTTGCCACTCATGGTGGGGCTATCTCACATAATAGATGGTTTTGGTCAGCTGTGATAGACGTCATGTAGGATAAAGTTCTCATGGACCACAAAAATATAGTGGTCCCTAAAAAAGATAGCCTTTTGTGATCAGATGGGTTAATCACAAGACTACAGAGATCATTCAAGTACTCCCTTTTGATCTTTCCATCAGTGCCAGTCCAACCAACGACACATAGCATGGCTTATGGTCCATGCCTATGAATGCCAACAGACTCACATGAGATTGTGTCCCATGGCACACGTGCCATTGTGCCACACATTTTGCCACATTCAGACCATTCAAGTGGCAGGGCCCACTGGGTCCACTTAATCATGCAAATCACACGTCTGTCCAACATGTTATAATTGGTCATATTCTCCATTTTCTCATAAACGCATAGCCCACTCAATGAGAGGGCCCACCTGATTTTTGGACCAGTTAATGTTCATGGTTAGCTCATTCAGACAAACGATTCGGATGTAGTGCACGTGTGGCACGTTAGCACATGTGTCATGATGAAAACCTTCCTGCTCCTACTAATTGTCCATGCATATGGTCTTGTGGGCCATGTTCTTAATGGGAAATAGAATGTTGGGACAGACTGAAATGCACCACAAACACTTACACGACTATCATGGGGAGCAGGTTAGGGTGTGCCTGACCTTACCCAACATAGCGTGACCCTGACAGTGGAGTTGACTTTGGTGTTTATATTGTATATCCACACCGTTCATATATTTTTCTAGCTTATTTTAGGGAATGATCCTAAAAATGAAGAATATCCATATCTCAACTAGACAACAAAATATGAAAAAATGGTGATGGATTAAAACTTCTTGTAGGCTACAAAAGTTTTGGATCAAGCTAATATTTGTTTTTGTTTTTTGTTTTTTTTTTGTTTTTCTCTTCATCCAGGTCTGTGTGACCTTATCAACAGGTTGGATGGAAAATAAGCATTATGGTAGGCATTAAAGTGGGCCCTAGGAAGTTTTTAATGGTAGTTCAATCAGCACTCTTTCCTATGGTGTGGTCCACATGAGATTTGGAAATGCTTCATTTTTTGTTTGATATCTTAAAATGATCTGGAAAAAAGGATAGACATCAAGGATATACAATACATGTATCAACGTGCGCCCCACAGTCAGGGCCGGCGCACTGTGTGTGGGGTGAGACTGGGCACACCTTACCCGCTCCCACTATTATCATGGCACAGGAAAAAGATACAAAAAAGAAAAAGAAGAAGAAGAAGAAGAAAGAAGAAAAGGAGTGTAGGCCTATTGACAATCTATGCTCCAAATGCTGTCATCCACCGGCCAAGGTGCCAAAAACTACTTTTTGGTACACTAACGTGAAGGAAAAGGTTCAGTCAGTTTTAAGTTGTACTCCTGCACGTCTCAGATTTCCTTTTTCTTTTGCCACTAACATATCCATTTTCCGCCGAGCCATTACATAATACCATATAGTTTCCAAACCCTAGAGTACTCAGCTTGACTCGATGTTCAGCCAGGTTGGGTGGACTTGTAAACTTTATCCGACTCGGCTCAATATTTAATAATTATATTTTAAAAAATTAGTAATATCGTGTATACTTACTATAGATAGTGTAACTAATATAAAATAGAAAAAAAAAAATGTTATCAAATGATTGGAGGATGCAGGGTCGAGTCGACTTGATAGGTCTTACTGAGTCTGACCCACTTCCGAGTTTCTCAGCTACTCGGTTGAAGTTTCGCTGAGTCGAGCTTACTCAACCAAGTTTCAAGTCGGCCGTAGCGTGTTTTAAAATTTTGCATGCTACCTGCCTTCAATTATGTCAAATGGGGCCATCCTTCAATAACCTAGACTGTAGAGATGCTGCATACATGCCCAAAAGAATCTCATCAGATGTACAGTCGTAACCTTTTTTATTTTTATTTTTTCCCACAAATAGAGGGTTAAGAAAAGAGCTACAAGAATGGTCCACATTAAATTGAAAAAAAAAAAAAAAAAAAAAAGAGGATAAAGATAGGCAGTTATCTACCACCTGAACCACCATTGGTATGTTTCAAAAAGAAATGAATGAATGGCACATAGGAACTGAAAATGTTGAAGGATATGGAATATTAGGGGATTATAACTGAACCAATTAGATATTGGGCTGCACATAAAATAATAGAATTTCAATCTTGGAGTTTAACCATATATACATATAGATAAAGTATTATAAATTAAATAAGATCTTCTAATGTCCAAGACTTTTGAGGCACGGCTCAGTGGGACATGAAAGACCAATGGTCTGGTTTATCAAACCATGGGCCCCAATTGGAAGCCTTGCGTATCCTGGTTGCTTGTGTTTAATTAACTCTTAAGAGAGAGTAATCAAAATTCATTAGTAATCAAAATGTTCATATAAATCTCAGTGGAATGCAAATTTACGGTCCATTGTATTGCATGTGTGCAAAAAACATTTTAAGGAGCATGCGATAGACAAGCCTGCGGAATGGTCGGAATGACCTTTAAGATCATTGGCCACAGAAAAAAGGCTAATCCAATGAATGACTCAATGTCGATATTTGGCCCACCTGAAGAATGGACCAGCTTGATTTTATATCCAATGATTTTCTAGATGGAGCCTTTCACCAGCTCACATGACAATGTATATTTGACAGAGTTAACTTTACGTACTTTAGATTGATGTGAACATTCCTCTTTTTCTTGTGTTTATCTTCATCGTGGGCTGTGTCATCGGGCAGATATGGATGCCAGTACCCATCTCCTTGGAAAGGGTCTGGTTTGGGTCCCATCGATTTTGTACCTGGATGTCATATTTATTGGAAGTACGGGACCGAAAGTAGTGCCTGTGACAGCACCTTCACATCAAGTGAGTGGCATTTTCATAAGGTTAAAATTAATATCATTTTTTTTATTTTGTGTGTGTGGGTGAGGTGGTGGTTGGGTTGTGAATATATGCAAGCACTTTTGTAATTGTAATAAGAAGTGCTTGCGCCGCCTTTACGTTGTATGCATGTCGACCAGTAATTAGATGAGTGCTCGTCTCTCCTGATCTTCTTTAGCATGTGTATATGCCTAGTCTAGGGTGTGTGCTTTGTTCCATGGAAGGGTTGCCGAGGTTTTAGACATGTTGTGCATGTTTAGCTCGGCTACCATTTCTGGGCGAGACTCTGAGAATTGGAATTGCAATGGCTGCATGTTAATGTTAGACCATGACGACATACGTGAAGGCTGCTTCGGGGCATAATGGTGGAAGCAAATGCTTTTTGCCTTTTTTAGGTCTTTTGGATTTTTGGAAGCTCTTTCTTTATTTTGGGGTTATATAGTTTTTGGTTTTATGGTTTTCGGTAATTTTCTTTGCTTACAAAGAAAATGCACCAAAAATGTACGTGCGAGCGCATTAATGCGACTAGGGTTTCTTGACTTCAATATGTTCCGTAAGCATATACTTTATAGACCGGGAGTATGATCCTTAGGTATGTGCTTAGGTGGTACCTTTGAGTGGGCCTTCTCAATGACAAGATAGGAGAGAAATCTCGCATTAATGGTCTTATGGTCCCTACGCAGCAGGGGTGGCGGGCGCGGTATGTATGTCAGTGCAAACACGATAGAAGAAGTAAAGGTGTTGGAAACTAAAATTGAAGGAAAGTAAAGTGCGTTAGAGTAAATGCTAGAAATGTAAATGGACTAGAATTAAGATCTTCAAAAAATTTGTCATTTCTAAGAGAAAGACTAAGTTGAATGGAATGTCATTTCTTTTCTCGCTCAAATAGACTACACCATAGAAAATAGTAGGGATAATGATCTTTCATTACTTGAAGGATACTTCCCAAGTAGCTACTTGTTATAATGGCTAAAATTTAGAGTAGTAGTTGGATTCGTTGATACAGATCACGTAAGAGATTGTGGCAAAAGAAGATCTATCATAGAATGTGACTGCCCTTTCACAAGTAGTGATAGTTGGATGTTGATATTGCAATTAATGTTGGTCTTCTCTACTATGGAAGTAGAGTACATGACGGCTACACAAGCATGCATGCAAGGACAATACTCTTTTGAAAATGTTATTATAAGAATTCAATGTCAAGCAAAAAGTAGTGCTGATTCATTGTGATAATGAAGAGTTTTACATTTAAGTAAATATTTGGTATTTCATGAGAATAAGCTAATCTATAACCTAGTACTAAAAAAGTGTTTCTAACCCTACTTAGCTCTAGAATTTCATAATTTTCTATCTAGAGAGAAGAGAAAGGAAGAAAAGAGAAAAGAAAATAAAGATCAAAAAGAAAAAAAAAAAAAAGAAAAGAAAGAAGGAGAAGAAAGAAAATAGAGAAGAGAAAAGAAAAAGGGAAGAAAGAAAGGAGAAAAGAGGAGAAGAAAGAAGAAAGAAAAAGGGGACCCAAGCCTCATCCGTAACCCGCACCAGAGTGACGGACTCCCCCCCCCCCACCCACCACCCCCCCCCCCCCCCCCCCCACCCTCTCTCTCCCTCGTTCTGATTAGTGGTGGGGCCGCCCACGCTGTGGGTCCACTGCCCAGTGTGACGGTGGCTGCCATGGTGTTTAATTGTCATCCAACCTAATTGAACAGGTCATAAGGACCTCGATGCAGGAAATGCACAAATATCAGCTTTATCCGTATCCAATGTCGACCCCACAATAGAAAACAGGGGGGACAAAACTGTCCACTGTTGAAACCCTCCTAGAACTAAAACCGGATTGCGTACTGAGTAAACTCAGTTGGGCCCACTGTGAATGTATTTTATTTATCGACGCTATCGATCCGTTTTTTCAGGTTATTTTATTGGTTGATTCCGTAATTGAAGAATATCCAAAGCTAAGTAGACCATACCACAGGAAACACTGGGAATGATGATTTCCACCGTTGAAACCTTCCAATGGCCCACAGTGAAGTTTATTTGTCATCCAACTTGTTCATAAGATGACAAAGACATGGATGAAGGGAAAACAGAAATATAAGCTTGATCCTAAGAATTTTTCAATAGTAGACGATCAATTCATACTTTCTCCTATGGTGTGGTTGACTTGAGATTTTTATAAGCTTCATTATCACTCTATAAAATTATATATTAAAAGGATAGACAGAGTAGATAAAATACATAAACCACCTGGCCCCAGGTTTACTCAGTAGGCAATCCGCTTCCCTTGAACACCCTGAAAAAAAGAGAATATATATTATATATATATATATATATAGATATAGATAGAGAGAGAGAGAGAGAGAGAGAGGAGAGAGAGAGAGAGAGAGATGCTCACCTGCAAACTAGTTCGTACGTACTACATACGAACTTTTTTTAGAACTTATCATATCTGATGAGTCTCGAAAATCTTAACGGTCCGCATAGTACCTTTTTCCATATATATATATATAATATATATATATATATATATATATATATATATGGAAAGAGGAAACGTTGCAGGGACAACAACGTCTCTAGTGTGAGGCTCCACGTGCTGTACGTGTTGAATATACACTCCGTCCATCTTTTTTCAAGCTCATCAAGGGTGGGCCCCACCACGTCAGTCGCACCCACTCACTGGGCGTGAGCCGCTGATGAGATAGATCCAGATCTCAAGTGACCACGCCACAGGAAAACTGGGTGGTTGAACGACTACCATCAGAAACTTCCAAGAGCCACTGTAATATTTAATTTCCATCTAACCGTCCAAAATGTGGGTTCCACTGAGGATCATAGCTGGGGGATCGTGTATGCTGGTTGGTTGTGTTTAACTCTACAGGGAAGACTAATCAAAATTCATTCAGTAATCAAGATGTTCATGTAAATCTCAGTGGACCGCAATTTTACGGTCCATTGTGTTGCACGTGCCAAAAACATTTTAAGGCACATGCGATATACAATCCTGCGGAATGGTTGGAATGACCCTTGCGATCATTGGCCACAAAAGAAAAGGCTAATCCAGTACTCTAAGTGGGACACATGTTGAAAAAAAAAATGGCAAATCGATGACTCATTGTCTATATTTGGCCCACCTGATGTATGTACATGTTTGATTTTCTACCCAATGATCTTCTAGATGAAGTAAACCTTTTCACTGTTTACTAATGTATTAAATTTGTATGTAACAGGTTCTGTTGATGTCATCAATAGATTAGACCACTTGATGTCACCGAGCAAATGTTGATGCAATATGCTTGATTTCATCGAGAAAATTTGAAAATATCCTAGTTGATTGTTGGATAGTTTTGGAGGTTGCTACTTGATAGCATCGAAGGATCTTCAATGTTATCGATCAGTCTTCGATGGATGCACGATCCTATCGAAGGATCTATCAAAGGCGTGTATAGTTTTGCGTAAGTATGCGATTTGTTTCCTATTCTGGTTGGGTAGTATATACCTCAGGTGTAATCGAGATTAGGGCAATGATTAAGAAAGATTAGGGCTTTCTAAGTTGTTTTAAATGGTTCAAGGGCGTAGATAGGGATTCAAATGAGATTTGAGGGTTATTTGAATCGGTAAGATTTACTATCTCTTGTAATATTGATTTTATAGTGCATTACTTATCGCTTTGTGTTATGGGTTTTTTCCGCAAAATTTTTCCACATAAAATCTGGATTGTCTTCTTGTTGGGTTTGTTTGTGTGATTGTGATTACTTTCCTTGATTATACTTTATGGTCTTTCGTGAGTCGTAATAAGTGGTATCAGAGTAAACATTGGGAAGCATATTGAATTTGAAAGTAAGGTATCAATGGCATATAACATGAAGTTTAATGTAGAGAAGAATTCCAGTAAAAAATTTTTAAACTATGGAAAGTTATGATGAACGACATCCTAGTTCAGCAAGGATTAGAAAGCGACCAAAAACCATGAAACAAGAAGAACGAAACAAGTTAAATAAGAAGGTCAATATATCAATCTAATTGTGTCTAATGGATGAGGTCTTTTTATAATGTTATGAGAGAGAAAACTGCAACAGATAATTGGGCAAAGCTAGAAAACAACTATGCAAAGAAGTCTCTTAAGAATTGTTGTATCTAATGCTACAATTGTTCAATCTGAAGATGACGGAAGGGGTTGATGTTGCGGCACACATCAATAACTTCAATAGGCTCATTTGTAAGTTGTTGTATGTAGATGAGACGACGAAAGATGAAGATCAAGCTGTATTCTGTTGAATTCTATTCAGAATCGTATGAGTCATTTACCTTTGTGCACTGGTAAGATGACCATTGCATTGAGATCGCTATCCCAGCACTTCAGTGTAAGGAAATGAGAAAAAAAGTGGTGACGTGGGAACTTCTACATATGCACTAGCTACGAAGGAGAGAAACTCTGAGCGAGATAGTACATCTTCGCGATCGAGATCAAAATCCAAGGGCAAGTGAAAAGGCAAGCTGAAGTGTTGGAATTGTGGCATGAAATGACTCATAAAGAAGGATTGTCAAAATCCTAAGTCGAGGAAGGAGAAATCAAAAAGTTCTTTTAAAGATGCTAACAATGCGAATCCAGTGAGGAGGTGAGTGGTAGTTACATGTTGACTGCGTCAAAATCTGGGTATTTCAGCGATGAATGGATTTTGGATATGGGGGCATCGTATCACATGACCCCTCATAGGAGTTGGTTCACTAGTTACAATGAGTGCGATGATGGGCATGTGTTTATGGGAAATGACAGTGCCTGTAACGTAGTTTATGATGGATCGGTGTGCATGAAGATATTTGATGGCATAGAGTATATCTTGACCGATGTGAGACACGTTCCTAACTTGAGGAAGAGTCTGATATCCATGGGTGCATTCGAGGCACTTGGGTGTGAAATGGCGGTAAGGACCGCACTAGTTGAAGAAGGAATATGCCAATATCTCCTAGGAGGGGTGAATAGGACTTTTATAATTTTTATGGTTTATCTAGAATCCTATTTCACTAATCCTTTTAAATATACAATTATCAGGATTACTCAAATGTAACTCCACTGGCTTCCAAGCCTGGTAGAGGATCCAATCACAAACTGCTTAAAGAGTAAACAATATAAAGTCTAGTTCATGATGGATATGACTGTGTAGGTGTGTGAGAAGTGATCAGATATTCAGATATAGAAATATTAATGCAAATCACTCAATCAAAATAACAATCTCAAACACAGTCATTTTATAGTGGTTCGATGATAAGTCTACTCCACTCCCAGCTGCCGCACTCAACCCTTGAGTGTACCGGATTTCACTAAGGAGGTTTCTTAGGGTTCACCTCAAACCTAAGGTTTTAAATCAGGTTCACCTTCAACTTTTACAACCTACACTGAGGTTGACTGTTTACGCTCTCACGAGCAAGGGTCAACACAACGCACCCACTTTTAGGCAAACTGGCCAAGGATCTTCCATAAGACCCTACTGGAGGTTTTTACACGGTTGACCTCTAACCCTAAGGTTTTACCAGGTTCACCTAAAACCTAGAGTTTTACTGGTTCACTCCAAACCAGATGTTTATGCTCTCCACAGAGCAAGGGTCCACACAACGCACCCACCATGTACACTCCCGCCGGAGGCCTCCTTGAGGACTTCAAAGGGTGAGAACCACTTAAGACCCAATCCTAGAAAGGAATGATCACAAGTGTCCTCTGGATTCTTGATACTTACAGATAAGTTAATGAGTCTCATTCAGCACAATGTCGAAGATCTCCTCCTCCTTGTGACGAAGAGTCTTCGGCTCCCTTGATCCGCAAACACAAGATAATATACCTATACTAAGCTTCGGGTTGGGTCAAGGTGAAGATGGAATCCTACTCTCAAAATATTTTTTGATCAGGAATGTAGAGCGACTCCAATCTTATGCATTCAAGGCATCCCAGCTTAATGATTTGCCATGAAGGTAGTAGCTAGAGGATCCTTGAATGCGGAAGTTCATTCCCCAATCCACTCTATTGAATGTCAATGGTGAGGGTGGATTGGATGATGAACTCCCTTGAGAGAAAGGGCTTCAGATATAGGATATAAGTTGAAACACTTAAAAGCTCTCTCTACTTTCTCTCACAGCAGCAAAAGACAAGTCCTCTATATATAGGCAAAAAGTTCCAACGGATATTAAACGGTCACATTTTTGACAGAGTTCGATATCATCGAGCAGGTTCGATATCATCGAGCATATACTCTCGATAGCATCGATGGTCTACTCGATGACTTAGACTCAATATCATACACTTTTGAAACTTTATGCCAAATGGTCGATGAATCGAAACTATTGTCGATGTCATCGGATTTCGAACTCTGATTCCATCGATGACAGGTTCGATTAATCGACACTTGAAAAATAAGAGAGACTTGACTTTGAGATATTTCTGGTTTTCATGAATGATCGGGGGAACCGTCGAGATCATCGGAATTTGAATGTCAATGATATCGAGATCAGAGTCGATGAATCGATAAATCCAACGGATTTGTCTTTAAGCTTGCTGGACAATTTGTGTCCTTGTTCGATGCAATTGACCTGGTGCCGATATCATAGATATTTGAATATCGCTTCTATCGAAGGGCCCCCGATCATAGTTAAAAACAACCAGAAATATTTGCTGTAAGAAATGCGCGCCCACTATCGATATCATCGATGGACCTCTAATCTTATCGATATTTGAATTCAGATCATATCGGACGGTCATCGATATATCGAAGGAATTTGAGATTTTCATTAAAAAAATATGGGCGCCGAAAATCCGCCTCTCGATCTTATCGAGCCACTCCCGATGAACTCGAGATTTAAATATCGATGATATCGATAGGTGTATCGATACATTGATAATTCGTCCAGATATGTTGTGAAGTTGTTGGACATATTTAGTGCTTTTATCAATGATATCGATAGGTGTATCGATACATCGATAAATCCGTCCACATGAATATTTAGTTGCTTGACATTTTTGGTCCGCATATCGATAATATCGGTAAGGTATCGAGGACATCGACAGTGCAGGTCGATTATAGAGGGTGTTTCGATAAAATCGACAAGGCGAGAAAAACTTAGAGATTTTCTATTTGAAAAAAAAATTTTTACCTTAAAACCCTATGATTTCTAACTCATTTTTAAGGGTTTTAATCACCTGGTGTTTTGGGACATGGGATGTGAGGCTATGATTTACCTATGGCGAGCTTCCACACATCCGGATGAGGCAGACGCTTGAATTGTTCTTCCTATCGAGCTCTGTAGATAGTCTGACCCACCACTCACGTAACTTGACAAACCAGGGCACTTTCAATCTCCCCCTTTGTCAATTACGTGACAAAATCCCCAAAACACCCTAGGATACTTCTAGACAAACACACCCTAAATTGTGTGTACATGTTTTTACACAATTTTACAATTTTCTAACCCATGTACACAACCAGTATCTGCTCCCCCTTACTTCAAAAACTCTCCCTTTCTTGGTGTAGCTGCTCCTCCTAACACCTGCAACACATTAGATATACAATTTTCCGCTCGGGGTGTTGGCAAATGTTCTCTCCCTTTTTGTCAGTCATTGGCAAAGGTATAGCAAGTGATATTGACTGAAGAGTGAATTGCATGGGAGAAACCATCAGGTAGAAGCAGATCATTGTTGTATGAAAGTTGTAACTTAATTCAATCAAACATCAATTTCAGAAATCATGAATGCATATTGGATAAGATATAGTAGTTATATAGCAGTGAAAAATATTCACTAAGGACATCACATGCATTCCAGAACTTGATAAACCAGGGGAGCTCAAAAACAGAAATATGGCATTAAAGATATGAGTTCTACACAGCCATAGTCATCAAAATAACCAACTGAATACTACCACAGATAGCAGTAGATTTTTAAAAAACTATCCCAACCAAAAACCAAACAAAAAAAAAAACTTCATGGACATATACAAAAACGTCAGAGTATCCAGAATGGTTAGTTATCACATACACTCATAAAGACGTAGAATATTCAAAAAGATACTAATATTCGTACGCAGAGATATGAATGAAGTGTATGTGATAGTGTGCAATGACCATCATCATGGTGCGGAATGTGATGGTGCAGTGTCATCCCGTTGACAAATCATCAAATCAACCAACTGTTGTATAGACTGCTGCACTTTGTGGATGACTCGCTCGAAGATTATCAGCTTCTCACACATAGAATGAATATCTCTCTGGATTGCCCCGATTCTGTCCTGCTTATATCGTTTGGCATGTCCAGGCATGGATGCTGATGGGGCTGGATCGGGTCTGGAGGATGCCTCTCCTGTCATATCTGTTTCCTCAGCATGAGACGCACCAGCTTCTGTTCCCCCTTCTTGGTCACCTCTTCTTCGTCTTCAATATACTCGTGAAACCTCAGGTCCATTTTGGCGGATGTTCTTTATATTGAAGACTTGGGTGGAAGTACAGGGTCAGTGGTCGATGTGAAACCGATGGTGTTGTATATTCTGCTGATGATCCAGGGATATGGGAGATGAAGATCCCTGGAGGTGTGAATAGCATTTACTAACTGACTGACGAGCTGAGTTGGAAGGCACATCCTTGTCCCATTTGCATTAGAATAAACTAGCATGACCATGAGTCCAATGAGATCGGATTTGTTGGTGCTTCTTGGGTATACATTTGTGGTGAATATACCATATAGAATCCGAAATTGGGGCTATATGAATCTAGCTTTTAGCGCATTTCCTTTATGCCACGGGATGTCTCGACCATTGCATAGATATTTGGTTACCTTGGATCGAACCTCAGGATGGTCGAGATCCATTTCTGGAAAGCCTTCTGGTGTCATCTGTAGATTGAGAGTGTTTGCTATTGTAGCTGGGGTGAATAATACCTCATCGCGCTTCTAGATTGACCACAAACGAAGGAGGATCAGATACGGGAGAGTGGCACGTGGATAGAAAGCTACGTGTTAGTTCAAGTTGGCACGGCTCCCCGAAAGTCTAGTACGGGCAACCAACCGATTGCGGACAGCAAGGGTTCCAGATTGTAAGGTACCAAGCAACTTCTGTCAACTATTCTCTCATGGATCAGCTTTACCGGTGTATTTTGTTGGGCGTTGACTAGCCAGAGGAGGTGGTGCCGGAATTTCAGTCTGGGACCCACCTCGTGACGTCTGTGATCTTTGCTTAGTGGGGATCCCACTTCCGACGAGGCCCTCGCTCTTTCTCTAGAGGCGAGGACTTTTTTTTTGGTAGAACTGGAGGACTCCCCCTCACCGGATGCTACACTTTGTCTTATGTGACAGATAGAGTATTGAACGATTTGGGCACAAGACGACAAAAAAAAATGACAAAACGACAAATACCCAAAAGAGAATGGACTCTTGACATGTTAGAAGGGTATTACCCGATTTGTGGAATGATGTGAGCAATTCGACGTGGCTCCAACTGATTCAGTCGAGAGAATCAAGCAGAGAGGGTGACAGTGAAAAACCTGAGAAAATTACCCCCTTTTTCGTTTCGTTGGTTTTTTATCGGGCGGGCAGCATCTATCGATATGATCGACCATTGTTTCGATAATATCGAGAGGTTGCTTATCGATTCTATCGAGTCGGTCTCCGATATCATTCTGGCCCACCCGACGATCCATATTCTAAGGAACCGTCGATAACATCGACCTTCTATCGATAAATCGAGAATGTCATATCGATAGTCATATTGAAGACGAGAATTTTCAATTTTCTGTATTCAGACAGATTTTCAAATATACTCTTCATATTTCTGTCGACAGTATTTTAACAAAAATTATGTACACACACTGTACACATCAAAATTATAAACATTTGATGTTTATACAAAAAGAAGAGGTGAAGCACCTCAGATATATCATTCGAAGTTCAGCAAAAACATTTCCTTATTTTATCACAGGTTTAGATTCTGATACATGATCTGAATTAATTCTTCTTACCCATTTCATTTTGTTGATCGATTTGAGTGGTGATGCAGGGGCATTGCTCCTATACATATCTTTCAGAGGACTTTTGAAGTTTGTATTCTCTGGTTGATAATTCGTTAACCTGATTCAGACTAGAGTTAGGTTGAGTCCTCCTAGGAGTTATGCATTCAAAATTATAATGTCCTAGATCACCACACAAATAACATGCTGGAGTTGTTCTGGTTTTGCTTCCAGAAGCAGCAGATTTTTCAGTTCTGAGCGCTGCATTTCCAGTCTTATGTTTTTCATATCCAAGTCTGCTTTTATCCTTACTAGGTCTTCCTATTCCTAACAATTTTTCTAGCTTTTCGCCACTATGGGAAAACTTGTAGTTTATCTTGGCTATCTTCTTGGATTCTTCCAAATCAAACAGGAGTGTATGATTTTCATTGCAAAGAAGTCTATTCCTATCTTTCAGCAGTTCAACCTGTTTGTTCAGTTTATCGGACTCATTTTCAAGACAAGTATTATTTCGTTCAAGTTTATCATTGTCCATATGATATTGTTGCAGATCATTTATCACTTGTGTGTTGATTTCCAGTGCTTTATCCAAGTCTTTCTGTAGCAACTTGCTTTTGTTCTTCGCTATTCTGAGTCTTTTGAGGATATTGATGCTATGAATTAAAGTTGATTATAGGCATCTTGCAGTTTATCCTCTTCGATTTCTTATGTTTCCTCATTGTCAGATGAAAATGATTCAGTGGCTAGCTATTCTTTCTCATTCTAAGATTCAATGGGTATGATTGAAGCAGTGGAGACCATGAGTATTTTCAATGATTTCTGATTTCCGTCGCTTTCTGAGTCACTAGATTCTAAATTTGACTCCTCAGTATCATCCCACGTGGCGGCCATAGCCTTACCCTTGGTTTTTCTGTTTGGGCATCGATAGATAGGTGTCCATATTCGTGACAGGCGAAGCATTGAGGTTCTTTGGTTCTTTACCAAATTTGCCTGCAGAAGATTTATAGTTCACATTTCTTCTCTAGAAGGACGGCCACGATTCTTTTAAAAGAATCTTCTGAATTTTTGTGCCAGTAAAGCCACTTCTTCATCTTCATCTTCCTTTTCGCTTTCACTGTCTTCATGAATTGTGATCTATGAGGTTTTTAGAACAGTGTTTTTGGATTTTTGGGGTTGTGTGTGAAGCGTAGTTCAAAAGTTTGTAGGGAACCTACCAGTTCTTCTACTTTCATTTCATCTGTGTTCCTACACTCCTCTATTGTTGTAACCTTGGGGTTAAACCGTTCCGGTAGAGATCTTAGAATTTTCCTACAAATTTTCGATACCGGAACTTTCTCTCCCAATCCACCCATGGAGTTGCAAATTATATTTAGCTTTGTGAAAAACTCCATAAAGTCTCATGCTCTTCCATTCTGAGACTTTCGAACTGTGAAGTCCGGAGTTGAAGTTTGGATCGCTTCATAGTGCTTGTGCCTTCATGGGTTGTTTCCAATAAATCTCATGCTTCCTTGGATGTCCCACACATACATATCTGATTAAAAATATCCTGGGACACGGCACAGTAGATAGCTTTCATAGCCTTGGCTTCAGATGTTTACCTTTCTTTGTCGAATTCTGTCCACTTTTCTTTCGGTTTGGGCTTTGTGATTGTTATGCCACTATCAAGTACGATTTGTTCAGTAGGTGGCACATAACCACTTTCAATGATATCCCAAACGTCATGATCGAAAGATCTCAGAAAGTAGTGCATCCTAGCCTTCTAGTATGCATAATTTGAGCCGTCAAATACTGGAGGTCTAGTGACTGATGAGCCCTCTCCTTTGGCCATATTTCCAACTTCAGTGAAGATCACTCTCTAGGCATTAAAGCCCTTAAAGAGAGACCCGCTCTGATACCAATTGAAATGGCGGTAAAGACCGCACTAGTTGAAGAAGGAATATGCCAATATCTCCTAGAGGGGGGTGAATAGGACTTTTTATAATTTTTATGGTTTATTTAGAATCCTATTTCACTAATCCTTTTAAATATACAATTATCAGGATTACTCAAATGTAACTCTACTGGCTTCCAAGCCTGGTAGAGATCCAATCACAAACTGCTTAAAGAGTAAACAATATAAAGTCTAGTTCATGATGGATATGACTGTGTAGGTGTGTGAGAAGTGATCAGATATTCAGATATGGAAATATTAATGCAAATCACTCAATCAAAATAACAATCTCAAACACAGTCATTTTATAGTGGTTCGACGATAAGTCTACTCCACTCCCGGCTGCCGCACTCAACCCTTGAGTGTACCGGATTTCACTAAGGAGGTTTCTTAGGGTTCGCCTCAAACCTAAGGTTTTAAATCAGGTTCACCTTCAACCTTTACAACCTACACTGAGGTTGACTGTTTATGCTCTCACGAGCGAGGGTCAACACAAAGAACCCACTTTTAGGCACACTGGCCAAGGATCTTCCATAAGACACTACTGGAGGTTTTTACACGGTTGACCTCTAACCCTAAGGTTTTACCAGGTTCACCTAAAACCTAGAGTTTTACTGGTTCACTCCAAACCAGATGTTTATGCTCTCCACAGAGCAAGGGTCCACACAACGCACCCACCACGTACACTCCCGCCGAAGGCCTCCTTGAGGACTTCAAAGGGTAAGAACCACTTAAGACCCAATCCTAGAAAGGAATGATCACAAGTGTCCTCTGGACTCTAGATACTTACAGATAAGTTGATGAGTCTCATTCAGCACAATACCGAAGATCGCCTCATCCTTGTTGACGAAGAGTCTTCTGCTCCTTTGATCCGCAACACAAGATAATATACCTATACTAGGCTTCGGGTTGGGTCAAGGTGAAGATGGAATCCTACTCTCAAAATATTTTCCGATCAGGAATGTAGAACGATTCCAATCTTATGCATTCAAGGCATCCTAACTTAATGATTTGTCATTAAGGTAGTAGCTAGAGGATCCTTGAATGTGGAAGTTCATTCCCCAATCTACTCTATTGAATGTCAATGGTGAGGGTGGATTGGAGGATGAACTCCCTTGAGAGAAAGGGCTTTAGATATAGGATATAAGTTGAAACACTCAAAAGCTCTCTCTACTTTCTCTCGCAACAACAAAAGACAAGTCCTCTACATATAGGCAAAACATTCCAACGGATATAAAACGGTCACATTTATGACAGAGTTCGATATCATCGACCAGGTTCGATATCATCGAGCGTATACTCTCGATAGCATCGATGGTCTGCTCGATGACTTGGACTCAATGTCATACTCTTTTGAAACTTTATGCCAAATGGTCGATGAATCGAAAACTATTGTCGATGTCATCGAATTTCGAACTCCAATTCCATCGATGACAGGTTCGATTAATCGATTGATTAATCGACACTTGAAAATTGAGAGACTTGACTTTGAGATATTTCATGTTTTCATGAATGATCGGGGGAACCGTCGAGATCATCAGAATTTGAATGTCGATGATATCGAGATCAGAGTCGATGCATCGATAAATCCAGTGCATTTGTCTTTAAGCTTGCTGGACAATTTGTCCTTGTTCGATGCAATCGACCTGGTGCCGATATCATCGATATTTGAATATCGATTCTATCGAAGGGCCCCCGATCATAGTTAAAAACAACCTTAAATATCTGTTGTAAGAAATTTGCACCCACTATCGATATCATCAATGGACCTCCGATCTTATCGATATTTGAATTCAGATCATATCGGAGGTCATCGATATATCGAAGGAATTTGAGATTTTTTTAAAAAACATGAGCGCCGAAAATCTGCCTGTCGATCTTATCGAGCCACTCCCAATGGACTCGAGATTTAAATATCGATGATATCGATAGGTGTATCGATACATCGATAATTCGTCCAGATATGTTGTGAAGTTGTTGGACATATTTAGTGCTTTTATCGATGATAGCAATAGGTGTATCGATACATCGATAAATCCGTCCACATGAATATTTAGTTGCTGGACATTTTGGTCCTCATATCGATAATATCGGTAAGGTGTCGAGGACATCGACAGTGCGGGTCGATCATATCGAGGGTGCTTCGATAAAATCGACAAGGCGAGAAAAACTTAGAGATTTCTATTTTGAAAAACGTTTTCTCACCTTAAAACCCTATGATTTCTAACTCGTTTTTAAGGGTTTTAATCACCTGGTGTTTTGGGACATGGGATGTGAGGCAATGATTTATGGCGAGCTTCCACACATCCGGATGAGGCAGACGCTTGAATTGTTCTCCTATCGAGATCTGTAGACAGTCTGACCCACCATTCATGTAACTTGACAAAACTAGGACACTTTCAGGGTGCAAATTCACTGAGTTCGATCATGTCCTTATAGTTTCAAAGGGGCACTCGAACTATAAAAGCACGGAGGAATGGTAACCTTTACGGTTTATTAAAAAGCATTTCATTAGGTAGCGAGCAGCAGTTGTAGTAGTAGATTCACGTCTTCACATATGTGGCATGTGTTCCTAGGCCACATGATGAGCAGGTCATGAAGGTTCTTTCTAATCGTTGTTTGATTTCAGTTTTTTAAAAGCCTTGATTTTAGTATATGTGAACATTGTATGTATGGGAAACAATCAAGGTCGTCTTTTAAGTCTGATAAACATGTTTATAAGGGAGTTCTAGATTATGTGCATTATGATGTATGGGGGTTTGGCCCACAGTTTCTAGCGGAAGATCATTATGGTTTGTTACGTTCATTGACGATTACTATAAAAAGTTGTCGATTTATTTATGAAAAGTATATCTGAGGTTTTCACCAACTTTAAATAGTGGAAGGTAATGGTGAAAAAATAGTCAAGGAAAAATGGTAAAAGTGTTTAGGATAGATAACGGTGGGGAATTCGCTTATGAGGATTCAATCGGTTGTATAAGGATGAAGGGATCTTGAGACCAACATAGTGCGCCACACACTAGAGTAGAATATGTTGCTAAGCAAATAAATCTGACTCTCTTGGAGAGGGCCTGATGCATGATGAGTAATGCTAGGTTTTGACAAGGAAATATGGACTGAGGGCTATTAACACAGCTTATTACTTGGCGAATTGGTCCCCTTTACGGTTATATGTTTGTAAAATTCTTGAGAAGTTTTGAAGTTGTTAGTAAGTTGACTACTCGAGGCTAGCGAGTAGTTTGTTTGTGATGTTTACTCTCATGTACCATCAGTTAAGAGAGATAAGCTGACCAAAGGATTAAAAAGTACATCTTATCGACTATGAAAATGATTATTAACGATACAAGATATATGACCATGTCACATGGAAAATCATCCTTACTTGTGATGTCAGATTCGACAAGGGATCCTTTGTTCCAAGGAGGACGAAAAGTTGGTTGTGAATGTTCAGATAGACAGAGATTAGACATAGGTTGATACTGAGATGTAGAAGAAAGAGGTACAGGAGTAGGTGGGAGAAGTGTAATGCCCCAATTTTCAGGAGCTGAGTGTACGACTCGCATCTCAAAAACCCGGGAGTTAACAAATATTAATGGCAATTCAATAAAGATCAAAGTGCAAATAGAGGAAATCAAGCATAACATAAATTTAACCAAGATAGGAATAATATCCTGGGCCACTCAACTGGGGCCCAAATACAAAACTTCAAGTTTCAAAATGTACTGAAATAAAATATAATCGACTAATCTACTGATTTAGCCCAAAGTAAGCAGCCGCATCCTGGTACGTCTTCCTCGGCACAGCTAAGCTTGTCCTCCGCTGCACCGGTAGCAGTCCCAAGATCACCATGTAGTCATCCATCCTTGCACCTGTATCCTCTGTACAGTTGAAACATTGATGAATGAGTGGCCAGCTCAGTGTGATTTCCCCTCAAGATTACACATCGCCGCCCTGGACAAGAAGTAGCATAACAAAAAAAACATGGTCACAAACAGGGCCAGAGCCAATCTTAATTAATGCATGGAGAGTATGAGTGCACATCAACTGGGGATGCTCATCCAGTGGCTTTTGGGCAAACCCATTGCAATGTGGCCGGTCACCAGCGAAAGTACATAGTACATGCGTAAGTGTCAAACTCACCAATGTGACCCAGTCACCAGCGAAAGTACATAAGTACATGCGTAGTGCCAAACTCACTAATATGGTCATCACCAGTGAAGTACATAATAAATGCGTAGTGTCAAATGCACCAATGTGGCCGAATACTATGTATGCATGATTAGTCAGACCATATTAATCCATTACGATCAGAAGGTTTAATGAAGCTCACTACGGGAGCTCATAGCACAACGTAGGCCAACGGCTCGGGCATAGTGTCCTATGACCACCATCCCCGGCCTATGAGTCTACTGTCTTAGGGTGTGTATAAAACCCATCAGCACGTGGTCAATCAACTCTCCATAGTATGGTAACTACCATCGTATGCTGACTAGGAATGAAGTATTGAAAACATTAAATGCAGCGACTAAAGTGAGATGG
>JAJHSJ010000018.1:37663727-37700453 GCA_021015155.1 Magnolia officinalis | reverse complement strand
ATTTTATCCATATATAATATATTCATATAGCAAATAATCATGGCAACACATTTCCAAAATTTATACGTATACGGTACTTTCTACAAATACCTAGAGTATGTAAATTCTATATTCTTCATCTTTAATCGAACGGAAAACAAACAGCACTTTGTAAATGTGCAATTGCATGCAGATCATGAATCTATCATTATCTGACATTGAAAGTATTGAAAACCATAACCTATACACCTAAAGTCCGCACCTTTTATCATAGAATCGTAACGAATCCAATAGGTTTGCTAAGCTTTCGTATACGGCAGTTTGGTAACCTATAGAACGAAATAGGTTAGCTATTTCATAACCTACAACTATCAAAGCTCCAAAACAGGTTAGGTTTAGGGTTTCTTACCTAGAAATGATACCGGAATCACCGGGAAAGTGATGAGAACGGAGCGATTAAGCATGTATAGCAGCAGGGAAGCAAGCCAGGGAGATGCTCCCACATCTCCCACACTTTCTCTCTCTTTTCTCTCTCCTCTCTCTAGGGTTTCTCTCAAATTCGTATGGCTGTGAGAGAGAGGGTTCTAAGGTCCTTATATAGCCTAAAACTCACTAAAACAGACTTATGGTCAAGGTATACTTAGGTTATAACCAAAGCGGACCTGTTTCAGCTCAACAGAGCACTTCTGGCGGGCCTCCTTGAGCCAAAGATCGGACTTAATCTCACAGACACAGGATCCAGGTGGAGTTAAGTTTTCATTTTAGTGGGATTTCCAGATCACGCGTGGCGACCAGTTTCAGTTCAACGGTCAGTGGATCTCGATCGGAGATTCCGAGTACATGGATATGCTTGGAGAAATATCCCTAATCTGAGGGTGTAATTTGGTTTGATTCTGACGGTCTGGTTGCTTAATACTGATCCGCAAGCGAGAGGTGCCAGATTTATTTATTTTGAATTTAATTTAGAATTATTTTCACATTTCTCATACTCCTCGCTCTGGGCTTAAGCGAATAGCATTGGGACACTATCTAGATTTGATTTCTGAGATGGTTGTCAAGCCCAGCAAGGCGGTCCTAATTCCTTAACTTCGTGTTAATCGGACTTCCGACGTGCGGTCCAGATCTGATACGGAGTTTCGAGATGCTCTCGAGAGCAACCGGGTAATGAGATTGATCCTAAATTTTAGGGTAACCTAGCGTCAATGATTCTACAAGTTTTGGGTCTTACAGATCATGTTTAAAGTGATTGGTGCTAATTTCACAGGTACTCTAGTGTAACACTGCCTAATTCTTGCCTAATTTCTAAAGGATTTAGTCTTGAGTGATTTCTGTCTGAGGTGATACCTGAGCCTTTATAGTTTCTATATAAAGTAATCCAAGTTATAATACTTAGCTAGTTTAAGATAGTGTCTAGGGTGAAAGCACTTAGAAAAATTGAAAGAACAAGGTGGTGAAGGATGAGATTTGTGAAGGAAAAGGGTTAACAAGCGGTTTTAGACTGTGGGATTGAGTTCTGACAAGTTAATAAGGTGTTAGGATCGACCCATTGCCTAAGGATGTCTAATCCCAGGTTGGCAAAAATCCGGGATGTTACAGTGTGTGATCACCCCTTCTGCATTCCGAGTTGACGTGTGGACTCTTGCATAAGGACTTAATGCAGGTTAGCTCAGACGTACTACCATTGTTCTGAGGCCCTGCTAGTCGGACGCTCGACCACTTAATCTCAGGTCTGTGTCGTAGCTTTACAAGAGCCTTTAGAATCGCCTCGGGTAGGACATGATCAATCCGAGGCTTTGCCCATTGGTGCTACTTTAACCTTGACGCAACTCGGTTCAGGTTCACCCATAACAGTATTTAAGTTTGGTTTTGAGACATGACAATTATGGGATTAAACATGAAGTATGAAACGGGGAATTTCATCGAGAAAAATAGCTTCGAACTATAGAAAGTGAAGATGAGAAGCTTTCTACTTCTGCAAGGGTTGCACCGTGCACTCCTTGATGTAGCGAAGCATCCAACGTCTATGAGTGATGAAGAGTGGAAAGAATTGCATGAGAAGGTGTAAAACCTCGGTCCAACTATGTCTGTCGTATGTGAAATTGCGGTAGGACCGCTATTATTGAAGTATGGATGTATGTCCAAGTGTCCTAGAGGGAGGTCATGAATAGGACTTTTAAAACTTTAATCCTACTAAACTATAAATTCTACCAATTTAAAATAAGTCAAGTAGGATTATCATGAAGTAATTCATATTCAACTTCTAAGATAATGAGAAATCTAAGTGCCACATTATATCAACATGTATTGCGTATAATGTAAACATTCCAACAGTCAATACATATGAGTAAAAGCAATCATCACAAACGCAGTAATATATCGTGGTTCGGCTACGTGCCTACTCCACTCCCGGCTAACACACTCCACCCTAGAGTATACCAGATTTCACTATCAATAGTTTTAAATCAAGTTAACCATTAACCTTTACAATGTACACATGGTTAACTAAGAAGCTTACACAAGATATCCTTGGGTGACTACACAAGGCAACTCATTATGCTTACACAAGGCAAACACACTATGCTTACACAAGGCAAATAGCCATGCTTACATGAGGCAATAGGTCCTACAAAAGGACATTATATATATTCTCCCGTCGGAGGCCTACGAAAGGTCTCAATGAGTTTGAAAACAAACTTTGAAACCAAATCCTATACAAGGAAGATGTTTCAGACTCTATTACTTGTAAGTGAGTGATCCCTTTGTCAACACATATTCGTGAAGATCTTCCTATTGTTGAAAAGTCTTCAGCTCCCTTGAACCACAACCGTTTGTTGATGTTACAATCAATGCTCCAAGGTTGTTGGTTTGGAGTTTAGTCTAATCTTCTCTAATAAATGATTGGTCTTTAGAGATTAGAGAAGATTTCCATGAGCTAAGCATTTGAGTATTCCAGCACAATGATTTAGCATTAAAGGGTGTTGCTGGAAACTTAATGAATGCCAAAGTTCATAATTCAATCCAAGCAATGAAGATGAGAATAAATGCTTAAACTATGGATTGAACGATGAACTCTTATGGGAAAGAGGGCTTGAGGATGAGGGTATTAACTATTACAATTACTCTCTCAAGCTCTCTACAAATCTTGCTCATTTTCTCAAGTAACAACCTAAGAGTTTATATAAAGAAGAATCCCAACGGTAAAAAAAAAGGGCAAAAATCTGCTCTTGTCGATGACATCAAATGGTCTTTGATGCTATCGACTTAATGCACCAAAGTTTTTCAAATAGGTGCGGGGCAGATTTTGTGTGTTGCCATCGAGCATACTTCGATTCTATCGAAGAGGTCTTCGATGTCATCGAGACATACTTCGATTCCATCGAGATTTTCTTTGTAAGGTTCTCTTTGGTTGCTGGACAGTTTTTGTCCCTTTTTCGATGCAATCGATCAGACCATTGATGTCATCGAAATTTGAATTTCAATGTGATCGAATTGTCTTCGATGTAATAAAAAATATTAGATTTTCCTAGAAAGCTTGTTGGACAAACTAGTCCTTATATCGATGCGATCGAACAAGCTTCAATGTCATCGGTAGCTTACTCTCGATGCTATTGAATGAGATTTGATTACATCGAGGAACATTTTGAGTATTTCAGAAATGGAGGGAATAAGCCTAAGGTCGATTCAATTGAAGTGAGTTTGATGCCATCAAAACATAAGTTTCGATGTCATCAACAATCCCCAGCATAAGTTTAGTTTGTTGCTGGACTATTTGGGCTTGGTTTCGATGCAATCAAACCATGTTCGATGCCATTGAAATAGTCCTCGCTTGCATATCGATGCAATTGTCAAGACATTGAGTTTACTTGTATATAGCTCATTTTTCCTCCAATACTCAAAGTACAAAACCAAGCTTACCAAAGGATATCTAGAAGCAATCATGGGTAACTTTTTGGTTTTTATATTGGGGCATATACCTGATTAGGGTTTGTTTAGGTAGATTAGGCTTAGTTTACCTTTTAAGCACATTCGTATATCTTCATGCTGATGAGTCTTGAACTTGTGGTCTTCAATCTGGGGCTCACTTTGACAGGCAGACTTACCATTCACGTATATTGACAAACAAGGGAACTTTCAGTATGAAGTTATTTACAATGTCTTTGATCAAAAGATCACTTCATGACTTTGGAAGAAGTTAGATAACTTGTACATGATGAAATCATTGTCAAATCATCAGTATCTGAAAAAGCAATTCTATAATCTGAAGATGGTGGAAGGGTTGGATCTCAATAATCACATTAGTGAGTTTAATAAGATATTTTGCAAATTGATAACTACGAAAGTAAAGATTGGGAGGAAGAGCAAGCCCTATTTCTGTTGAACTCTCTTCCAGAGTCTTACTATTACTTCATAGACACTATGTGCCACGATAGAGAAACCATTAATGTCGAGATTGTCATCTCAGCGTTTCAATCAAAGATGTTGAGAAAAGGACAATAGTGCAGGGTACTCTATGGATGCGTTGGTAGCTAGGAAAATAAATTCTGAATGGGAGAAGGGAAACTCGGGATCACGATCTAAGTCTAAGGGCAAGGGGAAGATGAAGTGTTGGAACTATGGAAGAGGGGCATATAAAGAAGGATTATCGAAATTCTAAACCTAGAAGGGGAAAAATTAGATGAAGCACCTAAGGAGGCCAACATGGTAAAATCTAGTAAAGAGATGGATGGTGGTGATGTCTTAACCGTGTCTAAATTTGCCTATCTCGATGATGAGTGAATTTTGGATTCAAGGGTCTCATAACACATGACTTTTCAGCAAGATTGATTCACCAATTATAGTTAGTGAGATAATGGACAAGTGTTTATGGGCAATGACATTGCTTATAAAATTGTTAGAATCATAATGGTGATGGTTAATAGAATGGAGCACATCCTAATGGATGTTAGATCGTTCCTGAGCTAAAGAAGAATATATTATTCCTAGGGCGCTCTCAATACATTTGAGTGCAAGTTCACCGGGTTTGATCGTATCCTAAAAGTTTCAAAATGGGCACTCATAGTGATGACGATGAAGCGCAGTGGTAACCTTTAAAAATTGATCAGGAATACCGTATTGGGTGGAGCTGCAACGTCTATAACAAAGTCCATGCCAGCACGTTTATGATATGCTCATCTGGACCACATGAGCGAGTAAGGTATGAAGTCACTTTTTGATCGATGCTTAATCCTTGCTTTTAAAAGTGTTGATTTAAATGTATGTTAACATTATGTATATGGTAAACAATCAGAGCTATCTTTTAAGTTAGGAAAGCATGTTAGTAAAGGGATGCTTGATTATGTGCATTCTAATATATTGGGGCCATCGCCCATAGTTTTTGGAGGGGGGTCATTGTTCTTTGTATCATTTATAGATGACTACTCTAGAAAGGTGTAAGTGTACTTCACGAAGTATAAATCAGACATTTCCCACCTTCAAAGTGTAAAAGGCAATGGTACAAAAATATTCGAGGCGAAATTTGAAAATGTTAAGGATAGACAACGATGGAGAGTTCACTTCAAATGAATTTAACTAGTTTTGTAAAGATAAGGGGATCGTACGGCATAAATAGTTAGGCACACACAAGAGTAGAATGGTGTGATGGAACGAATGAATCAGACTCTCTTGGAGAGAGTGTGAAGCATGTTGAGCAATGTTGTGTTAGGCAATGAACTATGGACTGAGGCCATTAACACGGCTTATTTAGTGAATCAGTCTCCGTCTCCATCGATTGGTTGTAAATTTTCAAAGAAAGTGTGGAGTGGTCATGATGTAGACTACTTAAAGTTGCGAGTATTTAGTTATAACGCTTACTCTCATGTACCATCAGTTGAGAGAGATAAGCTAAATCAAAGGGTGAAAAAGTGCACCTTTGTTGGCTATGGTGATGGTGTGAAGGGATACATGCAGTATGATCGGGTCACACGGAAGATCACGAGTAGCCGTGACATCAGGTTTGATGATGATTCTTTATTCCTCATGCAGAAAATAAGGAACCAGAAAAATCAATAGTAATTGATGTTCAAATCGACTATGGTGAAAATAGGATGAAGCTTAGCCGAAGCAAGAGGTAGAGGAGCAAGTGGAACAACCATCTGCGAGGAGAAATCCACCGAGAGATCGCATATTACCAGAGAGATATAAAGATGAATCGAATATTGAATTTGCCCTCATTATGGATGAGGGAGATCCATCTACCTTCTAAGAAGCACTGGATAATTCAGATACTGAGAAGTGGATGGCAGCGATGCAAGACAAGATTGATTCTTTATACAAGAATGAGATATGGGAACTAGTGGAGCTTCTCATTGTGCATAAAGTGGTCGGGTCTAAGTGAATTTACAAGGAGAAACAAGATAAGTACAAGGCAAGATTAGTTGCAAAAAGATATACTCAAAAAGAAGATGTCGACTTCGGTGAGATATTCACGTCGGTTGTCAAATAGGTATCTATCAGGTTTGTGTTGACATTGGTTGCCCAATACAACTTTGAATTTGAATAAATGAGTGTTAAGACTGCTTTCCTATATGAAAAATTAGAAGAATATATCTACATGAAGCAACCAGAGGGGTTCAAAATTTTAGGAGCAAAGAGTAAGGTTTGCAAGTTAATGAGATCTTTGTATGGCTTGAAACAATCGCCTAGTTAGTGGAAGAAGAAGTTTGATACTTTTATGGTGAATTAGTGGTTTACTAGGTGCAAATATGACCATTATGTCTACTTCAAGACACTAAGTGATGGATAATTCATTATATTTGTATTATATGTTGATGATATGTTTATCGTCATTCATAACATGTCTGAAATCAACCTATTGAAGGCTCAGCTATGAGCGACATTTGAAATGAAAGATCCAGGTCTTATAAAGAGGATTTTCGACATAGACATACATAAAGATAAGGAGAGTAGCAGGTTAGAATTGTCTCAGGGAAAGTATCTTGAAAAGGTATTGATGATGTTTGAGATGGACAAGGCTAAGCCAGTTAGCATATCTCATACTACTCACTTCAAGATTTCTTCAGAGAAATGTTCCATTATAGATGAAGAAAGTAGAATATGTCTCGTGTGCCCTATTCGAATGCAGTTGGAAATTTGATGTATCCCATGGTCTCTACGAGACCAGATATTTTACATACAATTGGTGTTATGATAATATACATGTCAAACCCCTACAAGCAACATTGGGAGGTAGTGAAACGGTTATTTTGTTATCTATGAGGTACAATGGACTACGTCTTAAAATTTTAGAAATCAAAGAAAATTTATTGGATACGTGGATTCAGATTATACAAGGAATATGGATAACAGAAGGTTAACCTCTGGTTACTCATTTGTATTAGCGGATAGAGTGATTAGTTAGATGTTAAATCTTCATTCTCTAATTGCTCTTTCCACAACCGAAGCTGAGTATATGCAGTGACGGACGCATTTAAGAAAGGTATTTAGTTGTACGGAATGATGGTCGTGCTGGTTCATTATAACCTCGAAAGTGTGATCAATTTGGCGAAGAATTCTATTTACCATTGTATAACTAAACATATCGATGTTTGTGCTCATTTTATCCAATAAGTGCTTAAGGAATGCAGTGTCACTAAAGAGAAGATCTACATGAGTGTGAATCCGGAAGACATGCTCACAAAGGTGGTTCCTACGGAGAAGTTTCAATTTTATTTGACTTCTATGGGTCTAGCAAAAGGTTGATGAAGACGGAGTGTGTACGAAAAGTGACGACGATAGTGAAGCTATGATGGAGGTGATTAGAGATGGAGCTTAGAGCAATGGTTCATGATGATTAAAGCCATGATGGAGATTGTTGTCAGATGTCTTCAATTTGTACATGGAACAAGGCCTCGATTGATCGAACAACATGATTGATTGATCGAGTGAACGCCAAATTTACATATTGATCTCTGGACAATCTCAATCGATCGAACTATCGGGTCGATCGATTGATAGAATTCAAAAAATATTTGTAATCTCTCCAAACCCTTTTCAACATGTTTGAGTTATCGAATATGTGGTGCTTGATCAATCGAGGACCGCTCGATTGATGTCGGTCGATCTATGGTTAAATCGACGGTGTGTGCAATTTTACATAATTGCATGATTAGTTTCATATTCCGAGTGTTAAGCTATATATATATATATATATATATATATATATATTATATATATATATATATATATATATATATGGGATTTCAATACAGGCTTAAATATTTTTAGAATTCATAATGAGTACTTGAACCCATAACCTCAGGTTGAAACTCTTTGTCAATCTACCACTTAGGCACAAGTAAGGACCCGACCTTATATCACACCTTTCATAATTAAAGAGCCGAGCTATTCTCATTTATTTACATAGCCTCAAATAAAAGATCCTGCAATCGTTTCTCCATTAGCTGCTTGGCTAAAAATTACATGATCCTCCGCTGGATTTTCATGCACAAACTACTCTTGTTTTCATTTGAGAAATGCAGAGAAGATGAGATATACTCCAGCCCATTAGACTGTTAGATACTTCCGGATCACAACACCCCATAAAATGTCCTCTGTAGGGCAATACTGAAACTGACCTTTTGATTTTTGGCCAGCAAACCTTTGCTTACACGGGAAAGGAAACGGATTGCGTACTGAGTAACTCTGGTACCCTTACCGTACTAATTAGTAAATTCTGTGGGTCCACCATTATTTATTTATTTTATCCACTCCGTTCATCTATGTAAACTGATAATTTTAGGGCTTGATGAGAAAACAGAAAGAAATTACAAAGCTCAATGGACCACACCACAGGAAACAGTGTGATTGAACCTCTACCATTGAAAAATACTTGGAGGCCACAGAAGTTTTGGATCAAGATGATGTTTGTGGTTTCTCTTCATCTATGTATTTGTAATCTTATGAACAGGTTGGATGACAAATAAACATTACTTTGGACCCTAAGAATATTTCAACGGTGGAAATTATTATTCCGCACTGTTTCCCGTGGTATGGTCCACTTGAGCTTTGGATTTACTTCAATTTTGAGATCAGCCACTAAAATTAGCAGGAAAAATGGATGAACGGTGTGGATAAACCACGTACATTCACAGTGGGCCCAACTGAGTTTACGCAGTACCATAAAAGCATACCGATTAACTCAGTAGGCAATCCGATTTCCATGGGGAAGAGCGGTTCGAATGTATCTTATATCATATTTGGATATCATCAATTGCATGAAAATAGGTAGAAATAGAAAAGCATTTCCATTGATGCGAGAGTTGACATCAAGATAATAAAGAGGGATTTCATAAAGCAATCATTGCATTGTCTTAGTTGTAACCGCTCAGCATAAAAATTTAAATAATAGTTATCTCAAAAAAATAAATTTTCACTTGCTATCTAAATAAAATATGTAACTAGTATTTATTGAAATAATCAATTATCAAATAATTATCTTATCTTTTATTTTCCTTTCTAATACATTTATCCAAAGATACCTGAACAGCTCTTTTTTAACTTCTAACAAAGAGGAAAAAGGTTAATTGGAAAAACAACAGTGTTCAAGTCATGCTGAGTCAACCGAGTCAATGAGCATGTTTAGAACTGAGTTAATTGACTGAGTTTTAGAACTATGATTGAATATGGTCCATTCCTGGTGGGACCCAAGTGGCCAATGACTTAGATGGCTGAACCATGGCCCCACTTGCATGAAATAAGAAGCCAGTATATTTTATTACATGTTGTTAGGTGAGCATCCTATGATATACTTTCAAATATGGAAAGAGAGAAATTATACAAGTCCAGATCTAAATCTTCTCTCTCATCAAAGTATAGAAAAACAAAACAATAGAAAGAGATTCCACCACTTTGAAATGTAGAAAAAGCTTACAAGGCTGTTATAGGCTAACAGCCACAAGGGTGCAGAAAATTCTCGGAAGCTGCTCTTCTTCTGATTATTCTTCTCCATCGTCTTATGCACTTGTAAATTATTAAAAGAGCAAAGATTAGAGATGAATTAGAAATTTTAAAAAAGCAATGCTTTGTACCGTTAACTGTTTTTTAAGAGATTGCTGGCACCAAAGTAAGATTCCTGACTCGAGGATATCTGCCGTGTACTCGGCTTTTCATTCTCTGTCAGTGGGACACATGGGTTAGTGATCCAGGCCGTTGGTCTGATGTTCAGACAGCTACGAGGTGGCCTATACAATGAGGTGGATGGATTGAGGTGAAAATTACGTTGGCCCACCATAAGGATTACCTTGTGCTGCAATCGACCCCCTCCAATAGGTTGGCCCACCACAAGGATCACCTTGTGCAAAAATCTGCCCCATCCACTCATCAGATGGGCCACACCATAGACAATAAATGTATGGCTGGTGATAAATAATAAAATCCATTTGTGCTTTGCTTGATGAGAAGGTGGGTTGATTTTTTGATAAGGTGATCCTCATTGAGGGCCAACCTATTGGACGGGTTGGATGTCGCACACACCAAATGCTAGATGCACGGTACCTTATCGTCCAACTACTTGGATGTGAGCAGTACAGTTGTACACGTGTCAAGTTAGCTCAATCAGCTGGTTCGGCTCGACTCGGAGAAGCCCGACTCCCCTTGGTTCGAAATTAGATCCGGACAGAGTTGAGATGGTTTTTGGAGCTCGACCAAATTTCAGGCTGAGTTCAAGCTTGCTCGAGCTCAGCTCGACTCAGATCAAACCTTAACTCGAATCAGCTCTGCTCGAATGAAACGGCCGAGTGTTCGGTGAAATGACTCAATGAAGTGTTGTTTCGGGTGCATGTATTTTCCATGGGATTAGCTAGTGGTGAGGAATAAATGAATACAAAACAAATCAGTACTAGAACAAAAAATAAAAAATAAAAAATAAAAAATAAAAACAATGGACATTATAAAAGTACTCTCAAATCATGATTTTGATGTTGCCCACTAGGTGTTTAATGAAATACCTATAAATCACTGTTACCATTTTGCATTATATGAAAATTTGAAGATGTACTATACTTGCGTGGCTTGACCTAACCCGAGCTGCTAACTGAACCAAGTTGGGCAGTTAGGCTCAAGGACTAAGTTGAGGTTAGCTACTGGCATAGCCAAGGGAAGTTATGCTACGCTCGACTTGGTTTGACTCGTGTGTAGCTTTACTGAGCATCTCTTTATATATGTATATGTATATGTGCATGCCTGCATGTGCTTATATATATACACACACCCAAAGCAAGAGAGTAGAAAAATGATATAGTGATCGAGTACTATGTATTTGGACGCTTGGACGGTCCAATCGATCGGCTTGGCTGTACATGAGATGAAGAACACTTTTCATGGAGGATCACATATAATGCACATTAAACTGACGATTGTAACTACCCGACAGGCAACCTATAGAATTGACATTGCGGAAATTAAGCCTACCTAACGGTTGTTCCATCTATCAGGCGGGACCCATCGTGGTACAAAAGAAAATTTTAATCATCTCATATAAGGCTTGGAAAACGGATGGCTTTAAAAATATATTTTTTTAAAAATCCAATTTATGGATGGATTCGATCATCATATTAGTGTGATTTTTACAATATAGCTAGTGGAATGTATACTGGAGCTAGTAGACGGTCCAGATCTTCAGATGGACCCAGCTTGCCTGTGGCCAGGAGAGCACAGAGATGGCCGTCACAAATTGACTCTGTCCATCAGTTTCATAAAGGAGTCCAAAAATCAAGCACATGCAAAAATTAGGTGGGATACACCGCACGAAACAGCAGGGATTTAATGCCTGCCATTGGAAACTTTGTGGGCCGCAGAAGTTTTGTATCAGGATGATTTTGTATCTATCATTTATCTGAGTGATAATAACCCTATGAATGGTTTGGATGACATATAAACACAATGGTAAGCTCTAGGAAAGCCTCAGTGGTGTATGTTTTTCCGTTCTATTTTATATGGTGCGGCTAACCTGAGATTTGGATCTGCCTTATTTTTGGAAGCTTGTTTTATTCTTACCTTACAAAACTGATGAATGGAGTGAATTTTCCACGTGATCTCTATGGGGCCCACGTAGCTTCGGACCCAGGAACTTGTAGCCGGGGCACATGCAATTCGCGTACTCTAGGAATGGACGAAGATTGTCTTTGTGGACCCACTATGATATATGTATTTTATCCATGTTGTTCATCTATTTTAACGTGCATTTTAAGTGACGAGCCTAGAAAAAAAAAAAAAAAAAAAGTAGATTCAATGCTCAAGTGGGCCACACCATAGGAAAGAGTGGAGATTAAAAGCTTATAGATGTGATCTTATGGATACTTTGGATGACAAATAAACATCTAGGTGGCCCTTAGGTTTCAAAGATGGCATCATTGTTGTTGAGGACAAAATCTGGATCACTTTCCACTCCTCGAATAGACCCTGGTCCTGCACAAAGGGTGAGCAAAGGAGACCCTGGCTAAACCGGAGGACCCTCCGATGCCTAGGTCAGGTCAAGGGAGAGTGCAAGATGTTGAGTACCTGTAGTCATGGAGTCCTCGTGTATTTATACCCTGATTATTGAAATGATCTGAGTCTGTAATCACGGCATGATTTACTCAATCAAGGATATTCTCGAATCATGGGGATACTATGCGCAATTCGAGGATCATGTGTTGTATTATGCGGATCGTGCGTATCTGCGCCCAAAGTAATCGGCCACGTCTTCTTATAGTAGTTTCCAAGTTTAGCTTGGTGCACAATGTACTCGTATCTTTCCCCGACCTTAGCCCGAGACATCCTCCTTCGGAAGGAGATAGGGATGAGGACGAGGGCGAGGGCTCAGCTTCCTTTGGATGAAAATGATGATGAGGACGAGAATGAGGGCTTAGCTCGGCCGTCCTCTCTCAGAATATAGCTCATCGATCCGACTACAAGCCTTAGAGTAGAAGCCCCCTTTGTAACTTGCTGAGGATTTTTTCAATTGTGCATTATGATGGCTACTTGCTCGCCCGACTGAGTTAGTGTGGTCTCGGCCCTTGGAATTATATGGAGGGTTCGGATCTTCCCACAACAATTATTACCTCTTATTCCCATTGCGTGGCCCACTTGAGCCTTGCATTTGCCTCCTTTTTCGGCTATGTATTAAAATGATATGTTAAAATAGATGAACAGCATGGATAAAACACATTCATCACAGTAGGCCTACAGAAATCCAGCCAAGACCGAGTCGGTGTGGCATGGTAGTACTCTTCAGATGAACTTAGGGAGCGGATTAGGTGCGACCTTGACTGTGGGGCCACCTTGATATATTTATTCTATATCCACTCCGTCCATATTCGTTTTGAAAGATCATTTTAGGTTATGATTCCAAAATTGAAGAAGATACAAATCTAAGGTAAACTGCATCATAAAAACATAGTGATTGACCACACCCACCATTAAAAACTTCCTAGGTCCACATTAATACCTACCCGTAATGGTTATTTTCCATCCAACCTGTTGATAAAGTTACATGGACTTGGATGAAGGAAAAAATAGACCTAGATGAATGGAAAAGAATAAATTATCAGCTAGATCCAAACTTCCGTGGTTCACAATAAGTTTTTTAATGCTGTTAATCGCTACTGTTTCATGTGGTGTGATCTACCTTAGATTTGGATCTACTTAACTTTTTTTTTTTAAATACCCTAAAATAATATGATAAAAACGGATGGACAAGAGTAGATTTAAAATATATACATCAAGTGGTTGGGCCATGGTCAGGGCCGCACTGTGTATGTGTGGTGAGGCCGGGCGTGGCACCTAATCCTACGCGGAGTAGCTACTAACGGCGTCTATCAAGCTGCTCAAGTGACGTCACTAAGTTATGTGGGGCTACTTTGATGTATATGTTGTATCCACACCGTCATCCCTTTTGGAGAGACATCTTAGAGATGAGCCAAAGAATGAGAAAGATTGAAAAGCTCAAAGTGGAGTCTTATTGGGAATTGAAAAGCTACCATTCAAACTTTAAGAAACAATAATAGTTTTCAATCAAGTTTTTACCATTGTCAATATCCGAATAAATTAGGGTTGAAAGTCAGGTGGGTTGTGCTCAACCCTAGCCCAACCTAAGGCTTTTGTACATCACCCCTAACCTAACCCCAATCTAGCTTAGCTTGGTTGGGAATTCCTCAACCCAAGCCCAACCCCAGTGGGTTCGGTCGGGTTAATCGGTTGGATACATGCTAATATTTTAACGATTGTATTAGTTTATTATATTTTAATACACGTTTTATTTTTATATTTCTTGATTTTATTAATTATATATATATATAATATATATATTATATATATATATATATAGTTATTTATCGTAAAGAACTTCATTTATTCTAAACAATAAACTAAAATATAGGACAACTACTCATTTAAAAGTCGTGTTGTATAGCACACATCATTTCTTGTTAGCTCGAGTCTATTAGAGTTATTTGGACCATGAAACCCGACACACCGAAATTTCCTATATCTTCTACACATACGAGCTACACTCAATTATAATTTGTAAGTAACTTAGATAATGATCGGGTTCGGATTGAGCCAGGGAACCCAAGACCTCAACTCGAATTCGACTCAAGATTTATTGGGTTGGTATTGATATAACTCATGCTTGAGATTGGACTTGATACATCTTACCCAAGCCCAACCCAATGTCAAGTCCGTCACAGGTCTGTCCAGTACAACCCGCCCAACTACATTATTGTGGGACCTAAGGAAGATTTCAACTGTGGCAATCACTGTCCCCACTGTTCTGTGTAATGGGCCCACTTGAGGTTGGGATCTGATTCAATTGATGTCCTAAAATGATATTTCCAAATGGATGAACAGTGTACATACACCACACATCACGTGGGCCAGAACATGGTAACGTCACTTCACCGTCATACCTGCTTCGCGCCCCTATTTATACCTTCATATGCGATATGGCAACTCGATTTCAACCTTGCCACGTGTACAGTGTCGGTGTGCACAAGTACGTATGCCTCATCATACTCTGCCCTGTTTTTTAAGGTGTCCCATTTAATCCGTACCTGGGACTAGCGCTATGTTGAATCGTCTTACCCTTGACTGTGAGTGAACTGCCAACCCTGTCTTTTCAAACCTAATTTTTATTTCTCCTGCAGGTAAAGGGCATTATGGTCATTTTAAATGAATTAAAGCTCCTCCGTTGATTTTTGCCTTAGAAGCTCTTAACAAAGGGCACCTAATCCGCTCCCCTTTAACAAACCGTTTTTAAAACTGATATAGCGTCCAGACAGTATATGGATTAGACATGTCATGTACTCACCACACGCAATCATTGCATCTCACCACACGAAAGGAATAGATCGCCAACGCTCCAGATCTCACACATGTGTGATACGTGCAGCAACGTTGTAGATAGTAGTGACAATTTTGAAGGCATAAATAAGAAACTAGATTCTTTATTTAAAAGAATATTTACCTTACTAAAGAAAAATCAAGCAAAACCCTTTTTTGCAAAGGAATAGGATTCCATTCTCTACTTTGTATTTAATGTAATTGGAAAATTGAAAAAATAATTTAAGGATGTATTTGGTTTCACCAAGTATCATCAAATTTATTATATTTTTATTTTCAAATAGACAACCAAACGTACTCAAAGGGCTTGCTTGGATTGAGAATCACCACAATAAGTGAATGAAAAAGTACATTAATTACAATTTTTTTTTTTTTTTTTACCTATTTCCTAAAAATATTTATATTTAAGAGAGAGGATTGAGGGTTGTGGTGTTTTATTTATACATGGTAAATTTGCAATGAAAGGAGTCTTATATTACTTAAATGGCATGTTTTGATTTTTTGAATTATAAGGTAAATATATGATAACTGGTCCCAATATTTACATTTGTAATTATAACTCTTGTTCCAAAGTTGGTGTCCACAAATGTGGTAATTTGGCGTAAAATAGTGGTTGGAAAAATTTAAGTGCAAAAAACTGTGGGGCCCACCATGATGTAGACATCGTATCCACGCCGTCCATCTACTCTTCCAACTCATTTTTGGGCACAAGCCTAAAATGAGGTAGATCCTAAGTTCAAATGAACCAAACACACAAAAATGGTATATTAAATGCTAGTTGCAGTTGACTACTTAGGGTTTATAAGTTTTGGATCAAGCTGCATTTTTTTATGTTTTTGTTGATTTTGTTTATGATGCACTTATTCTTCTAAGTTTGTATGATTTTATGAATATGGTGGATGAAAATAACCTTGTTGTGTGCCCCCAGAAGGTTTTAGTTTTCAGTAATTAGATTCATCAAAACAGTGTTTCATGTGTTGTGGTTCACTTGAGCTCTGAATCTGACTCATTCTTAAACAATGCCCTCAAATGAGCTCATAGAATGGATGAACGACATGATGTATTCCCACAGTTTTGTGCATATAGAAGCATATGAAATTTATATAACATTTATATGATTTTCAAGACAATAAATCCCTAGTAATAATTGTCCATTTACATACATTTATCCTGTGATTGAAAAATTCATATTCATCTTAATATCAATCATCAAATTTATACATTGATATGCTTGTTTGATTTAAAATTTTCTTAATAATGCAATTAAAAATAGAAATGATTAAATTCATTTATCTCCTAAAAGGATTTGTATTTGACCAACAATTTTTGTAAGCTTGACGGGTCCAAATAAGAGACTTACAAGATTACCATGACATAGTCAAAATTGGAAAAGCCCAACAAAGCTTTGGTTACAACAGCAGATTACACAAAGTCTAATAATTTTGTAAACCAATGTTAATTAAAAAGATATATTTTAATAAAAAAAAAATAAATAAAAATGGAAGGAATTAGTGGGTGTAGTAGGTGTTTTTTGTCTTTGGAACAAAATGGAGGGTGCTATATGTGAAAACTCCTCTAATTAAAAATAATAAAGAATAAGAGTTGTAATTTAGGTGGAAAGTGGGGTTGTCCAATCGTTGTTTATGAAACAATAATAGATTGTATTGTTTTTAATGGAATGTAATATGCCAAAGTTTGGGGAAGAAAAAAAGCATCCTGATCAAGTCAAAAAAGGAATCGGACTCTTATGGCTTCTTTCACCTCTTTTGCTATGTCTACGCGCGAGTGAAGTAAGGCCATCTACACGTCACCCCATTTCCCAACTTATATATATATTTTTTTAAATCCAAGCCGTTCATCGGGTGGAGCCCAATTTTTAGATGTTTATTACTATAAATAGAACCATTAAACTAATAAAAAATGCCACGATGTTAGAATATGAATAATGGATGGGAAAGATGGTCTTAAAAGTTTTTGGCCGTCCGTTTGTTTCATAAATTGTAGATTGCATGATTAGTGAACAGGTATATATTTTTCCAACAGAATATACAGGCCAGGTCCATTTGATGGACGGCTTGAATCTTGCCACGTATGCAACTTTGGCTCACAGGTGGTGTATAGATGGGCTCACATGTACACGCGTGTGCCCTTATCAAAGCTTCCGTCTCTTCAGAGCCCCATTATTCAAAGAAGAAATGAGATGCCTACACGTATAGAATCCTACTCTCCTCAACATGCATGGGAGAAATCCAGATCGTTCATCAGTTGGGTCCCACTGTAATGCTCCATGATCAGATCCAATCATTAAATGGGCTACACTGGCCTGAGAAAAATGACTGGTTAAGATATATACTAACAATCCACATCATCCATACACAAGTGGACCATCTAACAGCCGGACAGGGACTAATCTTATACCCACGACTTTTAACCCGTTGAAGAAACCTGATTAACGGCTTGGATATCATTCATATGAAATAAACACGTGTGGGGGAATATGACCGGAGATCCTCCTACTCTCACGAGTAGCCTTTGCAGGCACGTTCCTTCCATTGTCTCTCTCTCTTCTTTCTTCACCTTAATTAATTAAAATTAAATAAATGATAACACTCAATGCTCACTCATAGTTCAAAATCACTCCATGTGACCATCATCATGCGATTCCATTGTCTTTCTTGTACGCGAGGATATATGTGATCCTCGATCCGAGGGGATCCATTGTGTCCTTGGCTTTTATATTTGTACATGTGGGCCCATGTTTCGGTGACCTAAGACCCTTGATTCAATGGACCGAAATTCAGATAAGTCATGCTGCATGAACCTATTTGAATGTGCAGTCCAAACTCTACAATGATGGTACATAAATAGATGGTTAAGAAAAGGAATACAACAATTTGTCCATATTTGTTTTTTTAAAAAAATAGATGGCTGGGATCTTCCAACCTGCAGTGCTTGGATGCATTGTCAATCCATGTTGGGGCCAGTGACGCTGCCACTGGCCAAGTGCCTAATGGTCGGTAATCTGTGGGCCCCCCCATGATGTATATGTTTTATCCATGCCGTCCATCCATTTTTCCGGATCGTTTTAAGGCTTGATAGCAAAAATGAAGCAGATTTAAATCTCAGGTGGATTACACCATACGAAAACACAGTAGTGATTGAATGTTCACCGTTAAAATCCTCATAAGGTTTACTGTAATGTCTATTTGGCATCTAACCTGTTTATTATGTTATACAGAACCTGAATGAAGGGAAAAGACAAATTCCACCTTGATCCAAAACTTCCCATAGCTTCTGAGAAGTTTTTAATGGTAAGCATTTAATCAACACTTTTGGTCCACTTGAGATCTAGATCACCCTCATTTTTAGGCTCATACCATGAAATGATATGGAAAAATGGATGAAACACTTACATCAGGGTGGGTCACTAGCAAATCTCCCTCCGCTAGCTGGTGTCAAAGCTCCATGGCCCACCATGATGTATACTATTTATCAGCACCATCCATCTATTTTTTCAACTTATTTTATACATGAGTCTAAAAATGAAGCAGATCCAAAGCTCAAGTGGACCACAGGACAAAAAAAATGGGACAATGTTGTTCACTTACCAGGGCCCACAGTGATGTCTATTTGCCATCCAACCTGTTTATAAGGTCAAAAAGACATGAATAGAGGGAAAAACACAAATATCATCTTGATGTAAAACTTCAGTGTTCCAAAAAGTTTTCAATAGTAAAAGTTCAATCTTCACACTTTCTTATGGTGTAGTTCACTGATCTACTTCATTTTTGAGCTCAATGGACGAACGGAGTGAATAAAAAAATAGATACATCATGGAGGGGCCATGAAAAACCAGCAAGCTAGCTGATGTTGGGGTCACCAGCCAAACCACGTCCACCATGACGTGGATGCATTGTCAATCCATGGTCGGGCCCATAATATGAATCGTTGCTATGACATGACCTTCTCCAGATTGACAAATCTTGTAAATCTGATTCTCGGATTCTGCAGTTTGATGATGTCTAATGAGATTTCAAAATTTTAGGTTTTTCTGGAGACGTTATGGGAAAATCTTTTCAAAATAAACAAATTCAAAATTTGTTATTATCAATTAATAAATAAATTTAAAATTTAAAATATAATATATAATGTATTAGTCATATTTTTTAAAAAAATTTCTTGATTAAAAAAAAAAAAAAAAAAACTAAGAACTACATATATTTTGAAATTTGTGAAATATATTAGAATGCTTGGATGGCTATACGTATGAAAGAAGAGTCCCCTTTCCTCCGGTACAATTCGGACGGTTGTAAAAAATATCACCGATATTTCAAAAATCTAGTAATACTATCACAAAAAATAAATTAGTTGATTGGGTGAAATTTGTGAATTATGGACTACATTGTAAAAAGTTTGTTTTCCATTTCATTGCAAACAATCAAAATACATAAAAGGAGAACACATGTATTAAGCATATTTTAACATAGAAGTAAATGAACACAAACTTATAAGGCCCGTATCCTAGTCCGTACCGTTCCTTAGACTCCCGCGACCCTTCTCGACGAATTCCGGCAACTCATGACCTATAATCGGCGTTTGCGCGCGACCCTAAGTCGCAGCCTATAGATCTGAGTCGGCTCGACTCAAAACTTATACCCTAGCGACCGCGTCATCGCCGCGGTTCTAACGCTGTGTCTCACACGCCAATGCGATACCCAGGCTGGGAGCTGCGGGCCCGCGTATATTTCTAGGAAACGTCGCACGTTGGGAATTCCGAGAGAATCTCTACCACCTTTCACATCAATCAATCAATCAAAAGTCACGTACATAACCCAACCCTCTCTTACACAAGTCATCCCCAAAGTCAACTCTGTCTCTCTCCACCCATCCCTCTCTTACACCACTCATCCCTCTCATCCCATCCATCTTACACAACACCATCCCTCTCTCCCATCCATCTTACAGATTCCCATCTCCATTCTCTCCACCATTCTCCAAGCAATTCCCAAGGAGGGAAAGAACCTAAAATCAAGGCCCACTTCCTACCCCCCTCATCTCTCATCCTAGCCCTTCAATTCTCATCATCCTCCATCAAAGAAGAAGCTTAGGAGCTCGGGATATCAAGGAGCCTAGAAGAAGTGAAAATCGATAGGTGTTCATAACACTATATCGTGATTTTGATTTAGGGCCCACATGATATGGGACCCACTTGTTGTATGTGTTGTATATGACCACCTAGGGAGGGCTCATAGTGGTGGAGCCCCTTCCCTCCATCACCACCGTCTCTCTCTCTCTCTCTCTCTCTCTCTCTCTCTCTCTCTCTCTCTCTCTCTTTCTCTCTCTCTTCCTTTGCAGCCTGCCTTGATGAATGGATTAGATCCCCACCGTCCATTAGTGGCAGCCACCTTCCTGCCCATAACGGGACCCACCTGATGTATGTTCCTTACATCTCCACCGTCCAGACCTTGGACGGTGGAGGGGTCGTTCGATGTATGTGTTTTACCAACGCTAGTCAGCGGTAGTGGGGCCCACATGCCATGTGCATGAAATCTAAACTGTCCATTTGCTGGACGCCAGGCCAGCAGCTTAATAGTCCAGCAGCCAGGCTACTATAATGACGTCTACAAGTTCTGTGGTCCCATCATGAGATATGTGTTATACCCTACCACCCGTCCACTTGGCAGTTGTGGGGCCCACCCCGCACGTGCTGCACGTGTGGGGGGTGGGGCCCCATGTGCATGTATGTATTGTATACCCAGGCCATCCATCCCTGGACGGTCCTGTGGGACGCACCAAGAGGTATGTGGTAAATCCACACCATACGTCCATTTTGGTAGAAATGGAACCCACCCCACACATGCTGTACGTGTGGGGTGGGACCCACGTTGATGTATGTATTCTGTTTCCCACACCATCCATTCCTGGACGGTGCTACGTGGGGCGTACCTTGATGTATTTATATCCCCACCGTCCAAACAACAGGGACGGTGGGGCCAGATGTAATGTATGTGTTTATCCCACCGTCCAGCAGGTGGGACGGTGGGTAAATCTAGACCGTCCAGTCCTCCCACGTGGACGTGAGGCCCATGTAATGTATATCCAAACTGTCTATCTGTGGGTCCCACCATCTATATAGCTGCTGTACTAACGTCAGCAGATCAGTGGTTCTGATCATGAGGCATATGTTATATCTAACCATCCATCTATACCCCAGCAGCAGATGGTTGCTATATTGACGTCAGCAAGCCGTGGGGCCCACATGAGTTATGTGTTACATCTAAACCGTCCATCTGAGGGCCCCACCGACTATATAGCTGTTGTATTGACGTCTGCAAGTTCTTTGGGCATGATCATCATGTATGTGTTAAATCCAAACCGTCCATCCACCTTGCGAGCTTGTCTTCGGCTTGAGACGGGAAATGAGACAGATCTGTCTATCAGGTGGACCACATTGTAAAAATCAATAGAGGATTGAACGTCTACCATTGAAATCCGTTTGGGATCACAAAGTGTTGGATCAATATGAAATTTGTTTTTTTCCTCTTAATTCAGGTCTTTGTGACCTTATGAACAGACTGGATGGAAAATAAACATTATAGTGGGCCGTGTGAATTGTTTAACAGTGAAAATCATCATCTCCACTACTATTTGTGGTATGGTCCAGATGATCTTTTGATATGATCCATTTTTTTGGGTAATGCTCTAAAATGACCTTAAAAAAAAAAAAAAAAGATGAATGGTGTAGATAGTCCAACTAGGACGATGGATCCCACTTGATGTATATGAGGCCTATTGTTACGGCCCATGTGATGCAACCCACTTGATGTATATGAGGCCCATTGTTGCAGCCCATGTGATGCAGCTCACTTGATGTATAAGAGGCCCATTGTGATGTATATTAGGCCCATGTGAGAGGCCCATTGTGATTTATATTGGGCCCACGTGAGAGGTCCATTGTGATGTATTTGAGGCCCATGGGATGTGGCCCATTGTGATGTATTTAAGGCCCATGGGATGTGGCCCGATGTGATGTATGTGAGGCCCATGGGTTGAGGCCTAATGTGATGCATGTGAGGCCCTTATATGAGGCCTGATGTGATGTATATGAGGCCCATGGATGAGGCCCAGTGTGATGTATGTGCGGTCCATATAATGAGGTTCATTGTGATGTATGTACGACCCTTGTAACGAGGCCCATCATGATGTATATGTGGCCCATTGTGATGCATATTGGGTTCTTGTGTGAGGCCCATTATGTTGTATGTGAGGCCCTTGTGTGAAGCCATGGGCCCGCTATATGTTTGACTCTATGTGGGCCACTCCTTGGGAAGCAATGTTGGTTAAATGTCCACATTGATGGGCAATGATGGTTAAATGTCCTCATTGTGACATTCCCTTAGGCCTTATTAGGCCCATTCTCATCCTTCTCTAAGTAGGTTGACTCTAATCATTGGGCCCCATTGATGTTTGCATGACCCTTTTATTCATATTGGGCTAACCCATAATGTTGGGCCCCCCATTGGTTGCTTGTAGGACTATTTTTTTTTTTTTTTTTTAATCTCGGAGTCCATCTAGGACTTATTTAGGCCCCCTAGGGCATTTAGTGGGCCATATAATAGTATGGTGAAGGAAGCCCGTTCCGGATCCTTAGGATTATAGGTAGGTCACCTAGGCCCAACCTTGATATAAGGAGAGTTCATTATCATCATAGACAAAAGGATCCGTGCTATCCGATTTGGTATATCCACAGTTGAGGATTGACTCTCATGTTATGGATCTGTTGTCCATCTATGGACCCCGCCTTATGTATAGGCCGATTATTGATGCCGACTATGAGTACGTGTTAGTATAACATCATGATACAAGCCATCGAGATGGTATGAGACCCATTGTGATTGCATTAGGCTCATTCTCATTTCCCCCTTAGTGGGCTAACCCAAATTGATGGGCCCCCATTATTATTAGTATGATCCATCTCGCCTTATTGAGCTATCCCAATTCTTTGGGTCCCCATCGATGCTAGTAGAGGTGCTCAAACCTAGAAGTCCACTTTTCGGCCCATGAGTAGGCCATCTAGACCCATCATTGTTATGAGGAGGATGCATCATCACCTTTGGCCATAGGTAGAAGAATCTGTGGTATTAGGTTTAACATATTCACTGTTGAGGACCGATCCCCATGTTATGGATTAGATCTGCTGTCTTCTATGGACCCCGCCATATATAGGCCGATTATTGATTACGACTATATTAGTATACGCGTTGAGTATGCGTTAGCATAGCATTATAATTTTATAACGTCATTGTGAGATTTATTTTGGTTATATGAGGCCCATTATGATTGTATGAGGCCATTGTGTGATTATATGAGGCCCATTGTGTAAATGCATGAGGCCCATTGTGATTGTATGAGTCCATGGTGATTGTACGAGACTCATTATGATTGTATGAGACCCAGTTGTGATGTATGAGGCCCATCATATGTGTGAGGACCATTATATGCGTGAGACCCATTGTATGTGTGAGACCCAATCGCGATGGTGTGAAGCCCACCATGTGTAGATGATTATGTGCACATCACCCATTCACTTATACGGGCCATGGGCCGTCTTATACCGGCTCACCATCATGCATGTGATTATAATCATGCTTGATATACTTTAAGATATATGCTCATACGCATTATCCACATACTTGTTATGAGAAGAGATTGAGCATGACATGTGCATTGGGCTGATTGTTTTTGGGACTCCCTGAGAGACGGAGTTGCCCCGCATAAGTGGGCGGTACGCGTAGGTTTGATGCATGACTAGATGGTATGACTCATGCATCTCGCATTTTGTGATATGACCACCGTACGCCCTAGCGACATTAGGGTCGTAGCCTCCACAGGCATATCTTGGATGGTTAGATGGGACACCGTAAATGTTTGGTTTTAGCACGAGGCGCCATAGATATTCCTAGGTGAAAATTTCTAAACCCCCGAGGCCAAGGGATGACCCCAACGTCTAGACCGAGTGGATGCATGAGCACATGAGGGCCGAATACCAGGAGGCCGCGTCTCCCACTGTATCGTGGTCTGTTAGAAGGGGGTGTGACCTTACCTGCCTGAGGGAGTAGACAATGTTAGGCCGAGTCTAACGAGCTTCAGGAATGGGTCCGCTATCGATGAGCCGAGCCGATATTGACAGGCGGATAGTAAGGTCTCTTCCACTTACCTAGTTGTGCGCTTGATGGGGCGACAAGCTGGCGTAGAGTGTACTAGACCCCGGTGATGATCCCAGAGACATACTATACTGAGATGTGGAGTTGCATATTCATTATTTGACTCATTTATTCATTCATGCACTATCCACTCGGGTTGGTGGTGCGCAACTAAATTATTATGTGTACCTTCACAATGGCCAGGGTTTCAGTTGGGGTGCGCGACCAACCTGAGATCAGGAGTTTACCACATTGAGTCTATCTATCCAAATTTAGGTATGAGACTGGTTTGGATAGAAGTCCCTTGTGATGGACCCCACAGCTTGCGATACTACGTACTATCATCCCAACTTCACACTCCAGTTTGCTCATTTCTTTCGCACCACATATTGCATTGCATTCTCAGCACACAACATTTGGTTTACTATGTTTCTGTATTGCATAGCCTGAATGAGGTTGATGGTATTATGGACTCGCCAGGATCTGCATATTGCATTACATCCACGGCATATTGCACTTGGGTTGCTATGTTTCTGCATTTATATGGCCTAGATGAGGCTGATGGTATTCGTAGCTCTTCAGAGTTGCATATTGTATTGCATCATCGATATATGATATTTGTCTCATTATGACTCCGCATTACATAGTCGTTCTGCATTGCATACTTTGATATTAAATGACTTATAGCCTTGCTAGTATTCCGCTTACGTTGATATTTGTGTGCTTGACACTTATCTTACGCACACAATACACCGCCCTCTAAGCTTTCTATAAGCTTATGCACGATAGATGCGTGCAAGTGACGATAGGACGTAGTTGAGCTGAGGCAGGGGCGTGCGGCAGAGCTTCTGGAGCTTTTGATATTTATCTTGTATTTTTCCTTCATGTATTGTACTCAAGTTTTTGATTTTAGTGGATATGCGATGATGATGTTGCATTTGTATTTGGGTAAACTTGTGGTTATGCTTATCTATAAAGAAATTCATGTTGAAAATCCTCCTTGTAGGATCTCAGGATCGGAATTTGGCGTATGGGCGCTGGAAGCTGAGAATGGGGTACTACAGAGGCTGTCGGCACCGGATTCCGCGATCGAAAATTTTGTGAGCCCAGTTTCCGAGTTTGGAGCGTGACAAAACTCATTAGTTGTAATTAACTAATTGATTGTAATATATGTGATAGACTATTAGATAATATAATTGACATATAAAAATAGTTTAGTACATTACACCTATAGGGGTTTTATGATCTTATTGTTGTTCCCTAGCTTGAATAAACGAGATTTGTGTCAAGTTAGCATTATGTCAAACTTTACTATAACTTTCCAACAAGTAGGTATAGACACGACACTCAAAATGGCTGAGAGTACTTCTCAGGACTTTAGTGGATTTTTTAAAAAACTTTACATCGATCCAAAACTGTTAGTGAATAGATTTTTGCATTTTATTTGTTAATTACGTGAGTTCTTGTGTCATGTAGTCGGTTGAGCCCTTCGAAGCTAAAAAGCGAAGACACAAGTAAAAGTTGAGCATTAAGGAGAAAAAAATAGGTATATAAGGTGCCTTGGTGACCATAACCCTTCACTCAAAACAACCTAAACCTCTAAATGATTTTAAACTAAATAGGTAAACATTTTATTGATCATCCCTTAAGCCATAGGAACCCAAATTAATCATTCTTGGATTACTTCAGAGGTCCTGTGTTGCTGGAAAAGCTGCACAACTTCAATAACCTTCGTTCATACCCACTTCACCTCCGGTCCGACCAAAAAACATCTAAACCAAGATAGTGTGTTGAGGCAGAATTTTGTGTAATTCGACTGTAACCGAGTGCCACCTTCGATCTTACCAAAGACCACTTTCGGTGCCCAAGTTTGTCAAGCGACTTTCTTATCTATTTCGGTGCAATTGAACCTGAATTTGATGCGACCGGAGACTAGCCATTTTTGTTCATTTTATAACCATTGGAACTCGATTTCTTTATAAAGAAGATCTGGTCTTTGGGCATTTTTTTAGGGTTTTTAGTGCAATTAAAGCTTAGGTGAATTCTCAATCATATCCCACATCCTAAGTCTCATATTTCATCTTCTTGAGCTTTACCACTCTAATGAAGATTTTAACCTCAACGTTGAAAATGAACTCAATCTCTACTATTTTCTAGAGTTTAGATCCAATCTCTATGGGTATATCCTTATCTAAATCCTCTACAAGACTCCTCTAGGTGAATCTCATATGCATTACAACTTCTTATTAGTTATAAGAGATTCTACCCAACCTCCCATTACCTTGGTCACCACGTCGGAGCATCGCATATAATGTATTTGATATTGGAGCTGAAGCATTGGCAATGTATCGTCATCATAATCGGGTTAAAAAATAGGAATTAATTGAAACATAGATTATCGATCAAGCAACCTAACACGGCGCATCAATAAGGCTCAATTTGACAAGTATCATTGAGTGAGTCCATACTCTCTTTCCTCGTGTATGATTGAGGGTAAGAGTTTATGACCCAAACTCGACAGGTTCTTATGTAGGACCTGTGCTCTTGTGTAGGGCAGAATTCACTGGACAAGGGGTGTGCACATGTTAGTCTCTATGGGATCTTCTAACAGGAGTAAACTAGATAAGTTCCTTTGTAGAACCTAAGCTTTTATGATGGCCGAATTCACCGAACACAGGTGTGTACGTGTTAGTCTTCGTGGGAGCCTCTAGAGGAAGTAAACACAGGTCTTGGGACTAGGACCGAGGTTATTGGCTAGCTGATAGAAAACTAACTCAAGTCTTTTGTGGGAGCCTCCAGCGGAAGTTTACTCCTGTATGTTCTTGTGTAGGACCAAGGTTCATGGTGAGCCTACAGAAAACTATGTACAGTCTTGCAGGAGTCACTTCTTGTGTAGGATTGTAAAGGTTGGAATTGAACCTAATTTAAAACTTTCAATAGTTAAATCTAGTATACTCCTGGGTTGAGTGCGTCTGTCAGGAGTGGAGTAGGGAAATCGAATCATTATACATGTTTTTTTTTTTTTAATTGTCTTTGAACTCTTTTTTAATTATGTTAATGTGATGAATGCTTAATTATATGCATCCATAATTAGATGAATGGTAAGAGTTGATAGGTAGAACATCCCCCACACACATGTACACTATCATTTATAGACTAGTTGTGCTTAATTTCCACATCCTTTGTAGTCTATGTAATTGGATCCTCTAATGGCTTTGAAGCCTTAGAGTTATTTTCCTTAATTTAATTTGTATATTATTTTAAATAGGCAATTGTGTTTAAAATGCATATTTTTACTTAGTCCTAATCATCCGACTTTAAAACATAATTATCATTCCTTAGCTCCGTCAAGCTTATGCACGTACTCGTGGTATCCTATTCGAAGCAATTTAAAAAATGCATTGGAAATCTAGACATATTAGACAGAAATGATCCCTGGAGCCAGTTGGAACCGACTAACATCTCCCAGTTGGTAGAACCAAAACTAAACAAATCAAATCCCGACTAATCACTCAGACCCTCTAGACTTCCGATCACTCCTGCACATGATGAGCTGAGCTAAAAAAGGACAAAATAGATTGGTGGAAATAAAATTTCAACTGTTCTAAAAGAATTTTTTTTTAAAAAAAAAAAAAAAAAAAAAACACTACACTTATCACCTGATAAGTGTAGAAAACATAAATATAACATTCCCTTTCTACCGGCGATAAGTTTTAAATATAGCTCGATGCATTCAATTCATGGGGAAAATGCAGTCTAAGGAAGCAATGAGAAGTACATGAAGTAAAAGGTAGAATATAATGAGAGTTATGTCCAAGTAAGCCCAGAGTTGAAGAAAGAGCCATGAGGTTGCCTAATATAGGAGAGAAAAATAATAAGTAGAAAAAAGGCAATGAAGTCCATAGTAGGGTTAGGATCAAGGATATTGGATCATCCCTTTCACAGAAACTGCAGAAAATGATATTTGATCTCCTCATTTCCTTCTCACATCTTGTTCCAATTTATGTTCCATTCCACACATTCCTTCTCCACATACTACCTTTAGTATTTTATTTTCCTTTCTTTTTCTACAACTTGTGTCGAGCTTATAGGCTCCGTAGAGTGATATCAGATGTAAGCTTGATAGAATACAACCGAATCCTTGAAAAAGAAAAAATCCTAAAATCCTGTAATGATGAAACCATATGCAATATGGTGGAAAAGTGTGCCTAACTCATTCATTTTCCATCTCTGAGCCTTGGAATCTATGATCGTATACCTATCATAGAAGTCACTCAAATTAGGAAGGCTTGCGATTCCATGACCTTTAAGCGATTCTATAGTTTTTAGCCAACTATATATTTTAAATTATGGGCTTTCATCAACTAATGACAACTTCAAAATGCATATGTATTTTACTTAAGTCAATACTATATTCCATCCGCTCCAATAAAAATCAAGTAAAAAAGAGCAAGAAAAGTGGGTCCTTATGCACCGCGTGCGGGTAATGTTCATAGTAGATAAACACGAATTATCTTTCTTAGTATATATCACTACATGTACATATGATACACATAAATAAAAATCTACTTAAGTATGTGTAGATATTTACATAATTTAAATTTCTTGTGGGAAGCTTAATAATGAGGATGTAGTTTACATAGGAATACATAGGGAAATGATTTAAGAGAGAATCCAATGCACTAACTATTTTATTACGCTTATATTTATATTAATGCTCATGCGAATATAAAGTTCAATTAGTTTTCTTGGACTTTTATATTTTGATTTATTTATATTCAATTTTTATACATATACATATTTGCATAGAGTGAAAGAATTTTTACTTGGGGAAGTGCAAAAAATTAAATAGGGCATATTTTTAGGAATGCATAAATTAATATTAATTAAAACCAAACATATCTTTTCTGGAGAACGAAAAACGATCAATGCTCATTATTTTTCTCTTGTTCTCTTAAATTGGTCACCTTAAGCTTTACTGTCTGTGTTAAGGAACCTTTCTTGAGATGTGAAACTTTATAATGCTTCATAGGCTGCCTATCATGTACTTGTAGAGTTATAAGCCCTTATTATTAAGCTTTCCTTATCATAGAGAGTTCTCTTTAAAGGAATCCTTGTAGATTACTTAAATTGCAAGCAACATCCAGAATATACTAACATAACTACAGAGAAATTTTGAATGAGATAAATTCTTCCATAGGTAGATGTCTCCATGTGTATACTGCATGGATATACGTATTACCATGTCTCATGCTATCATACACATATCCTTCTACGTACTGCCTTACGACCCATAATATCCCACGACCATGATTTATCATATAAAAATAATTTTGAACCGTTTACAAAACAATGCATATAAATGATTTTAAAATTAATGGTTTAATAAAAACGATTTATAAAACTAGTTTGGTTGGCCATGTTGATCAATCATTTTGATTTCTGATACAAGTCTAAACACATATGGATCATAGATTCTTTGTGAAGAATCTTAAACCCTACGAGAATATTATCAACCACTCAACTCATCACAGTCTAATTAAGAGACTCACATATTAATGAATCGAAGTAATTGATTAAACCTCAAGTCCCTTCAAGTCTTAGGATAATCATGATAAGCATAGAAAGTGCAAGTACCAAACAATTAAATCTAACTTGACATTCCAAATCTAGTCAATGTGCACACACACACACACACACACACACACACACACACACACACTATATATATCTCTATGTGTGTGTGTGTGTGTGTGGGGGGGAGAACTCACCATACATATAATACATATAATGGTTATATAACATATAATACCTATGGATTAAGCTATCGTAAATAATCCACTAGCCATCACAACATTTTATGACTATGAAGAATTGAACAAGTTAAGTATTGCAATGCATTTAATATCAAAATTATCTTACTTTATTTCTTAGGGATATAAATAGCTTAATGAAGTCTCTCAATAAATCCATCCCAATCATTTATATTTCATATATACATAATAATATTGAGGAACAAACAGAACATTAATGAAAAAAAAAATATAAAACTCATTAACTTAAAAGGGTATATGTTATAGGTAAAATCGGACTAACCTGACGACTAAAAATAAACAGAGGGATCATACGAAACCCCAGAGAGGGGCGGAGTATCGACCCGACCTTAGGTGTCGACCTCAAAAGATGACCTCGACCTCAAATACCTCGGGTACCGACCTCGGCCTTGAGGGACGACCTCGACTATTAGCTTCGAGGACCAGCCTCGACCATAAATCTTGACCTTGGAGGTCGGCCTCAATCATAGACCTTGACCTAGGAGGTCCGCCTCAGATACCAATCTCGGTCTTAGATACCGACCTCAGCCTCTGAATAGAAAGCAAAATCATCTCCATATATGGGTGGGATTACCTCCTGAGATCTTCGCCGAAAATCAGGCTGATTGAGGTAAAGTCGGAGATATTCTTGGAATTAGAGTCCGACTCAAATATGGGCCACTCAAATCAACTCAGATATGCAGACCGCCTAGAAAGCCTATAAATACACTCCCTGTCGTGGGTAAAGGTACAGACAAATACACTGATTCTATTACACCTATTGTGAGTTCATATGCCTGACTTAAACATTGGAGGGTCCCTGTCCTTAACCAACGACCCCGGTGTATTCTCTTATACCTCCATTAATTTGCAATTACTTAGCAGCTCGCAGGAGGTGAGGCCAGACTTCTCTTGTTCTCCATTAAATTGCAGGTGGAAAGCGGGCTAACAAGGATAACAAGATTTCAACATCAATAGTTTGACGCCGTTTGTGGGAATAACAGTAAAGCCATTCCGAATTCACTTGTTGTATCTTTATCTGGCTAGTGATAGCTAAAGGAAAGAAAAAGGCTCTGACTACCATTATTGAGCCAATACCCATACCAGAAGACCAGCCTGAGACATCCTAAATGCCGTAATCAGATCCTCAGCCTGATCTTCCTTCACCAGCGGTTGCACAGATGTCCCAGAATAGAGGAGGGCGGCTCGTCTCTCTAGAAAACCAAGTCGAGGCCCTGGCCAGAAATGTCGATCGAATTATGCGCATATTAGAATGACAATACCCCCTCCCTGACCAGGGCATGACATTGGGAGCATCTTCTGCCCAGCCTCAACGTCTACAACAGCCTCGTGACTCGTATATGGTGAAGGATCCATTGGCACAACACAAGAGCATCCCCGTACAAACTGTGGAAGCAACTGAATTCACCGAGTCCGATTTGCGCCACACCCTAGAGAAGAAGAGACGTGGAAAGGCTCTCGAGGTCATAACAAAAGGAGAAGTCCCATGGGAAGCAAAGTTGAGGGAGATTCAAGACTAACTTGAAGACATCTAGCAGGCATACCGAGCGAAGTCCCCTGCCTCCATTGATGCACTGCTAGAGGAAACCAAGCCCCATTCACAACTGACATCATGAGATCCCAACTGCCGTTTAGGTTCTAGATGCTCCAAATCACCCCCTATACAGGGTCGGGAGATCCAACCGAGCACCTCAATTCCTTCAGAGCCTAGATGAAACTTCCTGGTGCTTTGGGCCTCTCCCTAACCTTATCGGGGGCGTGTGTGAAAATAGTACAGATACTTGAAGCCGAAATCCATCAGTTCTTTCACTCAATTTAGCAAGGCTTTCATCACTCAGTTCATTAGTGAGAAAGACAGGAGAAAGTTATCAACCCATCTCTTTACGATAAGTCAGAGGGGGGACGAGTTGCTAAGAGACTACATTTGATTTAACGCGGAAGCAGTGTAGGTCGATGACCTCGACCGTCAGTTTCGAGGACCAGCCTCGACCATAGACCTCGACCTTAGAGGTCAGCCTCTGATACCGACCTCGGCCTCGGAGGTCGGCTTTGGATACCAACCTCAGCCTCGAAATATAAAGAATTTCTCTCTGTGTATGGGTGAGATTACCTCCCAAGATCTCCACCGAAAATCACGTTGATCGAAGCAAAGTTAGAGATATTCTTAGAATTAAAGTCCGAATCCAATACGAGTCCCTCAAATCATTTCGTATATGGAAACCGCTTAAAAAGCTTATAAATACACCCCCTGCTATGAGGTAAAGGTATAGACAAATACACCGATTCTACTATGCCTATTGTGAATCCATACGCTTAACTTAAGCATTGAAGGGTTCCCGACTTTAACTGACGCCCCCAGTGTATTCTCTTGTACCTCCGTTAACTTGCAGGTACTTAGTGGCTCGCAGGAGGTGAGGCGTGATTTCCCTTGTTCTTCATTAAATTGTATGTGGAAGGCAGGCTGATAACCAAATTTCAGCATCAACAATATACATTCTAACATATAAACTCATTTTCTGATGGTTTTTTTTTTTTTTTTTTTTTTTTTTTTTTTTTTTTTTTTTTTTTTTTTTTTTAAATCGAAACTATATTAAATTTAAAATTCTCATTTTCCTTTTCCAATAGTTTTAGTTTCCACTCAAATTTTAATTTTTATTAAGAATCAAAATTGAATTAAATCCGAACTTTCATCATACCAAATATTCTATATTATAGCATATTGATAACTATGCTTAATAATCCCTCATCTTATAATTATCTATCCATCTAAATCCAATGTGAGAAGAGCTATTTAGAAAACTAAATGGCCACTTAAGATTCCACTAGCTGAATAAAAGGTAGTCGTACTCACCTTGTCTAGCTGTAAGAGACAAATTTTGAAATTAACCTAAATAAATAATTAAATATTAAGCATTTCCTCTTAAAAAATAAATATGCTAGTAGCACCCATTTGTATTATATATTTGGTTTTTAATAGTTTGACTCTTTAAATGTGGTAGTGCCAATGTACGTAAGCCACTCACATAATACATACCGGTAAGTATAAAATATAAAAATTCCTATCATCAAAGATATGAGTATATTTTGGACCATCATATTGATGCCCAATGGCATCCATTGATCTTACCTTATTTACTTAATTTCAACATGTCATGAATAAGAAATATAAATTTCCATACGTGATGGTAAACCTATTGATAACGAAGTTTATTATATTAATTGCACCTTACCTATTAGTTACCAAAATCAAGTCATGAGAACCCAAAAAAACAAGGGCCACACCGTCACAAGATTATGACGCGAAAGTCATTCATGAAAGGGATATATATTCTTATAATTTTCTTTGGAGGAAGACTTTTTCGTAATAGTTAATTATTCTTAAGAGTAATTTATAATTGTCCTGATTGTAACAGGTTACATACACATGTCCAAGGGCTCACTTGAACCCTACATCATCTTGTATCTATATATTATATATATATATATATATATATATATAAGAAAACAATCAGAACCATCCCTTTCATATAAGGGCGCATGTCCTTGTATTCTTCTATATATTAGGGTTTCATGCAAATAATGTTATAATCTAGTTGGTGTAGCTGTAGTGAGAAATAATCCAAATGGAGAGAATCACCGAAAGTCATTTAGCATCCTTAAATTGTAGCATACCTACTCCTAACTAGTCATATCTTTTATGCAAAAATCAATGTCCCTATGACAATCTATAACATCACATGGTTTAGCAGAGCTTTAGACCATAAATTAAAAACAAAAAAATATATATTTAAAGTCCAATTTATAATAAAAGTCCAAGCCACGTGATTAACGAAGATAGGCCCACTTCAATTATAGGTGGGCCCCACCGTGTCCACTGAGTTGGGCATCTTTGCATCCGGATCTTTTTCCTGTGTATGTACCATCTTTACGATCCGATTAGGCAGATATGACCGTTGAATCATGACCGTTCAATCTATGGTTCTCATGCAAGTTCGTTCCTCATCAAAAGGGGACGAAGATCAGGCAACGTTGCAACAACTTGTGCTACGGCGCTCTCTTACCATCAAAATTCCACTTGTGTATGGAATCAGTACCGTTAAAAAGGTGGGCCCCACCATGAAGATGAAGTCCCTGGAGAATCAGGCTTATCTGCTCGCTAGGTGCGGCACAGCTGTACTCTGAGTCACACACAACAGTTGCCTATTATTTCAAAGGTGTAGCCACGTGCCAAGTGGATAAAGCCTATTTTTTTTTTTTTTTGTCCCCGGTGATATTAATAGTGGGGCCCACCGTTTTCATGGTACTGATGTTCTCCTACACAAGTGTTATTCTGGCGAGAGAGATGGTACAGTTACACACCTGTACATGATCAGTCATCAAGAATTATTATACAATGCTTTATCCCATGATACAGAATCTAATTTGGTGTATGATTCAGATTGATCCTGAATACTAATCAGTTGGGCCACATCATGTATGAATCATGCCCACAAAAATACCTCATCAGGACAATCCTAACCGTTCAATTCCTGTCTTAGAGATGAACAGTTCAAATTCAAATGAAAAAGGTCCCAAACGGGGCCAAGTAAATCAACGTCCAGGATAGCTGAACCATGTAGGCCCCACTGGAAAAATACCTCCTCAGGACAATCCTAACCGTTCAATTCCTGGCCTAGAGATGAACAGTTCAAATTCAAATGAAAAAGGTCCCAAACGGGGCCAAGTAAATCAACGTCCAGGATATCTGAACCGTGTGGGCCCCACTGGAAAAAACCCAAAAGCCAAGCACACTCATTGGGGCGGAGGGTGATGGAAACAGCTCTGAAGATACTTTGTATCTCTTAAAGTGGAAAAATGACGAGACGACGGTTGACCATGGCTGGCTAATGACAAAAAGCTGGGGGTGATGTGTGTATGTACAATCAATGGTTGGGATTATTATTTCAACTAGTGGAGTTGGTTTCCATGTGTATGGCCACTTCACAGGCCCATGCTTTTTGTCCTTTCCATACATCTCTTTCTCTCTCTATTTTTTACTCTTTCTTTTTCTCAATGATACTCTGGCTGACTGTGATGGTTCATAACACGCACTTATATATTCAACAGATGGCTTTTATGTTGCTAAAATCAAACCTTCAAAATAATGGGTCCACTTAAAATATGTCAAATAAAACAATTGTACCAAATTTATTATCTTAATTGTCCATTTAGCGGATATCTGATGGATGGTCGAGATGAATTAATAGTCAGCCGTCCAAATTCAAATCTCCACTAACCAGAGGTCAAGATCTTTAATCAAAACTTATTTCCAATATATTAATATGTCTGTAGTCAGTATGATGTTTGAACGGTTTGATTGAGTTAAGTGTGTGCTAAGTGTACAACTATCAAGTGCATGTGTATGAACATCATAGTCATCTAGAGTATCAAATAATTCCCTCTTTCCTTTTTTCTTCTTTCCTTTGTCGAGTATCCCAGCCAGGCTATTGTACGGACAGAAATGGGCCTGCTTTTCCCCTCCTCCTAAGGTGGGCCACTAGGGCAGTTGTGCGTCACAAAAGCACGTAGTCACACGAATCCCCTCGCTCGCTTTTCGTTTTCTTGGTTTTGCCCTTTTGGCAGGATCTGACCGTTCTCCCACTCTCTCCCCTATGAGAAGATTTTATATTCTGGCGGAATGCAATAGATGATACTCGAGCGTTTAAAGAATTACTTAAAATTGAAAATTTCAATTAAACCGTCCAAATTATGTTAATCTGTCAAGATGTTGCGTGAACTAGAACTTATAGTTATTTGATTATCTTATTACCAGATCGGAAGACATTTATTGGACGGTTAAAAAGGAATAAATCCAACGGTCTTATTTAAACAAAGAACTGAGCCTTGATCAGAGGCTGGGATTGTTCAACCAATCTTATTTTTGGACTCTGCCTTACCGATAGTGGGTTCCACGATGTAGCCGGTTTGCTTTGAGTGAATATATGCAAAGTGTACCATTTCTGGGTGCCTGTGTATGAAGAGTCACACGCAGAGAGAGTTAGTCATCTTTTATGTAGAAAATTCAGAGTCCTTGTAAAGCAAGGAGAAATTTACTACTGTACGACCCATTTATGGCCTACTGACCTTTTTAAGCCCACTTATTTTTAGCTCCCAAGAATAATCACACCTGTACGGACAGCCTTTTCACATGTCGAAAATGTCCAGCTTTTTAGGAATGTGATTTTTGAAAACTAGGCTTTCCTATGGCTACGGATTATAACTGTAGCTATAACCATAACCCATGCTTTTTCAAAAGTCCTTCAATATGTATCAAAGGTCTTTTGATATGTACTTTGATATGTATCGAAGGTCTTTCG
>JAJHSJ010000018.1:37576945-37663627 GCA_021015155.1 Magnolia officinalis | reverse complement strand
ACTTGAAGTCCAACAACTGAATCAGTTCAGATTTTAGGCACCTTCGAGCAGTCGAAGACGTTGGTCGACTAGTCGAACAGGGCCCTTGACCAGTCAAGTAGGGCCTTCGACTAATCGAAGATCTATTTTATCTTATCGCGCTCAAATTTAAAAAATTGTTGGAACGAAATCCAGTTCTTAGAGGAGTCGAAGCAACAACTTCTTTGCTTATAAATAGAGGCTTTCTCTCAATCCAAAATTAACAATTTAAGTCTATTAAATCCTTTCACAAGAGAGAGAGAGAGAAGCCCCCATTATTGTCAAGGTATTGCACGGTATTTATAAATTTTTAATAGCTTTTTTTTTTTAATTCCTTGATCTCTTATTGTTTGAATCTTATTTTATAAAGAGAGTAAATACTCTTCTTTGAGATCTTAAGAAATTCAAACAAGTAACCTTTGGTTTGAATCTATTTAAAATCAATTTAGAACCTTAAACCCTTGTCTAGATGAATGAACATTGAACAATATACTACAAGAGAAGCAGTTCTGCAACTACATCGACGGTTACATCTTCAAAGGATAAGATAAGTATACTTTGCTTTTATAGTTTGGTTTTATTGAGATAGCCAAAAAATCTCATTTGTTGGTTTTTCCGAGATAGCCAGAAAATTCTCAGAGAGGAGTTTTTTTTTTTGTTTGTGATAGCCCTTTAAAATCATAATTGTATCAGGTTTTAATGTGACCCTGAGAAAACCTTATTTATAGTGAAAGCCAATATCACGTGGATAGTGATTATTGGGAGTGGAGTAGGTGTGGCTGTTTAAGAGCAGTTGTTGTACACATCGAACCACTATAACCCTTGGTGTTGTGGTGAATGTTTCTTTTTTGCATTTGTGGAGAATGTTTGTAATTTCATTTATGCAAAAGTGGTGAATGTTTGTAATAGATAGCTTTATTTTCTCTTGCTTGGTTTGAGATCTTATTTCTTACAAACGTTCATGAAATAAGGTTGTCCTACCTCAACTTGGTTTGGGTGTATGTTGTCGTACGAATTAGTTTGAATCAAATTTTCAATACTAATGTGATTGAGATTTCTGATTTATTTAATATTTCAACACTGTAATTTTTTATTTGGCATAGTCCTATTCACCCCCCTCTAGGACTTCTTAAGTTTGCCTTTTCAGAATCCTAAAGCCCCAAAAGTAGAGAAATCAAATAAATCGCCGAAGGAGGCCAACACAACAGAATCCAGAGAGGAGGTGGGTGGTTGTGACGTTCTGACTACATTCAAATTTTGGTATCTTAGCAACAAGTGAATTTTGGATATGAGGGCTACATATCACATGAGTTCTCATTGGAGTTGGTTCACCAATTACAACGAGTACGATGATGGCCAAGTGTTTATGGGCAATGACATTACTTATAAGGCTATTGATGTCAGATCGATGCGCATCAAGATGTTTAATGGGATGGAGCATATCCTGACGAATGTGAGACATGTTCTCGATCTAAGGAAGCATCTAGTATCTTTAAGAGCTCTCAAGGCACTTGGGAGCAAATTCATCAGGTTAATGTTCACAACCCCAAGTATAGGGTTGCGATGTAGTAATAATCTTGGTAAGATCGAGGTCAAATTCATAAGGACTAATCTTTTACGTTTCCGAAAGTAATTAGAACTTTGACGTGTGAATGGTGTTGATTGAAACTTGTGAATTTAAAGGTGGGAACTAGGGTGCCAAGGATCCACTCGTAGCTCTTAGGATGCTACCTTACTTGATTTAAGAGATCCAACTGGAATCAAAGTCCTATCTTATCCAATTGGAGGAAGAAATGATCAAATCTTTGAACTTCTCATTGATCCAGCCTCAATGGAGGAGAATTGTGGAGATTGGAAGGGATTCCGTCACCCAACCGTGCCTAGGAGATGATGGAAAATAACAGGATTTACTAATCCAACAATCTCAAATAGGAAAAGAAGATATTCAAAGTTATCGCAGCGTCTATTGTAATTTGAGTCACAACAAACCATAGAAAACTAAAAATACTCCTTAAAATCAACTAGAAATCAATGAAGTTCAACATAAACATGAATCAAAGCAAAGTAAACATCTCAATCATACTACAAGCTTCACCTCTTAGCCCTAGCTAAGATATTTAGCCAACCATATACATGATTGAAATAAGAACTCTTAAATAAAACATAAAAACAACTAAGGAAGAAGAAGAAAGACTCTTGGCGGCGGCTCTCCACCTTTTTGCTCCACTCCTCAAACCCTAGATGATCCTTAAGAATGCCTCAGGGACTCCTATTTATATTTGTGAAGCTCCACCTTACGCACTGACTTGGAATTTTCGTAATCCGATCGCGAAAGTATCTCAATTTACGCAGCCGCATTATGCATCGGTCGGACCAAAGTCGAATATGAAGTTGGACTGAACTGTTTTCGTTCAGACTGAACTTAAGTCGTCGGTCAGACCAAATTAATCTTTGGTCGAACCAAATTAACTCCAAAATTCATCGTTCTTCAATGGAGTTTTTTTGTGCACTTTCAGTCGCACTGAATTCTCTTTTCGTTCAGATTGAATTGTTCATCAGTTGAACCGAATTAACTTATGAATTTCATCATTAGCTGCTGGACTGTTTTGTGCAAGTTTGGTCGGACCGAACATCGGTTCGATCAGACTGAACCTGTCTGTTTTCTGCTGCATATTCTGAAGTCTTTCATGTCCTTTCTTCACCCTTTGTACTTGGTTTCCTTTGATCTTTGGCATGTGAATTCTTCATTCTTGGTCTCCAAAGATCCCTCCTTTGCCTTAGTGATTCTTGAGCATTAAATCTATGCTTTTAGCATTCTTTTCAATCCAAACTCTCATATTCACATTGTAAAATAAATATCTATAAAATATGCCATTATACATTATCATGTTTATAAAACCAAGAAATAAATAGGGGAGAATATATAATATTTGACACTCAACAGTTAATTATGTCTAAGAAGCTTCAAAAGGAGCACTCATTCTGATGAAAGCACAACATGGCATTAACCTTTATAAGCTGATCAAGAATACTATATTGGGTGAAGCTACATCATCTGTAGCGGAATCCACATCAGGACATTTGTGGCGTGCACGCTAGGCCACATGAGTGAGCGCAGTATGAAAGTACTTTCTTATCATTATTTGATTCTTGTATTTAAAAGTATTGATTTTAATATGTACAAGCATTATATATATGGTAAACAATCATAGTTATCTTTTAACTCTGAAAAACATGTAAGTAAAGAAGTGCTTGATTATGTGCATTCGGATGTATGCGTGTCGTTATCCGTTATTTATGGAGAGTTAATCATTTTTTGTCTCATTCATAGATGACTACTCTAGAAAGGTTTGATTTGACTTTATGAAGAATACTTTCAATATTTTCACCACCTTCAAGATGTGGAAGGCAATGGTAGAAAAGCAGACATGCTGAAAGTTGAAAATATTGAGGATAATCAATAGTGATGAATTCACTTTTAAGGAATTCAATCGATTTTGTAAAGATAGGGGGATTGTAAGGCACAATAAGTTAGGCATACACCATATCAGAATGGTATGATTGAACGAATGAATCAGACTCTCTTGGAGAGAGCCCGAAGCATGTTGAGTAATGTCATATTAGGTAATGAGCTATAGACTAAGGCAATCAACACAACTTGTTACTTGGTGAATTGGTCCCCGTCTATGCTGATTGGTTGTAAAATTATAGAAGAAGTGTGAAGTGGTCATGATGTAGACTACTCAAGGCTATAGGTATTTGGTTGTAATGCTTACTCTCATGTACCGTTAGTTAAGAAAGATAAGCTAGACTAAAGAGTAAAGAAGTGTACCTTTATGGGCTATAGTGATAGTGTGAAGGGATACAAACTCTATTACTGGATCACACAAAATATTATAATTAGTCGTGATGTCAGGTTTGATAAAGATTCCTTATTTCACAAGGATGAAACAAGGAAACAGGAAAGTTAGCGGTAATTAACGTTGAAATTGAAAAAAGTGAGACAACTAAAAGCAAAGCCGCAGGAAGAGGTACAGGAGTGGGTGAGCCACCACCTATATGGAGAAATATACCAAGAGATTATAAATTACCAGCAAGATACAAAGATGACTCGAATGTTACATTCACTCTCATTACGGATGAGGGGGATCTGTCTACCTCCCAGGAAGCACTAGATATTACAGATGTTGAGAAGTGGATAGCGGTAATATAGGATGAAATAGACTCTTTGTACAAGAATGAGACGTGGGAGCTGGTGGAGCTTCCTGTTCGACATAAATTGATTAATTGTAACTGGATCTATCAGAAGAAATATGATAGATACAAGGCGAGATTGGTAGCGAAAGGTTATGCACAGAAGGAGAGTGTCGACTTCAATAAGATTTTCGTGCTTGTGGTCAGGTATGTATCTATCAGATTTGTGTTGGCGCTAGTTGTCCAATACATTAGGAATTGAAACAAATAGATGTGAACACTGATTTCCTACATGAGGAATTTGATGAACATATCTACATGAAGTAATTAGAGGGGTTTAAAATATAGTGGATCAGAGAATAAGGTTTACATGTTAAGGATGTACGGCCTGAAATAATTGCTTAAGAAGTGGTATAAAAGATCAGATTCTTTCATGGTGAGTCAGGAGTTTACCAAAATTGAATATGATTATTGTGTCTCAAGACACTAAGTGATGGAGAATTCATTATACTAGTATTGTATGTTGATGACATGCTTATCACTAACCATAACATGTCTAAAATCAATATATTAAAGACTTAATTATCAAGGATGTTCGAAATTAATGTTTGGGGCTATAAAGAGGATTCCCGGTATTGATGTACACAGAGATAGAGAGAGGAGCATGTTACAGTTATCTCAGGTAGAATACCTTGAGCAGGTATTAGTGAAGTTTAAAATATATAAGGCTAAACAAGTTAGCACACCTCATGCTGCTTACTTTCGACTTTCTTCAAAGCAATGTTCCATTATAGATGAAGAAAAGTGTTTTGTGTCTTGTGTGCCCTATTCTATCGTAGTTGACAGTTTGATGTATGTCATGGTCTCTATGAGACCTAATATTTCACATGTAGTCGGTGTTGTGAGCAGATACATGTCAAACCCCAACAAATAACATTGGGCGGCAGTGAAATGGCTACTTTGTTATCTACGAGGTACAATAGAATACGTCTTGACATTTGAGAAATCAGAGGAAAAACTTATAAACTATGTTGATTCGGATTACGTAGGGAATGTGGAGAACAGAAGGTCAGCTTCCAGTTACTCATTTGTGCTAGTGGTTGGAGCGATCAATTGGATGTCGAATCTTAAATCTGTATTGCTTTTTCCACAACTAAAGCTAAGTATATAGTAGTGATGGAGGCATTGAAGGAAGGTGTTTGGTTGAGAGGAATCCTAAATGAATTGGGGCTTCAGCAGGAGGTCGTGCAAGTTAATTGCGACAACGAAAACACGATCAATTTGGCAAAGAGTTCAGTATATCATTCTCGTACTAAACATATTGATGTATATAATCTTTTATCTGATAAGTGCTCGAGTAAGGTGATGTTACTTTTGAGAATATCCACATGAGCATGAATCCGATGGATATGGTTACAAAGGTGGTTCCCACAGAGAAGTTCAAATTTTGTTCGACTTCTTTGTGTTAGGCAAAGGTTTGATGAAGACAGAGTGTGCATAAAAAGTGATGATGGTAAAGCTATAATAGAGACGATTAGAGATGGAGCTTAGAACTATGGTTTGTGATGATTGAAGACATGGTCGAGATTTTTGTATGGGTATCTTCAATCTGTGAAAAAACATGGGAGTTCGATCGATGGAACAACCTACTCAATTGATCGAGTGAACCCTTTATTTTATAGATTGGTCTCTAGACAATTTTAGATAGGTTTGGTCAATAAAAAAATTCAAAAAAAAATCATTTAGACTTTCTGGACACTTTTGAGCATGTTCGATTGATCGAACATCTGGGGCTCGATCGATGTCAATCAATTGATGCTTAGATTGACGATGTGCGCAATTTTATGTAATTACATAATTTGTTTCCTATTCTGAGTATAACACTATATATATCGGTGTAATATGGGATTCAGGTATATAATAAGGAAGGCTTAATCGTTTTTAGGGGTTGGAAGGGAGAAAACAAGGGTTTTCGCATCTGTAAGTTCATCTAATCTATATTAATTCATTTTCATGGTGTATTTGCTCATCGCTTTGTGCTGTGTTTTTTTCTCCTAATGAGGTTTTCACGTAAAATTGGGTATTCTTGTGTATGATTTGTTTACATTTGTTTCTCATCATGTGATTTGAATTTGGGATTTTCTTCCACAGTTCCCCAACAAAATTACCCACCTGATTATTCATATGCTTCATTACTAGCTTATATGCTGTTACTATTTGAAGCATGTGGCATTGTTTTAATGACATCTAACTTGAGAATTAAATGAGTACTCTACAAACATTAAATGGGCCACACTATAAAAAAAACATTAATGGAAAATCATTCAAAAACCATCAAATTCACGTGGTAGCCAACATAATGGCTAGATGAGCCATACCATGGTGTCTCATGAGCAACTTTACTATGATTAGCTTATTCTACAAGATCTTGTGAAGGAATTGGTCATCCATTCCTAAATAATGAAAGAAAATGTTTAATTGTTGATCAAACCCAAGGGTTGACAACCCCAAGTACAGGGTTGCAATGTAGTAATAACTCAGTGAGACCGAAGTCGAGTCCTCGAGGAAAATGACCTAAAATTAGTCTAAAGCTAATGGTGTGTTTGGGTTTTTAATCCAGCAAGGTTAAAAAGGTTTTTAAATAATAAAATAAAAGACTAAGGATCCAGGAATCCACATATAGCAATCGAAATATCTCATTCATTTATTCAATGTATAACTTGATTGGAATCGAAGTCCTATCTTATCCAATCGGAAGATAATTCTATTAAATCAATTATTAATATCAATAAAATATTATTTAAATTGAACGATTATCTCATGAAGCACTCAGATCTCAATCGCAGGGAATCGAAAGCATCTAAAGCACCCTTAGGCAACAATAGATCAATCAATTATATAGATTGAATCGTTATCTAATTTAGGCTAAATAATTGTTAAATCAAAGCATTCATTGTACCCGAAGGCAATAATAACTTCAGAAATAAATAACTCAAACACTTTAAAGTAAATCCAAATCTACTTTTATCTACTATCATCATTCAATCCATTTTTATTGAATCAAATAAACTAATTACTATAATTAGGATATAAGCTTCATCCATTAGCCTCAAGTAAGAAATTATCCTAACATGGCTAACATCTTATAAAAGATGTTAAGGGCTAAATTGGACTGACCAACTAACGGAATTCTAATGCTGACAAGAAGGTAAACAACTCGGATAAGAGATTGGGTGAGACCTCTGCGTCGACTACCGAGCACGACCTCTACAATCAACTCGAGCACCAATCATAAGTAATGGCCTTATGACCTCAGTCACTTATCTAGCATTTCACTGTCACAACCAAGCAACAACTGCAAGTATCGACCTAAGCCTGATTAGAGGCCCTAACCTCGAAGCTCAGCCCTTTCCATGACCAACAATTAAGCTCGGTCTGCGGGACCTCGACCAACACGACTTAGAGCTCGGCATCATCTGTCAACCACGACCTCCTCGGATACCGACTACCGGGAGATATCTTCTTCATATACAAAAAGGATTACCTCCCCAAGATCTTCACCAAGAATCATGCCGAGGATAGCGCCATATACCTAGGGGAAGATCCCTTATGTGATATACACCTACATGACAGACTCATCACCATATACGGAAAATATTTTAAAATGATATAAATAAGAACCCTACCTACAGTGAAATGTATGAGTAAAAATCCTAATTCGACTAGACCTAGATTGCTTATTCTAATTTAGGCATTGGAGGGTTCCTGGCTACAACTAGAGCCCCCATTGCCATCTAATTTTGCAGGTACATGACGGTCTAGCAAGGATGACCAGATTTTAACATCAACAAAATAATTTTAAAAAAAAAAAAAAAACTAAAAAGACAAACTAGATTTGAAGTATTGAAGAAGAAGGATGCCTCCATGGAAACTCCGTCACTCATAGGATTTTCTCCCAAGCCCCTATCCATGCTTTAGAAAGATTTAAACACCCTTTTAAATAGGAAAAACTCACTAACTTGGAACTGACTTCAAATTTATGCACTTTTTTAAAGCTTTGGTCACACCAAACATCACTTTGGTCGCACCGAACTGGTCTCTCGGTTGTAGCCAAATTTTCTCAATATTCATCTAAAGTCTCTATCTCCCTTAGGTTGCACCGAATTCTCCTTTGGTCGCACCGAACATTACTTCGGTAGGACCTTAGTGTCGATCTGAATTACATATGAAAATCACAGTTTCTTATTGTACTATTCTGTGCACCTTCGGTCGAACCGAACCAACTTCAGGTGGGACTAAACGGTCTGTTATTTTTGTTGATGTACTGCATGATTTTTTAGTCTTTTCTTCATCATTTGTCCTTAGTTTTCTTAGATATTTGGCATGTAAATTCTTCATTAATGGCCTCCAAATCTCCAACTCTTCAGTGATCATTCTTTTAAGCTTTAATTCCATCTTTTAAGTGTGTATTCAGTTTTAGGTCAGTCTCCTCACATGAAGGAAACATATATAATTAAATCAAACTAACACTTAATTCCAAGGAAAGATGATGTAATTGAGAGGATAAATATGTAATATTTTGACGTAATCAATTGTCATATTAAGGAAATTCCTATCTTATAGTTCATTCACGTATTAATGATCTTGGTTATTGTTAGTAAGCTTTGTGTCATCTTTTGTTCTCTAAGGAATTTTATAAGCTTAAGGATTCAAGTTTGTATTGCTAGTTGGTACCAAAACTTATTTTCCTCTTAATAACTCATCCAAATGTTGCTTATCTATGAGTGTTATGAGCTAACTCATGCGGATTTTGTGTGCTTATCATTTAGAGGCAGTTTATCAAATTCTTTTGTACCCCAAGTTTGCTCCAAGCTAGGGTGTTATATGTCCTAATCATAGCCATCTTTGATTTAGTGTTTATTGTGATGCTAACTGAGTCAGTCCTTCCAATGATTAACATTCTACTGCTGGCTTATGTACTTGCATTTATGGCAATCTTCTATTCTGAAAGAGTAAGAAGTAATTAGTTATATCATGTTCCTTTGTTGAAGTTGAGTATAGATATATAAGACATGGTACTTTTGAAACACTTTATCTTTGATATCTTCTATCAAATTTGGAGTTGGGTTGACATCTTGTAAGTGCTATGTTGTAATTAGAGCACTCGATATTGTCAAATTTGGTTGTGCCAAACCGCTTGGAGTCAGTATCTTGTTATGATAAGATAGAAAGTTTACCTTCAAGTCATCATCAACTCTTCTCATTTTTAAGTTGAAGAACATTGCCAAAGGTCGAATACAAGCTCAAGTACAAGAACAAAAACTCAAAGCTCAAGTTCAAGTTCTTTACCTCTAGCTCAAGTTTTAAGTACTCAAGCTCATATTACAAGATCACTACCTCAAGCTTAAAGTCTAATGAACAGAAGCTCATGCTCAAGTTCAAGACTATATGGTCAAGCTTCATGTTCTTTCTACCGAAGCGATCGATATTTCGATGTTTCAAACTCACAAACAAGGTATGGATGACCCAAGATTGACCATAGGTTAGGTCATATTGATTTCATATTATATTTGGGCCATTATATATGTTTATAGGCTTTTCTTCGACTAGTCCTAGTCATTGTTCGACCAGTCCAGGCACTGACTCGACCAGTCCAAAGTGTTTCTCGACTAGTTCAAGATTTGTTGAGAATTTTTGAGAATTTTTTTGTTGTGGCTCGACCAGTCATGCACACTGCTCGACCAGTCGAGTGAATAGTCTCAACCAATCGAACAGTGCTCGACTTGAACTTCAACGACTTAATTTTTATTCACTAGACCAGTCGAGTAGGCTACTCGACCAGTCGAGTAACGGGTTTATCTTATCGCGCCTGAAATTTTAAAAATTGGTTGGTGCTTTGACCAGTCGAACCGACTCTTAGACCAGTCGAGGGAACAAATTTTTTACCTATAAATAGAGAACAAATCACAGAGTTTTTCATCCATTCCAAGCCTAATCAAGCCATCACTCTAAGAAATAAGTTCCTGCAATTATGAAGCTATTACTTATTCATTTTAGATTCTTTTTATAGCTTTTTCGTATTTAATTTTGAGATCTCTTTATTCAATTCTATTCTATTAAAAAGGGGAATTGTGATTTAGCCTTATGATATCAAAATTAAATCAAGCTAGCCCAAGTTAATTTAATTTAAAAATCATTTAGACTTAGAACCCTTTCATTTGTGAGATTGGACATTGAACATCTACGTTTACATTGAATTGGTTCTACTGGGCTACCTCGGAAGAAGAATCTTCAGATAAGTTCAATTTCATTTTCTGCATTTTTGGTTTGTGAGATTCAGCCAGGAAAATCTCATTGTGGGGTTTTTGTAATTGTGTAAGCCCATCTGAAAAACACAATTGTAAAGGTTTTAAGGTGAACCTTGGAAAACCTTATTTTTTAGTGAAAGCCAATATCCCGTGAGTGTGGATATTGAGAGTGGAGTAGTTGTGTGGCTGTTTGCGAACAGTTGGTGTATACACACGAACCACTATAATTCTCAGAGTTTGGATGATGGTTGTGATGTATGTGTGGTGGTGAATGTTGTAATTTTTTTTATGCACTTGTGGTGAATGTTGTAATAATTTAGTTTATTTCTTTTACCTCATTCTCAGTTTGAGTTTTTGATACTCACCAACGTTCTAGACATTAGGTTGTCCTACCATAAACCTTTGTTTTTGCTAAAAGGTTGTCCTTAGAACTCAGTTTGTATCAAACTCTCAAGACTAGTGCATTTGAGGTTGCTATTTAATCATGCTATCTATCTTTGTATTCCGCATTTATTTTTTATTTGGCATAGTCCTATTCATCCCCCCCCCCCCCCCCCCTCTAGGACTTTGAGCTCGGCCTTTTCACATCTCCAATCTCATTGTTTTATGACAATCAGGTGGCAATCACATTAGTTTCAATTTACCTTGCATGAAAGAACTAAGCATATTGAGGTCAATTGCTACCTTATTTCCTAAAATTTGTATGTTAGTATTATATTTTCTCCATCTCTCTTATAAAGATTGGTGAGGTGATACTTTTACTAAAGTAGTTCCAAACTTCGTATCTTTCTAATATTCTATTCAAGCTACGCATGCATGACATTTATGCACTAGCACGAGGGAGAGTGTTAATGGGTTTCATGTTAATGAACTTTTCTCATTAGGCCTTTGAACGTTATTTTGTGTTGTTCTTCAGTGATCTTGTTTATTATCACAATTTTCATGTAAATAAGATTATGATCATTGAGCAATTGCTTTTTAGTAAGCTTTTTTTCCCAATCAACTATTATTGAACCGTTTTTAGCACAACACTCACACACACACACACACACACACACACACACACACACACTTACTGTTGTCAAATGCCTTTAATCTGTACATGAAACATGGTCGATTGATTAAGTGGACACCGAATTATATAGATTGGTCTCTAACAGTTTTGGACAGTCTCGATCGATCGAACTGTTTGGTCGATCAATTGACAGAATTCATAAAATACTTGTAATCTCTTTGGACTCTTTTAAGCATATTTGAGCGATTGAACATGTGGTACTCGATCCATTAAGGACTGCTCAATCGATCGATGGTAATATCGACAACTCGCGTAATTTTATGTAATCGCGTGATTAGTTTCCTATTTTGGGAATTATGCTATATATATATATATATATGTGGGTGTAATTGTAGGATTAGGGTATTCCAATCAAGGCCTAAATGTTTCTATAGTTTCAGAGGAGAAAATGAGGGTTGTCTAATTATAAGTGCATACATCTCTTGTACTTTTCATTTTCATAGTGATAGTTGTTGCTTTGTTCTGTGGTTTTTTCTTGCGATGTATTTTCCACTATGATAATGTTGCTATTTGTTTATGCAAAAATTTGGATCACCCTCCACCAAGCCCTGCATGCTCGAAGTGAACCCTGGTCCTGCACAGAATGGTAAACAAATGAGACCCTGGCTCAAGCAGGGGACCCTCCGATGCCAAAGTTAGGCTAGGGAAACCGTGTCTAAGTAGTGTAGAGTAGAGTGATGGTGTAATATGTTGCGTACCTCTTCCTATAGAAATGATTCTTATTTATACCTTAGGGCCTTGCTGAGGGTGTTCGATAATCTCGGCGCGGTCGTCGCCACCACCGAGAGCTACGCACTCGCGATCTTTGGCAGTTATCCAGAGATCGTGCTACAGGCATTACACTGGGCTCGGATCGAGCTTGCTGATCCAAGCCCACGAGTGAACTGATCACTGTCGCGTAAGGCAGGGAGGATCAAGTCAGAGGTACAATGGGAGGGTGTGTGATGACCCCTTCTACATTCCAAGTTGACGTGTGGACTCTTACATAAGGACTTAATACAGGTCTGCTTGGATGTACTGTCATTGTTCTGAGGCCCTGCTAGTCGGACGCTTGACCACTTAATCTCAGGTCGGTGTCGTAGATCTACAAGAGCCTTTGGAATCGCCTCGGGTTGGACACAATCAATCTGAGGCTTTGTCCATTAGTGTTACTTTAACCTCGACACAACTCGGTTCAGGTTCACCCATAACAGAAGCCCCCTATTCTCTGAGTCCGAACTTGGAGAGTAATAGACTTGGGGGAACGAGCCGAGGTTTGGGGAGATGAACCGTCCCTTGTGATGATAAGCGTGATCGAAACGTCGTAATGATGTTCATTGAGACCCGTGCACTGTACGGCTATGCTCGAGCCTACGGGCGTCGTACACGTGGACAGAGGAGTTGAGATGTTTCGATTGAGTGGATCGGGCGACGCTGCGTGGTCCTTGAAAGATGAAAGGGTGTCAGCGCATTGAATGTTGACAGCACACGGTTTGGAGGATGTCAAGCTAGGCAGATCGTGAATCGCCACGTATGCCATCAGGCTCGAAACTGAGCCGCTTTAGGTTTGGAGATAGATGTCCGTCATGATTGCTGAGAGCATCTTCAAGCTATATAAGCTCTCATACCCTTCCCTGGGGCATACTTTACATTCTTTGTGAAGGCGTTTGTTGAAGAAGTTCAGCTGAGTAGGGGATTTCCGGTGAGTTGGGCAGGCGATTTTCGGTGAGTTTCTCCTATTTCCAACTTTCTTTAGATTTTGTACTTTTCATTGCCAATCGTTCGCGATGTTGAGTGGCTTAGAAGAAATCTAAGAAGGATACGTGGATGAGGGCGACTCCAGGTGAGAGAGCTCGAATTCTAGGCGAGAGGCTTCTGAGGGCCCCTTAGAAGCGGTGCCACTCTACCCTCTGCCCACGAGGGTCAGAGAATCAAAGTCCCGTGCTGGTCCCAAGGGCACGAAAAGAATACCCAGAGATCCGATGGGGAGGGCTACCGCTGGACCTTCAGGTGGTCGAGCTTCGGAGCTCGTCATTGGGGGCTCGGTGTTCATTGAGTCCCAAATGGACTGGGTCCGAAAGGAATTCCAAATCCCCAACTCTGTCTAGATACACGCACCTGCTCCCCACGACACCCCTAGGGACCTTGCCGAGGGTGATGTTACCATCTTCATTTGTGCTTTGCAGTGCGAGCTTTAGCTTTCATTGCATCCCTTCATCCGTGCCTTGACTGCACGCTTGAAGTTAGCCCCAAACCAGCTCGTCCCTAACACCTGGAGAATTTTGATGTTGTCATACATGATATGGCACCAAGCTAGAAACCAGGAGCTGACACCGATGAGTTCCTGATGCTTGATCAAGCCAAGCACGATCGTAATGAACCGTGCTGGTACTATTTTGTTGCCCGGGCAAATCAGGGTTCAGGCCTCATCCTCCGACTTCCTTCTTCTAACAAGGATTGGAAGAACAAATGGTTCTAGGCCTCGCGTGAATGGGAAGCACCCGCGGCCGAGCTCAGGAATCTGCAAATCCGAGCTCCCACCCGATTTGCTACTCCAGGTCGGATCCTGAGTGATGCTTATTTCTTCTGTGATCTCTTTTCATCCTGACCCATTCTGATTGATCTTACTCCTTTTTACAGATTACCCAAAGGGTGCCTCACAAACCTCCTCTCTTCTCAAGAATCAGATTGCCAAAGCAAGATTGCGCATGGAAGAGCAGCGCGTCTGACATTACGTGATCACTCTGGATAATCTACATCAGTCTGGACTTTGCAAACTCAAGCCCCTCCCCTCTGCTCTAAGTCAGTGCGTCCTCTTTTTATCGAAGTCCCTTGGACTTAGAAATCTTCTAATTTTCTGTTGTTTGTGTAGGTATGGCCAAAGCTTCCGGATCTAGGAAGAGGAAGCCCCGGCCCCTCAAAGGCATGCTACTTGTTGAACCCCGAGTGAAGATAACTGCTTGGAAGAGGCAAGGAACTCCCCAAGGTGAGAATTCCGCAGCTACAACTCTAATTTGTATTACTGCAGCGCCAGTTGTTGCGGCTTTGGCCGAAGTCGCAGGGGTCGGTGTTGCAGTCACGTTTGGGGCCGAGATCGTTCAAACCTCGGCCCCCCGACCTGTCGTCGCCCCTCAAGTTTCTTAGATGCCCCCACTAGCCTCCCAACATCCCTGTATTGCAATCCCATCTTCTTCAGGGAACGAGGAGGCCATCCGAACTGCTAAAGGAATGCTCTCCCCTCTCGGGGATGGAGGCGCAGAGGCTAGAGGATCGAGATTTCTTCTAGGCTATCATATGTCCGATCTGGTCAATTGGGCGACGAAACATGCTCCCGAAGAAGAAATCTCCGACCTCCTCACCAAGTGGCATGAGTCTTTTGTAAAAGACATCGCCTCCGTCTGTTACAAGGTAATTCTCGCATGAAGATTTTTCTCTCATTTGTTTTTAGATTGCTCTTGGCTCATACTATCGTCTCGGTTCAGGTAGTGCTAATGCTCATGTCAACTCGCGAGAGATTGAGGGAAATAACCAAAAAGAACATGGAGATAGGAGCTCTCCGAAGTGAAGTCGGGCTGCTTCGGGAGGAACGGGAAGAGCATCCTGGCTTGTTAGGCAAGGAGAAGGCAAGGGGGTTGTTGTACCAAGGGGACATTAATGAGCTCCAAGCTCATTACAACGATGTTACGTCCGAGCTTGCAGGGGTCAAGGCTCATCTTGGGTCGGTAGAGGAGGATAATGCTCGACTAGTGGCTGTGCTGAAGCAGGTCAAAGTCGATGTTGTGGAAGAGTTGAGGCTTGGGGTCGAGAAGGCGGAAGCGGTTCAATGCTCCGAATCCAAGGCGATTGAAGCCTCGATGATTGCGGCCACTATTGAAGAGTTTAAGTCTTCAGCGGAAAGGACCACCGAACCCAACAGGTTTTACTACTGCGGCTACAATGCTTACATTGAGGCCGTCCAAGAGATATACCCAGACCTCAGTCTCGAAGCCCTCGCCGATAAAGATGTTGAGGAGAGGCTAGCCGAGGGAGATTCCCCCGGCCAGGGTCTTGACCCTGAGGCTCCTCTTGCTCCTCAACCTCTCGGCCCTAACCTTCCTGCCGAGTAACTTTTAAATTTCATTTCGCAATCGACTTTACTGGATATTTTTGGATGGTGATTTTTAGATGATAGTAGTTGAATGATGATATGCTCTTTTATATGTCGATGGTTGAATGATGATTGATTTTATTGAGTTTATCATATTGTCAAATGAAGGCCGACCTCTTCCTTTAAGGGTGTTAGTTTGTTGAAGGACTCTATTCATACACGTGAGGAATGACCCTTTGTAGCGTACTCGGATGATGTGGTTGTTGTAGAATGATAAGCCAACCCCTTCTTTAAGGGGTTAGCTCGTTGAAGGATATCACTTCTGCACATGAGAAATGATCCTTCATCACATACTCGGATGGCGAGGCGATCACTTAATAGATATTTTAAAGTAGAAGATAGACGATCTTTTATTAAGAGCTGAAATGTCATGTGGATTCAACTCATACATGGCTCTCCCTTTTAAGGGTAGTAGATTTTTAAATGTTCGGCATTCCATAGGTGAGGCAGCGGCCGTCCCTCAAGGTCTTCCAAACGGTAGGATCCTCGCTTCGCCGAGATGACCACCCGATAGGGTCCTTCCCAGTTCGGACAAAGGGACCCTACTCCGGGCTCCACAGTATTCTAGAAGACGTAGCGAAGGACTAGATCCCCTAGCCAAAACCACCTCGTCTTGACTCTTGAGTTGTAGAATCGAGCAACTTGTTGATGTCGAGCCGCGACTTGGAGCTTGATGGTATCTCGTAGCTCTTCTAATAGATCCAGGCTCGTAGCGATCTGGTCAGCATTCTGCTCTCCTTGATAGCTCCTCACTCGCGTGGTGGGGAGTCTGATCTCGATAGGGATGATGGCTTCTGAGCCATAAGACAATGAAAAGGGTATTTCTCTTGTGGATGACTGGGTTGTGGTTCTATAGGCCCTGAGAATGAATGGGAGCTCGTCGGCCCAGTTGCCCTTAGCCCTTTCCAACTTTATCTTGAGGTGTTGTTTGATCACCTAATTCACAGCTTCCACCTGTCCATTGGACCGTGGATGGTGAGGCGATGAATACGCATTGGTGATGCCGAGCCCCCGGCACATGCCTCTGAACCTGTCATTGTCAAACTGCTTCCCATTATCGAACATGATGGTGTGTGGGATTCCGAACCGACAGATGATGTTCTTCCACACAAAATCTGTCACCTTCAGCTCGGTAATCTTCACCATCGGCTCGGCCTCGGCCCACTTGGTGAAGTAATCGACTGCCACGATTACGAGCTTAGTATGCCTTTTTTTCAGGAGGTAGATGCCCAATGATGTCGATCCCCCATTAAGCGAACGACATGGCTTGCTCATAGGGATCAGCTCTTCTGTGGGCTGCCTCGGCACGGAAGCAAATCTTTAACACTTGTCATACCTCTAGACAAAGTTCTTAGAGTCTTCTCGGATTGTTGGCTAGAAGTACCCTTGACGGAGCATCTTGTGAGCGAAGGAGCAGCTCCCGGAATGATTTTCATAAATTCCTTCGTGGATTTCTCGGATCACATAGTCCGCCTCCTTGGGTCAGAGACACCTGAGGTATAGCTGAGAGTACCCCTTCTTGTACAACGTGTCGTCCAGAATCACTTACCTAGCTGCCCTAAACGTACCTGGCTGCCCTAACCTTCAGACGCCGAGCCTCCAAACTATCTTGGGGAACTTTGCCGGTGGTGAGGTACTTGATGATTGGATCCATCCAACTCGGAGTAAATTGTACTAGATTGACCATTTTCTGGTCGGCTCATTCATCTCAGTCGATGCTCAGGGTATCTAGAAATTCCCCCGGCACAATCCTTAGGATCTTCCCCTCAGTAGCCATCTTCGCGAGGGCGTCGGCCCAAGAGTTCTCGGCCCTCGAGATCTGGCTAATGATGCGTTCCTTGAATCTTCTTGTCAGTTTTTGGGCCTTGGCCAAATATGCGATCATCCTTGTTTCCTTAGCCTCATATTCTGTCGATATCTGATTCACGCCGAGCTGAGAGTCGCACCACATGTTTAAGAGCTGGACTCCCAGACTGGTGGCTAGTCTGAGCCTAGCCAGCAGAGCTTCATATTCCGCCTTGTTGTTGGATGCCCTGAAACTAAGCCTGATTGCGTATTGGATAGTGGTCGAATCAGGCGCAACCAAGATACCCCTGCCCTGCCTCATTTCGAATTAGACGACCCATCCATGAAGATGGTCCATCTGCTACTCCCTTCTGATTCCGCGCTCTCGAGGAGGGGAAGTGTCGGGGAAGCGGTAGAGACTGCCTCGGGACTGGTCACGATCTTTGAACCAGCACCTCTAATCTCGCAACTCGGAGTTGTGAACTCTGCTATAAAGTCTGCGATGGCCTAGCCCTTGATCGCGGTTCTCGGTTGGTACTAAATATCAAACTCCCCAAGCTCCACCGCCCATTTGGTCAAACGCCCAAATACATCTCGTTTATGGTGGACTTGTCAAAGAGGTGAATCAGTGAGGACGATAATGGAATGCGCCTGAAAGTACGAGCGCAACCTCCGAGCAGAGACGACTAGGCTGAGGGCTAGCGTCTCCATGCTCGGGTACCTGGTCTCTACTGGGACCATTGCCTTGCTAGTGTAATAGACAGGGTGTTGTTTACCTTCCACTTCTTGAATAAGAGTCGAGCTGACCGCCAAGGTTGAGACCGTTAAATACAGAAATAGAGGTTTGCCCTCCTCGGGCTTGGATAGCAAAGGCGATGACCCCAAGTACTACTTTAACTGTTGAAAGGCCTACTCGCAGTCTGAGGTCCACTCTACTTTCTTGTGGCCTTTCAGCTGCTGGAAGAATGGAAGACATCTGTCGGTTGCTCTGGATATGAACCTTCGGAGCACTGCGACTCTCCCAGCGAGACACTGGATTTCCTTCATCGTCCGAGGCGAGATCATATTGAGCAGGGCCTTACTTTTATCGGTATTTGCCTCGATACCCCTCTAGCTGACCTGGAATCCAAGGAACTTGCCCAAGCCCACACCAAAGGCACACTTCATGGGGTTCAACTTCATTTGAAATTCTTGGAAGATCGAGAAGGTCTCCCCAAGATCTATGATATGGTCGGATGCTTTGATACTTTTGACAAGCATATCATTGACGTAGACCTCCATGGTCCGACCAATCCGTCGAGCAAACAATTGGTTCACCAGCCTCTGATATGTCACCCTAGCGTTCTTCAAGCCAAAGGGCATGACCCGGTAACAGTAGAGTCCTTTATCCATGACAAAGGTCGTCTTCTACCTGTCTGGGGGGTGCATCGCGATCTGATTATACTCGGGAGTATACATCCAAGAAGGTAAGCAGCTTATGCCCGACTGTGTTGTCAACCAGCTGGTCGATCTGAGGTAAAGGAAAACTGTCCTTATGCAGCTTTGTTCAGGTCCGAGTAGTCCATACACACCTGCCACTTCCCATTGGCATTATTCACGAGGACAACATTAGAGATCCAGTCTGGTTAGTGAACTTCTTCAATGAACCCGACGCTGAGGAGCTTCGACACCTCATTGGTTATGGCCACGTATCTCTCGGGCTCGATTGCTCTCCTCTTCTGCTTCACCGCCTTGTGCTCTGGATCCACATTTAGATTGTGAACCATGATCTCTGGAGGGATGCCGGGCATATCCTGGTGCGTCCAAGTGAAGATGTCCTTGTGCTGTCATAAGAAGGTCAACATCTGGGCTCGCTACTCATAATTCAGCGACGACTCGAGCAGAACTATCCTGCTTTGATCGGCTTCTTCGAGCGGGATAGTCACAAGTTCCTCAATGAAGTCATCTGCAGGGTCGTCTTCCTTAGGGTCAAGTGCATTTATTGTGAGGGCCTGCTTTGCTGAGCCTTTTCTTGCTGCCACCGAATAGCACCTTCGTGCCTCATGTTGGTCTCCTCGGACATATCCAACCCCTCCTTCAGCCGGGAACTTCATCATTAGATGGTATGTGGATACGACTGCCCTCATCACTTTAAGGGACGGCCGACCCATTATGACGTTGTGCACTAATGACACATTCACTACTAAGAAATCTATCAATAGAGTCACCTGATTCCGCCCCTCTCCCGCTGTAACTGGGAGGGAAATAGCACCCTCAGAGCACCTTATCTCCAAAAAATCCATGCAATGGGGTCTTCACAGGTCGAAGGCGCGACTTGTCTATCTCCATCTTGTCAAAAGCCTCAAAGTAAATTATATCAGCCGAGCTCCCCGTGTCGACCAAGATACAGTAAACCTTGTGATTGGCTATTGTCATCGCAACCATCAAGGCATCGTCGTGTGGGTGGTGAATGCCCCGTGTGTCATCCTCTATAAACGTGAGGCTATAGGGGCTTACTTGGAGCTCTTTCATTGGCCTTTTGGCCAAGTAGATATAATGCTTGAGATCGGTACTCCTAGAGTGTGCCTTACGAGCCTGGTTTGAATCTCTACCTCCGGACGGGCCACCATAGATCGTCTGGATCTCTGTGGCTTCCTCCATGGCTCTATGGGGCTGGTCGTTCTTTTGAGCTCGCCTTTCTTCCTTCGTATATTGACGTAGATGACCCTTGCAGATGAGGGTCTCGATTTCATCTTTCAAGTAGACACAGTCGCTGGTATTGTGGTTGTGGTCGCAATGGAAGCGACATTACTTGTGTTTATCACGCTGACTGGCATCTGTCTTCATGCAACTCGGCCAATGTAGTAGCCTCTGATCTCAGATGTCTAGCAGGATCTGCTTCAGATATGTATTGAGAGGAGTGTACGAGCTAAATTTCCTCTCAGGCTTCTGGCTCGGCCTCCTATCCCGTGAGGCACTGTCGCCCGACCTCCTCTTGTCTGCGTACTGCGGTGCTTCGTCCCTCCGCCTTTTGCCCTTAGACGAGGACTCGGAGGTCTAGTTACTCTTGCGCGAGCTAAAGAACTCCTCAACTTTAGTGTACTTCTGCGCGCGACTGATAAGCTCGTTAAGAGTTGAAGGTGGGTTCTTCCCAATCAAGAATAGGAATATGTCCTCCTTGAGTCCACTGATCATTGCGGACAATGTCATCTTGTCCGAGTAGTCGTCCACCCGCAGAGCCTCCTCGTTGAAGTGAGAGATGTAGTCTTTCAACAACTCTCCACTCTTTTGCTTGAGGGTCAGCAAGTGGGTAGATGACGTTTGACTCTTTTTGCCTACGATGAACTAAGTTAAAAATGACCTACTGAGCTTGGTGAAGGTGCTGATCGACCTCAGCCTGAGCTGTCGATACCAATTCCTTACAGCCCCAGTAAGGGTTATTGAGAAGGCTCGGTACATCATTGCGTACGAGGTGGATTGAATCTGCATCCATGAACAGTAGGACTCTACATGCTCTGTTGGGTCGCCCGACCTAGAATACTGAGCGATGGGGGGGCATCCTGAACCTCTGAGACATTTCTGCACTCATCACATCGCTGGTGAAGGAGGCTCCGTTTCTTCCATCATCGTTTCCATCGCAGTCGAGGCAGGGGTTTGCTGATTCCTCTATAGGGTTTTGATCTGATTCTGAAGCTCGTCAAGCTGAGCTTCTCACGGGTTCCGGTTCTCTGCCACGGTTTCTTGAGGAACTTCAGCCTCGGGCATTTTGCCCTTTCTCCTCCTCTTCAGTTCATGGCGAAAAGTCAGTTGGGGCTAATGCCGAGGTCGCAAAGATATAGGTCAGCTCAACATGCCGCATAGGATCCGGGGCCTGAGCAGACTGGTTCTGGGATGTTCTGGCTCGAGAACTTACGAGGAACGACTCCTCTGCCACTAGGGCCACCTTTTCTTGGTCAGGAGGCGCCTGTTGTTGTTCCTTCATTCAATTAATCTCATCCCTCAACATCTGTACTTCATTCTGCAGGGCCCGGTATTTATGTCCTCGGCTTCGAGTCTGTTGAGACTACCCGGTCGGAGCCGACTTGGTATGCAGAAGTGAGGACGAGTGACATTGCTCACTCAGCTCCGGCTCCGCGGTCGCTATTGCGAGTTCCCACAAACGACGCCAAAAATGTTGATGCAAAAATTTGGATTACCCTCCACCAAGCCCTGCGTGCTCGAAGCGAACCCTAGTCCTGCACAAAACTGTAAATAAAGGAGACCTTGGCTCAAGCAGGGGACCCTCCAATGCCAAAGTCAGGGTAAGGAAACCAGGTCTAAGTAGTGTAGAGTTGAGTGAGGGTGCAAGATGTTGCATACCTCTTCCTGTAGAAATGATTCCTATTTATACCTTAGGGCCCCGCTGAGCGTGTCCGATAATCTCAGCGTGGTCGTCGCCACCACGCGAGAGCTACGCGCGTGCGATCGTTTCCAGTTATCCGGAGATCGTGCGTGAAGCATTACACTGGTTGTGCATTACTGGTGTGTTACTGGATTTATTCCATAAACGCCATTGTTGACAAAGCTCTCATCCGAGCCGACCTCTCAGCTCGGATCAGGCTCGGTGATCCGAGCCCACAAGTGAGCTGATCATTGTCACACAAGGGAGGGAGGATCAAGTCGGAGGTACACTGGGAGGGTGTGTGTAACGCCCTAAAAATCGAGGGTCGAGCATAAACTCAACTCCCGAGTTCCAACGCATCACTTATGCAACAAAATGAATGATGATTGAATTGTTGTTTGAATTAGTGCATTGAACATGAGTGAGATTAAGCCAAAACAGCATATCATACTCCAAAGACAGTTAAGTTGCAAGCTGTGATAGATATATAAAATATATAAAAATAGTGGTGAGTCTCAGAGTGTGATAATGTTACCAGGTTAATGAATTACAAGTACAATTTTAAATTATACCAAAGGTGTAGTGTTATCTAGTCAACATCCCTGTAATCCCGTCGATCAAGACACGACTCACTTGAAGCCGTCAGCACACAGCATATACGAACAAGCATCATTGTCTTCATAAATGTCTGGCTCTGCCTCAGGAGTAGCGTCGCCATCTACAATCAGACAAAGTTTGGTGGGTGTTCGGAACACCGTCCCGTAACGTGGGAGTGAGTAGCTAACTCAGTGGAACAATAAAGCATAGGTTAACATGTTATCAATTCAGTCAAGCAATAATGATAAAGCAGTACAATCAAACACTCCTAACTACTCTTATTAATGCAAGTATGAATGTAGTCATGATGTATGCCCTCACCACACACTCCCTCGTGCGACACCATCTTATGTTCGCGACATGCTTGCATTCCTCAGTGCTCTACATCTTCCAGGCACATGCAATGCATGATGAGCATGATTACCGAGTTGTTATTAGTCCTTTTCAAACAGCAGGATTGGGAAACTAAGGTACCTCCCTTATATCATTCCCAAATATGATCCATTCTAGGGTCGTCAGTCCTAGTTAATCTCAGACGATGGCGTGTTTTCTAGGTCGCTGCAAAGGCTGACAGGGCTGTTACGCACAAAGGTTACACCACTCCCCCATCACATTTTTAACGATTCATCACTATACAGATACAGGCCTAGTTTCATAATCTATACATTGCGGCAAAACTCGTCGCCTCACCGCAATTCAGAGTATGCTCGAGGTCACTACAAAGGGCTGTCAGGGCTATTGCTCACATTCGTTGCACCACTCCCCCATCACCTTATCAATGTAGACCAACATTACGAATATAGTGTCCCATACCACCATAATCGGCTCACGAGTCTGGTTGCTCACTGGTCACTACGGGGAGGCACGTGACCCCAGCGTAGGCCGACAGCTCGACCACGGTGTCCCATACCACCATGCCCGGCTCATGAGTCTTAGCGGATCTAGGTACCATGGTTAAAAGAGATTTCACTAGTAAGTTTGGTACCCTAGGTTCAAGTAGTAGCGTCCAAACATGGTGAACATACGTAAGACATATTGGGTTGCTTGACGAGCTTGGCTAGCTCGAGCGCACAACAAGTTGAACGATATGAAGCACATAAGCACTTCATGTGGCCAACCACTATCGCCAACCGAAGTATGACTCGGGTTCATCAAACACATCTAACGTGGTAAATGAAACTCAGCCACGAATTCGATCCCGTTACCGACTGCCTGGACTATACAGTAGCCCCAATCACATTCAATTTCAGATATTTAAAGCAGTAATGGATCAAAATTCAAATCATACATTCAAATTCTGATATTATCCGTTTAGGGCTGCCAGGGCTGTTGCACACACTCGTTGCTCCACTACCCCATCACCCATGACGGATCATACAACGTAAACATGAATTTAAACATATGCATTACATAGATAAAATCATACAATCAATTGAGCATGTTATGAAGTACAACATAAGCATGAGTTTGTACATATTCAATTCCTAATCACACAGATATCTAAAGAAATCATACACATAGTTAAAGAAGTTGAGAACCATATCTCAACACCCTTAAACATTACAATTTACTAACTACTACTCATTTAGACATTTCAACAAACACTTTAAAATACATACATCGACATAAATGACATATGTTGATCACATAAGCAATAGGCCAAATCCTTTCACTAGGGAGTTGCCCCAATCATCACACGCGTACACCCATGACGGATAGTCATGGAAAGTAGGAATCCAAGTTCCATATTCATTTGAACATTTTCACAAACACTTGGGCTACACATTTCAACATATATAGCGTATAGTGGCTGTGGCGTGATTCAGGGCAAATCCTTTCGTCAAAGGGGTATCGCCAATACAACAATCATATATCCAATGAAAATTAGTCATGGCTAGCACGAATGAGAATTTTATACTCATTCAGTCATTTTCACAAACACTTAGAATACACTATTTCAACATACATACTGTATATTAGCAAAACATGTATTAGGGCGAGCCCTTTCGCCAAACAAGTATTTTATCCATATATAATATATTCATATAGCAAATAATCATGGCAAACACATTTCCAAAATTTATACGTATACGGTACTTTCTACAAATACCTAGAGTATGTAAAATTCTATATTCTTCATCTTTAATCGAAACGGAAAACAAACAGCACTTTGTAAATGTGCAATTGCATGCAGATCATGAATCTATCATTATCTGACATTGAAAGTATTGAAAACCATAACCTATACACCTAAAGTCCGCACCTTTTATCATAGAATCGTAACGAATCCAATAGGTTTGCTAAGCTTTCGTATACGGCAGTTTGGTAACCTATAGAACGAAATAGGTTAGCTATTTCATAACCTACAACTATCAAAGCTCCAAAACAGGTTAGGTTTAGGGTTTCTTACCTAGAAATGATACCGGAATCACCGGGAAAGTGATGAGAACGGAGCGATTAAGCATGTATAGCAGCAGGGAAGCAAGCCAGGGAGATGCTCCCACATCTCCCACACTTTCTCTCTCTTTTCTCTCTCCTCTCTCTAGGGTTTCTCTCAAATTCGTATGGCTGTGAGAGAGAGGGTTCTAAGGTCCTTATATAGCCTAAAAACTCACTAAAACAGACTTATGGTCAAGGTATACTTAGGTTATAACCAAAGCGGACCTGTTTCAGCTCAACAGAGCACTTCTGGCGGGCCTCCTTGAGCCAAAGATCGGACTTAATCTCACAGACACAGGATCCAGGTGGAGTTAAGTTTTCATTTTAGTGGGATTTCCAGATCACGCGTGGCGACCAGTTTCAGTTCAACGGTCAGTGGATCTCGATCGGAGATTCCGAGTACATGGATATGCTTGGAGAAATATCCCTAATCCGAGGGTGTAATTTGGTTTGATTCTGACGGTCTGGTTGCTTAATACTGATCCGCAAGCGAGAGGTGCCAGATTTATTTATTTTGAATTTAATTTAGAATTATTTTCACATTTCTCATACTCCTCGCTCTGGGCTTAAGCGAATAGCATTGGGACACTATCTAGATTTGATTTCTGAGATGGTTGTCAAGCCCAGCAAGGCGGTCCTAATTCCTTAACTTCGTGTTAATCGGACTTCCGACGTGCGGTCCAGATCTGATACGGAGTTTCGAGATGCTCTCGAGAGCAACCGGGTAATGAGATTGATCCTAAATTTTAGGGTAACCTAGCGTCAATGATTCTACAAGTTTTGGGTCTTACAGATCATGTTTAAAGTGATTGGTGCTAATTTCACAGGTACTCTAGTGTAACACTGCCTAATTCTTGCCTAATTTCTAAAGGATTTAGTCTTGAGTGATTTCTGTCTGAGGTGATACCTGAGCCTTTATAGTTTCTATATAAAGTAATCCAAGTTATAATACTTAGCTAGTTTAAGATAGTGTCTAGGGTGAAAGCACTTAGAAAAATTGAAAGAACAAGGTGGTGAAGGATGAGATTTGTGAAGGAAAAGGGTTAACAAGCGGTTTTAGACTGTGGGATTGAGTTCTGACAAGTTAATAAGGTGTTAGGATCGACCCATTGCCTAAGGATGTCTAATCCCAGGTTGGCAAAAATCCGGGATGTTACAGTGTGTGATCACCCCTTCTGCATTCCGAGTTGACGTGTGGACTCTTGCATAAGGACTTAATGCAGGTTAGCTCAGACGTACTACCATTGTTCTGAGGCCCTGCTAGTCGGACGCTCGACCACTTAATCTCAGGTCTGTGTCGTAGCTTTACAAGAGCCTTTAGAATCGCCTCGGGTAGGACATGATCAATCCGAGGCTTTGCCCATTGGTGCTACTTTAACCTTGACGCAACTCGGTTCAGGTTCACCCATAACAGTATTTAAGTTTGGTTTTGAGACATGACAATTATGGGATTAAACATGAAGTATGAAACGGGGAATTTCATCGAGAAAAATAGCTTCGAACTATAGAAAGTGAAGATGAGAAGCTTTCTACTTCTGCAAGGGTTGCACCGTGCACTCCTTGATGTAGCGAAGCATCCAACGTCTATGAGTGATGAAGAGTGGAAAGAATTGCATGAGAAGGTGTAAAACCTCGGTCCAACTATGTCTGTCGTATGTGAAATTGCGGTAGGACCGCTATTATTGAAGTATGGATGTATGTCCAAGTGTCCTAGAGGGAGGTCATGAATAGGACTTTTAAAACTTTAATCCTACTAAACTATAAATTCTACCAATTTAAAATAAGTCAAGTAGGATTATCATGAAGTAATTCATATTCAACTTCTAAGATAATGAGAAATCTAAGTGCCACATTATATCAACATGTATTGCGTATAATGTAAACATTCCAACAGTCAATACATATGAGTAAAAGCAATCATCACAAACGCAGTAATATATCGTGGTTCGGCTACGTGCCTACTCCACTCCCGGCTAACACACTCCACCCTAGAGTATACCAGATTTCACTATCAATAGTTTTAAATCAAGTTAACCATTAACCTTTACAATGTACACATGGTTAACTAAGAAGCTTACACAAGATATCCTTGGGTGACTACACAAGGCAACTCATTATGCTTACACAAGGCAAACACACTATGCTTACACAAGGCAAATAGCCATGCTTACATGAGGCAATAGGTCCTACAAAAGGACATTATATATATTCTCCCGTCGGAGGCCTACGAAAGGTCTCAATGAGTTTGAAAACAAACTTTGAAACCAAATCCTATACAAGGAAGATGTTTCAGACTCTATTACTTGTAAGTGAGTGATCCCTTTGTCAACACATATTCGTGAAGATCTTCCTATTGTTGAAAAGTCTTCAGCTCCCTTGAACCACAACCGTTTGTTGATGTTACAATCAATGCTCCAAGGTTGTTGGTTTGGAGTTTAGTCTTAATCTTCTCTAATAAATGATTGGTCTTTAGAGATTAGAGAAGATTTCCATGAGCTAAGCATTTGAGTATTCCAGCACAATGATTTAGCATTAAAGGGTGTTGCTGGAAACTTAATGAATGCCAAAGTTCATAATTCAATCCAAGCAATGAAGATGAGAATAAATGCTTAAACTATGGATTGAACGATGAACTCTTATGGGAAAGAGGGCTTGAGGATGAGGGTATTAACTATTACAATTACTCTCTCAAGCTCTCTACAAATCTTGCTCATTTTCTCAAGTAACAACCTAAGAGTTTATATAAAGAAGAATCCCAACGGTAAAAAAAAAAGGGCAAAAATCTGCTCTTGTCGATGCCATCAAATGGTCTTTGATGCTATCGACTTAATGCACCAAAGTTTTTCAAATAGGTGCGGGGCAGATTTTGTGTGTTGCCATCGAGCATACTTCGATTCTATCGAAGAGGTCTTCGATGTCATCGAGACATACTTCGATTCCATCGAGATTTTCTTTGTAAGGTTCTCTTTGGTTGCTGGACAGTTTTTGTCCCTTTTTCGATGCAATCGATCAGACCATTGATGTCATCGAAATTTGAATTTCAATGTGATCGAATTGTCTTCGATGTAATAAAAAATATTAGATTTTCCTAGAAAGCTTGTTGGACAAACTAGTCCTTATATCGATGCGATCGAACAAGCTTCAATGTCATCGGTAGCTTACTCTCGATGCTATTGAATGAGATTTGATTACATCGAGGAACATTTTGAGTATTTCAGAAATGGAGGGAATAAGCCTAAGGTCGATTCAATTGAAGTGAGTTTGATGCCATCAAAACATAAGTTTCGATGTCATCAACAATCCCCAGCATAAGTTTAGTTTGTTGCTGGACTATTTGGGCTTGGTTTCGATGCAATCAAACCATGTTCGATGCCATTGAAATAGTCCTCGCTTGCATATCGATGCAATTGTCAAGACATTGAGTTTACTTGTATATAGCTCATTTTTCCTCCAATACTCAAAGTACAAAACCAAGCTTACCAAAGGATATCTAGAAGCAATCATGGGTAACTTTTTGGTTTTTATATTGGGGCATATACCTGATTAGGGTTTGTTTAGGTAGATTAGGCTTAGTTTACCTTTTAAGCACATTCGTATATCTTCATGCTGATGAGTCTTGAACTTGTGGTCTTCAATCTGGGGCTCACTTTGACAGGCAGACTTACCATTCACGTATATTGACAAACAAGGGAACTTTCAGTATGAAGTTATTTACAATGTCTTTGATCAAAAGATCACTTCATGACTTTGGAAGAAGTTAGATAACTTGTACATGATGAAATCATTGTCAAATCATCAGTATCTGAAAAAGCAATTCTATAATCTGAAGATGGTGGAAGGGTTGGATCTCAATAATCACATTAGTGAGTTTAATAAGATATTTTGCAAATTGATAACTACGAAAGTAAAGATTGGGGAGGAAGAGCAAGCCCTATTTCTGTTGAACTCTCTTCCAGAGTCTTACTATTACTTCATAGACACTATGTGCCACGATAGAGAAACCATTAATGTCGAGATTGTCATCTCAGCGTTTCAATCAAAGATGTTGAGAAAAAAGGACAATAGTGCAGGGTACTCTATGGATGCGTTGGTAGCTAGGAAAATAAATTCTGAATGGGAGAAGGGAAACTCGGGATCACGATCTAAGTCTAAGGGCAAGGGGAAGATGAAGTGTTGGAACTATGGAAGAGGGGCATATAAAGAAGGATTATCGAAATTCTGAAACCTAGAAGGGGAAAAATTAGATGAAGCACCTAAGGAGGCCAACATGGTAAAATCTAGTAAAGAGATGGATGGTGGTGATGTCTTAACCGTGTCTAAATTTGCCTATCTCGATGATGAGTGAATTTTGGATTCAAGGGTCTCATAACACATGACTTTTCAGCAAGATTGATTCACCAATTATAGTTAGTGAGATAATGGACAAGTGTTTATGGGCAATGACATTGCTTATAAAATTGTTAGAATCATAATGGTGATGGTTAATAGAATGGAGCACATCCTAATGGATGTTAGATCGTTCCTGAGCTAAAGAAGAATATATTATTCCTAGGGCGCTCTCAATACATTTGAGTGCAAGTTCACCGGGTTTGATCGTATCCTAAAAGTTTCAAAATGGGCACTCATAGTGATGACGATGAAGCGCAGTGGTAACCTTTAAAAATTGATCAGGAATACCGTATTGGGTGGAGCTGCAACGTCTATAACAAAGTCCATGCCAGCACGTTTATGATATGCTCATCTGGACCACATGAGCGAGTAAGGTATGAAGTCACTTTTTGATCGATGCTTAATCCTTGCTTTTAAAAGTGTTGATTTAAATGTATGTTAACATTATGTATATGGTAAACAATCAGAGCTATCTTTTAAGTTAGGAAAGCATGTTAGTAAAGGGATGCTTGATTATGTGCATTCTAATATATTGGGGCCATCGCCCATAGTTTTTGGAGGGGGGTCATTGTTCTTTGTATCATTTATAGATGACTACTCTAGAAAGGTGTAAGTGTACTTCACGAAGTATAAATCAGACATTTTCCCACCTTCAAAGTGTAAAAGGCAATGGTACAAAAATATTCGAGGCGAAATTTGAAAATGTTAAGGATAGACAACGATGGAGAGTTCACTTCAAATGAATTTAACTAGTTTTGTAAAGATAAGGGGATCGTACGGCATAAATAGTTAGGCACACACAAGAGTAGAATGGTGTGATGGAACGAATGAATCAGACTCTCTTGGAGAGAGTGTGAAGCATGTTGAGCAATGTTGTGTTAGGCAATGAACTATGGACTGAGGCCATTAACACGGCTTATTTAGTGAATCAGTCTCCGTCTCCATCGATTGGTTGTAAATTTTCAAAGAAAGTGTGGAGTGGTCATGATGTAGACTACTTAAAGTTGCGAGTATTTAGTTATAACGCTTACTCTCATGTACCATCAGTTGAGAGAGATAAGCTAAATCAAAGGGTGAAAAAGTGCACCTTTGTTGGCTATGGTGATGGTGTGAAGGGATACATGCAGTATGATCGGGTCACACGGAAGATCACGAGTAGCCGTGACATCAGGTTTGATGATGATTCTTTATTCCTCATGCAGAAAATAAGGAACCAGAAAAATCAATAGTAATTGATGTTCAAATCGACTATGGTGAAAATAGGATGAAGCTTAGCCGAAGCAAGAGGTAGAGGAGCAAGTGGAACAACCATCTGCGAGGAGAAATCCACCGAGAGATCGCATATTACCAGAGAGATATAAAGATGAATCGAATATTGAATTTGCCCTCATTATGGATGAGGGAGATCCATCTACCTTCTAAGAAGCACTGGATAATTCAGATACTGAGAAGTGGATGGCAGCGATGCAAGACAAGATTGATTCTTTATACAAGAATGAGATATGGGAACTAGTGGAGCTTCTCATTGTGCATAAAGTGGTCGGGTCTAAGTGAATTTACAAGGAGAAACAAGATAAGTACAAGGCAAGATTAGTTGCAAAAAGATATACTCAAAAAGAAGATGTCGACTTCGGTGAGATATTCACGTCGGTTGTCAAATAGGTATCTATCAGGTTTGTGTTGACATTGGTTGCCCAATACAACTTTGAATTTGAATAAATGAGTGTTAAGACTGCTTTCCTATATGAAAAATTAGAAGAATATATCTACATGAAGCAACCAGAGGGGTTCAAAATTTTAGGAGCAAAGAGTAAGGTTTGCAAGTTAATGAGATCTTTGTATGGCTTGAAACAATCGCCTAGTTAGTGGAAGAAGAAGTTTGATACTTTTATGGTGAATTAGTGGTTTACTAGGTGCAAATATGACCATTATGTCTACTTCAAGACACTAAGTGATGGATAATTCATTATATTTGTATTATATGTTGATGATATGTTTATCGTCATTCATAACATGTCTGAAATCAACCTATTGAAGGCTCATCTATGAGCGACATTTGAAATGAAAGATCCAGGTCTTATAAAGAGGATTTTCGACATAGACATACATAAAGATAAGGAGAGTAGCAGGTTAGAATTGTCTCAGGGAAAGTATCTTGAAAAGGTATTGATGATGTTTGAGATGGACAAGGCTAAGCCAGTTAGCATATCTCATACTACTCACTTCAAGATTTCTTCAGAGAAATGTTCCATTATAGATGAAGAAAGTAGAATATGTCTCGTGTGCCCTATTCGAATGCAGTTGGAAATTTGATGTATCCCATGGTCTCTACGAGACCAGATATTTTACATACAATTGGTGTTATGATAATATACATGTCAAACCCCTACAAGCAACATTGGGAGGTAGTGAAACGGTTATTTTGTTATCTATGAGGTACAATGGACTACGTCTTAAAATTTTAGAAATCAAAGAAAATTTTATTGGATACGTGGATTCAGATTATACAAGGAATATGGATAACAGAAGGTTAACCTCTGGTTACTCATTTGTATTAGCGGATAGAGTGATTAGTTAGATGTTAAATCTTCATTCTCTAATTGCTCTTTCCACAACCGAAGCTGAGTATATGCAGTGACGGACGCATTTAAGAAAGGTATTTAGTTGTACGGAATGATGGTCGTGCTGGTTCATTATAACCTCGAAAGTGTGATCAATTTGGCGAAGAATTCTATTTACCATTGTATAACTAAACATATCGATGTTTGTGCTCATTTTATCCAATAAGTGCTTAAGGAATGCAGTGTCACTAAAGAGAAGATCTACATGAGTGTGAATCCGGAAGACATGCTCACAAAGGTGGTTCCTACGGAGAAGTTTCAATTTTATTTGACTTCTATGGGTCTAGCAAAAGGTTGATGAAGACGGAGTGTGTACGAAAAGTGACGACGATAGTGAAGCTATGATGGAGGTGATTAGAGATGGAGCTTAGAGCAATGGTTCATGATGATTAAAGCCATGATGGAGATTGTTGTCAGATGTCTTCAATTTGTACATGGAACAAGGCCTCGATTGATCGAACAACATGATTGATTGATCGAGTGAACCCCAAATTTACATATTGATCTCTGGACAATCTCAATCGATCGAACTATCGGGTCGATCGATTGATAGAATTCAAAAAATATTTGTAATCTCTCCAAACCCTTTTCAACATGTTTGAGTTATCGAATATGTGGTGCTTGATCAATCGAGGACCGCTCGATTGATGTCGGTCGATCTATGGTTAAATCGACGGTGTGTGCAATTTTACATAATTGCATGATTAGTTTCATATTCCGAGTGTTAAGCTATATATATATATATATATATATATATATATATATATATATATATATATATATATATGGGATTTCAATACAGGCTTAAATATTTTTAGAATTCATAATGAGTACTTGAACCCATGACCTCAGGTTGAAACTCTTTGTCAATCTACCACTTAGGCACAAGTAAGGACCCGACCTTATATCACACCTTTCATAATTAAAGAGCCGAGCTATTCCTCATTTATTTACATAGCCTCAAATAAAAGATCCTGCAATCGTTTCTCCATTAGCTGCTTGGCTAAAAATTACATGATCCTCCGCTGGATTTTCATGCACAAACTACTCTTGTTTTCATTTGGTAGAAATGAAGGATCATTATTATGCTCCAGCCCATTAGACTGTTAGATACTTCCGTGGATCACAACACCCCATAAAATGTCCTCTGTAGGGCAATACTGAAAACTGACCTTTTGATTTTTGGCCAGCAAACCTTTGCTTACACGGGAAAGGAAACGGATTGCGTACTGAGTAACTCTGGTACCCTTACCGTACTAATTAGTAAATTCTGTGGGTCCACCATTATTTATTTATTTTATCCACTCCGTTCATCTATGTAAACTGATAATTTTAGGGCTTGATGAGAAAACAGAAAGAAATTACAAAGCTCAATGGACCACACCACAGGAAACAGTGTGATTGAACCTCTACCATTGAAAAATACTTGGAGGCCACAGAAGTTTTGGATCAAGATGATGTTTGTGGTTTCTCTTCATCTATGTATTTGTAATCTTATGAACAGGTTGGATGACAAATAAACATTACTTTGGACCCTAAGAATATTTCAACGGTGGAAATTATTATTCCGCACTGTTTCCCGTGGTATGGTCCACTTGAGCTTTGGATTTACTTCAATTTTGAGATCAGCCACTAAAATTAGCAGGAAAAATGGATGAACGGTGTGGATAAACCACGTACATTCACAGTGGGCCCAACTGAGTTTACGCAGTACCATAAAAGCATACCGATTAACTCAGTAGGCAATCCGATTTCCATGGGGAAGAGCGGTTCGAATGTATCTTATATCATATTTGGATATCATCAATTGCATGAAAATAGGTAGAAATAGAAAAGCATTTCCATTGATGCGAGAGTTGACATCAAGATAATAAAGAGGGATTTCATAAAGCAATCATTGCATTGTCTTAGTTGTAACCGCTCAGCATAAAAAATTAAATAATAGTTATCTCAAAAAAATAAAATTTTCACTTGCTATCTAAATAAAATATGTAACTAGTATTTATTGAAATAATCAATTATCAAATAATTATCTTATCTTTTATTTTCCTTTCTAATACATTTATCCAAAGATACCTGAACAGCTCTTTTTTAACTTCTAACAAAGAGGAAAAAGGTTAATTGGAAAAACAACAGTGTTCAAGTCATGCTGAGTCAACCGAGTCAATGAGCATGTTTAGAACTGAGTTAATTGACTGAGTTTTAGAACTATGATTGAATATGGTCCATTCCTGGTGGGACCCAAGTGGCCAATGACTTAGATGGCTGAACCATGGCCCCACTTGCATGAAATAAGAAGCCAGTATATTTTATTACATGTTGTTAGGTAAGCATCCTATGATATACTTTCAAATATGGAAAGAGAGAGAAATTATACAAGTCCAGATCTAAATCTTCTCTCTCATCAAAGTATAGAAAAACAAAACAATAGAAAGAGATTCCACCACTTTGAAATGTAGAAAAAGCTTACAAGGCTGTTACAGGCTAACAGCCACAAGGGTGCAGAAAATTCTCGGAAGCTGCTCTTCTTCTGATTATTCTTCTCCATCGTCTTATGCACTTGTAAATTATTAAAAGAGCAAAGATTATAGATGAATTAGAAATTTTAAAAAAGCAATGCTTTGTACCGTTAACTGTTTTTTAAGAGATTGCTGGCACCAAAGTAAGATTCCTGACTCGAGGATATCTGCCGTGTACTCGGCTTTTCATTCTCTGTCAGTGGGACACATGGGTTAGTGATCCAGGCCGTTGGTCTGATGTTCAGACAGCTACGAGGTGGCCTATACAATGAGGTGGATGGATTGAGGTGAAAATTACGTTGGCCCACCATAAGGATCACCTTGTGCTGCAATCGACCCCCTCCAATAGGTTGGCCCACCACAAGGATCACCTTATGCAAAAATCTGCCCCATCCACTCATCAGATGGGCCACACCATAGACAATAAATGTATGGCTGGTGATAAATAATAAAATCCATTTGTGCTTTGCTTGATGAGAAGGTGGGTTGATTTTCTGATAAGGTGATCCTCATTGAGGGCCAACCTATTGGACGGGTTGGATGTCGCACACACCAAATGCTAGATGCACGGTACCTTATCGTCCAACTACTTGGATGTGAGCAGTACAGTTGTACACGTGTCAAGTTAGCTCAATCAGCTGGTTCGGCTCCACTCGGAGAAGCCCGACTCCCCTTGGTTCGAAATTAGATCCGGACAGAGTTGAGATGGTTTTTGGAGCTCGACCAAATTTCAGGCCGAGTTCAAGCTTGCTCGAGCTCAGCTCGACTCAGATCAAACCTTAACTCGAATCAGCTCTGATCGAATCTGCCGAGTGTTCGGTGAAATGACTCAACGAAGAGTTGTTTCGGGTGCATGTATTTTCTGTAGGATTAGCTAGTGGTGAGGAATAAATGAATACAAAACAAATCAGTACTAGAACAAAAAAATAAAAAATAAAAACAATGGACATTATAAAAATGCTCTCAAATCATGATTTTGATGTTGCCCGCTAGGTGTTTAATGAAATACCTATAAATCACTGTTACTATTTTGCATTATATGAAAATTTGAAGATGCACTATACTTGCTTGGCTTGAACTAACCCGAGCTGCTAACCGAACCAAGTTGGGTAGTTAGGCTGAAGGACTAAGTTGAGGTTAGCTACTGGCATAGCCAATGGAAGTTATGCTAAGCTCGACTTGGTTTGACTCGTGTATAACTTTACTGAGCATCTCTTTATATATGTATATGTATATGTGCATGCCTGCATGTGCTTATATATATACACACACACAAAGCAAGAGAGTAGAAAAATGATATAGTGATCTAAGAGTACTATGTATTTGGACGCTTGGACGGTCCAATCGATCGGCTTGGCTGTACATGAGATGAAGAACACTTTTCATGGAGGATCATATATAATGCACATTAAACTGACGATTGTAACTACCCGACAGGCAACCTATGGAATTGACATTGCGGAAATTAAGCCTACCTAACGGTTGTTCCATCTATCAGGCGGGACCCATCGTGGTACAAAAGAAAATTTGAATCATCTCATATAAGGTTTGGAAAACGGATGGCTTTAAAAATATATTTTTTTAAAAATCCAATTTATGGATGGATTCGATCATCATATTAGTGTGATTTTTACAATATAGCTAGTGGAATGTATACTGGAGCTAGTAGACGGTCCAGATCTTCAGATGGACCCGGCTTGCCTGTGGCCAGGAGAGCACAGAGATGGCCGTCACAAATTGACTCTGTCCATCAGTTTCATAAAGGAGTCCAAAAATCAAGCACATGCAAAAATTAGGTGGGATACACCGCACGAAACAGCAGGGATTTAATGCCTGCCATTGGAAACTTTGTGGGCCGCAGAAGTTTTGTATCAGGATGATTTTGCATCTATTATTTATCTGAGTGATAATAACCCTATGAATGGTTTGGATGACATATAAACACAATGGTAAGCTCTAGGAAAGTCTCAGTGGTGTATGTTTTTCCGTTGTATTTTATATATATGGTGCGGCTAACCTGAGATTTGGATCTGCCTTATTTTTGGAAGCTTGTTTTATTCTTACCGGACAAAACTGATGAATGGAGTGAATTTTCCACCTGATCTCTATAGGGCCCACGTAGCTTCGGACCCAGGAACTTCTTGTAGCCAGGGCACATGCAATTCGCGTACTCTAGGAATGGACGCAGATTGTCTTTGTGGACCCACTATGATATATGTATTTTATCCATGTTGTTCATCTATTTTAACATATCATTTTAAGTGACGAGCATAGAAAAAAAAAAAAAAAAAAGTAGATTCAATGCTCAAGTGGGCCACACCATAGGAAAGAGTGGAGATTAAAAGCTTATAGATGTGATCTTATGGATACTTTGGATGACAAATAAACATCTAGGTGGCCCTTAGGTTTCAAAGATGGCATCATTGTTGTTGAGGACAAAATCTGGATCGCTCTCCACTCCTCGAATAGACCATGATCCTGCACAAAGGGTGAGCAAAGGAGACCCTGGCTAAACCGGAGGACCCTTCGATGCCTAAGTCAGGTCAAGGGAATCGGGATATAAGTTGAAAGGTAGAAGGAGAGTGCAAGATGTTGCGTACCTGTAGTCATGGAGTCCTCGTGTATTTATACCTGATTATTGAATGATCTGAGTCTGTTAATTATGACATGATTTACTCAATCAAGGATATTCTCGGATCGTGGGGATACTACGCGCAATTCGAGGATCATGTGTTGTATTATGCGCATCGTGCGTATCTGCGCCCGAAGTAATAGGCCACGTCGTCTTATAGTAGTTTCTAAGTTTAGCTTGACGCACAATGTACTTGTATCTTTCCCCGACCTTGGCCCGAGACATCCTCCTTCGGAAGGAGATAGGGATGAGGATGAGGACGAGGGCTCAGCTTCCTTTGGATGAAGATGAGGATGAGGACGAGAACGAGGGCTCGGCTCGGCCATCCTCTCCCAGAATATAGCTCGTCGATCCGACTACAAGCCTCAGAGTAGAAGCCCCCTTTGTAACTTGTTGAGAATTTTTTCAATTGTGCATCATGATGGCTACTTGCTCGCCCGACTGAGTTAGTGTGGTCTCGGCCCTTAGAATTATATGAAGGGTTCAGATCTTCCCACAACAATTATTACCTCTTATTCCCATTGTGTGGCCCACTTGAGCCTTGCATTTGCCTCCTTTTTAGGCTATGTATTAAAATGATATGTTAAAATAGATGGACAGCATGGATAAAACACATTCATCACAGTAAGCCTATAGAAATCCAGCCAAGACCGAGTCGGTGTGGCATGGTAGTGCTCTTTAAATGAACTTAGGGAGCGGATTAGGTGCGACCTTGACTGTGGGGCCACCTTGATATATTTATTCTACATCCACTCCGTCCATCCGTTTTGAAAGATCATTTTAGGTTATGATTCCAAAATTGAAGAAGATACAAATCTAAGGTAAACTGCATCATAAGAAACAATAGTGATTGACCACCCACCATTAAAAACTTCCTAGGTCCACATTAATACCTACCCGTAATGGTTATTTTCTATCCAACCTGTTGATAAAGTTACATGGACTTAGATGAAGGGAAAAAATAGACCTAGATGAATGGAAAAGAAATAAATATCAGCTAGATCCAAAACTTCCGTGGTTCACAATAAGTTTTTAATGATTAATCGCTACTGTTTCATGTGGTGTGATCTACCTTAGATTTGGATCTACTTAACTTTTTTTTTTTATAATACCCTAAAATAATATGATAAAACGGATGGACGAAGTAGATTTAAAATATATACATCAAGGTGGTTGGGCCATGGTCAGGGCCGCACCATGTGGGTGAGGCCGGGTGCGCACCTAATCCTACGCGGAGTAGCTACTAATGGCGTCTATCAAGCTGCTCAAGTGACGTCACTAAGTTATGTGGGGCTACTTTGATGTATATGTTGTATCCACACCATTCATCCTTTTGGAGAGACATCTTAGAGATGAGCCAAAGAATGAGAAAGAACGAAAGCTCAAGTGGAGTCTTATTGGGAATTGAAAAGCTACCATTCAAACTTTAAGAAACAATAATAGTTTTCAATCAAGTTTTTACCTTAGTCAATATCCGTATAAATTAGGGTTGAAAGTCAGGCGGGTTGGTGCTCAACCCTAACCCAACCTAAGGCTTTTGTACATCAACCCTAACCTAACCCAATCTAGCCTAGCTTGAGTTGGGAATTCTCAACCCAAGCCCAACCCAAGTAGGTTTGGTCAGGTTAATCGGGTGGATACATGCTAATATTTTAACGATTGTATTAATTTATTATATTTTAATACACGTTTTATTTTTTATATTTATGATTTTATTAATTATATATATAGTTATTTATCATAAAGAACTTCATTTATTCTAAACAAATAAACTAAAATATAGGACAACTACTCATTTAAAAGTCATGTTGTGTAGCAGACAATCATTTCTTGTTAGCTTGAGTCATTAGAGATGATGTGGACCAATGAGACCCGACACCACTGGAATTTCCTATGTCTTCAACACATACGATCTACAGTCAATTATAATATGTAAGTAACTTAGATATTGATTGGGTTTGGATTGAGTCAGGCAACCCAAGACCTCAACTCGAGCGCGACTCAAGATTTATAGGGTTGTGTTGGTATAACTCATGCTTGAGATGGACTTATACATCTTACCCAAGCCCAACCCAATGTCAGGTCCGTCACAGGTCTGTCCAGTACAACCCGCCCAACTACATTATCGTGGGAACTAAGGAAGATTTCAACTGTGGCAGCACTGTCCCCACTGTTCTGTGTAATGGGCCCACTTGAGGTTGGGATCTGATTCAATTGATGTCCTAAAATGTTGTTTCCAAATGGATGAACAAGGTACATGCACTACACATCATGGTGGGGCCATAAAACATGGTAACGTCACTTCACCGTCATACCTGCTTGCGCCCCTATTTATGCGATATGGCACCTCTATTTCAACCTTGCCACGTGTACAATGTCGGTGTGCACCAGTACGTATGCCTCATCATACTCTGCCTTGTTTTTAAGGTGTCCCATTTAATCCGTACCTGCGACTAGCGCTTTGTTGAATCGCCTTACTCTTGACTGTGAGTGTACTGCCAACCCTGTCTTTTCAAACCTAATTTTTATTTCTCCTGCAGGTAAAGGGCATTATGGTCATTTTAAATGAATTAAAGCTCCTCCGTTGATTTTTGCCTCAGAAGCTCTTAACAAAGGGCACCTAATCCGCTCCCCTTTAACAAACCGTTATTAAAACTGATATAGCGTCCAGACAGTATATGGATTAGACATGTCATGTACTCACCACACGCAATCATTGCATCTCACCACACGAAAGGAATAGATCGCCAACGCTCCAGATCTCACACATGTGTGACACGTGCGGCAACGTTGTAGACTGTAGTGACAATTTTGAAGGCATAAATAAGAAACTAGATTCTTTATTTAAAAGAATATTTACCTTACTAAAGAAAAATCAAGCAAAACCCTTTTTGCAAAGGAATAGGATTCTATTCTCTATTTTGTATTTAATGTAATTGGAAAAATGAAAAAATAAATTTAAGGATGTATTTGGTTTCACCAAATATCATCAAATTTCATTATATTTTATTTTCAAATAGACAACCAAACGTACTCAAAGGGCTTGCTTGGATTGAGAATCACAACAATAAGTGAATGAAAATGTACATTAATTACAATTTTTATTTTTTTTTTACCTATTTCCTAAAAATATTTATATTTAAGAGAGGATTGAGGGTTGTGGTGTTTTATTTATGCATGGTAAATTTGCAATGAAAGGAGTCTTATATTACTTAAATGGCATGTTTGATTTTTTGAATTATAAGGTAAATATATGATAACTGGTCCTCAATATTTACATTTGTAATTATAACTCTTGTTCCAAAGTTGGTGTCCACAAATGTGGTAATTTGGCGTAAAATAGTGGTTGGAAAAGATTTTAAGTGCAAAAACTGTGGGGCCCACCATGATGTAGACATCGTATCCACGCCGTCCATCTACTCTTCCAACTCATTTTTGGGCACAAGCCTAAAAATGAGGTAGATCCTAAGTTCAAATGAACCAAAACACAATAAATGGTAAATATTAAATGCTAGTTGCAGTTGACTACTTAGGGTTATATGAGTTTTGGATCAAGCTGATTTTTATGTTTTACCTTTATCCAAGTTTGCATGATTTTATGAATATGGTGGATGACAAATAAACATTGATGTGTGCCCCCAAGAAGGTTTTAGTTTTCAGTAATTAAGATTCATCAAAACAGTGTTTCATGTGTTGTGGTTCACTTGAGCTCTGAATCTGACTCATTCTTTAAACAATGCCCTCAAATGAGCTCATAGAATGGATGAACGACATGATGTATTCCCACAGTTTTTGTGCATATAGAAGCATATGAAATTTATATAACATTTATATGATTTTCAAGACAATAAATCCCTAGTAATAATTGTCCATTTACATACATTTATCCTGTGATTGAAAAATTCATATTCATCTTAATATCAAATCATCAAATTTATACATTGATATGCTTGTTTGATTTAAAATTTTCTTAATAATGAAATTAAAAATAGAAATGATTACAAATTCATTTATCTCCTAAAAGGATTTGTATTTGACCAACAATTTTTGTAAGCTTGACGGGTCCAAATAAGAGACTTACAAGATTACCATGACATAGTCAAAATTGGAAAAGCCCAACAAAGCTTTGGTTACAACAGCAGATTACACAAAGTCTAATAATTTTGTAAACCAATGTTAATTAAAAAGATATATTTTAATCAAAAAAAAAAAAAATGGAAGGAATTAGTGGGTGTAGTAGGTGTTTTTTGTCTTTGGAACAAAATGGAGGGTGCTATATGTGAAAACTCCTCTAATTAAAAATAATAAAGAATAAGAGTTGTAATTTAGGTGGAAAGTGGGGTTGTCCAATCGTTGTTTATGAAACAATAATAGATTGTATTGTTTTTAATGGAATGTAATATGCCAAAGTTTGGGGAAGAAAAAAAGCATCCTGATCAAGTCAAAAAAGGAATCGGACTCTTATGGCTTCTTTTGCCTCTTTTGCTATGTCTACGCGCGAGTGAAGTAAGGCCATCTACACGTCACCCCATTTCCCAACTTACCATTTTTTTTTAAAATCCAAGCCGTTCATCGGGTGGAGACCAATTTTTAGATGTTTATTACTATAAATAGAACCATTAAACTAATAAAAAATGCCACGATGTTAGAATATGAATAATGGATGGGAAAGATGGTCTTAAAAGTTTTTGGCCGTCCGTTTGTTTCATAAATTGTAGATTGCATGATTAGTGAACAGGTATATATTTTTCCAACAGAATATACAGGCCAGGTCCATTTGATGGACGGCTTGAATCTTGCCACGTATGCAACTTTGGCTCACAGGTGGTGTATAGATGGGCTCACATGTACACGCGTGTGGCCTTATCAAAGCTTCCGTCTCTTCAGAGCCCCATTATTCAAAGGAAGAAATGAGATGCCTACACGTATAGAATCCTACTCTCCTCAACATGCATGAGAGAAATCCAGATCGTTCATCAGTTGGGTCCCACTGTAATGCTCCATGATCAGATCCAATCATTAAATGGGCTACACTGGCCTGAGAAAAATGACCGGTTAAGATAGATACTAACAATCCACATCATCCATACACAAGTGGACCATCTAACAGCCGGACAGGGACTAATCTTATACCCACGACTCTTAACCCGTTGAAGAAACCTGATTAACGGCTTGGATATCATTCATATGAAATAAACACGTGTGGGGGAATATGACCGGAGATCCTCCTACTCTCACGAGTAGCCTTTGCAGGCACGTTCCTTCCATTGTCTCTCTCTCTTCTTTCTTCACCTTAATTAATTAAAATTAAATAAATGATAACACTCAATGCTCACTCATAGTTCAAAATCTCTCCATGTGACCATCATCATGCGATTCCATTGTCTTTCTTGTACGCGAGGATATATGTGATCCTCGATCCGAGGGGATCCATTGTATCCTTGGCTTTTATATTTGTACATGTGGGCCCATGTTTCGGTGACCTAAGACCCTTGATTCAATGGACCGAAATTCAGATAAGTCATGCCGCATGAACCTATTTGAATGTGCAGTCCAAACTCTACAATGATGGTACATAAATAGATGGTTAAGAAAAGGAATACAACAATTTGTCCATATTTGTTTAAAAAATAAAAAAGATGGCTGGGATCTTCCAACCTGCAGTGCTTGGATGCATTGTCAATCCATGTTGGGGCCAGTGACGCTGCCACTGGCCAAGTGCCTAATGGTCGGTAATCTGTGGGCCCCACCATGATGTATATGTTTTATCCATGCCGTCCATCCATTTTTCCGGATCGTTTTAAGGCTTCATAGCAAAAATGAAGCAGATCTAAATCTCAGGTGGATTACACCATACGGAAACACAGTAGTGATTGAATGTTCACCGTTAAAATCCTCATAAGGTTTACTGTAATGTCTATTTGGCATCCAACCTGTTTATTGTGTTATACAGAACCTGAATGAAGGGAAAAGACAAATTCCACCTTGATCCAAAACTTCCCATAGCTTCTGAGAAGTTTTTAATGGTAAGCATTTAATCAACACTTTTGGTCCACTTGAGATCTAGATCACCCTCATTTTTAGGCTCATACCAGGAAATGATATGGAAAAATGGATGAAACACTTATATCAGGGTGGGTCACTAGCAAATCTCCCTTCGCTAGCTGGTGTCAAAGCTCTGTGGCCCACCATGATGTATATATTTATCAGCACCATCCATCTATTTTTTCAGCTTATTTTATACATGAGTCTAAAAATGAAGCAGATCCAAAGCTCAAGTGGACCACAAGACAAAAAATAATGGGACAATGTTGTTCGCTTACCAAGGCCCACAGTGATGTCTATTTGCCATCCAACCTGTTTATAAGGTCAAAAAGACATGATTAGAGGGAAAAACACAAATATCAGCTTGATCTAAAACTTCAGTGTTCCAAAAAGTTTTGGATAGTAAAAGTTCAATCTTCACACTTTCTTATGGTGTGGTTCACTTGAGCTTTGGATCTACTTCATTTTTGGGCTCATGTCTTAAAATGAGCTGCCAAAATGGACATGTCCTAAAATGAGCTGTCAAAATGGACAAACGGAGTGAATAAAATAGATACATCATGGTGGGGCCCATAAAAGACCAGCAAGCTAGCTGATGTTGGGGTCACCAGCCAAACCACGTCCACCATGACGTGGATGCATTGTCAATCCATGGTCGGGCCCATAATATGAATCGTTGCTATGACATGACCTTCTCCAGGTTGACAAATCTTGTAAATCTCATTCTCGGATTCTGCAGTTTGATGATGTCTAATGAGATTTCAAAATTTTAGGTTTTTCTGGAGACGTTATGGGAAAATCTTTTCAAAATAAACAAATTCAAAATTTGTTATTATCAATTAATAAATAAATTTAAAATTTAAAATATAATATATAATGTATTAGTCATATTTTTTAAAAAAATTTCTTGATTAAAAAAAAAAAAAAACTAAGAACTACATATATTTTGAAATTTGTGAAATATATTAGAATGCTTGGATGGCTATACGTATGAAAGAAGAGTCCCCTTTCCTCCGGTACAATTCGGACGTTGTAAAAAATATCACCGATATTTCAAAAATCTAGTAATACTATCACAAAAAATAAATTAGTTGATTGGGTGAAATTTGTGAATTATGGACTACATTGTAAAAAGTTTGTTTTCCATTTCATTGCAAACAATCAAAATACATAAAAGGAGAACACATGTATTAAGCATATTTTAACATAGAAGTAAATGAACACAAACTTGTAAGGCCTGTATCCTAGTCCGTACCGTTTCTTAGACTCCCGTGACCCTTCCCGACGAATTCCGGCAACCCGTGACCTATAATCAGCATTTGCGCGCAACCCTAAGTCGCAACTTGTAGATCTGAATCGGCTCGACTCAAAACTTATATCCTAGCGACCGCTTCGTCGCCGCGGTTCTAACGCCGCGTCTCACACTCCAATGCGATACCCAGGCTAGGAGTGCGGGCCCGCGTATATTTTGAGGAAACGTCGCGCGTTGGAAATTCCGAGAGAATCTCTACCACATTTCACATCAATCAATCAATCACAAGTCACGTACACAACTCAACCCTCTCTTACACAAGTCATCCCCAAAGTCAACTCTGTCTCTCTCCACCCATCCCTCTCTTACACCACTCATCCCTCTCATCCCATCCATCTTACACAACACCATCCCTCTCTCCCATCCATCTTACAGAATCTCATCTCCATTCTCTCCACTATTCTCCAAGCAATTCCCAAGGAGAGAAAGAACCTAAAATCAAGGCCCACTTCCTACCCCCCTCATCTCTCATCCTAGCCCTTCAATTCTCATCATCCTTCAACAAAGAAGAAGCTTAGGAGCTCGGGAGATCAAGGAGTTTAAAAGAAGTGAAAATTGATAGGTGCTCATAACACTATATTGTGATTTTGATTTAGGGCCCACATGATATAGGACCCACTTGTTGTATGTGTTGTATATGGCCACCTAGGGAGGGCTCATAGTGGTGGAGCCCCTTCCCTCCATCACCACCGTCTCTCTCTCTCTCTCTCTCTCTCTCTCTCTCTCTCTCTCTCTCTCTCTCTCTCTCTCTCTTCCTTTGCAGCCTGCCTTGATGAATGGATTAGATCCCCACCGTCCATTAGTGGTAGCCACCTTGCTGCCCATAATGGGACCCACCTGATGTATGTTCCTTACATCTCCACCGTCCAGACCTTGGACGGTGGAGGGGTCGTTCGATGTATGTGTTTTACCCACGCTAGTCATCGGTAGTGGGGCCCACATGCCATGTGTATGAAATCTAAACTGTCCATTTGCTGGACGCCAGGCCAGCAGCTTAACAGTCTAGCAACCAGGCTGCTGTAATGACGTCTATAAGTTATGTGGTCCCATCATGAGATATGTGTTATACCCTACCACCCGTCCACTTGGCAGTTGTGGGGCCCACCCCGCAGGTGTTGCACGTGTGGGGTTGGGGCCCACCTAGCATGTATGTATTGTATACCCAGGCCATCCATCCCTGGACGGTCCTATGGGACGCACCAAGAGGTATGTGGTAAATCCACACCATACGTCCGTTTTGGCAGAAGTGGAACCCACTCCATACATGCTGTACGTGTAGGGGTGGGACCCACGTTGATGTATGTATTCTGTTTCCCACACCGTCCATTCCTGGACGGTGCTATGTGGGGCGTACCGTGATGTATTTATATCCCCACCGTCCAAACAGCAGGGACGGTGGGGCCAGATGTAATGTATGTGTTTATCCCATCGTCCAGCAGGTGGGACGGTGGGTAAATCTAGACCGTTCAGTCCTCCCACGTGGACGTGGGGCCCATGTAATGTATATCTAAACTGTCTATCTGTGGGTCCCACCACCTATATAGCTGCTGTACTAACGTCAGCAGATCAGTGGTTCTGATCATGAGGCATATGTTATATCTAACCATCCATCTATACCCCAGCAGCAGATGGTTGCTGTATTGACGTCAGCAAGCCATGGGGCCCACATGAGTTATGTGTTACATCTAAATTGTCCATCTGAGGGCCCCACCGGCTATATAGCTGTTGTATTGACGTCTGCAAGTTCTTTCGGCCTGATCATCATGTATGTGTTAAATCCAAACCGTCCATCCACCTTGCGAGCTTGTCTTCGGCTTGAGATGGGAAATGAGACAGATCTGTCTATCAGGTGGACCACACTGTAAAAATCAATAGAGGATTGAACGTCTACCATTGAAATCCATTTGGGATCACAAAGTGTTGGATCAATATGAAATTTGTTTTTTTCCTCTTAATTCAGGCCTTTGTGACCTTATGAACAGACTGGATGGAAAATAAATGATAGTGGGCCCTGTGAATTGTTTAATAGTGAAAATCATCATCTCCACTACTATTTGTGGTATGGTCCAGATGATCTTTTGATATGATCCATTTTTTTGGGTAATGCTCTAAAATGACCTTAAAAAAAAAAGATGAATGGTGTAGATAGTCCAACTAGGACGATGGGTCCCACTTGATGTATATGAGGCCCATTGTTACGGCCCATATGATGCAACTCACTTGATGTATATGAGGCCCATTGTTGCGGCCCATATGATGCAACTCACTTGATGTATAAGAGGCCCATTGCGATGTATATTAGGCCCATGTGAGAGGCCTATTGTGATTTATATTAGGCCCGCGTGAGAGGTCCATTGTGATGTATTTGAGGCCCATGGGATGTGGCCCATTGTGATGTATTTAAGGCCCATGGGATGTGGCCCGATGTGATGTATGTGAGGCCCATGGGTTGAGGCCCAATGTGATGCATGTGAGGCCCTTATATGAGGCCCGATGTGATGTGTATGAGGTCCATGGATGAGGCCCAGTGTGATGTATGTGCGGTCCATATAATGAGGCTCATTGTGATGTATGTGCGACCCTTGTGACGAGGCCCATCATGATGTATATGTGGCCCATTGTGATGCATATTGGGTTCTTGTGTGAGGCCCATTATGTTGTATGTGAGGCCCTTGTGTGAAGCCATGGGCCCGCTATATGTTTGACTCTATATGGGCCACTCCTTGGGAAGCAATGTTGGTTAAATGTGCACATTGATGGGCAATAATGGTTAAATGTCCTCATTGTGACCTTCCCTTAGGCCTTATTAGGCCCATTCTCATCCTTCTCTAAATAGGTTGACTCTAATCATTGGGCCCCAATGATGTTTGCATGACCCTTCTATTCATATTGGGCTAACCCATAATGTTGGGGCCCCCAATTGGTTGCTTGTAGGACTATTTTTTTTAAAATCTCGGAGTCTATCTAGGACTTATTTGGGCCCCCTAGGGCATTTAGCTGGCCATATAATAGTATGGTGAAGGAAGCCCGTTCCGGATCCTTAGGATTATAGGTAGGTCACCTAGGCCCAACCTTGATATAAGGAGAGTTCATCATCACCGTAAATAGAAGGATCCGTGCTATCCGATTTGGTATATCCACAGTTGAGGATTGACCCTCATATATGGATCTGTTGTTCATCTATGGACCCCGCCTTGTGTATAGGCCGATTATCGATGCCGACTATGAGTACGTGCTAGTATAACATCATGATACAAGCCATCGAGATGGTATGAGACCCATTATGATTGCATTAGGCTCATTCTCATTTCCCCCTTAGTGGGCTAACCCAAATTGATGGACCCCATTATTATTAGTATGATCCATCTCACCTTATTGAGCTATCCCAATTCTTTGGGTCCCCATCGATGCTAGTAGAGGTGCTCAAACCTAGAAGTCCACTCTTAGGCCCATGACTAGGCCATCTAGACCCATCATTGTTATGAGGAGGATGCATCATCACCTCTGGCCATAGGTAGAAGAATCTATGGTATTAGGTTTAACATATCCACTGTTGAGGACCGATCCCCATGTTATGGATTAGATCTGCTGTCTTCTATGGACCCCGCCATATATAGGCTGATTATTGATTACGACTATATTAGTATACGCGTTGAGTATGCGTTAGCATAACATTATAATTGTATAAGGTCATTGTGAGATTTATTTTGGTTATATGAGGCCCATTGTGATTGTATGAGGCCATTGTGTGATTATATGAGGCCCATTGTGTGAATGCATGAGACCCATTGTGATTGTATGAGTCCATCGTGATTGTACGAGACTCATTATGATTGTATGAGACCCAATTGTGATGTATGAGGCCCATCATATGTGTGAGGACCATTATATGCGTGAGACTTATTGTATGTGTGAGGCCCAATTGCGATGGTGTGAAGCCCACCATGTGTAGATGATTATGTGCACATCACCCATTCACTTATACGGGCCATGGGCCGTCTTATACCAGCTCACCATCATGCATGTGATTATAATCATGCTTAGTATACTTTAAGATATATGCTCATACGCATCATCCGCATACTTGTTATGAGAAGAGATTGAGCATGACATGTGCCATTGGGCTGATTGTTTTTGAGACTCTCTGAGAGACGGAGTTGCCCCGCATGAGTGGGTGGTACGCACAGGTTTGATGCATGACTAGATGGTATGACTCATGCATCTCCCATTTTGTGATATGACCACCGTACGCCCTAGCGACATTAGGGCCGTGGCCTCCACAGGTATATCTTGGATGGCCAGATGGGACACCGTAAATGTTTGGTTCTAGCATCGGGGCGCCATAGATATTCCTAGGTGAAAGTTCTTAAACCCCCGAGGCCAGGGGATGACCCCAACGTCAAGACCGAGTGGATGCATGAGCACATGAGGGCCGAATACTAGGAGGTCGCGTCTCCCACTGTGTCGTGGTCTGTTAGAAGGGGGTGTGACCTTACCCGCGTGAGGGAGTAGGCAATATTAGGCCGAGTCTGACTAACTTCAGGAATGAGCCCGCTATCGACGAGCCGAGCCGATATTGACAGGCGGATAGTGAAGTCTCTTCCACTTACCTAGTTGTGTGCTTGATGGGGCGACAAGCTGGTGTAGAGTGTATTATACCCCGGTGATGATCCCAGAGACGTACTGTACTGAGATGTGGAGTTGCATATTCATTATTTGATCATTCATTCATTCATGCACTATCCACTTGGGTTGGTGGTGCGCAACTAAATTATTATGTGTACCTTCACAATGGTCAGGATTTCGGTTGGGGTGCGCGACCAACCTGAGATCAGGAATTTACCATATTGAGTCTATCTAAATTTAGGTATAAGACTGGTTTGGATAAAAGTCCCTTGTGATGGACCCCACAACTTGTGATACTACGTACTATCATCCTAACTTCACACTCCAGTTTGCTAATTTCTTTCGCACCGCATATTGCATTGCATTCTCAACACACAACATTTGGTTTACTATGCTTCCGTATTGCATAACCTGAATGAGGTTGATGGCATTATGGACTCGCCAGGATTTGCATATTGCACTTGGGTTGCTATGTTTCTGCATTTATATGGCCTAGATGAGGCTGATGGTATTCGTAGCTCTTCAGAATTGTATATTGTATTGCATCATCGATATATGATATTTGGCTCATTATGACTTCGCATTGTATAGTCATTTTGCATTGCATACTTTGATATTGAATGACTTATAGCCTTGTTAGTATTCCGCTTACGCTGATATTTGTGTGCTTGATACTTATCTTACGCACACACATACACCACCCTCAAAGCTTTCTATAAGCTTATGCACGATAGATGCGTGCAAGTGACGATAGGACGTAGTTGAGCTGAGGCAGGGGCGTGCGACAGAGCTTTTGGAGCTTTTGATATTTATCTTGTATTTTCCCTTTATGTATTGTACTTAAGTTTTTGATTTTAGTGGATATGTGATGATGATGTTGCATTTGTATTTGGGTAAACTTGTGGTCATGCTTATCTATAAAGAAATTCATGTTGAAAATCCTCATTGTACGATCCCAGGATCGGAATCTGGTGTATGGGCGCTGGAAGCTGAGAATGGGGTACTACAGAGGTTGTCGGCACCGGATTCGGCGATCGAAAATTTTGTGAGCCCAGTTTCCGAGTTTGGGGCGTGACAAAACTCATTAGTTGTAATTAACTAATTGATTGTAATATATGTGATAGACTATTAGATAATATAATTCACATATAAAATAGTTTCGTACATTACACCTATAGGAGTTTTATGATCTTATTGTTGTTCCCTAGCTTGAATAAACGAGATTTGTGTCAAGTTAGCATTATGTCAAACTTTACTATAACTTTCCAACAAGTAGGCATAGACACGACACTCAAAATGGCTGCGAGTACTTCTCAGGACTTTAGTGGATTTTTTAAAAAACTTTACATCGATCCAAAACTGTTAGTGAGTAGATTTTTGCATTTTATTTATTAATTACCTGAGTTCTTGTGTCATGTAGTCAGTTGAGCCCTTCGAAGCTAAAAAGCGAAGACACAAGTAAAAGTTGAGCACCAAGGAGAAAAAAATAGATATATAAGGTGCCTTGGTGACCATAACCCTTGACTCAAAACAACCTAAACCTCTAAATGATTTTAAACTAAATAGGTAAATATTTTATTGATCATCCCTTAAGTCATAGGAACCCAAATTAATCATCCTTAGATTACTTCAGAGGTCCTGTATTGCTAGAAAAGCTCCACAACTTCAATAACCTTCGTTCATACCCACTTCACCTCCGGTCCGACCAAAAAACATCTAAAACAAGATAGTGTGTTGAGGCAGAATTTGTGTAATTCGACTGTAACCGAGTGCCACCTTCGGTCTTACCAAAGACCACTTTTGGTGCCCAAGTTTGTCAAGCGACTTTCCTGTCTATTTCGGTGCAATTGAACCTGAATTTGATGCAACCGGAGACTAGCCATTTCTGTTCATTTTATAACCATTGGAACTCGATTTCTTTATAAAGAAGATCTGGTCTTTGGGCATTTTTTAAGGGTTTTTAGTGCAATTAAAGCTTAGGTGATTTCTCAATCATATCCCACATCCTAAGTCTCATATTTCATCTTCTTGAGCTTTACCACTCTAATGAAGATTTTAATCTCATTGTTGAAGATGAACTCAATCTCTACTATTTTCTAGAGTTTAGATCCAATCTCTATGGGTATATCCTTGTATAAATCCTCTACAAGACCCCTATAGGTGAATCTCATATGCATTACAACTTCCTATTAGCTATAAGAGATTCTACCCAACCTCCCATCACCTTGGTCACCACGTCGGAGCATCGCATATAATGTATTTGATATTGGAGCTGAAGCATTGGCAATGTATCGTTATCATAATCGGGTTACAAAATAGGAATTAATTGAAACACAGATTATCGATCAAGCAACCTAACACGGCGCATCAATAAGGCTCAATTTGACAAGTATCATTAAGTGAGTCCATACTCTCTTTCCTTGTGTATGATTGAGGGTAAGAGTTTATGACCCAAACTCGGCAGGTTCTTATGTGAGACCTATGCTCTTGTGTAGGGCAGAATTCATTGGACAAGGGGTGTGCACATGTTAGTCTCTGTGGGATCTTCTAACAGGAGTAAACTCGATAAGTTCCTTTATAGAACCTAAGCTTTTATGATGGCCGAATTCACCGAACATAGGTGTGTACGTGTTAGTCTTCGTGGGAGCCTCCAGAGGAAGTAAACACAGGTCTTGGGACTAGGACTGAGGTTATTGGCTAGCTGATAGAAAACCAACTCAAGTCTCTTGTGGGAGCCTCCAGTGGAAGTTTACACATGTATGTTCTTGTGTAGGACCAAGGTTCATGGTGAGCCTATAGAAAACTATGTACAGTTTTGCAGGAGTCACTTCTTGTGTAGGATTGTAAAGGTTAGAGTTGAACCTAATTTAAAATTTTCAATATTTAAATCTAGTATACTCCTGGGTTGAGTGCGTCTGTCAGGAGTGAAGTAGGGAAATCGAATCATTATACATGTTTTTTTATTGTCTTTGAACTCTTGTTTAATTATGTTAATGTGATGAATGCTTAATTATATGCATGCATAATTAGATGAGTGGTAAGAGTTGATAGGTAGAACATCTCCCCCACACATGTACACTATCATTTATAGACTAGTTGCTTAATTGCCACATCCTTTGTAGTCTATGTAATTGGATCCTCTAATGGCTTTGACCTTAGAGTTATTTTCCTTAATTTAATTTGTATATTATTTTAAATAGGCAATTGTGTTTAAAATGCATATTTTTACTTGGTCCTAATTATCCAACTTTAAAATATAATTATCATTCCTTAGCTCCGCCAAGCTTCTGCACGTAGTCGTGGTATCCTATTCGAAGCAATTTAAAAAACGCATTGGAAATCTAGACATATTAGACAGAAATGATCCCTGGAGCCAGTTGGAACTGACTAACATCTCCTAGTTGGTAGAACCGAAACTAAACAAATCAAATCCCGACTAATCACTCAAACCCTCTAGACTTCCGATCACTTCCGCACATGACGAGCTGAGCTAAAAAAAGACAAAATAGATTGGTGGAAATAAAATTTCAACTGTTCTAAAAGAATTTTTTCTTTAAAAAAAAAAAAAAAAACACTACACTTATCACCTGATAAGTGTAGAAAACATAAATATAACATTCCCTTTCTATTGGCGATAAGTTTTAAATATAGCTCGATGCATTCAATTCATGGGGAAAATGCAGTCTAAGGAAGCAATGAGAAGTACATGAAGTAAAAGGTAGAATATAATGAGAGTTATGTCCAAGTAAGCCCAGAAGTTGAAGAAAGAGGCATGAGGTTGCCCAATATAGGAGAGAAAAATAACAAGTAGAAAAAGGCAATGAAGTCCATAGTAAGGTTAGGATCAAGGATATTGGATCATCCCTTTCACAGAAACTGCAGAAAATGATATTTGATCTCCTCATTTCCTTCTCACATCTTATTCCAATTTACGTTCCATTCCACACATTCCTTCTCCACATACTACCTTTATTATTTTATTTTCCTTTCTTTTCCTATAACCTGTGTCGAGCTTATAGGCTCCGTAGAGTGATATCAGATGTAAGCTTGATAGAATACAACCGAATCCTTGAAAAAAAAAAAAAAATCCTAAAATCCTGTAATGATGAAACCATATGCAATATGGTGGAAAAGTGTGCCTAACTCATTCATTTTCCATCTCTGAGCCTTGGAATCTATGATCGTATACCTATCGTAGGAGTCACTCAAATTAGGAAGGCTTGCGATTCCATGACCTTTAAGCGATTTTATAGTTTTTAGCCAACTATATATTTTAAATTATGGGCTTTCATCAACTAATGACAACTTCAAAATGCATATGTATTTTACTTAAGTCAATACTATATTCCATCCGCTCCAATAAAAATCAAGTAAAAAAGAGCAAGAAAAGTGGGTCCTTATGCACCGCGTGCGGGTAATGTTCATAGTAGATAAACACGAATTATCTTTCTTAGTATATACCACTACATGTACATATGATACACATAAATAAAAATCTACTTAAGTATGTGTAGATATTTACATAATTTAAATTTCTTGTGGGAAGCTTAATAATGAGGATGTAGTTTACATAGGAATACATAGGGAAATTATTTAAGAGAGAATCCAATGCACTAACTATTTCATTACGCTTATATTTATATTAATGCTCATGCGAATATAAAGTTCAATTAGTTTTCTTGGACTTTTATATTTTGATTTATTTATATTCAATTTTTATACATATACATATTTGCATAGAGTGAAAGAATTTTTACTTGGGGAAGTGCAAAAAAATAAATAGGGCCTATTTTTTGGAATGCATAAATTAATATTAATTAAAACCAAACATATCTTTTCTGGAGAACGGAAAACGATCAATGCTTACTATTTTTCTCTTGTTCTCTTAAATTGGTCACCTTAAGCTTTACTCTCTGTGTTAAGGAACCTTTCTTGAGATGTGAAACTTTATAATGCTTCATAGGCTGCCTGTCATGTACTTGTAGAGTTATAAGCCCTTATTATTAAGCTTTCTTTATCATAGAGAGTTCTCTTTAAAGGAATCCTTGTAGATTACTTAAATTGCAAGTAACATCCAGAATATACTAACATAACTACAAAGAAATTTTGAATGAGATAAATGCTTCCATAGGTAGATGTCTCCATGTGTATACTGCATGGATATACGTATTACCATGTCTCATGCTATCATACACATATCCTTCTATGTATTGCCTTACGACCCATAATATCCCACGACCATGATTTATCATATAAAAATAATTTTGAACCGTTGACAAAACAATGCATATAAATGATTTTAAAATTAATGGTTTAATAAAAACGATTTATAAAACTAGTTTGGTTGGCCATGTTGATCAATCATTTTGATTTCTGATACAAGTCTAAACACATATGGATCATAGATTCTTTGTGAAGAATCTTAAACCCTACGAGAATATTATCAACCACTCAACTCATCACAATCTAATTAAGAGACTCACATATTAATGAATCAAAGTAATTGATTAAATCCTCATAAGGAACCTAAGTCCCTTCAAGTCTTAGGATAATCATGATAAGCATAGAAAGTGCAAGTACCAAACAATTAAATCTAACTTGACATTCCAAATCTAGTCAATGTGTACACATGCACACACACACACACACACATATATATATATATATATATATATATATATATGTGTGTGTGTGTGTGTGTGTGTGTGTGTGTGTGTGTGTGTGTGTGTGTGTGTGTGTGTGTGTGTGTGTGGGATAATGTCTCATGGAAAAGACTCACCATACATATAATGGTTATATAACATATAATACCTATGGATTAAGCTATCGTAAATAATCCACTAGCCATCATAACATTTTATGACTATGAAGAATTGAACAAGTTAAGTATTGCAATGCATTTCATATCAAAATTATCGTACTTTATTTCTTAGGGATATAAATAGCCTAATGAAGTCTCTCAATAAATTCGTCCCTATTGAGGAACAAACAAAACATTAATGAAAAAAAAATATAAAACTCATTAACTTAAAAGGGTATATGTTATAGGTAAAATTGGACTAACCCGACGACCAAAAATAAAAAGAGGGATCATACGAAACCCCAGAGAGGGGCGAAGTATCGACCCGACCTTAGGTGCCGACCTCAAAAGATGACCTCGACCTCAAGTACCTCGGGTACCGACCTCGGCCTTGAGGGACGACCTCGACTATTAGCTTCGAGGACCAGCCTCGACCATATATCTTGACCTTGGAGGTCGGCCTCAATCATAGACCTCGACCTCGGAGGTTCGCCTCAGATACCAATCTCGGTCTTGGATACCGACCTCAGCCTCTGAATAGAAAGCAGAATCATCTCCGTATATGGGTGGGATTACCTCCTGAGATCTCCGCCGAAAATTAGGCTGATCGAAGTAAAGTCGGAGATATTTTTGGAATTAAAGTTCGACTCAAATATGGGCCACTCAAATCAACTTAGATATGCAGACCGCCTAGAAAGCCTATAAATACACTCCCTGTCTTGGGTAAAGGTACAGACAAATACACTGATTCTATTACACCTACTGTGAGTTCATATGCCTGACTTAAACATCGAAGGGTCCCTGACCTTAACCGACGACCCCGGTGTATTCTCTTGTACCTCCATTAATTTGCAATTACTTAGCAGCTCGCAGGAGGTGAGGCCAGACTTCTCTTGTTCTCCATTAAATTGCAGGTGGAAAGCGAGCTAACAAGGATAAAAAGATTTCAGCATCAACAGTTTGACGCCGTCTGTGGGAATAACAGTAAAGCCATTCTGAATTCACTTGTTGTATCTTCATCTGGCTAGTGATAGCTAAAGGAAAGAACAAGGCTCTGACTACCATTATTGAGCCAATACCTATACCAGAAGACCAGCCTGAGACATCCCAAATGTCGTAATCAGATCCTCAGCCTGATCTTCCTTCACCGGCGGTTGCGCAGATGTCCCAGAATAGAGGACGGCGGCTCGTCTCTCTAGAAAACCAAGTCAAGGCCCTGGCCGGAAATGTCAATCGAATTATGCGCATATTAAAATGACAACACCCCCTCCCCGACTAGGGCATGACATTGGGAGCATCTTCTACCCAGCCTCAACCTCTACAACAGCCTCGTGACTCATATATGGTGAAGGATCCATTGGTACAACACAAGAGCATCCCCGTACAAATTGTGGAAGCAACTGAATTCACCGAGTCCGATTTGCGCCACACCCTAGAGAAGAAGAGACGCGGAAAGGCTCTCGAGGTCATAACAAAAGGAGAAGTCCCATGGGAAAGTTGAGGGAGATTCAAGACTAACTTGAAGACATCTAGTAGGCATACCGAGAGAAGTCCCCTGCCTCTGTTGATGCACTGCTAGAGGAAGCCAAGCTCCATTCACAGCTGACATCATGAGATCCCAACTGCCGTTTAGGTTCTAGATGCTCCAAATCACCCCCTATATAGGGTCGGGAGATCCAACCGAGCACCTCAATTCCTTCAGAGCCTAGACGAAACTTCCTGGTGCTTTGGGCCTCTCCCTAACCTTATCGGGGGCGGTGTGAAAATAGTACAGATACCCGAAGCCGAAATCCATCAGTTATTTCACTCAATTTAGCAAGGCTTTCATCACTCAGTTCATTAGTGAGAAAGACAGGAGAAAGTTATCAACCCATCTCCTTACGATAAGTCAGAGGGAGGACGAGTTGCTAAGAGACTACATTTGATTTAACGCGGAAGCAGTGTAGGTCGATGACCTCGACCGTCAGCTTCGAGGACCAGCCTCGACCATAGACCTCGACCTTAGAGGTCGGCCTCTGATACAGACCTCGGCCTCGGAGGTCAGCTTTGGATAACGACCTCAGCCTCGAAATATAAAGAATAATCCTCTCTGTGTATGGGTGAGATTACCTCCCAATATCTCCACTGAAAATCACATTGATCGAAGCAAAGTTAGAGATATTCTTAGAATTAAAGTCTGAATGCAATACGAGCCCCTCAAATCATTTCGTATATGGAAACCGCTTAAAAAGCTTATAAATACACCCCCTGGTATGAGGTAAAGGTATAGACAAATACACCGATTCTACTATGCCTATTGTGAATCCACGCTTGACTTAAGCATTGAAGGGTTCCCGACCTTAACTGACGCCCCCAGTGTATTCTCTTGTACCTCCGTTAACTTGCAGGTACTTAGTGGCTCGCAGCAGGTGAGGCGTAATTTCTCTTGTTCTTCATTAAATTGTATGTGGAAGGCAGGCTAATAAGGATAACCAAATTTCAGCATCAACAATATACATTCTAACATATAAACTCATTTTCTGATGTTTTTTTTTTTAAAAAAAAAAAAAAAAAAAATCAAAACTATATTAAATTTAAAATTCTCATTTTCCTTTTTCCAATAGTTTTAGTTTTCCACTCAAATTTTAATTTTTATTAAGAATCAAATTTGAATTAAATCCGAACTTTCATCATACCAAATATTCTATATTATAGCATATTGATAACTATGCTTAATAATCCGTCATCTTATAATTATCTATCCATCTAAATCCAATCCGAGAAGAGCTATTTAGAAAACTAAATGGCCACTTAAGATTCCACTAGCTGAATAAAAGGTAGTACTACTCACCTTGTCTAGCTGTAAGAGACAAATTTTGAAATTAACCTAAATAAATAATTAAATATTAAGCATTTCCTCTTTAAAAAATAAATATGCTAGTAGCACCCATTTGTATTATATATTTGGTTTTTAATAGTTTGACTCTTTAAATGTGGTAGTGCCAATGTACCTAAGCCACTCACATAATACATACCGGTAAGTATAAAATATAAAAATTCCTATCATCAAAGATATGAGTATATTTTGGACCATCATATTGATGCCCAATGGCATCCATTGATCTTACCTTATTTACTTAATTTCAACATGTCATCAATAAGAAATATAAATTTCCTTACGTGATGGTAAACCTATTGATAACGAAGTTTATTATATTAATTGCACCTTACCTATTAGTTACCAAAATCAAGTCATGAGAACCCAAAAAAACAAGGGCCACACCGTCACAAGATTATGACGCCAAAGTCATTTATGAAAGGGATATATATTCTTATAATTTTCTTTGGAGGAAGACTTTTTCGTAATAGTTAATTATTCCTTAAGAGTAATTTTATAATTGTCCTGATTGTAACAGGTTACATACACATGTCCAAGGGCTCACTTGAACCCTACACCATCTTGTGTATATATATATATATATATATATATATATATATATATATATATATATATATATATATATATATATAATAAAAGAAACAATCAGAACCATCCCTTTCATATAAGGGCGCATGTCCTTGTATTCTTCTATATATTAGGGTTTCATGCAAATAATGTTATAATCTAGTTGGTGTAGCTGTAGTGAGAAATAATCCAAATGGAGAGAATCACCGAAAGTCATTTAGCATCCTTAAATTGTAGCATACCTACTCCGAACTAGTCATTTCTTTTATGCAAAAATCAATGTCCCTATGACAATCTATAACATCACATGGTTTAGCAGAGCTTTAGACCATAAATTAAAAACAAAAAAATATATATTTAAAGTCCAATTTATAATAAAAGTCCAAGCCACGTGATTAACGAAGATAGGCCCACTTCAATTATAGGTGGGCCCCACCGTGTCCACTGAGTTGGGCATCTTTGCATCCGGATCTTTTTCCTGTGTATGTACCATCTTTACGATCCGATTAGGCAGATATGACCGTTGAATCATGACCGTTCAATCTATGGTTCTCATGCAAGTTCGTTCCTCATCAAAAGGGACGAAGATCAGGCAACGTTGCAACAACTTGTGCTACGGCGCTCTCTTACCATCAAAATTCCACTTGTGTATGGAATCAGTACCGTTAAAAAGGTGGGCCCCACCATGAAGATGAAGTCCCTGGAGAATCAGGCTTATCTGCTCGCTAGGTGCGGCACAGCTGTACTCTGAGTCACAACAACAGTTGCCTATTAATTTCAAAGGTGTAGCCACGTGCCAAGTGGATAAAGCCTTTTTTTTTTTTTTTTTTTTTGTCCCCGGTGATATTAATAGTGGGGCCCACCGTTTTCATGGTACTGATGTCCTCCTACACAAGTGTTATTCTGGCAAGAGAGATGGTACAGTTGCACACCTGTACATGATCAGTCATCAAGAATTATTATACAATGCTTTATCCCACGATACAGAATCTAATTTGGTGTATGATTCAGATTGATCCTGAATACTAATCAGTTGGGCCACATCATGTATGAATCATGCCCACAAAAATACCTCATCAGGACAATCCTAACCGTTCAATTCCTGTCTTAGAGATGAACAGTTCAAATTCAAATGAAAAAGGTCCCAAACCGGGCCAAGTAAATCAACGTCCAGGATAGCTGAACCATGTAGGCCCCACTGGAAAAAAACCTCCTCAGGACAATCCTAACCGTTCAATTCCTGGCCTAGAGATGAACAGTTCAAATTCAAATGAAACAGGTCCCAAACGGGCCAAGTAAATCAACGTCCAGGATATCTGAACCATGTGGGCCCCACTGGAAAAAACCCAAAAGCCAAGCACACTCATTGGGGCGGAGGGTGATGGAAACAGCTCTGAAGATACTTTGTATCTCTTAAAGTGGAAAATGACGAGACGACGGTTGACCATGGCTGGCTAATGACAAAAAGCTGGGGGTGATGTGTGTATGTACAATCAATGGTTGGGATTATTATTTCAACTAGTGGAGTTGGTTTCCATGTGTATGGCCACTTCACAGGCCCATGCTTTTTGTCCTTTCCATACATCTCTTTCTCTCTCTATTTTTTACTCTTTCTTTTTCTCAATGATACTCTGGCTGACTGTGATGGTTCATACTCACGCACTTATATATTCAACAGATGGCTTTTATGTTGCTAAAATCAAACCTTCAAAATAATGGGTCCACTTAAAATATGTCAAATAAAACAATTGTACCAAATTTATTATCTTAATTGTCCATTTAGCGGATATCTGATGGATGGTCGAGATGAATTAATATTCAGCCGTCCAAATTCAAATGCCCACTAACCAGAGGTCAAGATCTTTAATCAAAACTTATTTCCAATATATTAATATGTCTGTAGTCAGTATGATGTTTGAACGGTTTGATTGAGTTAATTGCGTGCCAAGTGTACAATTATCAAGTGCATGTGTATGAACATCATAGTCATCTAGAGTATCAAATAATTCCCTCTTTCCTTTTTTTCTTCTTTCCTTTGTCGAGTATCTCAGCCAGGCTATTTGTACGGACAGAAATGGGCCTGCTTTTCCCCTCCTCCTAAGGTGGGCCACTAGGGCAGTTGTGCGTCACAAAAGCACGTAGTCACACGAATCCCCTCGCTCGCTTTTCGTTTTCTTGGTTTTGCCCTTTTGGCAGGATCTGACCGTTCTCCCACTCTCTCCCCTATGAGAAGATTTTATATTCTGGCGGAATGCAATAGATGATACTCGAGCGTTTAAAGAATTACTTAAAATTGAAAATTTCAATTAAACCGTCCAAATTATGTTAATCTGTCAAGATGTAGCGTGAACTAGAACTTATAGTTATTTGATTATCTTATTACCAGACCGGAAGACATTTATTGGACGGTTAAAAATGAATAGATCCAACGGTCTTATTTAAACAAAGAACTGAGCCTTGATCAGAGGCTGGGATTGTTCAACCAATCTTATTTTTGGACTCTGCCTTACCGATAGTGGGTTCCACGATGTAGCCGGTTTGCTTTGAGTGAATATATGCAAAGTGTACCATTTCTGGGTGCCTGTGTATGAAGAGTCACACGCAGAGAGAGTATAAATTAGTCATCTTTTATGTAGAAAATTGAGAGTCCTTGTTAAGCAAGGAGAAATTTCCTACTGTACGACCCATTGGCCACGGACCTTTTTAAGCCCACTTATTTTTAGCTCCCAAGAATAAGCACACCTGTACGGACAGCTTTTTCACGGGTCGAAATTGCCCTGCTTTTTCAGTAATGTGATTTTTGAAAGCTGGGCTTTCCTATGGCTACGGATTATAACCGTAGCCATAACCGTAGCCCATGCTTTTTCAACCTGTCCTTCAATATGTATCAAAGGTCTTTTGATATATACTTCGATATGTATCGAAGGTCTTTCGATATGATCGAAAAAGGTTCAAAACTGTCTAGAGAGTTTGGCTAAAAAATCTTGCAATTTTCGATACATATCGAAGGGTATTCAATATGCATCGAAGGTATTTTCCCTATGACTACATATTATAATCGTTGCCATAACTGTAGTGCCATTGCAGTTTGTGCAATTATTTATTTATTAATTTATTTATTTTCTTACATGGAGAACTGTATTCTACCTACATTTTTCTCTGATACATATTTATATAAATATGTATATATAAGCATATAATTTATTTTTTTTTCATTTATTTCTTTATTCATTTAAGAAGAATACCTTCTAAACCAAAATTAGTTACTTGACATACCGATTTTGGGGTAGGAGAAGCTACTTTAGCCAACTAACCTGGTCATTTTCATAGATTCCATCAAGTTGATGGTCGAAAATCCATTTCATTCACTTCGCAGTTAATTTCAATCAGTTCGTGGTCAATTTCATTCATTACATTCACTTCGCGGTCAATTTCATTCACTTCACGATCAATTTCAATCAGTTCGCGGTGAATTTCATTAACTTCGTGGTCAATTTCATTCACTTCGCGATCAATTTCAATCACTTCACGGTCAATTCCCTTCATTTCATGGTCATTTTCATGCATTTCACGGTCAATTCCAGCGATTCCACTTCACTTCACGGTTAATTCAATTCATTTCACGGTCAATTCCCTTCACTTCATGGTCAATTCAAATCATTTCACGGTCAATTCCCTTCACTTCACGGTCAATTCCATGCATTTCACGGTCAATTTCGGTGATTCCCCTTCACTTGACGGTCAATTCAATTCATTTCACGGTCAATTCCCTTCACTTCACGGTTAATTCCTTTCATTTCATGGTCAATTCCATGCATTTCATGGTCAATTCTGGCGATTTCCCTTCACTTCACAGTTAATTCAATTCATTTCACGGTCAATTCCATGCATTTCATGGTCAATTCCGACGATTTTCCTTCACTTCACGGTTAATTCATTTCATTTCACGGTCAATTCCATGTATTTCACGATCAATTCCCTTCACTTCACGGTCAATTCCCTTCATTTCACGGTCAATTCCAGCTATTTTCCTTCACTTCATGATCAATTCAATTCATTTCATGGTCAATTCCCTTCACTTCACGGTCAATTCCCTTCATTTACGGTCAATTCCATGCATTTCACGGTCAATTCCGACGATTTTCCTTCACTTCATGGTCAATTCAATTCATTTCACGATCAATTCCATGCATTTCACGGTCAATTCCATTCACTTCACAGTCAATTCCCTTCATTTCACGGTCAATTCTATGCATTTCACAGTCAATTCCAGCGATTTCCCTTCACTTCACGGTCAATTCAATTCATTTCACGGTCAATTCCATGCATTTCACGGTCAATTCCGGCAATTTTCCTTCACTTCACGGTCAATTCAATTCATTTCACGCTCAATTCCCTTCACTTCACGGTCAATTCAATTCATTTCACGGTCAATTCCCTTCACTTCACGGTCAATTCCATGCATTTCACAGTCAATTCCCTTCACTTCACGGTCAATTCCATGCATTTCACTCCATTCACTCCCTTACACTCAAATACACGTCCGAACTCATCTTTGCCATCCCTATGGAGATTTAATGAAGAAAATGGGTGAAAAGAAGGAATATGGATGGTAGAGATGAGTTCGGACGTGTATTTGAGTGTAAGGGAGTGAATGAAGTGAAATTGATAAAGCACCGACATTTTCGACTTGTGAAAAGCTGTCTTGGAGTGGATGCGTCGTAGAGAAAGAAGGAAATAGAGTGAACGAAGTAAAGTAGATGTGTCGTGCTATAAATACACGCGTTTCTTTGATATATCGAAGGTCACTCAATATATCGAAAGGAGTCCAACAGTCGGGACAAAAGGTTTGATAGTTTTTCGAGGTATTTGCAATCGAGTAAACTTCGAGTGATATCAAACTGTACTTCGATATATCGAAGGTCACTCATATCATCGAAAATTCGTTTTAAATGAACACAAGTTCTCTGGACAGTTTTGGGTCTTTTTTGATATCTCGAATAACATTCGATATATTGAAGAATATCATATCGACGAGGTTTCGATGTATCATAAAATGCAATGAATGGTTTAGTACGATAACATTGAATAGACTTCAATGTTATCGATAACTTAAGCTCGATATCATCGAGTAGTCTTCGATAACATCGAAGAGCACTTGATAATTTTAACTTGACATCATCAATAAATTAAAGGTCTTTGTAATCGAGTAAACTTCGAGTGATATTGAACTGTCCTTCAATATATTGAAAGTCACTCGATATCATCGAAAATTCATTTTAAATGAACAAAAACTCTCTGGACAGTTTTGGGTCTTTTTCGATATATCAAATTCCATTCGATATATTGAAGAATAGCATATCGAAGTGGTTTTGATATATCGGAAAATTCAGTGAATTTTTCGTGTATAAATTGCTAGACAAAACTGATTTAGTTACGATAACATTCGTTATTTAATGAAGAGACTCACTCACGATAACATCGAGTAGTTTTCGATGACATCAAAGAGCCCTTCAAAATTGTAGGTTTTGTTTTGAAGAAATTCAAGGTCCATGTAATCGACTGACATTTAATAATATCAAATTTAAAGTCCATGTAATCGATTGAAATTCTGGACAGTTTTTTCACTTATAAGATCATATCGAATTCTGTGAAATGCATGGAAATGACTGTGAAGTGAAGGGATTTGACCGTGATGTGAAGGGATTTGACCGTGAAAGGCATGGAATTGATCGTGAAGTAAAGGGAATTGACCGTGAAATGCATGGAAATGAGCATGAAGTAAAGGGAATTGACCGTGAAATGCATGGAAATGACTGTGAAGTGAAGGGAATTGACCGTGAAGTGAAGGGATTTGACCGTGAAAGGCATGAAATTGACCATGAAGTAAAGGGAATTGATTGTGAAATGCATAGAAATGACCGTGAAGTAAAGGGAATTTACCGTGATATGCATGGAAATGACCGTGAAGTGAAGGGGAATCGCCGGAATTGACCGTAAAATGCATGAAATTGATCGTGAAATGAAGGAAATTGACTGTGAAATGCATGGAATTGAGCGTGAAGTGAAGGGAATTGACCGTGAAATGTATGGAATTGACCGTGAAGTGAAGGGGAATCGCCAGGATTGACCGTGAAGTTAAGGGAATTGACCGTGAAATGCACGGAATTGACCGTGAAATGCATGGAATTGACTGTGAAGTGAAGGGAATTGATTTTTTTTTTTAATGCTCCAAAATGATCTCGAAATATGGATGAACGTTGTGGATATAATAAATAATAACTGTGGGGCCCATGTAACTTTGATCTCTTTTGAACCGTTCGTACAACTCGGAGTTCGAGGTGTCAGTGCTCGTCTTCGAGCACCAGCCGATCCTCTTGTGGAAGGAAAAGTAGGGGTATTTTCGACCTGTGAAAAGTCATCCGTACAACTGGGGCTTATTCTGGGGATGTAAAAATAAGTGGGCTGAAAAAGGTTAGTGGGCCATAAATGGGTCGTACATTAGGCAATTTTTCTTAAGCAAGCCATGACACTAATACGGATCCGATGTTTATGAGAAACATGGATTTCTTGTTTGCCTGATGGCCCAATCACATTGCAGGCAAACAGAAAAATCCATGTTTCTCACAAAAGGAGGATCCAGATTCGAAACTTTGGTATTGGAGGACTGGGATTGCTTAGTGCAAAAGATGCATGGCCTTAGTAGAGGTGGGCATTTAGTCAGACCACTGCCGGTATGCCCTAGATTGATCCGGGTCGAGTCCGAACCAGTCAAAAGTACCGAATTGAGTCGAGTTGACACCGAGTCGAATCAAGAGATGAGGAAGGGAGGGAATGGAGAGAGAGAGAGAGAGAGAGAGAGAGAGAGAGAGAGAGAGAGAGAGAGAGAGAGAGAGAGAGAGAGAGAGAGTTTGGGTTCAGATTGGTAGTTGGGTGTGGCGGGTAGGGTTAGAGATACTTAGAAACTAAAGTTATATGTACTCGAATTCAAGTTGAGTTAGGATTTGGATCGAATCGAGTCTGATTAGATCAAGTTTCGGGTCAAGTTGTTGGGTAACTCGGACTCGACTCGATTTAAGTTCGGATTGGGCGAAGCCTAGTCGATTTGGACTGATTCACTCATTCAGTTTGAATTGAGCCGTATACAAACGAGTCGGACAAGTCGAGTCGTCCCGTGCCTAGCTCTAACCCTAACCCTGATTACCTGTATACCTGGTAAAACTCAGTAGGCCCCAACACGATGAATATGTTTTATCCACCTTGTTCATTCATTATGCAAGATCATTTGAAGGCAGGAGCCAAAAAATGAGGCAGATCCAAGCTGCTCAATTAGACTAGACCACATGAAGCAATGAGGATAATGACACACCGCTGAAACCTTCTAAGGCCCACCATAATGTTTATTTGCCATCCAAGCCTATAATAAGGTAACACGGACATGGATGAAGGGAAAACAAAAATAGCAGCTCAATTCAGTAGTTTTGTGGCCCAAAAAGAATTTAACGGTAGGCGTTCAATCTCCCATGTTTCACGTGGTGTGATCCACTTATACGTTGGATCTGCCTCGTTTTTTTGCGTCATGCTAAAAATTATCTAAAAAAATCAATGGACTGTTCGGATAAAACATATACGTCGTGACGGGACCACAGAACTTTGTTATATATAAAGTACGACTTCGGTGCAGTATTCTACAAATCGCAATCCGGAGCGACCGGAGTGCCCACGTGGATGCACTTGGACCCTTCTTTTTTACTCCTTTGACCAACGAACCTCATCCACTCCACATGGGTAAACTTGTTTGGGGAGTTTCAGTTAGGCTGGCCCAATGCTACAATCACACTATCACATACCAATGTACACGTGGCATACATTACAACCATCCACATTCTTCAAATCGTGGCCTCACTGTAGACGGATTAAACCCGAGTTTACATGAAAAAAAGTCAATCTTAGACCGCCAACTTCTTGCCATTGAATGGACGGCCAAAATTTGAAATAGCTGATGACCAAAATTCGACGACCAAAAATCAATACGAGAAAGTTCATCAATGGTAGGATAGGACCACCCCAGCATCTAAAGTGTGGCCCACCATTTGGACGGTTTAGATTGAGGTATATACATGCCACTTGTACAGTGGCAACTTCATGTGTATGGATAATCATACACCATGGGATATTAATATTTGCTTCATCTGTTGTCGATAACATTAGTCATAAGACTGGATTATATTGCTTGTCACTATCTCTGGATTTGGTAGTAAGTGATTTTCAAGAACATGAGAAACATACAAAATATCCAAACCGATCGTCATTTAGGTTCTACCTCTCATGAATCATGCCATAAAAACTAACTGCTACGTCGTACTGTTGGAAGAAAATGAATGGTTGTTAAAAAGTCAACTATGGCTCCTTTGAACGTTCGTTTCTTCGTAAATAAATAATCCGCTAATACAAAAACGAAGGGCTAGGATTGTATAATGGCTCATCCAAGATATGACCTTGATGATTGTTGTATTCTTTCTAGAGGCTGGATCTACTATTGATGAGTGTAAGATAAGCTTATCTCATAGAAAGGGTAAATTCATATTTTCACAATAAAATTAGGAGACTTCTCACTAAATTCTTGCAATAAATCATTTTTTATTGCTTATTACAGTTATGCCATTAGATTTTTCATGGGTATCTTGGATAATGAAATGTGGCCCATCTTAATTAAATCTAGTGATCAATATCGTCAATACCTTTGCTCCTGTTCCATGTTATGGACCAAAAAATGAAGTTGATCTGAGGAGTTGGTGGCCCACAAAAAGTGTCTAAAGTCAATAAATTTTTGGCCATTAAAAGAAATATGTCTGATGTGGTCCACTTGATCATTATATATATCTCATCTTTGTAGAAATATCATAATATCACTCTTACATTTAAATAGACAACACGGATCATCATGATTACAATGGTCATACTGATGTTTTCACAATGACATGACAACTTGGTGTTAGGAAGCAGTTAAGCTGTCACCCGTGTAGTACAATTTTTGGTGTGATACTCACCACTTGTGGCCCATCTTGATTATTTTATATTATATCAGTATCGTTGGATCATTTTTATGGATCATTTTACGACTGGATCCCAAAAATTAATCATACCAAATATTAGATGGACTACTGAAATTGTGGTAATGACCGTTTTAGTAAAAGTGAGAATATGCCAAGATGTCCTAAAGGGGGGTGAATAGGACTTTTTAAAATTTTACGATGATTTAAAACCTATCAACCCTATCTTGAACTAATATGCCATATCAAGATTTTTTCAATGTAACTCTAATGGCTTCCAAGCCAAATAGAGGATCCAATCATAAGACAATTCAAAACATAAACAAGATGTAAAACATAATTCATGATGGATGTGACTGTGTGTGAGATGTGATTCTAATTAGTTCATGTAAAGATATATTATGAGAATATTCAGAGAAATCACACAAACAGTAAAAGTAAACAGTAATCCCAAACACAGTTGTGAAATTACTATGTTGGAAACCATAAGTTTAGTCAAATTTTGATGTGCCAAACCAATTCGACTCTATGTCATGCTTATGTGTTTTATGTATCAAGCTTGTGTTTTGATTTTCTTTGAATCTTTAATGATCGTGCTGAATCAATCTTGCCAATATCAATGACGAACTTGCCGAGATCTTCAAGCTGAAGAAAGTGTATGAGTTTCAAGTGTTGGTTGAAAACTCAACTTTCAAGAACCCAATCGCAATATTGCAGTTCAAGTTCTGTAACTGGAAACGTCCAAGAACTTAAGTCTTAATTGAAGACTAAGTTCGATACATTGAGTTCAAGCTTCAAATATCGCAAGAATTAAAGTTGTCGATGTGATCGATAGTTTGATGGTTCACACGTTCTATCTCACAAGTAAGGTATGAATGACCACTACAAGAAAAATGGGCAAAGGCTACGGACTAGATCCGTAGCAAAAGGGCTTTTGCTACGGATCTAGTTCGTATCACGTCCGTCGCAATTGGTAGGGTAGCTAAAGGTCTAGCTACGGACAATATCCTTAGCAATAGATACAATTAGCTACGGATCTTTTTCGTAGCAATAGAGACCATTAGCTACGGATAATATCCGTAGCAATATACACCAATAGCTATGGATATATCCGTAGCAATAGATACCAATAGCTACGAATTATATCCGTAGCAATATACACCAATAGCTACGGATTATATTCGTAGCAATAGATACCAATAGCTATGGATTATATCCGTAGCAATAGATACCAATATCTACGGTATTTGCAACACTACATATGGAGAGCTACGGATATTGGTATTTGCAACACTACATACGGAGAGCTACGGATATAATCCATAGCTATAGATACCAATAGCTACGGATATAATCCGTAGTAATAGATAGCAATAGCTACGGCGAAAAGTTGTAGCTTTGCTACGGATTATATTTCGTAGCTATTTTCCCTGTTTCCATTACAAGAACCTGCTATGATTGATAACTCGTCTAAGCTTAATGCAATCAGAGAAAAAAAATGATGCATTTATTACAATAGCAATCAAATCTATAATGCATCCTACATTCATATTTCTAAATAAACAATACTTCACTTTGCTCAACCTATCAAAAGAATTACAACTAAGGTGTGCCCTCATGCATTAAATAATGCTCGTGCTTTTACAAAATTTTCTTTCTTCAGACAGTCAAGTTCAGCAAACACAGAAGATAGAGCTTCTTCTTTCCTTGAAACTGCATATATAACTTCTGTAGACTTCGACACAAGATCACTTTCAAGTTTTAAAACCCTTCCCTTGAGAAAATGAATATCATCATCCACCGACTTCTTTAGCTTGTCAGCCTGTATAAAACAACAATTGTAGACACAATCAAACAAGCATGCCTTTGTACATATCTCAAAAGGAAGAAAGACCAAAAAAAAAAAAGAGCGGGAAAAAAAAATTATATATAAAGAAATAAAAAATGTACCTACAAATCTTCTAAACTATAGCAAAATCCATAAGTTAGGTTATCGGTTATAAGTTATAGGTTAATGTTTAGTTTATAAGTTTAGGAAATCGGGTTCGGGTTCAGGATCGGGTTTAGGTTTGGGTTTTCAAGTTTAGGTTTAGGTTTAGGTTAGGGAGTTGAGATTAGGATTAGGTGTAGGTTTAGATTTAGGGATTTGAGAATACATTTAGGTTAAGGTTTAGGGAATTGAGAATAGGTTAAGGTTTAGGTTTAGGAAATCGGGTTCGGGTTCGGGATCGGGTTTAGGTTTGGGTTTTCAAGTTTAGGTTTAGGTTTAGGTTAGGGAGTTGAGATTAAGATTAGGTGTAGTTTAGGTTTAGGGATTTGAGAATACATTTAAGTTAAGGTTTAAGGAATTGAGAATAGGTTAAGGTTTAGGTTTAGGAAATCGGGTTCGGGTTCAAGATCGGGTTTAGGTTTGGGTTTTCAAGTTTAGGTTTAGGTTTAGGTTAGAGAGTTGAGATTAGGATTAGGTGTAGGTTTAGGTTTAGGGATTTGAGAATACATTTAGGTTAAGGTTTAGGGAATTGAGAATAGGTTAAGGTTTAGGTTTAGAAAATCGGATTTGGGTTCGGGATCAGGTTTCGGTTTGGGTTTTCAAGTTTAGGTTTAGGTTTAGGTTAGGGAGTTGAGATTAGGATTAGGTGTAGGTTTAGGTTTAGGGATTTGAGAATACATTTAGGTTAAGGTTTAGGTTATAGGTTTTGGTTTAGGTTAAGGTTATAGGTTTTGGTTTAGGTTTAGGTTTAGGTTATAGATTTAGGGAATTGAGAATAGTTTAAGGTTTAGGTTTAGGAAATCGGGTTCGGGTTCGGATCGGGTTTAGGTTTGGGTTTTCAAGTTTAGGTTTAGGTTTAGGTTAGAGAGTTGAGATTAGGATTAGGTATAGGTTTAGGTTTAGGGATTTGAGAATACATTTAGATTAAGGTTTAGGTAATCGAGAATAGGTTAAGGTTTAGGTTTAGGAAATCGGATCCGGGTTCGGGATCGGGTTTAGGTTTGGGTTTTTAAGTTTAGGTTTAGGTTTAGGTTAGGGAGTTGAGATTAGGATTAGGTGTAGGTTTAGGTTTAGGGATTTGAGAATACATTTAGGTTAAGGTTTAGGGAATTGAGAATAGGTTAAGGTTTAGGTTTAGGAAATCGGGTTCGGGTTCGGGATCGGGTTTAGGATTGGGTTTTCAAGTTTAGGTTTAGGTTTAGGTTAGGGAGTTGAGATTAGGATTAGGTGTAGGTTTAGGTTTAGGGATTTGAGAATACATTTAGGTTAAGGTTTAGGTTTAGGAAATCGGGTTCGGGTTCAAGATCGGGTTTAGGTTTGGGTTTTCAAGTTTAGGTTTAGGTTTAGGTTAGAGAGTTGAGATTAGGATTAGGTGTAGGTTTAGGTTTAGGAATTTGAGAATACATTTAGGTTAAGGTTTAGAGAATTGAGAATAGGTTAAGGTTTAGGTTTAGGAAATCGGATTCGGGTTCGGGATCGGGTTTAGGTTTGGGTTTTCAAGTTTAGGTTTAGGTTTAGGTTAGGGAGTTGAGATTAGGATTAGGTGTAGGTTTAGGTTTAGGGATTTGAGAATACATTTAGGTTAAGGTTTAGGTTATACATTTTGGTTTAGGTTATAGGTTTAGGTTTAGGTTTAGGTTTAAGTTTTAGGTTTAGGTTATAGATTTAGGGAATTGAGAATAGTTTAAGGTTTAGGTTTAGGAAATCAGGTTCGGGTTCGGGATTGGGTTTAGGTTTGGGTTTTCAAGTTTAGGTTTAGGTTTAGGTTAGGGAGTTGAGATTAGGATTAGGTTTAGGTTTAGGTTTAGGGATTTGAGAATACATTTAGGTTAAGGTTTAGGTTTAGGTTCGGGTTTAGGCTATAGGTTTTGGTTTTGGTTTAGGTTATAGGTTTTAGGTTATAGGTTATAGGTTATAGGTTACAGGACCGTCAATTCTAGTGGTGTAGCTATCTTTTTTCTACGGATTTAATCCGTAGCAATATATCTACGGTTTATATCCGTAGCTAAAAACCATTATAATCTGTATCTTTTGCTCATTTTTTTGGTAGTGGACCTAGATTGACCTTAGGGCATGTTAGGTTCATTTCGTACTTGGTATCGGTTATTTTATAGGTTAATAGGTTGTTTTTTCGACTAGCTCTATTACTGGCTCGACCAGTCCTAGAATTTTCTCGACCAGTTTAGGATTTGTTACAATTTTTCAGAATTTTTCTGTTGGTGCTCGAGCAGTCCTGAAAACTGCTCGACCAGTCGAGTGAATAGTGCTCGACCGATTGTACATGGTTCGACTCAAATTACAACAAGCATTCTGGCCCCACTCGACCAGTCGTGTGTAGTCCACGACCAGTCGAGTAGGCCACTCGACCAATCGTCGGACCCACAAGGCCAGTCGAGCACTTGCCAAATCTTATCGCGCCAGAATTTTTGAAAATTTGTTGAACCTAAGGCTGGTCGAAACGAACCTAAGGCCAGTCGAGTGAACAAATTTTCACCTATAAATAGCACTCGAGTTTTAGAGTTTTTGATTCAATTCTAATTATTTTTAAGCAATCACTCTAAGATAAGTTTTTGTTCATTCTAAGCTATTTTGTGCATATTTTAGATTCTTTATAAGTAGCTCTTGTTATTAGATTTTAGATCTATATTCCAATCTTATTTTGAAAAGGGACATTTGATTTACCATTTCGTAAGATCGAAATCAAATCAAGCTAGCCTAGGTTGATTTAAAATAAAAAAACATCTAGACTTAGAACCCCATACACTTACAGGACTGAACGTTGAACATCTACATCATCATCAAGTTGATTCTACCTGGCTACTTCAGAATCTTCATACAGATAAGTGTTTCCTTTTCTGTAATTTCATTATGCTTGGTTTATGAGGTAAACCAGAAAATCTCATTTGGTTTTTTTTTTTAGATCAACCAGAAAATCTCGGAGTGTGGGGTTGTGATTGTGTGAGCCCATTTAAAATACAATTGTGAACGTTTTGGGTAAACCTTGAAAAACCTATTTGATTAGTGAACACTAATATCCCGAGGGAGTGGATATTAGGAGTGAAGTAGTTGTGTGGCTATTTTCAGACAGTTGGTGTACACACACGAACCACTATAATTCTCTGGTGTTTGGTGGATGTTTGATTTATTTCTTTATCGTTTTGTGGTTTAATTTTGTGGGATGTATTTATGGATGTGAATGTTGTAATCTTTGTTTTTCAAGCATTGTGTGGTGAATGTTGTAATAGATTAGTTTTTATTTCTATCATCTCATTTGAGTTTGAGTTTTTGATACTCACCCATATTCTACTAAGGTTGTCCTGCCATAAACAGTAGGTTTTTGGTGTCAGGTTGTCCTTAGAACCAAGTCTGTATCAACCTCTCAATACTTGATTTTAGAGGTTGCTTTCTATTATGCCATCAACTGCTTATTAGTCTTTATTTCCGCTTTATTTTTTAAATTTGGCATTGTCCTATTCACCCCCCTCTAGGACATTTAGCTAAGCCTTTTCAAGTCATTTTTATAGTGGTTCGATGTAACATCTCGAAAAATCGGGGGTCGAGCATAACTCAACACCCGAGTTCCAGAACATCACTTTGCAACATAGATAATGATGATTAAATGTTGTCTGCATTAGTGTATTGAACATGAGTGAGATTAAGCCAAAACAACATATCATACTCCAGAGACAGTTAAATTGCAAGCGGAAGACTGTGATGGATATATAAAATATATAAAAATTGTGGTGAGTCTTTAGAGTGTGATAACATTACCAGGTTAATAAATTTCAAGTACATTTCTAAAATATACCAAATGTGTAAGTGTAATGTCTTCTATCCCAAGTACCATAGCCCCGTCAATACAATAACAGGTCTTCATAAACCTGTCAGAGAGCTACTAGTAGGAGAACTCTTCCTCCACATCATAGTAGTCCGGCTCTGCTTCATAAGCATCGCCATCACCTGAAACTCAACAAATCTGGTTGGTGTGTATAACACCATCCCGTAACGTGGGAGTGAGTGATCAACTCAGTGGAACAATAAAGCATAGGTTAACATGTTATCAACTCAGTCAAGCAGTAATGATAAAGCAGTACAATCAAACAATTCTAACTACTCTTATTTAATGCAAGTATGAAATGACATGATGTATGCCCTTGCCAAACCACCCTCATGCGACACCATTTTACGTTCGCGAATGCGTTCATCCCTCAGTGCTCCACATCTACCAGGCACATGCAGTGCGATGATGAGCATGATTACTGAGTAATTATTAGTCTATTTCAAATAGCAGTATTGGGAAACTAAGGTACCTCCCTTATATCATTCCCAAACATGATCCATTCTAGGGTCGTCAATCCTAGTTAATCTCATACGATATTATGGTTTAAGAGGCATAGCGAAGGCATCACAAAGGGCTCGTCACCCGTCAGCACGGATACAAATCTCACCGTATGCGGCTCAATTGCTGGCCGTTAGCTCGAATATAGGTCTCACCGTACTCGGCTCAATCGCTGACTGTCAGCTCGAATACAGGTCTCACCGTACCCGGCTCAACTCATACTTTAATTGCTGCGAAGGGCTCATCGCCAATCACAGACCTTAGAGTATACTCGAAGACACTACGGAGGACTCGTCGCCCGTCAGCACGAATACAGGTCTCACCGTATTCGGCTCTCGCCGTAGGTGTCGACAGCTCGAATATAGTGTCCCATACCACCATAATCGGCTCACGAGTCTGGTTGCTCACTGGTCACTACGGGGAGGCACGTAACCCCAGCGTAGGGCGACAACTCGACCACGGTGTCCCATACCACCATGTCCGGCTCATGAGTCTTAGCGGATCGAGGTACCATGGTTAACGGGATTTCACTGGTAAGTTTGATACCCTAGGTTCAAGCAATAGTGTCCAAACATGGTGAACATACATTAGACAAATCAGGTTACTTGACGAGCTCGGCTAGCTTGTGCGCACAACAAGTTGAACGACATGAAATGCATAAACACTTCGCGTGGCCAACCACTATCGCCAACCGAAGTACGACTCGGGTTCGTCGAACACATCTCACGTGGCAAATGAATCACAGCCACGAATTCAATTCTGGTACCGATTGTCTGGACTATAATCATAGCCCCAAACACAATCAATTGCAGATAGATAAAGCAATAATGGATCAAGATTCAAATCATACAATCAAAGTTTGGTATTATCCGTTTAGGGCTGCCAGGGCTGTTGCACGCACTCGTTGCTCCATTCCCCCATTACCCAGGACGAATCATACAACGTAAACATGAATTTAAACATATGCATTACATAGATAAAATCATACAATCAATTGAGCATGTTATGAAGTACAACATAAGCATGAGTTTGTACATGTTCAATTCCTAATCACACAGATATCTAAAGAAATCATACACATAGTTAAAGAAGTTGAGAATCATATCTCAACACCCTTAAACATTACAATTTACTAACTACTACTCTCATTCACATTTCAACAAACACTTTAAAATACATGCATCAACATACATGACATATGTTGATCACATAGGCATTAGGCCAAATCCTTTCACTAGGGAGTTGCCCCAATCATAACACGCGTATACCCACGACAGATAGTCATGGAAAGTAGGAATCCAAGTTCCATATTCATTTGAACATTTTCACAAATACTTGGGCTACACATTTCAACATATATAGCGTATAGTGGCCGTGGCGTAATTCAGGGCAAATCCTTTCGTCAAAGGGGTATCGCCAATACAATAATCATATATCCATGACAATTAGTCATGGCAAGCATGAATGAGAATTCTATACTCATTCAGCCATTTTCATAAACACTTAGAATACACTATTTCAACATACATAATGTATATTAGCAAAACATGTATTAGGACGAGCCCTTTCGCCAAACAAGTATTTTATCCATATATAATATATTCATACAACAAATAATCATGGCAAACACATTTCCAAAATTTATACGTATACGGTACTTTCTACAAATACCTAGAGTATGTAAAATTCCATATTTTTCATCTTTAATCGAAACAGAAAACGGACAACACTTTGTACATGTTCAATTGCATGTAGATCATGAATCTATCATTATCTGACATTGAAAACATTGAAAACCATAACCTATACACCTGAAGTCTGCACCTTTTGTCGTAGAATCGTAACGAAGTCGATAGGTGTGCTATGCTTTCGTATTTGGCAGATTGGTAACTTATAGAACGAAATAGGTTAGTTATTTCATAACCTACAACCTATACAGCCCCAAAATAGATTAGGGTTAGGGTTTCTTACCTAGAAACGGAGCTGAAATTGCCGGGAAAGCGATTAGAACGGAGTTGTGGAGCTCGTGGAGCGGCAGGGAAGCATGGCAGGGAGATTCTCCCACATCTCCCACACTTTCTCTCTCTTTTCTCTCTTCTCTCTCTAGGGTTTCTCTCAAATTCGTATGGCTGCAATGAGAGAGGGTTTAAGGTCCTTATATAGCCTAAAAACTAACCGAAATAGACTCCAGGTCAAAGTATACTTAGGTTATAACTAAAGCGGACCTGTTCCAGCTTAATGGAGGACTTCTGGCGGGTCTCCTTGAGCCAAAGGTCGGACTTAAGCTCACAGACACTGGATCCAGGTGGAGTTATGTTTTCATTTCAGTGGGATTTCCAGATCACGCGTGGCGGACCAGTTTCAGTTCAACGGTCAGCAGATCTTGATCGGAGATTCCAAGTACATGGATATGTGTATGAAATTTTTCCTGATCCGAGGGTGTAATTTGGTCTGATTCTGATGGTCTGGTTGCTTAAAACTGATCCGCAAGCAACACGTGCCAGATTACTATTCAAGATATTTATTTTGTACAAAAAACAAGTGTTTTCACACTCTCTCGCTCCAGACTCAAGCGAACAGCCGTGAGACACTGTCTGGATTTGATTTCCGAGATGGTTGTCAAGCCCAGCAAGGCGGTCCTAATTCCTTAACTTCGTGTTCATCGGACTTCCGACGTGCGGTCCAGATCTGATACAGAGTTTCGAGATGCTCCCGAGAGCAGCCGGATAATGAGATTGATCCTAGATTTTAGGGTACTCTAGCGTCAATGATTCTGCAAGTTTTGGGTCTTGCAGATCGTATTTAAAGTGAGTGGTGCTAATTTCACAAGTACTCTAGTTTCACACTGGCTAATCCTTGCCTAATTTCTAAAGGATTTAGTCCTGAGTAATTTCTGTCTGCGGTGGTACATGGACCTTTGTAGTTTGTATATAAAGTGATCCAAGTTATACTACTTAGCTAGTTTAAGTTAGTGTCTAGGATGAAAGTACTTAGAAAGATTGAAAGAACAAGGTGGTGAAAGGTGGGATTTGTGAAGGAAATGGGTTAAGGAGCGATTTTAGACTGTGGGATTCAGTTCTGACAAGTTAATAAGGTGTTAGGATCGACCCATTGCCTAAGGACGTCTAATCCCAAGTTGGCAAAAATCTGGGATGTTACATTCGACACATTTCTACTCCACTTCTGGTGGACGCACTCAACCCTTGAGTGTATCGGATCTCATTAACGGAGGTTTTAAATCCGGTTCACCTCAAACCAGTACAACCTACACAAGGCTGACTCTAGGACCTACACAAGGTACCTAACATGTCTCCACGAGACACAAGTTTATGCCCCACATGGGAGTAAAGGTCAATACACAACACCCAGATTTTAGGCCACAGAAGCCAAGGATACACACAAGGAACCTAGAGTTTATGTTCTATGCAAGAGCAAAGGTCAACACACAACACCTAGGTTTTAGGCCACACAGGCCAATGATCCACACAAGGAAAGTAGAATTTATGCTCCCATGAGCAAGAGTCAACACACAACATCCACACGAATTCTCCCGTCGGAGGCCTCCTATGAGGACTTGAACGGGGTGAGAATCAAATGTGACTCAATCCTACACAAAGGAATGATCAACAGGGTCTCTGGACTCTAATGACTTACAGATAAGTAGATGAGCCCCACTTAGCATGTTTATGAAGATTTCCTCCTTTGATGATGAAGAATCTTCAGCTCCCTTGATCTGCATCACTTATGATGCTCCAATGTAAGGCGACATGTTGGGTCAAGGTTATGTTGGAATCCTACTCTATTAAATGTTTTCCTATATTAGAAACAGAGTGATTCCAAACATCTATGCATTCAAGGTATCCTAGTTCAATGATTTGCCATTAGGTGGTAGCTGAAGGATTCTTGAATGCAGAAGTTCATTCACCAATCCACTCTATTGAGTATCAATGATGAGGGTGGATTGAGGAATGAACTCCCATGAGAGAAAAGGGCTTAGGGTAGGTGATCTGAATTAAACACTCAAAGCTTTATCTATTTTCTCTACAAACACCCTCAGGCAAGCTCTCATTAAATAGGCAAAAAGTTTCAACGGAAATAAAACAGTCATATTTTTAACAGAGTTCGATATCATCGAGCGTATACTCTCGATAGCATTGAATATCCGCTCGATGACACAAACTCAATCTGTCAAACGCTTTTGAACCTTTTTGCCACTAGATCAAGGATATCGAACATGCTTCGATGTCATCGGATTTCGAACTCTGATTTCATCAACCCATGGTTCGATTCCTCGACGTTTGAAAGCCTGAGAGCAGCCTAACCTTTGAAACTTTAACAGGCATTGATATGATCGAGTATCCTTCGATATCATCTTGTTTTGAATATCGATGATATCGATACCAGTTTCGATTCATCGAACTTTTCAAGGAATTTTCCTATAAACTTGCTGGACAGTTTTGTGTCCCAATTCGATGCCATCGACCTGGTCTTGATATGATCGATCTTTGAATATTGATATCATCGAGTGATTCTCAATACTTCGAATATTTTGAAAGATTTTACTTGAAAGCTTGCTGGATAGATTTGTGTCCCAATCTGATATCATCGAAGATCCATCGATATCATCGAGATTTGAATTTCGAGGATATTGAGGCTCTCTTCGAGATATTGAAAATCACATGATTTTCCTTAACTGCATTTTGGACACAAACTGACCAGATGTTGATTTTATCGAGCCGTCTCGATGAACTCAAGATTTGAAAGTCGATGATATCGAACCTGCCATCGATTCATCGATAATTCAGTCTAAGATTCATTGTGGTTGCTGGACATCTAAAGTCCTTATTTCAATAACATCGAGTGAGTTTCGAGGACATCGATAACAAAGTTCGATTTCATTAAACCACTTATCGATAAATCGACAAAGGTAGAAAACTTAAAGATTTTCCTGATTTTGCAAAACAGTTTTCACACCTTAAACCCTAAGTTGTTCTATCCATTTTTAAGGGTTTTATATACCTGGTGTTTTGGGTCATGGGATATGAGGCTAAGTTTACCTTTGACAAGTTCGGGCACACATTCTGTTGAGGCAGATGCTTGAATGATCTTCCTATGGGGATCATTTGTCTTGTTGACTCAACACTCACGCTAATTGACAAACCAGGACACTTTCAATCTCCCCCTTTGTCAATTACATGACAAAACATGTGAAATCCTAGAACAACATCTAGACCAACACCTTAAATTGTGTGCACATAACTCTTTACACAATTTTACAATGCTACTGCAAGTTGAAATACACACTATATGTAGCGGCTCCCCCTAACACCTGTACCACCATTCACAAATAGATACACACAATTTTCTCTGAGGTGGATTTGTTCTTCCCCTTTTTGTCAGTCATTGGTAAAGGGCAATATCTCAATATTAGTTGACTGAAGTTGTAGCATAAAGATAGGGGAGAATCAATAGAGATCCAGATATTTCAATGCATGCCAGATATATTTCTAAAATACATAATCAGTAAGAGAAAGATGTATAACAGATAACGACATCTCTATTTGAATGAAAACCATTCATTCGCAATCATTAAGGAATATGCAGGAGAGAGCAGTCACAGTTTATACCAGCATTTCATAGAAATTAACGCATAATTGAGAGTAGAGAGACATGGTAGCAAATATATATAGAGTATCAATCACCCATCAAAATATCTAAAATAAAAACTGCCCAAGCTTGACAGTATTTCAACATCCATCCCAAAAACAGTCAAATCAAAATTTAGGCCCAACCATGGCCATAATAAAATAAAGTATTTTCCTCTACCAGAGGATGAATAACCCCAAAATGTTTCAATCCAATATAAAACCATCATGTGGTCACCAAAAAGAAATTAGCCGCAATGTCCAGATAGGGCCCCAACTATACCAAACCTTCCTTTAGTACTTAAGGTGCTCAAGTGTCGCTATTGGTTATCAAGTCAACTACTTGCTGGGTGGTATGCTGGAGGGCTTCAATTTTGTCCTCAATTGTTGTTAGACGTCTCTCACAGTTGTAAAGACGCTCGTCAATACCAACCAGACCATTTAGCATATGACGTTCAAGTTGGTGGTCCCGGCGATTGGTGATTGACTCAGGACTGTGCAACGGCGTATGATTTTATCCCCATGGCGTGGGTGGAAACAAGAGTTGATCATTTTTTATGCCAGTCGCCTGTGCAGGAGGACTACTCGGTTGAAGGGATGAAGTTAGGTATAGCTGTTGTGCCTGCTGGACTGCATCTTGATCGAACCATACTTCCAGATGAACAGCATCGGACGTGGCTGGGAGGCCCACATAGTGAGCAAGCTTGTATATGAGCGAGAGAAATGACAGTGTATCCCGATGGTCTCCTCTGATTATACGAGTGAGCTGTCCTAGGATAAGGGTTGGAATACATACTTGAACCTCTTGATAAACATCTTATAGGACATTGAGCTCAAAGGGAGTAAGATAGCTTTCCTTTGCATCACATGGATACACATTAGTCCCAAGGATGCTGTGAAGAATTTTGAAGGAGGGTCTAAGGTGGTTGATATGAAGAGTATTTCCATCATTCCTAGGAACTGTGGTGTCATGACACAGTGCTTGTATTATCTCGCCCCATACACCTAATCCATTTAGATTGCGTTTTGTCACTGGGATTCGAGTTACTTCTAGGTTTAGGAGACTGCCAAGTATGATTGGAGTAATGAGTTTTGTGTGATGCAAAAGCTCCAATCGAATACATGGGGGGATTATCATGAACAATACGGCAGCTATTGAAAAACTGATGAATTAGTTCAAATTAATAGGGTCCACCAAGATTGAGTATATTTTGCCACCCTATAACTTCTAAGAGGAGATCTGCTCCGAATGGTTCAATGGCACTATTAAGGACAATATGCTTGGCTATTGTAACTTGTTCCCAATCCAACGGATAGGGACAAGACTGACTATTTTCTAGTTGCTTATTCTTAGATTTGGAAGATTTGGAATGAGTAAGATCCTTACATTTGCCTTTTACCATGGTTCTTCTTGGAGAGGAGCCCAGGAAGACAAGTATAGATAGGGAGAAACAACCAGAGAAGAGAAGGCACAAGGTGATAGACAAATCTGACGCTTGTTTCTCTTTTTATAGCAGAGTGTCGATGATATCGATATCCCATCGATGTCATCGAAAGTAGGCTCATAAAGATATCGAAGACTGTGTCGATGACCGTTGGGATGGATCAACAGTTAATAACCAGTGGATTTCGGGATAGTTGAATTTATAACCGTTATAAGGGACCGACGGTTAAGACCTTGTATTCCCGAGAGTCATCGATGAGATCGATACATGGTCGATTTCATCGAGAAAGAAGGAAAACTGAAAAATATCGCTCCGAACATCCAGAATATGGTTAATACATGAAGATATACCTATGTAGTACATGATTAGCCATACAAAAATAAGATAACCATAGTCCTAAGATATGCCAATTCAGCTTTTGTTTGACTTGACTTGTCATCAAATAGCACACAATCCAATTGATTTATGAAGATTGCTAACCTATTTGCATCTAGAGGTTTAGTTAATATGTCAGCAAGTTGATTTTCTATAGGCACATAATCCAACACTATGATCTTTCCTTCAACAAGTTCTCAGATAAAATGATGTCTAATGTCAATATGTTTGGTCCAAGAGTGTTGAGCAGGATTGTCATGCCCCAAACTCAGAAACCGGGCTCACAAAATTTTCGATCACCGAATCCGGCGCCGACAACCTCCGTAGTACCCCATTCTAGGCTCCCGGCACCCATACACCAGGTTCCGATCCTGGGATCGTACAAGGAGGATTTTTAATCATCAATTTGATTCGTAATGAGCATAACCATAAGTTTACCCAAATCACAAAAGCAACAACATCATCACATATCCATTAATATAAGCATTTGAGTACAATGCCGAAAGGAAAAATACATATGTCAAAATAAAATCAAAGCTCCAGAAGTCAGCTAAATGCTCCAAGCTCCATGCTGCTGCAACCTAACATTACCTGCATGCATCTATCATGCATAAGCTTATAGAAAGCTTAGAGGGTGGTGTAAGTGTGTGCACAAGGTAAGAGCCAAATAATCAACATAATGTCATAATCATACAACATCGGAAATACTAGTAAGATCATTAATCGTACATTATCGGAATAAGCAGAAATACTGACAAGATCATAAGCAAGCAATATTAGAGTATGTAATACAGATCAGCTATGCGAATGAGGAGTCATAAAGAGTCAAATATCAGATATCGAGGATGCAATACAATATACAATTCCAGATGAGTTCAAGAATAGCGTCAACCGTACATAGACCATAAAAATGTAGAAACATAGTAACCCAAAATACCATATGCCGCGGATGTAATGCTAATATGCGGTGTGAATGGAATGACCATGTTGGAGTGTGAAGTCGGGCTGATAGTATATAGTATCGCCGGCTATGGGGTCCATCACAAGGGACTTCTATCCAAACCAGTTCCATACCTAAATTTAGATAGTTAGACTCAATGTGGTAAACTCCTGATCTCAGGTTAGTCGCGCGCCCCAACCGAAATCCTGGCTATTGCGAAGGCACACGTAAGAAATAGTTGCGCACTATCAGCCCAAGTGGGTAGTGAATGAATGAATGAATGAGCATGCAACTCCTACTCAAAAGTCTACATATCAGTACAATTCATGTTTGGGATCATCACCGGGGTTTATTACACTCTACGCCAGCTTGCCGCCTCTATCCGAGCGCACAACTGGGTAAGTGGAAGAGACCTTACTATCCGCTAGCCAATATCGGGCCCGGCTCATCGATAGCGGATCTTGCCCCCTCACTCAGGCAGGTAAGGTCACACCCCCTCCCAACCGACCACGACACAGTGGGAGACGCAGCCTACCAGTATACGATCCTCATGCGCTCATATACATCCACTCAGTCTCGATGTTTGGGCGTCTCCTGGCCACGGAGGTTTAGGGATTTTCACCCAGGGACATCTATGATGCCCATATGCTAGAACCAACATTTTCGGTGTCCCATCTGGCCATCCACGATATGCCCGTGGAGGGTACGACCCTGATGTCGTTAGGACGTATAGTAATCTCAACACACAATGCAAGATGTATGAGTCATATAATCTAGTCATGCATCCATACTGCGTATATCGTGCGCTCATGTAAGATAATCTCCACCTATCAGGGAGTCTCATAACAACATACCAATGGCATATGCAATGGTCGATCACATCTCATAATAAACATGCAGGTTATGCGTATGGGCATATATCATGATGCTATGCTATCATATACTCATAATCGGTATCAATAACCGATATCAACAATCGGCCTCGACAATGTGGACATTTAACCAACATTGCCCCCAAGGAATGGCCCACATATAGCCAAACATATAATTAGCCCACGACCTCACACAAAAGCCTAATATACAACACAATGGACCTTACTTAAGGGCCACATATACACAACAGGTGGGCCCTGCTCATGGGCCTTATACATATCACAATGGGCCTTACCCATAGGCCACGAATACCTCACAATGGGCCCCATCACATAGACCTCTTATTCATCACATTAGGCCTTAAACACGGGCTGTATACACCACACAGGCCGATTACCCATCACAATGGCCCTCAACTACGGGTCACATATACATCATATAGGTCTCGACAATCGGCCTTGGCAATCGAATCGGCCTATACAATCGGCCTCGACAAATCGAATTGATCGGTAATCAGAATTGGCAAATCGGTCACGTCAATGAGGGTCAGTAATCGGTCACAACAATTGAAATCGATCGATAATCAGAATCGGCAGTCGGTCATAACAATCAGAATCGATCGGTAATCAGAATCGGCAAATCGATCACGTCAATTAGGGTTGGTAATCAGTCACGACAATCGAAATCGATCGATAATTAGAATCGGTAGTTGGTCACAACAATCAGAATGGTAATCAGAATCGGCAAATCAGTCACAACAATCAGAATCGATCGGTAATCAGTAATTGGCCATGACAATCGGTATTCGATAATCGGAATGGGCCTAACAAGACCTAAGTTAAGGTTACAATGTGGACATTCAATCATCATTGCCTGTCAATGTGGACATCTAACCAACATTGCTCCCAAGGAATAACCTACATAGGGCCAAACATATGGTGGGCCCATGGCCTCACATACAATCACGATGGGACTCATTTTCGTCACATCGGCCTCGTCATATGGGCCAACATACATCACTTTGGACATCGTGTTACGCCCAGAACTCGGAAACCGGGCTCACAAAATTCCTGATCGCCGAATTTAGCGCCGATAGCCTCCGTAGTACCCCATTCTCAGCTCCCGACACCCATACACCAGGTTCTGATCCTGGGATCCTACAAGGAGGATTTCAAACATGATTTGATTCGTAATGATCATAACCATAAGCATAACCCACGAACAATAACCACAAGAACACCATCACAAAATCTACTATGATCAAAATCTTTTGAGTACAATGCATATGAAGGGAAATACAAGATAGTACTAATAACTGAAACTCCAAAAGCTCGACTGTACGCTCCAACTGCTATGTCCTGGCGTCACCTGCATGCATCAATCATGCATAAGCTTATAGAAAGCTTAGAGGGTGGTGTAAGTGTGTACGCAATATGATCGTGCTCAGAATGTAAGGTCAAAGTAATGCAGAAACATGCTTATAAGTAAATGAATGCAATTAGCCATACCAAGGCTATGCGGTGCAAGATATGAATGCTATCAGCCATGTCAAGACCATGCGATGCGAGATGCAGCTCAAGCATGCCAATCATTATCATAAATCAGTACAGTTCTCATTCAGGATAATCACCGGGGTTCAGTACACTCCAAATGGCACTGTCGCTCTCCTAGCCGCACAGTCCAAGTGAGCGTAAGAAACCTCACTATCTGCCTGACCAATAGTCTGCCAATATCTATCCGGCACGTCGATAGAGAACCCATTTACGAGCTGGTCAAAGTTAGCCTATTATTACCCCTACCCTTGTGCAAGTAAGGCCACACCCCTTTCTAACCGACCACAATACAGTGGGAGACGCGACCTCCTGGTATTCGGCCCTCGTGCGCTCATGTATTAACTTGATCTCGCATTGGAGTCATTCTCTGGTACCATCAAGTTTAGAGATTTTCACCCAGGGACATTTATGGCGCTCTGATGCCAGAAACAGTATTTCTGGTATCTAATCCAGTCATCCACGATGTATCTGTGGAGGCTATGGCCCTAATGTCGCTAGGGCATACATATTCATAATCACACATATGTAAATGTATGAATCACACTACCAGTCGTGCAACAGCCATGCGCGTACCACGCGCTCATGTAGGGCAACTCCGCCTATCAGGGAGCCCCTAAACAATCTGCCCGAAGGCGTATGTTATGATCAATCACTCCTCATATCAGGCATACATATGATGCGTATGATCATGAATCATGGATCTATACTAAACATGTTATATAGAGATGGGCTCTGTACATAGCAAAAATGGGCCTAGACGGCCTACACGTTACAAGTATGGGCCTATCAATGGGCCTTAGGGCGAGTGATAATGTGGACATTTAACCAACATCATCCTACAATGTGGACGTCAAACCAACATTGCTCCCAAGGCACGGCCTGCCATTGAGATCATCACAAGAACCACGGTGGAAACACATTATAATGGGCCTTATGTACATCCCATTGGGCCTCGACCCATGGGCCTCCAATACGTCAAATGGGCCTCAAACCATGGTCTCATATATATCAAAGTGGGCCTCAGTGGGTGGGCCACAATTACATCAAGTTGGGCCTAATCACATGGGCCTTGCTTATGTCACAATGGGCCTCATACAATTCAAGGTGGGCCTTAACAACGGGCCACAAATACATTAAGATGGGCCTCAACAATGGGCCTTATACAAATCAAAGTGGCCCTCAATGGACGGCCCACAAATACACCAAGATGGGCCTTATCACATGGCCTTAAAATAATCTCCAAAATGGTTGGATGGTTTAGATGAAACTCATGCATCATGGTGGGTCCCATGGAAAGAGGGATGACATAGATGAAGTTACATACCCGTGGTGGGCCCACACTAAAGGAAGGTGTGGATTACAAAACATACATCAGTGGGTCCCATGTGGGGCCTACCATAATGTTTATTTTCCATCCAACCCATTGATAAGGTCACTCAGACCTGGGGCCCACAGTAATGTTTATTTGCATCCAATCTGTTCATAAGGTCACGTTGACCAGGGGGCCCACCATGATATTTATCTGCCATCCAACCGGTTGATATGGTCACACGGACCTGGATTGAGGAAAAATAAATTTCATATTTGGTTGGAAACTTCTGTAAACCCAAAAAGGGTTTCAGGGCAGACGTTCACTCCAACTGTTTCCAGTGGTGTGGGCCACCCGAGCTTCATATGAGGCTGATTTTTGGAGTGGGGCTCACAGTAAAAGGGGCTCACCAAATGAACGGTGTTGATGGCCCATGCACATCACGATGGGGCCCACGGTTGGGGCCGTGGGTCCCCGCCCGTCCGCCCGTCCGTCAGTGCACAGGCGCTGCCTACGTGTGTTCTGCAGCAGCCGCGTCAGTGCTGCCTCCCCCATTTTTTTTTGGGTTTGCTTAAGGTTTTGCATAAGTGGGGCCCGCATCAGGGATATCAGACCTAGCCATTGGTTTCCATGTCTCCATACACACCTATCAAGCCCAATATTGGGTATATTTCGGTGTGCAAAAGTATCGGGGTGTATTTCAACGATAAAGATTATTATTCTCAACGCTATCGGCTGCTAGGAACTCAGATTGCGTTTATTTTATGGCTCAACGCCTAAAATGATTTGAGAAAAAGGATGGACGGCTTGGATTAAGTACATACATCAAGGAGGCGCCTGGTGAGCGGCCCACCCAAAAACTCTTTTTT
>JAJHSJ010000018.1:37464675-37576845 GCA_021015155.1 Magnolia officinalis | reverse complement strand
TATACCGTTCATCCATCAAGGTGGGGTCCACATACAGTGGCCCACCATCAAACATACACAAACATTGAGGTGGCCCCACATCCTAGCAATGGACGGTGGGGATAGAACATATACATCAAGGCCAATCCCACCGTCCAGGGACTAAACGGTGGTGGGTGCAATCACTATAGCAGGGTGGGTCCCATGTGCTGGATGAAGCACGACATAAAAGTGGGCCCCACATCAAGGATCAAGCTGCCATTTATATTTTTCCTTCATCCAGCATCCAAGATGGGCAGCATGGATGGAACACAAATCAGGGCCCCACCGCCCAAGGCATAGATGAAAAGCATACATCAGGTGGGCCCATACAACTCTGTACGGCATGGATCAAGTGGGCTACACCCATCACAATAGAGAGAGAGAGAGAGAAATCGGATGGTGATGGAGGGTCCCACCACATATAGGCCCTCAAATCACAAAATCAATGATAGAAAATCATAAAATCACCCACCTTTGATCTTCTTGGACTCTTTCCATCAACGCATCCTAGAGCTCCGAGGGATGCATTTCAACGGTGGAGATGGTCTTTGGAGGGTGGGATTGGATGGTAGGAAGGTGGGACCACACCTAGCTCTCTCATGTAGCTTGGGAAGCTTGGACGTTGGGCTCTCTTTGGTTTCTTGGAAGACAAGGAGAGAAGTCAGAGAGAGAGAGAGAGAGAGAAGATGGGATGGAGTGATGGATGGGGAAGAGAGAGAGAGGGAGAGATGGAAATGTTGACTTTTGGGTTGTTGTGTGTAGAGATGTATGGGTTGTGATGGAGTGAGTGATGTGTTGTGATGGGTTGATCGATGTGTTGTACTTGACATTATGGGATTGATTGATTGATTGAGAGGTGACAAGTCGTAGAGATTCTCTTAGTTTTTGCAATGCGCGGTTTTTTTTCTCGAACTGAACACAGGCCCATATCTCCTAGCATGGGTATCGCCTCGGCGCACGAGACGCGACATTAGAACCGTGGCGACGGCACGGTCGCTAGGGTACAAGTCTTGGGTTGAGTCGACTCGGGTTGACGGCGTGTGAATCAGGATTGCCCGCAAATGCCGGTTAAGGGTCTAAGGTTGCCGGAATTCGACCGGGAAGATCGCGGGAACGTACGGACTATGATACGGGTCTTACATGTTTTGATTCACATTTATATATATGTTTGGTTAGGCTGTGGCTGACTTTTTATGGGTTTGATTTTGAAATCCATAGGCAAGTATGCTAGGGTCCTTGATGGCTGACTAGTGGGCCGAGAGAGTTAGTAGACTATAATTCTCAGAGTACCCGAAAATTTTATAACCACTTAACTAGGTTTGGTGGCCTAATTTGATTAAAGGTCATCTTTTGTGGCATTGACAAGCAACTTATGTCAGCATGGATTAATCTCCATCTTGGGTATGAGCAATGTCCTCCCCACAAATAAGTGTTTATCATTGAGCATTACATGGATCACTCTAAATCATTTATCGTGACCTATCATACCTTGCATGTTAATTTGATTATATTTTAGCTTGGGTTTATCCTTAACCATGCAGAGGGGACTTCATGTCCTGGTATTCTATACCACTTTTTTATGTCATTAAAATGATTGACACACATGTATGGGTGGATGCATAACATTAGGATACTAGAGAGCCCAAATATACTTTAATATTGAAGTCACGGGTCACCATATGATTTAATTGTGATGTAAGATTGACTTTCAGATGTTCATCAAATTTATCAGGTCTAATTAGTCGTCAAAATGTTTCTAAATATATTTTTTTAACAAATTCAATTATTTGACCTTTTTATTTTTTAATGTTTGAGTTCATAGTCAAGTTTGATGAAAATCCAACAATTGAATTTCTTGATATCTGTACCTTGTATTGAGGTGTGACTTAACCCAGAGGATAAATGGTATAGATGTGTGGAATGATTGGGGCCCATTAGGAAGCATTAGGGCTGAAAGTTGGGTGGGTTCAACCTGACCGACCCTAGATTAGGTTGAGCTCGGGTAGGATGTATCGGGTTTGGTCTTGAGCTTGGGCTATATAAATACCAACCTGATAAAACTTGGATCGGACTTGGATTGAGGTCTCAAGTTGCCCGACCCAACCTAAACCCGATATATATATATATATATATATATATATATATATATATATATATATATAAAGTTACTTATAAATTAAAATTGAGAATGGATCGTTTGCGTTTAAGGTACAAGAAATTCCAGTGTCGTCGGGTCTCATTGGTCCACGCCATTTACGATGACTCAAGCTACCAAGATATGCCGGATTTCACTCCCAAATAGATTGCTTGCTACACAACATGACTTTTAAAGAAGTAGTTGTCCTATATTTTAGCTTGTTTGTTTAGAAAAAAAAATGAATTTATTTACAATAAATAACTACATATATAATTAATAAAATCATGTGTGTGTGTGTGTGTAAGAAACTAGGGTTCCAGGAGCGCATTCATTATGGTATTTCGCGACCCTACAAACTTTTATGTACCTACTATGAAGAAAGTCTGTCAACCCATCTTATCCAAGCATGTAGTTATGATTTAATCCTTCAATTGTCATGGCCATCCATCAAATGTGTATATCTCATGCTAATCAAATTGTAGACCATTATATTTGGGTCATCGGATCGTCATCAAGTGTGATTATAAATAGTTTAAATAGTTAAAACAAAATTTGATGGTTGAAAGCTTTTATAAATTTATTTAAAACCTTTTAAGTACTAGGCTAGCAGTAAAAACACCTAACGAGTCTCTGATATAGTAAATCTAGCCATAAACATGTCCCTAAGTAATACAAAGGATTCCTTATCGGCTTGTACAAGAATTAGCAAACCATGATGAATGTGCCCAACTACACCTATTTTAATGGTCATGCAGTAGCCTCGTAAAGAGAGTTAAAGTTGTCTAATTAGGTCTGTGACCCCTACACATCTTCAAGTCTAAGAATTAATCATCTTTATATGTAACATCAAGTCTCGAACATATTCTATGCTAAAGGGCCCCCAAACCAATGACTTGAACTTGATTAACTAATGTAAGTGCCCAAAGTTCCAAAGAAGATCCTATATCTCTGACACACTTACATTCCTGTATGGGGTAAGGGTGAAGTCATGTCAACACCAAGTTGGCGTAGATGGTGGAGATTTTCCATCTTAACCTAAGTCAGTCCTTTGACACAGGATGACCATACATCTCATCATATGATGTCCATAAGTTTGTTCTAAGTACCCATGATGGTCATTGTATAATAGAAAACTGAGATCCATGGACCGAAACTCCCCTAGCTCAACAATCATCACATCGAATTTCCAAAGACAAGCAAATGAATCACTCCTAAGATAACTCATATCCATGTATATTTAAGGTGCCCCATATTAACTAAGGTATAACATTCTATCCACTAAAGAAAAATGGTTATCATAAAATCTATGACTGAGATCGTCCCTATCACATCTACTGCCCAGTGGATCAGGGCTCACATTGATTTCAAGGCACAACTCTAATATCTCACATCACACATTTTAATTGAACTTGTCCATCATATCGGTAGTTTGCTTTGCCCAATGTAGTAGCCTACTAACAATATTTGTATGGAAGATTCACAATGTTAGGATTTAAAGAAAAAACAACGAAAGCATAAAATATTTGAAAACTTGTAATTTTAATTGGATTAATGGATCCTCATCTAAATATAATCTAATAAAAAAGCATAAACATAAACCATGCATATAAATACTTCTTATGCCACAAAAAATTGAATATTGATGCATGATCTCCTCAATCTATTTCAGTTAATAAGTAGAGAATCTCTCGTACACCCTATAATAAGGCTAAGGGCACATGATAAGACATATCCACTAAGTAGACCCATACATGTGGATGTATTGATGAAAAAGAAGGGCTGAGGAGAAGGATCTCCTTCACACACACACACACACACACACTCTCTCTCTCTCTCTCTCTCTCTCTCTCTCTCTCTCTCTCTCTCTCTCCCTCTCATGGGTTCCAGTCCTTGCCTCAATGGTAGACTCTGAGGAGTTTCAACACGAAGTTTTGGGTTCGATACCCATAGGTGGTGAAATCCCACTATAGCGTGCGTGGGGTGTGTGTAGGGTGCATGTGTATGTATGTATGTGTATAAAATATCTATATATATATATATATATATATATATATATATATATATATGTAAACTCACTTTCTCTCTCATCTCATCTCATATAATTTTCTCTTCTCTACTTTCTCTCTCTATCTCTCAAAGATGGTGATACTAAAAGTGAGTGTATATATATGAGGCTCTCTCTCACCTCCTTTGGGATCAGATCATTATATAAGAATGAGTTAAGGTTCCAAGAAGAGAGACTGTTCACTCCCTAAGTATAGGGTTGTGATGTAGTAATAAACTCGGTGAGACCGACGTCGAATCCACAGAGATCGAAACCTGTACTTTATCTGAAACTAGGTAGAACTAGAACTAGACTAAGATAAAATCTAAATCGAATGAATTTGAGGGAATAATGGTGAAATATTGATCTAAAACTTGTAAAAATAAAGGTGGGAAGTAGGGTGTCAAGGATCTACTTGTAGCAATTGGGAAGCAACCTTGCATTGATTCAAGGACACAACTGGAATCAGAGTCCTATCCTATCCAATTGGTACGAAGAGATTTGCCAGATCTCTGAACTTCTCATGGATCTAATCCTCAATAGATAAGAATGGTGAAGATTTGGAAGTGATTCTATCACCTAATCATGCCCAGGAGACTATGGCAAACAACAACAATTTACCAATCTCACAGCCAATCATGAGAGAATTGTGAAAGTTAGGAAAGGTTCCATCACCCAACCATGCCCATGAGACAATGGTGAACAACAGGGTTCCCCAGTTCACAATCTCAATAATGGAAAGAATATACTTAAAGCTATTGCAGATCCATTGTAATTTAAGTCACAATAAACCATTAAAAACTAAAAGCATACCTTAATAATCAAATTAGAATCCATAAGGTTCAACAAGACATGAATCAAAACAAGAAACCATCATAATCACGCTACTAGCTTCACCTCTTAGCCCTAGCTAAGAGGTTTAGCCTAGAATAGACATGATTAGGCTAAACATCTTTTAAAAAAAAAAATACTAAGAAGAAACAGTAAGAAAAATAAATAAATATTACTTTACTCTCTCTCTCTCTCTCTCTCTCTCTGCCTCTGCCCACGTCCCCTGGAAAATTTCATGCCTCCTGTGCTCAACTCTATCTTCTCTTTATAGCTGTCAAGGTCGGTCGGTTGGAGTTTCCACACAAAGAGGCGGTGCGTAACTTTCACGCGATAACAAATCTGGAAACTTCCTTACACAACAAACCGAAGAAACAGAAAACAGATAGCCCATTCCAAAATCTGATCCTGACGAGCTTCTTGGGAATGATCAGACGTCCTTGGGAAGTGATCTAGACAGCTGGGATCGATGGGCTGATCTTGGCAACGAACGTAGAATGGCCCAGATCGTCCCAGTCTCTCCGGACGCACGTCAGTGCGTAGAACATACGGAAAAGAGAGGCTTCTGTGATCAGTGGGGCCCATGAATGGAATTTTCTAGGAAATCCACTCCGTCCACTGTGCTCTCTTCGAAAAACCATTCAGATATGGACAGTTTTGGATTGGGTTTGGTGTGACCCATTTGATTTATCTTTCAGTAAAGATTCTGTCATCCATTCTGTGTTTTACAACATTCCACGTGCGTACACGTGTATTGGGCCGAAAGGCGAGCTTGGCGAGGGTCTTAGCCACTCCACGGAGCAATTGGACAGGTCAGATCATCTAATGGAATGATGGGTGGGGCCCACTGTCAAAACCCAGTGGTAACACACACGTCACTGGATGTTTCGCAAATTTGGATGTTTTGCACAAAAAATAGGTGGGGTCCACTGCGATGCCTGTCCTAGAAATCCACTACCTCCATCGGCTACTGTACGTAATGTTGGCCCATGTCCTCCAGTTTGAAGTAGATCCGACTCCGACTTCAAGAGTGTTGGGCCGACTGCATCACCATCAGTGATGAACATATCACCGTTAAAAGTATAATCGTATACTTAATGCCATGCACATTATTTACAAATTTGCCCTTCTCTTTTGCTATAACTTCTGCCGTCCGTATCTCCTGATTACACCATGCAAAGGAGACAAAATTTCACCAGGACTTGTTATTTTTCACGCTCTTTCTAATGCCTAAATTTGAGTCTTGATCGCTTATGGATTGCCAAGATGCTCTTTAATGGCTAGCGCCCTCTGATATCTCTGTTGGGCCACTTCCACATGAATCTAATTGCTGAAATTTGACGTGTACAGTTAATTTATAGTCTTAGCCATGCATGAAGTTTCCGCCAAGTATTGCGAACTGTTGTCTCGCTGGATTTGGGATTCTTGACTTTAGCTTGCAACTTCTGGCTGACTTTCAGGCCACCTGAGCTTTAGTTTTTCAATTTTCTCGGATCTCTAGCGTATAAATCCGTCAATCTTGGACCCCCGGGATCCGTCCCTTGCCTTGGTGTCTCATGAGCGTTAAATCCATACTTTTAGCACCCTTTTTCAGTCCAAGCTCGTGAATTCATCTTGTAACACAAACACGCTTAAAAGAAGACATTAACAATATCATGCTCATAAAATCTGGTAATAACTGGGGTCTAATATGCAATATTTGACCCTCAACAGAGACCAAAATGGTGCTTCACTACTTTGTGGACTTTATTATGCCTTACATCATCTATAATTTGTGATCCTGCCTCCCTGTATATATATATATTAACCTAATCCTTCTACTTTTATGGCTACCATTATTCACAATCCCAAGTGTAGGGTCACGATATAGTAATAATCTCAGTGAGACCGAGGTCGAATCCATAAGGACTAATCTCTGTGAGTATTCTGAAAGCAACTAGAAGTAGAACTAGAAAAAGATGTGAATTTAAATCTGAAATAAAATGAAGTAATTGTGAGAGATTTAACTAGAAACTTAAGAAATTCAAAGGTGGGAATTACGGTGCCAAGGATCCACTTGTAATGATCAGGAAGCCCCCTTGCTTAATTCAAGTAACACAATTAGAATTAGAGTCCTATCCTATCCAATTGGAAAATATATCAATAAAATCAAATCTGAACTTTCATTGACTTAATTCTCAATGAAGAACAACTATGATAATTGGCAGGGATTCCATTACCAAACCATGCCAAGGAGACAATGGCAAAAAAACAGGATTTACCAATCTCATGATCTCAAAGCAGGAGAATTGTGAAGATTAGGAAGGATTCCATCACCCTACCATGCCCAAGGGACGATGGTGAACAACAGGATTTACTAATTTCACAATCTCAAATCAAGAAAAGAAGATACTCAAAGCTATTGCAAATATATTGTAATTTGAGTCACAATAAACTATTAAAAACTGAAAGTATTCCTTAAATATCAAATTAGAATCCATGGAGTTCAACATAAACATGAATCAAAGCAATAGAAACATCCCATAATGCTACAAGCTTCACCTCTTATCCCTAGGTAAGAGGTTTAGCCAACCATAGACATGATTGGACCAAAGTCTCTTAAGAAAAACATGAAAACAATTAAGGAAGAAGAAGAAAAACTTTTGACGATGACTTCTCCACCCTTTTGCTTCGCTCCTTAAACCCTAGAAGATGCTCAGGAACATCATGGGGGGTCCTATTTATTGTTGTGGAACTCCAACTTTCGCACCTAGTTGGAAAACTCTAGAAACAACTTCAAATTTACGCAGTTTACTAAAATAGACTTCACTCTTCGCAGTTTTCCAAAATATACTTCACTCAACGCAATTTCACAGAATAACCCAGAGTTTCAGAATATGCTTTTTTAGGACAATTTCAGGATTCGTTTTCTTCACTTGAAATCTTTGATTCTCTTCATTCCTTACTTGATTTTCTTGGATCTTTGGCATATGAATTCTTCAATCTTAGTCTCCTAAGATCCATCCCTTGCCTTGGTGATTCTTGAGCATTAAATCCATGCTTTTAGTACCCTTTTCAATCCAACCTCTTAAATTCACCTTGCAACACAAACATGAGTAAAATATAACATTAAGCATTATCATGTTCATAAAACCAAGCTATAAATGGGAGATAATATGAAATATTTGACCCTTAACACAATCTCTCTAGGAAAACAATCTTTTGTACACCCAAGTATGAATGGGTAGAATTAAGATACGAAAGTGGGGTTTTGAAAACTTAGAGCCGAACCACATAAGCAACTAATCAAGTAAATTTTTTGTCCATTAAATCGAGTATAATTTGCATATCAAGTTTTTCAATGCACTCAGTGAAAATCAACTTACTTCCTGTATGAATACTATTAGTTCATCTTGTTAGCCATACTCATCACTTTAAGATCAGTTTGAAACTCAAATACTGATTTCAAATTTATCCCCCTTTTCTTCTTTTTCCGGTCTTTGATTTTATATCAACGGTCAATTTGTTATTTATTCTTTTTATTTTTGCATTCTTTTCCATATATTTTTTTATTTTTTTGTTAAAATTCTTTTTCTTGACCTCTTTATCGATCTCCTGTTTTTTTAACTGGTTCTTTTCTTCTTTTAAGGTGAATAAAATTCTCTAGATTTGATTCTCACCATCTATCAATGATTCACACACTAACAGTCAGAACTTCTATCATGTCTTATAGAAGACAAATTGAATGTGTTTGTGATTTAAATTAACATGATATTCAAACTATCTCTTAATCAATTAAGCATAAGAACTTAGGTGATAGATTACTTAGTTGATCAAACTCCAACAATCCAAAATTCAATCTTTATTTTTATCATACCCAACGCATTCTTAACTACACAATTCATCGCTTCCCAAACATATTTCAATTTGAAACATTGAAAATTTTTAAAATTTTTGCTCAAAACTGAGAAAACACTGATTAGTTCACCTAATCCCCCATCCCCAACTGAAAAATCTACACTGTCCTCAATGTAAAAGGAATAAGCATATAATGCAAAAGAGGCAATGAAAAGAGAAGGGAAGTGATGCAAGGGTAATACCTGAAGAAGGAATTTTGAGGCTTTTCGAATGGTCTTAGTGTGAAGATGGGTTAGCACAAGAATTAAACCAACAGAAAGCAAACTTCCTAAACAGCGGAAAGCAAAATATCCTAATCCTAAATCATATGAAAGCAAATAAATCTACCTATACCTTTGTCAGACTAGGAGGTCAATCCTGGTAAACAGGGTCAATCAGAGGTATTGACATGTCCTCTGAATTAAAATTTTCTACTAATGACTTTAAACGATGTCCATTTACTTTAAATTCATTGCCATTGTTTGGATTCTGAATCTCGACAGCCCCATGAGGATAAACATTAGTGATAGTGAAAGGGATGGTCCAACGAGATCGGAGTTTACCCAGGAAAAAAGTGTAACTGAGAATTATACAAAAGGACTTTCTGACCTGGTGTGAATGATTTTCGAAGAATGTGTTGGTCATGAAATATCTTCATCTTGTCCTTATAAATTCTCGAGTTCTCATATGCATCATTCCGGATTTCTTCCAATTCATTCAACTGAAGTTTGCGCAATGAGCCAGCGTTGTCCAAATTGAAGTTCAGATTTTTAATCGTCCAATATGTCCCATGTTCCAACTCCACAGGCAAGTGACAAGCCTTCCCATAGACAAGTTTAAATGGAGACATTCCAATACGGGTCTTAAATGCAATACGGTAAGCCCATAAAGCATCGGTCAATCGGATTAACCAGTCCTTACAGTCAGGGTTAACCATTTTTTCTAAAATTTATTTAATTTCCTTATTGAAAATTTCGGCTTGCCTACTTGCTTGTGGGTGGTATGGAGTGCTCACTTTGTGGGAGATGTCATATTTCTTTATTAAGTTCGCAAATGGCTTGTTACAGAAATGTGAACCTTCATCACTAACGATGGCTCGAGATGTTCTGAACCAAGAAAGGATGTTCTCTTTTAAAAACTTAATGACTGTTTGATGATCATTGTTCCGGCACGGGATCGCTTCGACCCATTTAATGACATAGTCTACCGCTAGCAAAATATATAAATTTTCAAAAGATTAAGGGAATGGTCCCATGAAATCGATGCATCAGCAATCAAATGCTTTAATGATTAGAATGGGGTTCAAAGGCATCATATTTCGATGGGACAATGCTCCTAATTTCTGACAACGCTCACAAGCTTTGCAAAACTCATGAGTGTCCTTGAACATAGTGGGCCACTAATAGCCGCACTATAGAATTTTGGCCATCGCCTTTCTAGCAGAAAAGTGATGACCACAGGCTTAAGAATGACATAAGGAGATGACACTTTGGTGTTCATTATCTGGCACACATTTCTTTAATATTTGGTTTGGGCAATATTTAAACAAATTCGGATCATCCCAAAAGAATTTGCGTACCTCAGTGAAAAATTTCTTCTTATTTTGCACAGTTTAATGTGTCGGTGTGAAACCTGTGACAAGATAATTAACAATATCCACAAACCAAGGTGAATGTGAGACTTTAAACAGTTGTTCATCAGGGAACATGTCATTTATATTCGTCATCTCAAGGGAATCAGAGAGGTCAAAGCGGGAAAGATGGTCAGCCACTACGTTCTCTACTCCCTTCTTATCTTTTATTTTCAAATTAAATTCTTGGAGTAGGAGGATCCATCTTATCAAGCGGGGCTTAACATCATTTGTAGAAAGAAAATACTTGAGCGCCGCATGATTTGTGTAGATGATGATCTTGGATCCAATCAAGTGGGACTTAAATTTGTCAAAAGCGAATACTACAACTAATTGTTCCTTCTCCGTAGTTGAGTAATTCACTTGGGCAGGATTTAGAGTTCTACTTACATAATGTATAACATTGGGCTTCTTATCTTTCCTCTAGCCTAACACTGCCCCAAGAGCATAATTAGATGCATCACACATAATTTCAAAAGGAATGCTCCAGTTGGGTGGCTGCATGATAGGTGCAGTGATTAACATTTCCTTGAGCTTAGAAAAAGTTTCCTGACATTGCTCAGTCCACTCGTATGGTACATCCTTCTAAAGTAGATTGCATAAAGGACGAGAGAGGTGATTAAAGTCCTTTATGAATCTCCTGTAAAATTCGGTGTGTCCTAAAAAGGATAACATATCTTGTATATTCTTGGGTGGAGGTAAGTTAGAGATAAGATTAATCTTAGCCTTATCTACCCCAATTCCTTTGGATGAGATACGAACCATGAAATGACACGTCTCCCAATTTAGTACCAAATTCTTTTCCTCACGTCTCTTCAACATACATTTAAGATTCTCCAAACAATCGCTGAAGGATGGACCAAAGACAGAGAAGTCATCCATGAAGACCTCTAAATATTACCCCACCATGTTAGCAAAAATATTTATCATGCATTGCTGAAAAGTGGCAGGGGTATTACACAGTCCAAATGACATCCTTCGGTAAGCAAATGTGCCAAAGGGACATGTGAATGTGGTCTTTTCCTGATCTTCATGGGCTATCTCTATCTGGTCCTAGCCTAAACATCTATCAAGGAAACAGTAATAGGAATGACCAGTTAGCCTTTCCAAGATTTGATCAATAAAGGGAAAAGGAAAGTGGTCTTTACTTGTGACGGTATTCAATTTCCTGTAGTCAATGCACATTCTCCAACCAGTAGTAACTCTAATTAGCACGAGTTCATTGTCGGCATTGGCTACGATAGTGATTTTGGACTTCTTAGGAACCACCTGAGTTGGACTCATACATTGGTTATCGGATATAGGGTATATGATACCCACATCTAATAGCTTAAGAACCTCAGCCTTAACCACTTCCTTCATGTTTGGATTTAATTTACGTTGTAGTTTTTGAGAGGTCTTCGTATTATCATCTAGATAAATGCGGTGAGTACAAATCAAAGGGTCAATTCCCTTGAGGTCCACAATCGACCATCCAAGGGCTCCTTTGTACTCAATGAGAATAGAAATAGCATACTCTCCTGTTATCACTCAAGGAGGGAAGAAATCACCACCGGGTATGTCTCATCTTGACCTAAATAGACATATTTCAAATCAGAGGGTAAAGTTTTTAGACGGTAGAGGCACTATATCCGTTTGGGGTAATTCTTCAAATTATGGCCTCCACCGGTTCACTTCTAGTACCGGCACAGTATCAAGCATGACAGTCGTCTCCCTAATCATATCATTATCTAAATCATGAGAGTGGGCCAAGCACGTCTCTAGAGGGTCAGAGGATAAGGTCATTAGAGTTCTATCTTCCATGAAAGAATCAATCAAGTTAACATCGTGGGCATCGTCATCATCCTCTGCCTATTTGCTCATATTGAAAAATATATTGAGCTCTAATGTCATATTCCCAAAAGATAAATTCATGACTCCATTCCTACGATTGATGATTACATTTAATGTAGCAAGGAATAGGCAACCAAGGATGATAGGATTTGAGTGCTCATATCCACAATGGGTTGAGTATTTAGGATGATAAAATCTACCAGATAGTAGAATTTATCAACTTGGACCAACACATCCTCAATTATCCCTCTCGGCACACAAACTGAGCGATAGGCTAGTTGTAATGTGGTCCGGGTGGGTTTAATTCACTTAAACTCAGTTGTTCATATATCGAGTATGGGATCAGATTTACGCTCGCTCCTAAGTTAAGAAGTGCATGCTCAATTCGGTCATTCCCAATTACACAGGCGATGGCTGGGCTACCAGGATCTTTGTATTTCTATGGCACATCTTGCTTTAGGATGACACTCACTTTTTCTGTTAAGAAGATTTTCTTTTGAATGTTTTGCCGTCTTTTGGTCGTACATAAATCTTTCAAAAATTTAGCATATGAAGGTATCTGTTTTACGGCATCCAGTAGAGGAATATTGACCTTCACTTGGTTAAGCACCTCTAGAATATCCTAAGAGTTAGAGAGAGGTTTTGGTGTTATCAACCGTTGGGGAAATGGAGCAATCGGTTTGCTTTAAAGTTCCGGTTCTACCTCACGTGGAGCATTGCTAGGTTTATCAGTCTCATCTACATTCGAGTCCTTAGGCTTCTCAGCTCTTACCAGAATAGATTTGTCAATTATCTTCCCACTCCTAAGAGTGGTAATAGACTTAGCTTGTTCCATTGGATTTAAAGAGCTTGGCTCACTAACTCCGTATTGCGGTTTAGGATTGGGGATAGGTTGGTTGGAAGCATCCCTTTCTCCATAACCGTAACGCGTAAGTCTATCTTTTGTATAGCCTTTGTGAGTTCTTGTAAGGCATGAAGATTACTTTGCTGGATGAGCTCTTGAGGATTTTGAACCAATTCCTCTTGAGGTTTCCCTTGATTTAAGAATTGATTAGGGATTCCTTGAGGTGTAACAGATTGTTCATTCCTCCAACTGAAATTCGGATGATTTCTCCAGCTGGAGTTGTATGTGTTCGAAGTGAATCCCTTAAAAGGCCTTTGGTAGTTGTTTACGACTTTTGATTGCTCATTCAATATTTCTTGAAACACAGGAATTGTTGGGCAATTTTCAGTTGAATGAATGTTACAAGCACAAATACCGTAGACAACTTCCTTATCCTTCCTAAGTTCCATGGCCTCAAGTTTCCTTGTTAGACTGACCACTTTAGCGTTAATATCATCTTCCTCTTTTAAAAGATATATTCCACCTCTCTCCTTTAATTGAGTAGGCTTAGACGTGATGCTCGTTCTTGGGGAGATGTCCCATGATTGTGCAGTTTCAACAAGTTTATTAAAGTAATCCAACACTTCATCAACATCTTTGTTCAGGAATTCCCCATTGTACATTGTCTTAACAAATTGGCGCATGGAAGATGTCAATCCTTCGTGGAAGAAATTTTTTATGCGCCACATTTCAAAACCGTGTTGTGGACATGAATTGACAATATCCTTGAACCGCTCCCAACATTGGAAGAATGTTTCATCTTCCCTTTAGGCGAAGTTCATGATTGACTTTTTGATGGTATTCTTTTTATGATATGGGAAGAATTTCTTTATGAACTCCCTTGTCATGTCATTCCATCTGCCAATAGATCATGGACGTAGTGATTGTAACCACGTCTTATCCTTTTCTTTCAGGGAGAAAGGGAAGAGTTTCAGCCAGATTGTGTCCTTAGACACATTAGGAAAGTATAAAGTGGCTATGATCTCATTAAACTCTTTCAAGTGTAACTATGTATTTTCATATTCAAGCCCAAGGAACTTTGGAAGGAGTTGGATCACTCCTGGCTTGATGTCTATATTTCCTGTATTTTCTGGAAAAACCATACATGAAGGGGTGCTCACCCCTGCCGGTTGTAAATAGTCTCGTAAAGTACGAGACGGGGGTGATCGATGCACCTCGTTCTCATCCTGGATTTCCTCCACCCTAGGTTGGGGTGGATTTGAAGGTTGATTGGCCAGTTGATTTGCAGTCATAACTTCGGTTAACTCTGTGGATCTCGAGTGGTGTCTAATCCTGTGATGGATAGATAACCCCCCAACCAATCCTCCTTCACTCAAGAGACGACGAGTGTTGTCACAGACCCACTTGGGTATGAAACACTCTCATCCCTCAATCTTAGAATCTAACCTAAACCTAAAAAGAAAAGGAGAAATAGAAATAGAAATCTAGAAATAGAAAGAGAGAGAATAAGTTACCAGATTAGAAGTTTCTATGTTAGGATCCTGCAAAAGAAAAAGGAAAGTGAATTAGTTTCTAAAAAGAGAAATAGAAAGTTTCTTAAAAATAGAAAGATGAGTTAGTTTCTAAAAACAAAATAGGAAAGTTTCTAAAAAAAATAACCTAGTTTCCAAAAACCAAAAAAGGAAAGTTTCGAAAAACAAATTAGAAAAGTTTATAAACCTAGAAAAAGGAAAGTGAGTTAGTTTTTATAAAAAGAACTAAGAAAGTAATCTAGTTTCCAAAAAACGAAAAATGAAAGTTTCTAAAACTAGAAAGTAAGTTAGTTTCTAAAAAAGAAAAAGGAAACGAAATTAGTTTCTAAAAACAGATTAAAAATTTTTCTAAAAAAATAGTTTCTAAAAACAAATTAGGAAAGTTTCTATCCTAGAATTAGAAAGTAAATTAGTTTTTAAAAACAGAAAAGGAAAGTTTATAAACCTAAAAATAGAAAGCTAAGTGAATTTCTAAAATAATTCAGAAAAAACTCTAACCTAAAAATAGAAAGTTGAAAAATTATAATCTTAAACTAATTCCAAAACTAGTTAATCTCAGAAAAACGCAATCGTTAATCCCTGGTAACGGCGCCAAAAACTTGTTCACAACCCCAAGTGTAAGGTCGCGATGTAGTAATAATCTCGGTGAGACCGAGGTTGAATCCACAAAGACTAATCTCGTGAGTATTTTGAAAGCAACTAGAAGTAGAACTAGTAAATGATGTGAATCTAAATATGAAATAAAAGGAAGTAATTGCGAGAGATTTAATTAGAAACTTAAAAAATTCAAAGGTGGGAATTAGGGTGCCAAGGATCCACTTGTAGTGATCAGGGAGCCCCCTTGCTTGATTCAAGTAACAAAATTAGAATTGGAGTATTATCTTATCCAATTGGAAAATATATCAATAAAACCAAATTTGAACTTTCATGGACCTAATTATCAAAGAAGGAGAACTATGATAATTGGCAGAGATTCCATTACCAAACCATGCTAAGGAGACAATAACAAATAACAGGATTGACCAATCCCATGATCTCAAAGCAAGAGAATTGTGAAGATTAGGAAGGATTCCATCACCCTACCATGCCCAAGAGATGATGGTGAACAATAGGACTTACTAATTTCACAATCTTAAATCAGGAAAAGAAGATACTCAAAACTATTGCAGATCTACTATAATTTAAGTCATAATAAACCATTAAAAACTGAAAGTATTCCTTAAATATCAAATTAAAATCCATGGAGTTCAACATAAATAAGAATCAAAGCAATAGAAACATCTCATCATGCTACAAGCTTCACCTCTTAGCCCTAGCTAAGAGGTTTAGTCAACCATAGACATGATTGGACCAAAGTCTCTTAAGAAAAACATGAAAACAACTAAGAAAGAAGAAGAAAAACTCTTGGCGACAGCTTCTCCACCCTTTTGCTCCACTCCTTAAACCCTAGAAGATGCTTAGGAACATCCTAAGGGGTCTTATTGATAGTTGTGGAACTCCAACTTTGGCACCTAGTTGGAAAACTCTAGAAACCACCTCATATTTACGCAGTTTGCTATAATAGACTTCACTCTGCGCAGTTTTCCAAAATAGACTTCACTTTGTGTAATTTCACAGAATGACCCAGATTTCAAATATGTTTTTTCAGGATGATTTCGAGATTCCTTTTCTTCACTTCAAATCTTTGATTCTCTTCATTCCTCACTTGGTTTTCTTGGATCTTTGACATGTGAATTCTTCAATCTTGGTATCCTAAGATCCATTCCTTGCCTTGGTGATTCTTGATCATCAAATCTATGCTTTTAACACCTTTTCAATCCAAGCTCTTAAATTCACCTTGCAACACAAACATGAGTAAAATAGAACATTACGCATTATCATGTTCATAAAACTAAGATATAAATGGGGGATAATATGCAATATTTGCCCTCAACAACCATCGTTGGTCCAATCTCCCATGCAAGTTCAGGAGATATATCGACAGATCTTAACCATTAGATGTCCATCAAGATTGATTTAATTAAAATAAAACTATGAGTTTATTTAAATTTCAATGATTAAAAAGTCTCAATTAATTGTTAAAAATGTAGATGCATTGGTTAGCTTAGAAAATGATTAATAGACAGTCCAAATAATAAGATCAGTATGTTATAGGTAAACAAGTGAATCCCATGTTAAATCATGTGAGCCTCAACGAGACCCAAATGTATGTTCCCATCACCACTCACATATTGACTACCATTGTAGTCTTATAAAGTGAGCCGAAGCACATATCACTAGGACTTTGAACTACTCATAACGTCCATAGGTTTAATGTTTAAATTTAACAATACTAGTACATTCATAAATCAATTTATTCTAGGCATGTAAGTCTCCCAATCTAAAGACTTGAACTAATCCATCAATGCAAGTGCTTAACAGGTTCATCATTAGGAGTCTATTCCCATGGCACACTTGCACTCCCATGTGAGGTAAAGTAGTAGCACACCAACTTGTTTTCGTGCCTAATGGTGGAGGTCCTTCATTTCAACTTGTCATTGTTTCCTCAGACGGAGTCACACCCCGAAATTCGGAACCCAAGTACGATGTCTCTAATCCCGAGTTCATGGTATGAGATAAATTTCATACATTCTTACATCCACATTAATTATTTAAACCATTATAAAATCAAACCAAACCATAGTTAAAATTTCTAAACCATGATAATTCAAATTTAAACTTTAAAATTCAAATTCATAAAACTAAATTCTAATGTTCACTTCTTCTACTTCGCATTCAAGTCTTCTACAAATAATCTATTACATTATCTTTGAAATAAAAGAACGTATATAAATAAACTTCTAAAGAAAGTAGATGCCTACGTACTCTTCCTCTCTATTGACACTGGATCACAGACGGATCGAGCTCATGGGTTGATTGTCAGTTTAATATGACAGAGGGGGTGTTATATTTTTCTGGAGTTGCCGCTACACAATCACTTCATTCCCACAGTCAGCTAGACCCTGTAGAAAGATTATGAATGAGAATATGGTGGATCTCAACCCTAAAATGACTCCTTGACCTGTGAATGAAGATTTTGGGTAAGGAATCACAGTTACAGAGATGGAAGGTGTTAGGCACCTGCTTTACCTTTACGAATGTACGGTTTATAATTCACAAGATCTCATGAATTATTAAGAATTAAGACTAGTTCTTGCACACTGATAATGTAAGGTATGTGTAATGGTGTGTTAAATGTAATGCCTATGATAAGTTGCAGTCTCGGTGTACATAAACCCCAAGTGTAGGGTTGTGGTGCAGTAATAACTCGGTGAGACCGAGATCGATCCACATGGACTAATTATGGGCTAAGAGCACAATAGGATTGATCTATTTTTAGAATTAAAAATCCAGTGAATAGTTCAGGGGAAAACAATAAAATCAAAACACTAAAGATCCAGGGATCCACTTCTAATCAATTTACAATGTGAACCGAATTCCATTTCATTCTAATTGGAAGATAATTCAGTTAAACCAATCATAAACATCTAATAAATATGAATTTAATTGAACGATTATCTCATGAAGCACTCAGTAATCAATTGCAAGGAATTCTAGCACTTTATCATCTTAGACACAACCGGTTATAAATGCTAGCACTTAAATTCCAGTCATCCTAGGACGCTCATTCTTGACCACGACCACGAGATAAACCTAATTGACACACTTGTCGAGGAGGAATTCATATTGATTATGATCTCTGGCCCCTTAGAAGCTTATATCGCTCACTTTTACGGATTTTGATGATCACATGATTTTAGATATAGTGAGCACTTTGTTAACTTTTGAGACAGTGCTTAAAACTAACTGGTGGATGCTAAGCATTGAAAAATTGCCCCTTATAGACTTAAAGCCTCTATTATCTAGCATCAATTCACTAAAACTTGACCTAAAACCATTGCCATCTGAGATAGAATATGTTTATTTAAGTCAAAAAGATATATATCCGGTGGTGATTTCTTCTCACTTGGATAATGAGCAAGAGAGGAAGATGATTGCTACTTATAAGAACCATAAGAGTGCCATAGGATGGACGATTGTGGATCTCAAGAGAATTGACCCCCTGATTTGCACTCATTGAATACATTTAGAGGATAACGCCAAAACATCAAGGCAACCACAATGCCAATGAAATCCTAATACGAGGGATGTGGTTAAGAAGGAGGTGTTGAAACTACTGGATGTGGGTATCATCTACCCTATATCTGACAATCAATGGGTGAGTCCAACTCAGATGGTGCCTAAGAAATTCAGGATAACCATCGTAGCCAATACCAACAATGAACTTACACTAACCAAAGTTACCACTAGTTGGTGAATGTGCATTTACTATAGGAAGTTGGATAGCGTCACGAGGAAAGACCACTTTTCCCTACCTTTTGTCGACCAAATTTTGGAAAGATTGGCTAATCATTCCTACTATTGCTTCCCAGAAGGATACTCAAGCTACAATAAGATTGAGATAGCCCTCGAAGATCAAGAGAAGACCACCTTTACATGCCCCTTTGGTACTTTTCTTACCAAAGGATGCCATTCGGGCTATGTAACGCTCCTGTGACATTCTCGAGATGCATGCTTAGTATCTTCTTAGACATGATTGGGTAATTTTTGGAAGTGTTCATGGACGACTTCTTCATTTTTGGAAGTACATTTGACGAGTGCCTCGAGCATTTGAATTTAGTCTTGACAAGGTGTGAAGAAAAGAACCTTGTCTTGAATTAGAAAAAGTGCCATTTTATGCTTCAAAAGGGGATAGTCCTTAGACACGTTATATCGTCCAATAGAATTGAGGTAGATAAAGTCAAAATCGACTTAATCTATAACCTACCTCCACACAAGAGCATACATGAGGTGCGATCCTTTATAGGATACGCTGGGTTCTACCGAAGGTTCATAAAGGACTTCAGTCATATCTTTTGTCCTTTGTATAACATTCTTCAAAAGAAAACTCCCTTTGAGTGAAACAATGAATGACAAAAAAATTTCATTAAGCTCAAAGGCATGTTGACTAGTGCTCCCATCATGTAACCACCTGATTTGAAATTATGTGCGATGCAAGTGACTATGCAATTGGGGTTGTGCTAGGCTAGAGAAAAGAGAAGAATCCCTATATTATATACTATGCGAGTAGAACTCTAAATTTTACCCAAGTGAACTACTATACTACAGAAAAGGAAATGCTAGCCGTAATATTCGCTTTAGATAAGTTTAGGTCCTACTTGATAGGATACAAGATCGTTATCTTCACTAACCATGCGGCGTTGAAGTACCTTCTTTCTAAGAAGGATGCTAAGCCTCTTTTATTGAGATGGATCATTCTATTCTAAGAGTTTGATCTTAGAATACATGATAAGAAAGGAGTAGAAAACCTAGTTGTTGACCATCTCTCTTGGTTTGTTCTATCTGATTCCATGGAGATGACACCTATTAAAGACATGTTAATGGATGAACAACTTCTTAAAGTCTCCTAATTATCTTGGTATGCTGACATAACAAATTATTGTATGATAGGAAAATTATTGATTTATTAGACATCATAAGATAAGAAAATATTTTTAACTGAGGTATGTAAATTATTTTTTTTTTTTTGGATGATCCTTATTTATTTAAATATTGCCCAGGCCAAATTATTATGAGATGTGTTTCGAATAATGAATATTTTAGTGTCATCTCCTTTTGTCACTCACAAGTTTATGGATGTCATTTTTCAAAAAAGAAAATCACACTAAGATTCTTCTATGTGGTTTTATTGGCCGACAATGTTTAAAGATACCCATGAGTTTTGTAAAGCATGTGAGAAATGTTAAAAAATAAGAAAAATGTTACGTAGAAATATGATGCCTAAAAATCTGATCTTAATCGTCGAACTTTTAGATTGTTGGGGTATTGATTTCATGGGACCTATCCCCCCATCTTTTGAATATCTTTACATCCTTATAGTTGTGGATTATGTTTCCAAGTGGGTATAGGTGATTTCTTGTAGAATTAATAACCACAAAGTACTTCTCCAGTTTTTAAAAGAAAATATCTTATCAAGATTTGGAATGCCAAGATCTATAATAAGCGATGGTAGTTCGCACTTTTGTAACAGACCATTTGAGAACTTAATGAGGAAATATGGTATTATACATAAAGTGGCTACATCTTATCATCCACAAACAAGTGGCTAAGCTGAATTTTCTGATAAGGAGATTAAACGAATATTAGAGAAAATTGTGAATCCAAAATGTAAGGATTGGTCTTTAAGGCTAACTGACACGTTGTGGGCCTATAGGACTGCTTTTAAAACTCCTATTAGAATGTCTCCCTATAAACTTATCTTTGGAAAAGCTTGTCACTTACCAGTGGAATTGGAACATAAGTCATACTGGGCCATAAAGAAGTTCAATTTCAACATTGACAAAGCTAGCACGCTTCGTAAACTTCAGCTTGTGGAGTTAGAAGAAATCAGGAAAGACATGTATGACAATATGAGAATTTATAAGGAGATGATGAAAGTGTTCCATAATAAGAACATTTTCAGGAAAAGATTTGAGCTAAATCAGAAAGTACTCCTTTACAATTATCGTCTCCATCTCCGTCTTAGAAAATTGCGATCCAGATGAACCAGCCCATTCATAGTAAAGACTGTTTATCCTTATGGAGACGTGAAAGTTGTAAATCCTAAAAACAGTAATGTGGTTAAAGTAAATGGCCAGAAACTGAAACAGTTTGTAGAAAAATTAGTTATAGAAGAAGAGTCAATATCTCTAGAAGATCCTGTGTATTAGGACTGATCTCCTAGTCTGCTGGAGATCCATTTTCCTTGCTTTCTTAGATTTAGTTTCTTTTTATAGAATATGATCTTTTGTTCCGTAATTTTTAGTTGTTGAAGCATTAATCTTTGAAGTTTGCTGCCATATGTCGCCCTTCAGTTACTTGTTATACCTACTCCTATTTATTTTATTGTTCTCATGCTATTTTTATTAAATATATTTTATACATTGAGGACAATATAGATTTTAGGTTGGGGGTGGGTTTAAAAAAAATATTTAGAGCTGAAAATTTTGAATTAAAAAAATAATAATTTAAGAACCGATTTTTGTAATTTTAGAAAGTTTCAGGAGATAAAATTCAAGACTTAATATTGAATATTTTTAAAGCCTAAATTCTAGTTACTTAATAGATGTTAAGATTAAGTGCATGCTAATGAGATTTAGTTGAAAAGTGTTGAACATTAATTGAGTTATGAATTCATGGGTCACATCTAATTTACAAATTAGACATTAGTTTGGACACTAAATTTTTAAAATGATGATTATGAAGAATGTTGGGAACCAAGTCAGAGAAATTGTCCATCATTCTTATTAAGAAAAGTGAAAAATGAATAGTGTTACCCAGCTAAAAAAATAGTTATTGTTGAAAAGGGATACCTATTGAAGTTCGTGACAAAAAAAGAAGTAATAGTGTGAAAGCCATTGATGAAAAAAAATCAAAAAGCTGAAAGTGTGAATTGTTGAACTGTAGGACAAGTTTTGGTTTAGGTTTTGGTTGAATTATTCATTTATTTTATTATCATTATAAACATGAAGGAAGAAAAACTGGATCTATGGTATTGTTAAGTCTAAATTACATAATACATTCATGAAACTCAATGTTGGGAATTATTCAATTAGATGGTCATTACTTGAGTTTCATCAAAATATTTATCAAAGTACTAGAATTATGGTGAATGATATGTTTGATTTAGTTCTCTTTGGATTGGATCAGGGTGAAATTATTTAAGGTTACAGAATTGGTTCATTTTCGAAATTGTTTTGAATTCAGAATATTCGCATGTTTTGTTCAGGACTAGAAAAATGCTGGTTGGGGGTGTGATAACATCTAAATATTATATATTTATACTCTCAATTGCACTAGTTTTCATGCATTCAAAGTGCTTACTTGATTAACTAACATCTAGTTTGTACATATGAGGTAATCCGAAAAACAAACATGAAATTGTACATAAGAAGAAGGATTAAAGCTCAAAAAGTTAATCAAAACAAGACTCTCGGAGATTTGAAAGTCATTAATGAAGAATTCACATGCCGAAGATCTAAGAAAAATAAGTACAAGAGCTAGAGAAATGACTGAGAATCATACAATACAAATAACATAATAAATAGACTATTCGGTCCCACCTCAGGTTGGTTCAGTCCGATCGAAAGTGCACAGAACAATCTAGTAACAATTGGTGATTTTTAGGGATAATTCAACTCAACGGTTAGTTCGACCGAAGCCAGGTTCTGTGCCACTGAAAGGGGGGGGGGGGGGGGGGGTTCAGTGCGGCCTAAGGAAGATAACAACTTTAGATGTGAATCAAGGAAATTTGGCTGTAACCAAGAGTTAATACGGTGTGATAGAAGGCTACGCATGGTTCGATCGAAGGACTCAGTCAACTGTAGCTGAAGTGTAAGAAAAGTGTGGAAATTAAGCTTAGTTTCAAGTCAGTGCAAACTTTTCCTATTTAAGAAGGTGTTTTAAGCTTTCCCAGGTACAAATTAGGGTAGAAGGTGTAGAGAAAGGAGTTGTGGAGCCTCCAAGGAGTCCTCATTCTTCTCCAATCCTTCAGTTCTAGTTAGTTTTTATGTTTTTCTCTTTGAGCTCTAGTTCAACCATGTCTTTGATTGGCTAATCTCTTAGCTAAGGTTAAGGGATGAACCTCATGATGGATATTTGATATTTTATTCGTTTCTTTAATGAAGGTTAAGGCGTTTATGTTGAATTATAATAGGATGTGATTGAATTCCTAGATTGGGGAAGGAATCAATCTGTGAAGTTGTTTGATCTATCGTCACGTACGAGTATATTAGATGTTTTCAATTCCTCGCATGTGATTACCTAAATCTTCATGAGAGATCAAGCATATCATGATTCTAATTTATTTTGAATGTTTTTTTTAATTGAATTAATGTGTTATCTTCCGACTAGAACAGATTGGAATCCATTTTAGTTGAGTCAACTCGAGAAGATGAATTGAATTAATCAAAGTTTATTGATTGATCAAAGTTTATTGATTGGGGATTCTTAGACCCTTAATCCCTTTATCATTGTTCTTACAACTCTATTCCACTGGATTAAAAACTCACACCAAATATGTTTCTTAGGTTAGAATCTTAGCATATTCTCACCAATTTTCCTGTGGATTTGACCTCAGTCTTACCAAGTTATTACTACATTGCAACTCTATACTTTGTCTGAGTTGTCAACCCTTGGGTTCGATCATCGAACAAATCTTGAATATCCTTCGAATCCCTAGCTATGCCATAGAACCCTTTAGAATAACTTAGAAAACCTTACTACAAAACTGGAATAGGAAATAAATCATGCACTTATGCAAAACCACACATTCCTTCGATGGGATCGAGCATCCATCGAAGACCTATCGATGACATCGAAGATCCTTCGATGTCATAGAGTAGTAACTTTCAAAACTGTCCAGTAATCAACTATGATTTTTTTTTTTTTTAAAGAATTTCTCAATGGGATCGAGCAACGGTTGATGAATCGACATCATCGACATCTACTCGATAAGATCAAGTGGTCAGTCGATGACATCGACAAACCCTGTCACAAATAAATTTTAGACATTAGACAACAATCTCCACCACGTATTTTATCTTCACTCTTTATTTCTCTTTTGCCATCAAATGTCTTCCATCATGACTTTATCGTTGCTTCTTGTGAACACTTCATCCTCATTAAGGCTTCACCAAGCCCAGTGAAGTTATACAAAACTCGAACTTCTTTGTGAGAACCACCTTTGTAATCATGTCAGCTGGATTCACACTTGTTTGTATCTTCTCGAGAGTCACACCTCCTTCCTCAAGCACTCATTCGATAAAATGATGACCCACATCAATATGTTTAGTACGTGAGTGATAAATAGAGTTCTTCACCTAATTAATCACTCTTTCATTGTCACATTAACTGGTATGGCCTTCTACTGAAGATTCAATTGGTTTATCATTCTCCTCAACCTAACTGCTTCCTTAAATGCTTCCTTCATCATTGTCATATACTCAACTTCAATTGTGAAAAGAGTTACCACAGACTGAAGCTTCAACATCTAATTAATCGCTCCACCTGCTAACACAAACGGGTAATCGGAAGTTGACATTTTATTATCTACACTGCCCGCGTAATTTGAATCCACATAGCCTACTAACTTGTATCCTGATTTTTCAAATGTCAAGACATAGTCCTACATACCTCAAATATATCGAAGTAACCATTTTCACTGTCTCCCAATGTTGCTTGCCAAGGTTAGATATATATTTGCTAACAACACCCACCGCATGTGAAATATCTGGTATCATATAGACCATGAGATACATTAAGTTGCCAACCATGCTCGAATAAAGCACACGAGACATAATCTATTTTTCTTCATATGTTTCAAGACACTATTAAAAAAAAGCTTAAAATGAGTTGAATAGGGGACGTTAACCGAGTTTGCCTTGTTCACCCCATACTTCACCAATACCTTATCAAGGTATTTTGCCTGATATAACCATAACCTACTCATATTCCTGTATTCATATATGTCAATGTCGAGAACCCTCTTTATAACCTTAGATCTTTCATCTCAAATGTCCCTGATAACTAATTCTTCAATATGTCAATTTTAGACATGTTATGACTGGTGATAAGCATGTCATCAATATACAATATCAAGATAATGGATTTCCCATCACTCAGTATTTGTAATAGAAACAGTGATCATACTCACTCCGAGTAAACTTCTGACAACCATGAAAGAGTCAAATTTCTTGTACCACTGCTTAACCAACTGTTTCAACCAGTACAACGACCTCTTCATCCTAAAAATCTTGTTCTATGCCCCTTGTATTTCAAAACATTCTGTTTGCTTCATGTAAATCTTCTATTCTAATTACCCATATAGGAAAACAATCTTCACATCCATCTATTCTAACTCGAGATCGTATTGGGCAACTAGCACCAATACGAATATGATAGATACTTGCTTTACTACGGGTGCAAATATCTCAGTGAAGATAACACCTTCTCTCTTAGCATATCCCTTCACTACTATCATTGCCTTGTACCTATTCTATTTCTTCTTGAAGATCCACTTGCACCCGATCACTTTAGGGCTAACGGAAAGCTCCACCATCTCACACATCTCATTCTTGTATAAGGAGTCTATCTCGTCATGCAATGCCGCTTTTTTACTTTTGGCATTTACATCATCAAGAGCTTCCTGAAAAGTAAACGGATCTCTCTCATCCGTAATAAGAGAAAATGCAATATTTGAGTCATCCATGTATCTCGTTGGTAACCAACAATCCCTTGACGAATTCCTTCTCATAGGTGGCTTCTTGTAACACACTGCACTTCTGGTACGCGGGTGTTACCACTTAAACTGTATCAAGGGATTTCAAACTCGACTAACGGGCAACTTAAATTCAATGAATGCAGGATGGGGCTTCCAGTCATCGTTAAAACTGTCCATCAAAGGCCCTAGAAGCTAAGTTGAACCCTACATCAGTCAGGAAGGTAACCTTGATTAAACATCTTAAGTTAAAGCAGTTTCTAAACCAACTAATTGTAAAGAAACGGAATGATGCTCTAGTGATCAACCTTCGAGGGCTAGTGGATAGCCAACCAAGCACCCACTACATCTCGAATTCACATTTAACCGTTAAAATCAATTATTAAATCGATCCAACCATTGGGTCAAGGTGTAATGGCCGTAAAGTGGCCTAGGACGTGTGATACGGTCCACCTGGGGCCTCACATCGGCCCTGAACTAAGCCAAGACCCTTAGAGGGGGTTCCCAACCATAATGGATGGATTGACTTCACAGCAAACATCATTGTGGGCCCCATGCACCTAGAGCATGTGCACCAAAGGCGTGCACACGCCATGTACCAAACCCATCATCTGGTCAAACGAAGCTTGACCCGATAGAACTTGAAAAAGAGAGAGATTTCTCTCGCTGTGGTTTCTCACCAACAAGAATTCAAAACAGGTGATTTGGTCCACCCAAACTAAGTCCCACCATGAAAATCCGAGTCATTCTTCGTGTTCAGTTGGAGAATCCGACCATGGCCGTCTGTCAGAGTGGCCCCATGCATGCAAACATAGATGCTGGAATGGTTAATCCAAGAAGGACCGTGAATCCCTTACCCAAACAGAGATTGTTCTCTTTGCTGCCACATGGAAGGCCACGTCAAATCCCCTCCTTCCATCTTAGCTGCTCGTCAGAAGGATTATCCACCCCATTCTTTCGTTGCCAGAAACAAGCGGACAACCGTCTGTAGAGAGAAAGGAGCCGAGGGAGAATTTTCGTTTCGGGAAAACAGGTGCTGGCATGATCCGGACCCTTCCCTGGGCCACGTGGAGCGATTCCAGCCTCCTGCTAGGGTAGCGTGAATTGGATGCAAGAGACATCTCGTCTCACGAGAAGGTGGCGAGATACAGAGTATCTCGCGTGTGAGGCCCGTATCCTAACCTGTTCTATTCCGTAGGCTTCCGTGGTCCTCCCGGTCGAATTTCGGCGACCCGCGATCTGTTAGCTGCAGTTGCACGTAACCTTGAGTCGTATCCCGTATTCCAGAGTCGACTCAACCCGAGACTTGTACCCTAGCGACTGTACCGTCGCCGCGGTTCCGGTGCCGCGTATGACGCGCCGAGGCGATACCCAGACCAGGAGATGTGAGCCCGCGTTCAGTTCGAGGATAAATGCCGCGCATTACAATCCCTAAAAAATATCACATCAATTCCATCAATCACATCAATCAAGTACACATCACTCCCATCACTCACACCCATCCCCAAGTACAACGACCCCCCTTAAAGTCAACTATCTCTCTCTTACACAAGTACTCCCATCACTCACTCACCCATCACTCACATCTCTTACCTATCACCTCTCTCTCACATTTCTCCCAAGCTCCATGAGAGTAACTCACGTCCAAGCTCCATGGGAGAGAGTAGTGTGGCCCACCTTTCTACCACCTGATCCCACCATCCTAAGCTATCTCAACGTTGAAATTGTCCCTTTGGGACTCTATCATGCATTGGTGGAAGAAGGAAGACGAGATCTCGAGGTGGGTGCTTTTATTTATTGATTTTATGATTTGAGGGCCCACATATGTGGGACCCATCTTGATATAGGTATTATATAGGGAGGACCCATAGTGGCAGGGTCCCTCCCCTCCTCACCGCTTCTCTCTCTCTCTCCTCTTCTTGATTTTTTTTTGCCTACCTTAGGTGTATTATCTGGGTCGTCCAGATTGGATGGACGCACCTTGATGTGGTGCTGGACTTACCTTGTTGAGGTGTTGGACGCGTCTTGCTGAGGTGTTGGACGCACCTTCATGTAGTGTGGTGTTCACACCGTCCAGCATCATGGGACGGTGGGACCCACCAGATATATTCTGACCATCCATCAGTCAGGCCTGCAGCCCTGGACGCCACTGGACATAGTCCTACCACTGCAGGGCCCACCGAGTTGTGTCCTATCCTCACCATCAGTTGCTGGACACTGGATGAAAGAAAAATACAAATATTAGTTTGATACAAACTAAGGTGGGCCACGTACACGTGGGACCTACCAGACGCTAGTGTCCATCCAGGTTGTTCGTCCAGAGGACGTCCAGCACGCCTAGACGGCACGTGAAAATACAATCAGTAGCTTTATCCAATGCAGGTGGGCACACGTGTGGGACCCACTTGATATATATATATATATATATATATATTATATATATATATATATATATATATATATATATATATATATATATATTATATCCACGTCGTTGTCCCTTGGGCAGTGGGACCCACTCTGCACGTGTGAGGTCACCACCGTCCAGGGACGTGGACCCCACGGAGATGTATGTATTGTATACCCCCACCGTCCAATCTGCTGGACGGTGGGATTCCACAAACATGTATTGTATACTGATGTCAACAATAGCATGAGCTGCTGGATGGCTCAGATATACAACGTATCATAAGGTCGGCCCTACCATCCAAAACAACGGACGGACGGCTAGGAGAAACGCATTCATCTAAATGAAATTTGTCTTTCCCTCTTAATTTAGGTCCTTATGAACAGATTGGACGGAACATAAATGTCATGGTGTCCCTGTGGGGTTTTAAATGGTGGAAATCATTATCACCACTGTTAATTATTGTATGGTCCAGACGATCTTCGATATGATTCACTTTTGGTAATGCTCTAAATGATCCCTAAAAATAGATGAATGGGGTAGATAGTGCGACCCACTTGATGTATGTTAGGCCGCAATTTGTGATGTGTATTGGGCCTATTGGTGCAGCCCACCTGTGGGGCCCACCTTGATGTATTTTGTGGCATAGGTGCAGGGCCCACCTGTTGTGTATTCGAGGCCCATGAGATGTATGTGTGGCCCATGGGTTGTGGCCCATTGTGAGGTATTAGGCCCAGTGAAGGCTCGTTGGTGTGGCCTATTGATACGGCCCACGTAATGTATATTGACCCATTAGTGTGGACCATGGGATGCGGTCCATTTGATGTATATGAGGCCCATATAGTACGACCCATTTGATGTATATGAGATTCATGTATTGCGGCCCATTGTGATGTATGTGAGCCCATATGACGAGGCCTAATGTGATGTAATCATGGCCCATGTGCCGAGACCCACTATGATGAGTATTTGGCCCATGAGTGAGACCCATAGTGATCTGCATTAGGTCCTTGTATGAGGCCATGGGCTTACGATACGTTTGGCTCTATGTGGGTCACTCCTTGGGAGCAATGATGGTTAAATGCCCACATTGATGGGCGATGATGGTTGAATGTCCACATTGTGACCTTTCCTTAGGTCTTGTTAGGCCCATTCTCATCGATTCCAATTGACGTGACCGATTTACCGATTCTGATTATCGATCGATCCCAATTATCGTGGCCGATTGCCGATTAGCGATCGAGGCCGATTATCATGACCGATTGCCGATTCGATTGACGTGACCGATTTGCCGATTCTGATTATCGATCGATTTCGATTGTCGTGACTGATTGCCGATTCCGATTAACGTGACTGATTTGCCGATTTTGATTATCTATCGATCCCGATTGTCGTGGCCGATTGTCGATTAGAGATCGAGGCTGATCATCATGGCCGATCGGCGATTCCGATTGACGTGACTGATTTGCCGGTTCTAAATATCAATCGATTCTGATTGTCGTGACTAATTGTCGATTCTGATTAACGTGACTAATTTGCCGATTCTGATTATAATCGATCCGGATTATCGTGGCAGATTGCCTATTAGCAATCGAGGCCGATTATCATGGCCGATTGCCGATTTCGATTGACGTGACCAATTTGTCGATTCTGATTATCGATCGATTCCGATTGTCGTGACTAATTGCGGATTCTGATTGACGTGACTGATTTTTCGATTCTGATTATCGATCTATCCCAATTTTCGTGGCCAATTGCCGATTAGCGATCGAGGCCGATTATCATGGTTGATTGCCGATTCCGATTGACGTGACTGATTTGCCGATTCTGATTATCGATCGATTCAGATTGCTGTGACCGATTGCCATTCCGATTGACGTGACTGATTTGCCGATTCTGATTATCGATCGTTCCCGATTGTCGTGGCCAATTGCCAATTAGCGATCGAGGCCAATTATCATGGCCGATTACCGATTCCGATTGACGTGACCGATTTGCGGATTCTGATTATCGATCGATCCCGATTGTCATGGCCAATTGCCGATTCTGATTATTGATCGATTCCGATTGTCGTGGCCGATTGCCGATTCTGATTAATGTGACCGATTGTCGATTTTGATTATTGATCGATTCCGATTATCGAGGCCGATTCCGATTCCAATTGTCCATTCCGATTCCAACTGTCGATACCGATTCTGATTGTTAAGGCCCAATGTGATGTATATGCGGCCCGTATTCGAGGCCCATTGTGATGTGCATTCGGCCCGTGCTTGAGGTCCAATGTGATGTATATGCGGTCTGTATTTGAGGCCCATTGTGATATGTATTCAACCCATGTTTAAGGTCCAATGTGATGTATATGAGGCGTATGTGATGAGGCCCATTGTGATGCATTTGAGGGCCAAGCGATGTAGCCCGTTATGATGTATGTTAGGCCCATGTGAAAGGCCCATCGTGATGTGTTAAGCTCTTGAGTGAGGCCCATGGTGTTGTATATTTGTCCCTTGTGTGAGGTCATGGGTCCACTATATGTTAGGCTCTATGTGGACGATTCCTTGGGGGCAATGTTGGTTAAATGTCCACATTGACAAGGTCGATTGTCGATGCCGGTTATGGATACCGATTACGAGTATATCTTCCGATACAAATTATAAGTATGTGACATCATAACACCATGATATATGCTCATACGCATCATCTGCATGTTTGTTATGAGATATGATTGACCATTGCTTATGTCATTGAGTAGGTTGATATGAGACTCCCTGATAGGCAGAGGTTATCTCACATGAGCACACAACATGCGTAGGATTGATGTATGACTAGATTGTATGACTCATGCATAACGGATTTTGTGATACGACTGTTGTACGCCCTAGCGATATCAGGGCCGTAGCCTCCACAGGCATATCGTGGATGGCGAGATGGGACACCGAAAATGTTTGGTTCTAGCATACGGCGTCATAGATGTCCCTGGGTGAAAATTCCTAAACCTTCGTGGCCAGGAGACTCCCCAACGTCGAGACCGAGTGGATGTATATGAGCGCATGAGGGTCGTATACTAGTAGGTCGCGTCTCCCATTGTGCCATAGTCGGTTGGGAGGGGGTGTGACCTTACCCGCCTGAGTGAGGGGACAATATCTAGGTTGAGTCTGACCAGCTTGAGAAATGGTCCGCCATCGATGAGCCGGGCCCGATATTGGTAGGTGGATAGTGACGTATCTTCCACTTACCCAGTTATGCGCTCGGATAGGGGCGGAAAGCTGACGTAGAGTGTAATAGACCCAGGTGATGATCCCAAAGATGAACCGTACTGATATGTGGACTTATTAAGCAGGAGTTGCATACTCATTTATTCATTCATTCACTATCCACTCGGGTTGGTGGTACGTAACTATTTATTACGTTGTACCTTCGCAATGGCCAGGATTTCGGTTGGGGTGCGCGACAAACCTGAGATCAGGAGTTTACCACGTTGAGTCTGACTATCCAAATTTAGGTATGGGACTGGTTTGGATAGAAGTCCTTTGTGGTGCACCTCGTAGCCTGCGATACTACATACTATCATCCCGACTTCACACTCCGGCTTGGTCATTTCATTCGCATCGCATATTGCATTACATTCGCACGCATATGGCATTTTGGAATTATTATGTTTCTGCACTCATATGGCCTACGGACTCAACAGGATTTACATATTGCGTTGTACCCTCGGCATCTAATATTTAGCTCTTTATGACTCACTTGTATAGTTGATCTATATTGCGTACTTGATATTGTTTAACTCATGGACTTGTCAGTATTTTCGTTTACTCTGATATCGTATGATTCATAATCTTACCAGTATTTCTGACATTGTATGATTATAACGTTGTATTTTTGTGCTTGACACTTATCTTGCGCACACACTTACACCACCCTCTAAGCTTTCTATAAGCTTATGCACGATATATACGTGCAGGTGATGTTAGGTTGCTGCAGCGTGGAGCTTGGAGCATGTAACTGACTTCTGGAGCTTTAATTTTGACATATGTATTTCCCTTTCAGCATTGTATTCAAATGTTTATATTAGTGGATATATGATGATGATGTTGCCTTTGTGATTTGGGTATACTTGTGGTTATGCTTATTACGAGTTAAATGTACATTGAAAAATCCTCCTTGTAGGATCCCATGATCGGAATCTGGCGTATGGACGCTAGGAGCCGAGAATGGGGTACTACGGAGGCTGTCGGCACCAGATTCGGCGGTCGAAAATTTTGTGAACCCGGTTTCTGAGTTTGGGGCATGACATCGCGAGATAAACTGAAACACACGTTTGTGGGCAGAAAATTGGGCCCCACACTGATCGGAGGTTTCATCTGGTCCATTCAAATGGACCAGATCACGTTGAAGTATTCTGGGTAGTGATTTGCCATTAATGGCTACTTCATCTTCTCCGTTAACCCATCCAACCCACAATCACGAGATGGGCCCACCAGGGCTAAAAATGTGCTTTGCTGGTGGGCCAGGGCAATAACAATCCATCCCCAAGAGCGGATGGACCCCATGCATAGTCATTTTTTAAAAATGGTCGTTGCTAGGGCCGATTCATCTTAGCTGTTGGCTGATTCATGAAGGCTCTCTCTCTGCTATAAAAGCCGTTGGGGTGCCTCGGGATTTGCACCAGAGAGAGAGAGAGAGAGAGAGAGAGAGAGAGAGAGAGAGAGAGAGAGAGAGAGAGAGAAGGAAAGGAAAAATAGAGAGAAAGAGATAGGAGAGTGAGAGTGGTAGCGAGTGAGTGGATGGGCGAGTCAGAAACTACCCAACTCGACTCGGCCTACCACCAGCTTAACTCAGTTGTTTTCAACCACTTACGAGGACTGGTTTGTTGCCTCATAGAATTCCAAGACCAGGAATCCATCAAGTAAAGGCTTCAAGTTGCCTCAGTCAGTGCTTTCATTCCAATAGTGTCTTGCTGATTTGGAGTGAACGTTTGCAGACTTCGTTATGTAGCCACACCTGAGTCCAGCCAACTCAGCTAACATCGGAGCTGACTAGGTAACGGTTTACCTCTCCTCGCTTTTCTTTCGTCCAACGGCACGTTACCATGGGAGTTTCGGTCGGTTAAGATTGGAAGCCATTATGTGAGCTGAAAACCACCTTCAGCTAGGCCTTGTATCAGGCTAAAAAACGCCCTTCTTATGGCTCTCGGTTGGGCCGAGAATGGCTTTCAGATGAACCATGGAACAAACTGAAATCCGACCTCCATCAGGTGGTGTGAACAAACGGAAATCCGACTTACATCAGGGCCAAGATCAACCTCTGATCAGGGCCAAAAATAGCCTCCAATCAGGGCCAAGATCAGCCTCTTATCAAGGCCAAAAATAGCCTCCTATCAAGGCCAAGATCAGCCTCTGATCAGTTCAAAAATATCCACTCTTTTGGACTATGTAGCTGAACTGAGACCGACTCTTTAGCAGGACTGAGAGCTGGGCTCAAAACCACCTTCAGACAGGCCGAGATCGGCCCAACCATACACCAGCCCAGTGGGCTACACCTTAGTTCAGAAATTCAGTGGGCCGCACTGTACACTACAGCGGGCCACACTTGGGATAACCTTCAGGTGGGTCGCACCCTGTGAAGATAGGTGGGCCGCACTCTGCAACAGGTGGGCCACACCACATTAAACCAGGTGGGCCGCACCCTACAAAATCAGGTGGGCCGCACCTTGCAAAGTCACGGTGGGCCTCACCATAAAATACAGTGGGCCTCACCATAAATTACAATGAGCCGCACAGTGGACCTCACCATAAGTCACAATGAGCTACCCAGCCCCATTTTGGGCTCAAATTGGGCCCAACAGCTGGGTCCAAATTAGGCCCAGTTCGGCCCTTAATTAGTGATAAGTTTGACCCCAAAAGTTGGACCACTTGTTGGGATAAAACCTGGCTGGCCTGGTCACGTTATAGTGGGCCCAATTGACCTCGTTCATGGGTCCTTTCAAACCCCCATGCAAAAACTTCCATATATTAGATAACTAGAGTCTTGGAAACATAATCTAACGCAAGCTCTTGGGTTGGAAGTGATTCTAGGAAATCAATTATACGGCATTAGACCGTTAGCTAGTCTCAGAAAACTGAACCAAGAAAGGAGCTACAACCATTCAGGTGATGACTTCTCCTCCTGAGCTTTCCCTCTCTAAACTAGATTAGGGATAGCCTTTTATAATAATTGCTAATGATATCCTAGGAGTGGATGATCATTCAATTTTCTTTCTTGAATACATGTCTTATAATTCATTTAACTATTGGTAAGTTACTACATATATATCTTAGAAGTGATTAAGTTATTAGTTTACTTGAACATATGTCATAGGATTGATCATATGATTTGTTTACTCTATCACATGCCTTAGAAATGATTAAACCACCTGATTAGTTTACTTAGAACTTAGTAGGATACCTGATTAGTTTATCTAATCAAATGTCCTAGAATCAATCGGAATACTTGACTAGCATGCCTTGGATTTATTAAAACACTCAATTAGTTTGCTTAAGCATATATTTAAGAATTGATTGACTAGTTGTTTAAGTATATGAATCACTTGATTTGGCTCCCTAGAGTTACATGTCTAGAACTAATAAGTTATGTGCACATGACTCTTGAATTAGATGCATAAAGGAGTTTTACTCTAAGAATTGAATCATGCTTGAATCTTCATGTCTCGCCCTCATACGATTGTATTGGTTGCAAGACACATCTCGTTTGGAATCTCTCTAAACTCCTATTTAAAGAGAGTCCGTGCTTAGGGTGTAACGGAATGGATTGTGATGAGATTAGACCCTCGACATGGAGGTTATAGTTAGTGGTAGTTTTGTTCATGTGATTTACCACCTATGGAATGATTCCACCTACCTAACTATGAAATGAACCTTGTAACATTTACTATCGCTGCTGTTTACCTGTAATTGAATCATGCATACCATCTCACTTTAGTCGCTGCATTTAATGTTTTCAATACTTCATTCCTAGTCAGCATACGATGGTAGTTACCATACTTGGAGAGTTGATTGACCACGTGCTGATGGGTTCTATACACACCCTAAGACAGTAGACTCATAGGCCGGGGATGGTGGTCATAGGACACTATGCCCGAGCCGTTGGCCTACGTTGTGCTATGAGCTCCCCGTAGTGAGCTTCATTAAACCTTCTGATCGTAATGGATTAATAATGGTCTGACTAATCATGCATACATAGTATTCGGCCACATTGGTGCATTTGACACTACGCATTTATTATGTACTTTCACTGGTGACTGACCATATTAGTGAGTTTGGCACTACGCATGTACTATGTACTTTCGCTGGTGACTGGTCACATTGGTGAGTTTGACACTACGCATGTACTATGTACTTTCGCTGGTGACCGGCCACATTGCATGGGTTTTGCCCAAAAGCCAACTGGATGAGCATCCCCAGTTGATGTGCACTCATACATCCATGCATTAATTAAGATTGCATCTTGCCCTGTTTTGTATGCCATGTTGTTTTTATGCTACTTCTTGTCCAAGGCGGCGGTGTGTAATCTTGAGGGGAAATCACACTGAGCTGGCCACTCATTCATCAATGTTCAACTGTACAGAGGATACAGGTGCAAGGATGGATGACTACATGGTGGATCTTGGGACTGCTACCGGTGCAGCGGAGGAAGAGCCGTGCGAGGATGACCCGTACCAGGATGTGGCTGCTTACTTTGGGCTAAATCAGTAGATTAGTCGATTATGTTTATTTCAGTACATTTTGAAACTTGAAGTTTTGTATTTGGGCCCCAGTTGAGTGGCCCAGGATATTATTCCTATCTTGGTTAAATTTATGTTATGCTTGATTTCCTCTATTTGCACTTTGATCTTTATTGATTGCCATTAATATTTTGTTAACTCCCGGGTTTTTGAGATGCGAGTCGTATACTCAGCTCCTGAAAACTGGGGCATTACACTTCTCCACCTACTCCTGTACCTCTTTCTACATCTCAGTATCAACCTATGTTTAATCTCTGTCTATCTGAACATTCACAACCAACTTTTCGTCCTCCTTGGGAACAAGGATCCTTTGTCGAATCTGACATCACAAGTAAGGATGATTTTCCATGTGACATGGTCATATATCTTGTATCGCTAATATCATTTTCATAGTCGATAAGATGTACTTTTTAATCCTTTGGTCAGCTTATCTCTCTTAACTGATGGTACATGAGAGTAAACATCACAAACAAATACTCGCAGCCTCGAGTAGTCAACTTACTAACAACTCCAAACTTCCTCAAGAATTTTACAACATATAACCGTAAAAGGGGACCAATTCACCAAGTAATAAGCTGTGTTAATAGCCTCAGTCCATATTTCCTTGTCAAACCTAGCATTACTCATCATGCATCAGGCCCTCTCCAAGACAGTCAGATTCATTTGCTTAGCAACACTATTCTACTCTAGTGTGTGGCGCACTATGTTGTGTCTCAAGATCCCTTCATCCTTATACAACCGATTGAATTCCTCATAAGCGAATTCCCCACCGTTATCTATCCTAAACACTTTTACCATTTTTCCTTGACTATTTTTCACCATTACCTTCCACTATTTAAAGTTGGTGAAAACCTCAGATATACTTTTCATAAAATAAATCGACAACTTTTTATAGTAATCGTCAATGAACGTAACAAACCATAATGATCTTCCGCTAGAAACTGTGGGCAACAACCCCCATACATCATAATGCACATAATCTAGAACTCCCTTATAAACATGTTTATCAGACTTAAAAGACGACCTTGATTGTTTCCCATACATACAATGTTCACATATACTAAAATCAAGGCTTTTAAAAACTGAAATCAAACAACGATTAGAAAGAACCTTCATGACCTGCTCACTCATGTGGCCTAGGAACACATGCCACATATGTGAAGACGTGAAATCTACTACAACTGCTGCAGCTCTACCTAATGAAATGCTTTTAAAAAACCTGTAAAGGTTACCATTCCTCCGTGCTTTTATAATTCGAGTGCCCCTTTGAAACTATAAGGACATGATCGAACTCAGTGAATTTGCACCCTGAAAGTGCCCTAGTTTGTCAAGTTACATGAGTGGTGGGTCAGACTGTCTACAGATCTCGATAAGAAGAACAATTCAAGCGTCTGCCTCATCCGGATGTGTGGAAGCTCGCCATAGGTAAATCATAGCCTCACATCCCATGTCCCAAAACACCAGGTGATTAAAACCCTTAAAAACGAGTTAGAAATCATAGGGTTTTAAGGTGAGAAAACGTTTTTCAAAATAGAAAAATCTCTAAGTTTTTCTCGCCTTGTCGATTTTATCGAAGCACCCTCGATATGATCGACCCGCACTGTCGATGTCCTCGACACCTTACCGATATTATCGATATGAGGACCAAAAATGTCCAGCAACTAAATATTCATGTGGACGGATTTATCGATGTATCGATACACCTATCGATATCATCGATAAAAGCACTAAATATGTCCAACAACTTCACAACATATCTGGACGAATTATCGATGTATCGATACACCTATCGATATCATCGATATTCAAATCTCGAGTCCATCGGGAGTGGCTCGATAAGATCGACAGGCAGATTTTCGGCGCTCATGTTTTTTAATGAAAATCTCAAATTCCTTCGATATATCGATGACCGTCCGATATGATCTGAATTCAAATATCGATAAGATCGGAGGTCCATTGATGATATCGATAGTGGGTGCACATTTCTTACAACAGATATTTAAGGTTGTTTTTAACTATGATCGGGGGCCCTTCGATAGAATCGATATTCAAATATCGATGATATCGGCACCAGGTCGATTGCATCGAACAAGGACAAATTGTCCAACAAGCTTAAAGACAAATCCACTGGATTTATCGATGCATCGACTCTGATCTCGATATCATCGACATTCAAATTCCGATGATCTCGACGGTTCCCCCGATCATTCATGAAAACATGAAATATCTCAAAGTCAAGTCTCTCAATTTTCAAGTGTCAATTAATCGATCGATTAATCGAACCTGTCATCGATGGAATTGGAGTTCGAAATCCGATGACATCGACAATAGTTTCGATTCATCGACCATTTGGCATAAAGTTTCAAAAGAGTATGACATTGAGTCCAAGTTATCGAGCAGACCATCAATGCTATCGAGAGTATACGCTCGATGATATCGAACCTGGTCGATGATATCGAACTCTGTCATAAATGTGACCGTTTTATATCCGTTGGAATGTTTTGCCTATATGTAGAGGACTTGTCTTTTGTTGTTGCGAGAGAAAGTAGAGAGAGCTTTTGAGTGTTTCAACTTATATCCTATATCTAAAGCCCTTTCTCTCAAGGGAGTTCATCCTCCAATCCAGCCTCACCATTGACATTCAATAGAGTGGATTGGGGAATGAACTTCCGCATTCAAGGATCCTCCAGCTACTACCTTAATGACAAATCATTAAGTTAGGATGCCTTGAATGCATAAGATTGGAATCGTTCTACATTCCTGATCGGAAAATATTTTGAGAGTAGGATTCCATCTTCACCTTGACCCAACCCGAAGCCTAGTATAGGTATATTATCTTGTGTTGCGGATCAAGGGAGCAGAAGACTCTCCGTCAACAAGGAGGAGGAGATCTTAGACATTATGCTGAATGAGACTCATCAACTTATCTGTAAGTATCTAGAGTCCAGAGGACACTTGTGATCATTCCTTTCTAGGATTGGGTCTTAAGTGGTTCTCACCCTTTGAAGTTCTTAAGGAGGCCTTCGGCGGGAGTGTACGTGGTGGGTGCGTTGTGTGGACCCTTACTCTGTGGAGAGCATAAACATCTGGTTTGGAGTGAACCAGTAAAACTCTAGGTTTTAGGTGAACCTGGTAAAACCTTAGGGTTAGAGGTCAACCGTGTAAAAACCTCCAGTAGTGTCTTATGGAAGATCCTTGGACAGTGTGCCTAAAAGTGGGTGCTTTGTGTTGACCCTCGCTCGTGAGAGCATAAACAGTCAACCTCAGTGTAGGTTGTAAAGGTTGAAGGTGAACCTGATTTAAAACCTTAGGTTTGAGGTGAACCCTGAGAAACCTCCTTAGTGAAATCCGGTACACTCAAGGGTTGAGTGCGGCAGCCGGGAGTGGAGTAGACTTATCGTCGAACCACTATAAAATGACTGTGTTTGAGATTGTTATTTTGATTGAGTGATTTGCATTAATATTTCCATATCTGAATATCTGATCACTTCTCACACACCTACACAGTCATATCCATCATGAACTAGACTTTATATTGTTTACTCTTTAAGCAGTTTGTGATTGGATCCTCTACCAGGCTTGGAAGCCAGTAGAGTTACATTTGAGTAATCCTGATAATTGTATATTTAAAAGGATTAGTGAAATAGGATTCTAAATAAACCATAAAAATTATAAAAAGTCCTATTCACCCCCCTCTAGGAGATATTGGCATATTCCTTCTTCAACTAGTGCGGTCCTTACCGCCATTTCAATTGGTATCAGAGCGGGTCTCTCTTTAAGGGCTTTAATGCCTAGAGAGTGATCTTCACTGAAGTTAGGAATATGGCCAAAGGAGAGGGCTCATCAGTCACTAGACCTCCAGTATTTGACGGCTCAAATTATGCATACTGGAAGGCTATGATGCACTACTTTCTGAGATCTTTGGATCATGACGTTTGAGATATCATTGAAAGTGGTTATGTGCCACAAACTGAACAAATCGTACTTGATAGTGGCATAACAATCACAAAGCCCAAACCAAAAGAAAAGTGGACAGAATTCGACAAAGAAAGGCAAACATCTGAAGCCAAGGCTATGAATGCTATCTACTGTGCCGTGTCCCAGGATATTTTTAATCAGATATGTATGTGTGGGACATCCAAGGAAGCATGAGATTTATTGGAAACAACCCATGAAGGCACAAGCACTATGAAGCGATCCAAACTTCAACTCCGGACTTCACAGTTCGAAAGTCTCAGAATGGAAGAGCATGAGACATTTATGGAGTTTTTCACAAAGCTAAATATAATTTGCAACTCCATGGGTGGATTGGGAGAGAAAGTTCCGGTACCGAAAATTTGTAGGAAAATTCTAAGATCTCTACCGGAACGGTTTAGCTCCAAGGTTACAACAATAGAGGAGTGTAGGAACACAGATGAAATGAAAGTAGAAGAACTGGTAGGTTCCCTACAAACTTTTGAACTACGCTTCACACAACCCCAAAAATCCAAAAACACTGTTCTAAAAACCTCATAGATCACAATTCATGAAGACAGTGAAAGCGAAAAGGAAGATGAAGATGAAGAAGTGGCTTTACTGGTACAAAAATTCAAAAGATTCTTTCAAAAGAATCATGGCCGTCTTTCTAGAGAAAGAAATGTGAACTATAAATCTTCTGCAGGCAAATTTGGTAAAAGAACCAAAGAACCTCAATGCTTCGCCTGTCATGAGTATGGACACCTATCTACCGAATGCCCAAACAGAAAAACCAAGGGTAAGGCTATGGCCGCCACGTGGGATGATACTGAGGAGTCAAATTTAGAATCTAGTGACTCAGAAAGCGACGGAGATCAGAAATCATTGAAAATACTCATGGTCTCCACTGCTTCAATCATCCCCATTGAATCTTAGAATGAGAAAGAATAGCTAGCCACTGAATCATTTTCATCTGACAATGAGAAACAGAAGAAATCGAAGAGGATAAACTGCAAGATGCCTATAATCAACTTTATATTCATAGCATCAATATCCTCAAAAGACTCAGAATAGCGAAGAACAAAAGCAAGTTGCTACAGAAAGACTTGGATAAAGCACTGGAAATCAACACACAAGTGATAAATGATCTGCAGCAATATCATATGGACAATGATAAACTTGAACGAAATAATACTTGTCTTGAAAATGAGTCCGATAAACTGAACAAACAGATTGAACTGCTGAAAGATAGGAATAGACTTCTTTGCAATGAAAATCATACACTCCTGTTTGATTTGGAAGAATCCAAGAAGATAGCCAAGATAAACTACAAGTTTTCCCAGAGTGGCGAAAAGCTAGAAAAATTGTTAGGAATGGGAAGACCTAGTAAGGATAAAAGCAGACTTGGATATGAAAAACATAAGACTGGAAATGCAGCGCTCAGAACTGAAAAATCTGCTGCTTCTGGAAGCAAAACCAGAACAACTCCAGCATGTTATTTGTGTGGTGATCTAGGACATTATAATTTTGAATGCATAACTCCTAGGAGGACTCAACCTAACTCTAGTCTGAATCAGGTTAACGAATTATCAACCAGAGAAATACAAAACTTCAAAAGTCCTCTGAAAGATATGTATAGGAGCAATGCCCCTACATCACCACTCAAATCGATCAACAAAATGAAATAGGTAAGAAAGAATTAGTTCAGATCATGTATCAGAATCTAAACCTGTGATAAAATAAGGAAATGTTTTTGCTGAACTTCGAATGATATATCTGAGGTGCTTCACCTCTTCTTTTTGTATAAACAATCAAATGTTTATAATTTTGATGTGTACAGTGTGTGTACATAATTTTTGTTAAAAATACTGTCGACGGAAATATGAAGAGTATATTTGAAAATCTGTCTGAATACAGAAAATTGAAAATTCTCGTCTTCAATATGACTATCGATATGACATTCTCGATTTATCGATAGAAGGTTGATGTTATCGACGGTTCCTTAGAATATGGATCGTCGGGTGGCCAAGAATGATATCGGAGACCGACTCGATAGAATCGATAAGCAACCTCTCGATATTATCGAAACAATGGTCGATCATATCGATAGATGCCGCCCGATAAAAAACCAGCGAAGCGAAAAAGGGGGTAATTTTCTCAAGGTTTTCACTGTCACCCTCTCTGCTTGATTCTCTCGACTGAATCAGTTGGAGCCACGTCGAATTGCTCACATCATTCCACAAATCGGGTAATACCCTTCTAACATGTCAAGAGTCCATTCTCTTTTGGGTATTTGTCATTTTGTCATTTTTTTTTTGTCGTCTTGCCCAAATCGTTCAATACTCTATCTGTCACATAAGACAAAGGTGTAGCATCCGGTCAGGGGGAGTCCTCCAGTTCTACCAAAAAAAAAAGTCCTCGCCTCTAGAGAAAGAGCGAGGGCCCCGGAAAGTGGGATCCCCACTAAGCAAAGATCACAGACGTCACGAGGTGGGTCCCAGATTGAAATTCCGGCACCACCTCCTCTGGCTAGTCAACGCCCAACAAAATACACTGGTAGAAAGCTGATCCATGAGAGAATAGTTGACAGAAGTTGCTTGGTACCTTACAATCTGGAACCCTTGCTGTCTGCAATCGGTTGGTTGCCCGTACTAGACTTCGGGGAGCCGTGCCAACTTGAACTAACATGCAGCTTTCTATCCACGTGCCACTCTCCCGTATCTGATCCTCCTTCGTTTGTGGTCAATCTAGAAGGCGATGAGGTGTTATTCACCCAAGCTACAATAGCAAACACTCTCAATCTACAGATGACACCAGAAGGCTTTCCAGAAATGGATCTCGACCATCCTGAGGTTCGATCCAAGGTAACCAAATATCTATGCAATGGTCGAGACATCCCGTGGCATAAAGGAAATGCGCTAAAAGCTAGATTCATATAGCCCCGATTTCGGATTCTATATGGTATATTCACCACAAATGTATACCCAAGAAGCACCAACAAATCCGATCTCACTGGACTCATGGTCATGCTAGTTTATTCTATTGCAAACGGGACAAGGATGTGCCTTCCAACTCAGCTCGTCAGTCAGTTGGTAAATGCTATTCACACCTCCAGGGATCTTCATCTCCCATATCCCTGGATCATCAGCAGAATATACAACACCATCGGTTTCCGATCGACCACTGACCCTGTACTTCCACCCCAAGTCTTCAATATAAAGAACATCCGCAAAATGGACCTGAGGTTTCACGAGTATACTGAAGACGAAGAAGAAGGCGACCAAGAAGGGGGAACAGAAGCTGGTGCGTCTCATGCTGAGGAAACAGATATGACAGGAGAGGCATCCTCCAGACCTGATCCAGCCCCATCAGCATCCATGCCTGGACATGCCAAACGATATAAGCATGACATAATCGGGGCAATCCAGAGAGATATTCATTCTATGCGTGAGAAGCTGACAATCTTCGAGCGAGTCATCCACAAAGTGCAGCAGTCTATACAACAGTTGGTTGATTTGATGATGTGTCGACGGGATGACACTGCACCATCACACTCTGCACCATGATGATGGTCATTGCACACTATCACATACACTTCATTCATATCTCTGCATACGAATATTAGTATCTTTTTGAATATTTTACGTCTTTATGAGTGTATGTGATAACTAACCATTCTGGATACTCTGACGTTTTTGTATATGTCCATGAAAGTTTTTTTTTGTTTGTTTGGTTTGGTTGGGATAATTTTTAAAAAATCTACTGCTATCTGTGGTAGTATTCAGTTGGTTATTTTGATGACTATGGCTGTGTAGAACTCATATCTTTAATGCCATATTTCTGTTTTTGAGCTCCCCTGGTTTATCAAGTTCTGGAATGCATGTGATGTCCTTAGTGAATATTTTTCACTGCTATATAACTACTATATCTTATCCAATATGCATTCATGATTTCTGAAATTGATGTTTGATTGAATTAAGTTACAACTTTCATACAACAATGATCTGCTTCTACCTGATGGTTTCTCCCATGCAATTCACTCTTCAGTCAATATCACTTGCTATACCTTTGCCAATGACTGACAAAAAGGAGAGAACATTTGCCAACACCCCGAGCGAAAATTGTATATCTAATGTGTTGCAGGTGTTAGGAGGAGCAGCTACACCAAGAAAGGGAGAGTTTTTGAAGTAAGGGGGAGCATATACTGGTTATGTACATGGGTTAGAAAATTGTAAAATTGTGTAAAAACATGTACACACAATTTAGGGTGTGTTTGTCTAGAAGTATCCTAGGGTGTTTTGGGGATTTTGTCACGTAATTGACAAAGGGGGAGATTGAAAGTGCCCTGGTTTGTCAAGTTACGTGAGTGGTGGGTCAGACTATCTACAAAGCTCGATAGGAAGAATAATTCAAGCGTCTACCTCATCCGGATGTGTGGAAGCTCGCCATAGGTAAATCATAGCCTCACATCCCATGTCCCAAAACACCAGGTGATTAAAACCCTTAAAAATGAGTTAGAAATCATAGGGTTTTAAGTGAGAATTTTTTTTTCAAAATAGAAAAATCTCTAAGTTTTCTCGCCTTGTCGATTTTATCGAAACACCCTCGATATGATCGACCTGCACTGTCGATGTCCTTGATACCTTACCGATATTATCGATATGCGGACCAAAAATGTCAAGCAACTAAATATTCATGTGGACGGATTTATCGATGTATCGATACACCTATCGATATCATCGATAAAAGCACTAAATATGTCCAACAACTTCACAACATATCTGGACGAATTATCGATGTATCGATACACCTATCGATATCATCGATATTTAAATCTCGAGTCCATCGGGAGTGGCTCGATAAGATCGAGAGGCGGATTTTCGGCGCCCATGTTTTTTTTTATGAAAATCTCAAATTCCTTCGATATATCGATGACCGTCCGATATGATCTGAATTCAAATATCGATAAGATTAGAGGTCCGTCGATGATATCGATAGTGGGCGCGCATTTCTTATAGCAAATATTTCTGGTTATTTTTAACTATGATCGGGGGCCCTTCGATAGAAGCGATATTCAAATATCGATGATATCGGCACCAGGTCAATTGCATCGAACAAGGACACAAATTGTCCAGCAAGCTTAAAGACAAATCCGCTGGATTTATCGATTCATCGACTCTGATCTCGATATCATTGACATTCAAATTCCGATGATCTCGACGGTTCCCCCGATCATTCATGAAAACCTGAAATATCTCAAAGTCAAGTCTCTCTTATTTTTCAAGTGTCGATTAATCGAACCTGTCATCGATGGAATCGGAGTTCGAAATCCGATGACATCGACAATAGTTTCGATTCATCGACCATTTGGCATAAAGTTTCAAAAGTGTATGACATTGAGTCTAAGTCATCGAGTAGACCATCGATGCTATCGAGAGTATATGTTCGATGATATCGAACCTGCTCGATGATATCGAACTCCGTCAAAAATGTGACCGTTTAATATCCGTTGGAACTTTTTGCCTATATATAGAGGACTTGTCTTTTGCTGCTGTGAGAGAAAGTAGAGAGAGTTTTAAGTGTTTCAACTTATATCCTATATCTGAAGCCCTTTCTCTCAAGGGAGTTCATCATCCAATCCACCCTCACCATTGACATTCAATAGAGTGGATTGGGGAATGAACTTCCGCATTCAAGGATCCTCTAGCTACTACCTTTATGGTAAATCATTAAGCTGGGATGCCTTGAATGCATAAGATTGGAATCGCTCTACATTCCTGACCAAAAAATATTTTGAGAGTAGGATTCCATCTTCACCTTGACCCAACCCGAAGCTTAGTATAGGTATATTATCTTGTGTTGCGGATCAAGGGAGCAGAAGACTCTTCGTCAACAAGGAGGAGGAGATCTTCAACATTGTGCTGAATGAGACTCATTAACTTATCTGTAAGTATCAAGAATCCAGAGGACACTTGTGATCATTCCTTTCTAGGATTGGGTCTTAAGTGGTTCTCACCCTTTGAAGTCCTCAAGGAGGCCTCCGGCGGGAGTGTACGTGGTGGGTGCGTTGTGTGGACCCTTGATCTGTGGAGAGCATAAACATCTGGTTTGGAGTGAACTAGTAAAACTCTAGGTTTTAGGTGAACCTGGTAAAACCTTAGGGTTAGAGGTCAACCGTGTAAAAACCTTCAGTAGGGTCTTATGGAAGATCCTTGGCCAGTTTGCCTAAAAGTGGGTGCGTTGTGTTGACCCTTGCTCGTGAGAGCGTAAACAGTCAACCTCAGTGTAAGTTGTAAAGGTTGAAGGTGAACCTGATTTAAAACCTTAGGTTTGAGGTGAACCCTGAGAAACCTCCTTAGTGAAATCCGGTACACTCAAGGGTTGAGTGCTGCAGCCGGGAGTGGAGTAGACTTATCGTCGAACCACTATAAAATGACTGTGTTTGAGATTGTTATTTTGATTGAGTGATTTGCATTAATATTTCTATATCTGAATATCTGATCACTTCTCACACACCTACACAGTCATATCCATCATGAACTAGACTTTATATTGTTTACTCTTTAAGCAGTTTGTGATTGGATCCTCTACCAGGCTCGTAAGCCAGTAGAGTTACATTTGAGTAATCCTGATAATTGTATATTTAAAAGGATTAGTGAAATAGGATTCTAGATAAACCATAAAAATTATAAAAAGTCCTATTCACCCCCCTCTAGGAGATATTGGCATATTCTTTCTTCAACTAGTGCGGTCCTTACTACCATTTCACACCCAAGTGCCTCGAATGCACCCATGGATATCAGACTCTTCCTCAAGTTAGGAACGTGTCTCACATCGGTCAAGATATACTCTATGTCATCAAATATCTTAATGCACACCGATCCATCACAAACTACATTACAGGCACTGTCATTTCCCATAAACACATGCCCATCATCGCACTCATTGTAACTAGTGAACCAACTCCTATGAGGGGTCATGTGATACGAAGCCCCCATATCCAAAATCCATTCATCGCTGAAATACCCAGATTTTGACGCAGTCAACATGTCACTACCACTCACCTCCTCACTGGATTCGCATTGTTGGCATCTTTAAAAGAACTTTTTGATTTCTCCTTCCTCGACTTAGGATTTTGACAATCCTTCTTTGTGAGTCATTTCATGCCACAATTCCAACACTTCAGCTTGCCTTTTCACTTGCCCTTGGATTTTGATCTCGATCACGAAGATGTACTATCTCGCTCAGAGTTTCTCTCCTTCGTAGCTAGTGCATATGTAGAAGTTCCCATGTCACCACTTTTTTTCTCATTTCCTTAGACTGAAGTGCTGGGATAGCGATCTCAATGCTAATGGTCATCTTACCAGTGCACAAAGAGTAAATGACTCATACGATTCTGAATAGAATTCAACAGAATACAGCTTGATCTTCATCTTTCGTCGTCTCATCTACATACAACAACTTACAAATGAGCCTATTGAAGTTATTGATGTGTGCCGCAACATCAACCCCTTCCGTCATCTTCAGATTGAACAATTGTAGCATTAGATACAAGCAATTCTTAAGAGACTTCTTTGTATAGTTGTTTTCTAGCTTTGCCCATTTATCTGTTGCAGTTTTCTCTCTCATAACATTATAAAAGACCTCATCCATTAGACACAACTAGATTGATATATTGACCTTCTTATTTAACTTGTTCCATTCTTCTTGTTTCATGGTTTTTGGTCGCTTTCTAATCCTTGCTGAACTAGGATGTCGTTCATCATAACTTTCCATAGCTTAAAAATATTTTTACTGGAATTCTTCTCTACATTAAACTTCATGTTATATGCCATTGATACCTTACTTTCAAATTCGATATGCTTCCCAATGTTTACTCTGATACCACTTATTACGACTCCCGAAAGACCATAAAGTATAATCAAGGAAAGTAATCACAATCACACAAACAAATCCAACAAGAAGACAATCCAGATTTTATGTGAAAAAATTTTGCGGAAAAAACCCATAACACAAAGCGATAAGTAATGCACTATAAAATCAATATTACAAGAGATAGTAAATCTTACCGATTCAAATAACCCTCAAATCTCATTTGAATCCCTATCTACGCCCTTGAACCATTTAAAACAACTTAGAAAGCCCTAATCTTTCTTAATCATTGCCGTAATCTCGATTACACCTGAGGTATATACTACCCAACCAGAATAGGAAACAAATCGCATACTTACGCAAAACTATACACGCCTTTGATAGATCCTTCGATAGGATCGTGCATCCATCGAAGACTGATCGATAACATTGAAGATCCTTCGATGCTATCAAGTAGCAACCTCCAAAACTATCCAACAATCAACTAGGATATTTTCAAATTTTCTCGATGAAATCAAGCATATTGCATCAACATTTGCTCGGTGACATCAAGTGGTCTAATCTATTGATGACATCAACAGAACCTGTTACATACAAATTTAATACATTAGTAAACAGTGAAAAGGTTTACTTCATCTAGAAGATCATCGGGTAGAAAATCAAACATGTACATACATCAGGTGGGCCAAATATAGACAATGAGTCATCGATTTGCCATTTTTTTTTTCAACATGGGTCCCACTTAGAGTACTGGATTAGCCTTTTCTTTTGTGGCCAATGATCCCAAGGGTCATTCCAACCATTCCGCAGGATTGTATATCGCATGTGCCTTAAAATGTTTTTGGCACGTGCAACACAATGGACCGTAAAATTGCGGTCCACTGAGATTTACATGAACATCTTGATTACTGAATGAATTTTGATTAGTCTTCCCTGTAGAGTTAAACACACCAACCAGCATACACGATCCCCCAGCTATGATCCTCAGTGGAACCCACATTTTGGACGGTTAGATGGAAATTAAATATTACAGTGGCTCTTGGAAGTTTCTGATGGTAGTCGTTCAACCACCCGTTTTCCTGTGGCGTGGTCACTTGAGATCTGGATCTATCTCATCAGCGGCTCACGCCCAGTGAGTGGGTGCGACTGACGTGGTGGGGCCCACCCTTGATGAGCTTGAAAAAAGATGGACGGAGTGTATATTCAACACGTACAGCACGTGGAGCCTCACACTAGAGACGTGTTGTCCCTGCAACGTTTCCTCTTTCCATATATATATATATATATATATATATATATATATATATATATATATATATATATATATATATATATATATATATGGAAAAAGGTACTATGCGGACAGTTAAGATTTTCGAGACTCATCAGATATGACAAGTTCTAAAAAAAAGTTCGTATGTAGTACGTACGAACTGGTTTGCAGGTGAGCATCTCTCTCTCTCTCTCTCTCTCTCTCTCTCTCTCTCTCTCTCTCTCTCTCTCTCTCTCTCTCTCTCTATATATATATATATATATATATATATATATATATATATATATTATATTTCAGGGTGTTCAAGGAAGCGGATTGCCTACTGAGTTTATGTATTTTATCTACTCTGTCTATACCTTTTAATATATAATTGTATAGAGTGATAATGAAGCTTATAAAAATCTCAAGTCAACCACACCATAGGAGAAAGTATGAATTGATCCTCTACTATTGAAAAATTCTTAGGATCAAGCTTATATTTCTGTTTTCCCTTCATCCATGTCTTTGTCATCTTATGAACAAGTTGGATGACAAATAAACTTCACTGTGGGCCATTGGAAGGTTTCAACGGTGGAAATCATCATTCCCAGTGTTTCCTGTGGTATGGTCTACTTAGCTTTGGATATTCTTCAATTACGGAATCAACCAATAAAATAACCTGAAAAAACGGATCGACAGCGTCGATAAACAAAATACATTCACACTGGGCCCAACTGAGTTTACTCAGTACGCAATCCGATTTTAGTTCTAGGAGGGTTTCAACAGTGGACAGTTTTGTCCCCCCTGTTTTCTATTGTGGGGTCGACATTGGATACGGATAAAGCTGATATTTGTGCATTTCCTGCATCGAGGTCCTTATGACCTGTTCAATTAGGTTGGATGACAATTAAACACCATGGCAGGTCACCGTCACACTGGGCAGTGGACTCCACAGCGAGGGGGGGGGATGCAGTAGTCACTGGTGCGGGTTACGGATGAGGCTTGGGTCCTCCTTTTTCTTCTTTTTCTTCTCCTCTTTTCTTCCTTTCTTTCTTCCCTTTTTCTTTTCTCTTCTCTATTTTCTTTCTTCTCCTTCTCTTTTTTCGTTTCTCCTTTTTGATCTTTATTTTCTTTTCTCTTTTCTTCCTTTCTCTTCTCTCTAGATAGAAAATTATGAAATTCTAGATCTAAGTAGGGTTAGAAACACTTTTTTAGTACTAGGTTATAGATTAGCTTATTCTCATGAAATACCAAATATTTACTTAAATGTAAAACTCTTCAATTATCACAATGAATCAGCACTACTTTCTGCTTGACATTGAATTCTTATAATAACATTTTCAAAAGAGTATTGTCCTTGCATGCATGCTTGTGTAGCCGTCATGTACTCTACTTCCATAGTAGAGAAGACCAACATTAATTGCAATATCAACATCCAACTATCACTACTTGTGAAAGGGCAGTCACATTCTATGATAGATCTTCTTTTGCCACAATCTCCTACGTGATCTGTATCAACGAATCCAACTACTCTAAATTTTAGCCATTATAACAAGTAGCTACTTGGGAAGTATCCTTCAAGTAATGAAAGATCATTATCCCTACTATTTTCTATGGTGTAGTCTATTTGAGCGAGAAAAGAAATGACATTCCATTCAACTTAGTCTTTCTTTTAGAAATGACAAATTTTTTGAAGATCTTAATTCTAGTCCATTTACATTTCTAGCATTTACTCTAACGCACTTTACTTTCCTTCAATTTTAGTTTCCAACACCTTTACTTCTTCTATCGTGTTTACACTGACATACATACCGCGCCCGCCACCCTGCTGCGTAGGGACCCACAAGACCATTAATGCGAGATTTCTCTCCTATCTTGTCATTGAGAAGGCCCACTCAAAGGTACCACCTAAGCACATACCTAAGGATCATACTCCCGGTCTATAAAGTATATGCTTACGGAACATATTGAAGTCACGAAACCCTAGTCGCATTAATGCGCTCGCACGTACATTTTTGGTGCATTTTCTTTGTAAGCAAAAGAAAATTACCGAAAATCATAAAACCAAAAACTATATAACCCCAAAATAAAGAAAGAGCTTCCAAAAATCCAAATGACCTAAAAAAGGCAAAAGCATTTGCTTCCACCATTATGCCCCGAAGCAGCCTTCACGTTCGATGGTCTATAACATTAACAGTGACCAGCCATTGCATTCCAATTCTCACACAGTCTCGCCCAGAAATGGTAGCCCAAGAGCTACCAACATATACAGTCTATGAAACCTCGGCAACCCTTCCATGGACAACAAAGCACACACCCTAGACTAGGCCTTATACATGCTTAAAAGAAGATCAGGAGAAAGACTCGCATCTAATTACTGGCGTACATGCATACAACGTAAAGGCCGGCAAGCACTTTCTTATTACAATTACAAAAGTGCTTGCGTATATTCACCCCCTCAACCCACTCAACACTCACCAAACATTAAAAAATGATATTAATTTTAACCTTATGAAAATGCCACTCACTTGATGTGAAGGTGCTGTCACAGGCACTACTTTCGGTCCCGTACTTCCAATAAATATGACATCCAGGTACAAAATCGATGGGACCCAAACCAGACCCTTTCCAAGGAGATGGGTACTGGCATCCATATCTGCCCGATGACACAGCCCACGATGAAGATAAACACAAGAAAAAGAGGAATGTTCACATCAATCTAAAGTTCGTAAAGTTAACTCTGTCAAATATACATTGTCATGTGAGCTGGTGAAAAGGCTCCATCTAGAAAATCATTGGATATAAAATCAAGCTGGTCCATTCTTCAGGTGGGCCAAATATCGACATTGAGTCATTCATTGGATTAGCCTTTTTTCTTGTGGCCAATGATCTTAAAGGTCATTCCGACCATTCCGCAGGCTTGTCTATCGCATGCTCCTTAAAATGTTTTTGGCACATGCAATACAATGGACCGTAAATTTGCATTCCACTGAGATTTATATGAACATTTTGATTACTAAATGAATTTTGATTACTCTCCTTATGGTTAATTAAACATAAGCAACCAGGATACGCAAGGCTTCCAATTGGGGCCCATGGTTTGATAAACCAGACCATTGGTCTTTCATGTCCCACTGCTGATGAGCCGTGCCTCAAAAGTCTTGGACATTAGAAGATCTTATTTAATTTATAATACTTTATCTATATGTATATATGGTTAAACTCCAAGATTGAAATTCTATTATTTTATGTGCAGCCCAACATCTAATTGGTTCAGTTATAATCCCCTAATATTCCATATCCTTCAACATTTTCAGTTCCTATGTGCCATTCATTCATTTCTTTTTGAAACATACCAATGGTGGTTCAGGTGGGAGATAACTGCCTATCTTTATCCTTTTTTTTTTCTTTTGTTTTTCAATTTAATGTGGACCATTCTTGTAGCTCTTTTCTTAACCGTCTATTTGTGGGAAAAAATAAAAATAAAAAAGGTTACGACTGTACATCTGATGAGATTCTTTTGGGCATGTATGCAGCATATCTACAGTCTAGGTTATTGAAGGATGGCCCCATTTGACATAATTGAAGGCAGGTAGCATGCAAAATTCTAAAACACGCTACGTCGACTTGAAACTTGGTTGAGTAAGCTCGACTCAGCGAAACTTCAAACCGAGTAGCTGAGAAACTCGGAAGTGGGTCAGACTCAGTAAGACCTATCAAGTCGACTCGACCCCTGCATCCTCCAATCATTTGATAACATTTTTTTTTTCTATTTTATATTAGTTACACTATCTATAGTAAGTATACACGATATTACTAATTTTTTAAAATATAATTATTAAATATTGAGCCGAGTCGGATAAAGTTTACAAGTCCACCCAACCTGGCTGAACATCGAGTCAAGCTGAGTACTCTAGGGTTTTGAAACTATATGGTATTATGTAATGGCTCGGCGGAAAATGGATATGTTAGTGGCAAAAGAAAAAAGGAAATCTGAGACGTGCAGGAGTACAACTTAAAACTGACTGAACCTTTTCCTTCACGTTAGTGTACCAAAAAGTAGTTTTTGGCACCTTGGCCAGTGGATGACAGCATTTGGAGCATAGATTGTCAATAGGCCTACACTCCTTTTCTTCATCTTCTTCTTCTTCTTCTTCTTCTTCTTTTTCTTTTTTGTATCCTTTTTCCTGTGCCATGATAATAGTGGGAGCGGGTAAGGTGTGCCCAGTCTCACCCAACACAGTGCGCCGGCCCTGACTGTGGGGCGCACGTTGATACATGTATTGTATATCCTTGATGTCTATCCTTTTTTCCAGATCATTTTAAGATATGAAACAAAAAATGAAGCATTTCCAAATCTCATGTGGACCACACCATAGGAAAGAGTGCTGATTGAACTACCATTAAAAACTTCCTAGGGCCCACTTTAATGCCTACCATAATGCTTATTTTCCATCCAGTTGATAAGGTCACACAGACCTTGATGAAGAGAAAAACAAAAAAAACAAAAAACAAAAAAACAAATATTAGCTTGATCCAAAACTTTTGTAGCCTACAAGAAGTTTTAATCCATCACCATTTTTTCATATTTTGTTGTCTAGTTGAGATCTGGATATTCTTCATTTTTAGGATCATTCCCTAAAATAAGCTAGAAAAATATATGAGCGGTGTGGATATACAATATAAACACCAAAGTCAACCCCACTGTCAGGGCTACGCCATGTTGGGTAAGGTCAGGCACACCTAACCTGCTCCCCATGATAGTCGTGTAAGTGTTTGTGTGCATTTCAGTCTGTCCCAACATTCTATTTCCCATTAAGAACATGGCCCACAAGACCATATGCATGGACAATTAGTAGGAGCAGGAAGGTTTTCATCATGACACATGTGCTAACGTGCCACACGTGCACTACATCCGAATCGTTTGTCTGATTGAGCTAACCATGAACATTAACTGGTCCAAAAATCAGGTGGGCCCTCTCATTGAGTGGGCTATGCGTTTATGAGAAAATGGAGAATATGACCAATTATAACATGTTGGACAGACGTGTGATTTGCATGATTAAGTGGACCCAGTGGGCCCTGCCACTTGAATGGTCTGAATGTGGCAAAATGTGTGGCACAATGGCACGTGTGCCATGGGACACAATCTCATGTGAGTCTGTTGGCATTCATAGGCATGGACCATAAGCCATGCTATGTGTCGTTGGTTGGACTGGCACTGATGGAAAGATCAAAAGGAGAGTACTTGAATGATCTCTGTAGTCTTGTGATTAACCCATCTGATCACAAAAGGCTATCTTTTTTAGGGACCACTATATTTTTGTGGTCCATGAGAACTTTATCCTACATGACGTCTATCACAGCTGACCAAAACCATCTATTATGTGAGATAGCCCCACCATGAGTGGCAAACATGTAGGAGGGCCCACTGGTTATAGTCCTCGCTGTAGACTTTGAAGAGATGGTTGAAATTGAAAGGCACGTCGTTCATGTTTAGTGAGCAAAACCCCATTAATTATATGGTTAAGATTGCATGATTGACCACATGGTTATATCATATAGGGGGGAACCCATGTGAAATAGAGGTCCTAGAGGCTATCATTTGGGTAGTCCTACCTATTGCTATATTAGGTGCCTTTGGACAGGAGCAATTCACTTATTCAGTTTTTACTTACCTGAATAACAAAGAAAACCTTAAAATTAAGGTTGATATCATTGACTTTTCATACTTAAATAAGATATGAGTGTTGAGGTGTGGAGCTTCATCTGGACCATGTTGCTCAACCAATCGCTTGACCAATCGAGTGGGCTGCTCGACCAGTCAAGGATTCGCTCGACTCAAAGTCCAGCGAGCAAAAGTTATTTTTGGTTCGTGGTGCTCGACCAGTCCAGGCCCATGCTCGACCGGTTGAGTGGCTCGCTCGACCAATCGAGGAACTCTCTCGACTAGTCGAGGTTACGCAGATTTTGCACGGATTTGGTGCGGATTGCGTAAATTTGAGGCGGTTTCGCAAGAGTGCAGAAGGGAAGTTGCCTAAATTATAAATAGGGGTGCGTAGGGCTATTCTAAGGCATTCTAAGGTGTATACAAAAGGTTTTTCTATACATCCAAGGGGAAAAGGTTAATATATTGCTTGTAATCTCGTTTTCTTCATAGTGGAAGTTTGCACCAGTGGTTTTTTACTCTTGTTGGGGGTTTTTCCACGTATATTTTATCTTGTGGTTTATTTAGTATGTTTTGATTCAATCTCTAGATTATATATATATATATATTTTTTGTTTATCGTTTGCGGGTGAGACCGGAGATTGGATCTCGGTTCACTAGCGTTGTTAGTGTGCTGCACAACAACTGATATCAGAGCTATTGGTTTAGTTTAAGTGGGAGCAATGGCGGAAGAAGGAAAGATTAGAATTGAGAAGTTTGATGGTTCAAACTTTGCCTTCCAGAAGATGCAGATGGAAGATTATCTGTATCAGAAAGACCTCTATATTCCTATAAAAGGAAAAGAGAAGAAACCAGAGAAAATGGCAGATGATGAATGGTCTTTATTAGATTGGAAGGCTTTAGGAACGATCCGACTCTCTTTGTCTAAGAGCATCGCCTTCAATATATCCAAGGTGAAAACCACAAAAGAATTATTGGAAGCCCTGGCTACGATGTATGAAAAACTATTAGTGTCCAACAAGGTTCATCTTATGAAACAACTATTCAATGTGAAGATGTCAGATGGCGGGAGTGTGGTTGAACATATAAATGAGTTCAATACAGTCACGAGCCAATTGTAATCCGTTGGCATCACTTTTGAGGACGAGGTCAGGACGTTATTGATCTTGTCCAGTTTGTCAGACAATTGGAATAGTTCGGTGATTGCAGTGAGCAATTCTTCAGGGTTGACAAAGTTGAAGTTTGATGATGTGGCCGGTCTAATTCTCAGCGAATAATATAGAAGAAAGGCATTGGGAGTTTCAGGAAATTCAGGAAATGCTCTAAACGTTGAAGGAAGAGGAAGATCGCTGAACAAAGGAGGCAATAAACACGGACGTTCTAAGTCAAGGAAGAAGTTCAAGGGACCGAAAGACAAAGACGGGTGTTGGCATTGTGGGAAAAAGGGGCACATGAAACATGATTACAGGGCGCTTAAAAAATAAGAAGGAAGCTCTCAAGGTGGGAAGGATTTAGTGAATCTATTTGAGGAGAGTGACATAGAGGCGTTGATCTTGTCTCTTGATGTGAGGAATAAGTCTTTGGTCATAGACTCAGGTGCTTCGTTTTATGCCATTTCGTGTAAGAAAGTTCTGTGTGATTATGTGTCAGGTAACTTCGAAAGAGTTTACCTAGGTGATGATGAGTCGTGCAGTATTGTTGGAAAGGGAGACGTTCATATAAATTAGAAAGACGGAATGATTTTGAAATTGAAGGATGTCAGACATGTACCGAGTTTAAAATGAGATTTAATCTCAATGGGACAATTGGCCAATACCGGATATGTAAGACCCATATCATAGACCGTACCATTCCGTAGACTCTCGCGGTCCTCCCTGTCAAATTTCGGCAAACCACGACCTATAATTGGCATTTGTGCGCGACCCTAAGTCACGTCCCGAAGATCTGAGTTGTCTCGACTCGAAACTTGTACTCTAGTGACCGCATCATCGCCGCGGTTCCAACGCGTGTCTCGCATACCGATGCGATACCCAGGCTAGGAGATGTGGGCCCGCATTTATTTCGAAGAAAATGCCGCGCAAGAGAATCTTTATCAAATGTCAAATCAATTCCATCAATCAATCAAGTACAACATCCCCTCCTCTCACCCAAAGTCAAAGCAACCCATACCTAATTAAGTACACCCATCACTCATACCCATCGCACCCATCCCTCTCACTCTTACATCACGTCTCAATCTCTCTCTCTCTCTCTCTCTCTCTCTCTCTCTCTCTCTCTCTCTTTCTCAAACCATTTTCTCAAGTAACCCAAGAGAGAGCACCAAACGTTCAAGCTTTCCATGGAGAAGCTATAGTGTGGCCCACTTCCTACCACCCTTTCTCCCATCTCCACCCTTCAATTTTCATCTTCCACCATCAAAGGGAAAGCCTAGGTGCTTAACTTTCCATAGATCTAAGAAGAAGAGAAATTGGTGGGTGTTCTAGAGTAGATCTTGATCTTTGATGTATGGGACAAGTGGGGCCCATTGATGTGTGTGTTGTATGATTAAGGGGGGAGCTCATAGTGGCGGAGCTCCTCCCCGCTTCTCGTTTCTTTCCTTTTCTCTCTCTCCCTCTCTTTCTTTTTTGTGATGATGATGGGTCCATGTGGCCCACCCGGATGAACCTCACCATGAAGTATGTATTTATCCATGCCATCCACCTAGTGAGCACCTTGCTTCCCAAACCGAAGCCCACCTCGATCCTCATCCAGCCGGTCCACCTCGCTGCCCATTTTCGGGCCGGCCTAGACAAAGGAAATCACAAATATCAACCTGGTGCAGACCGTGTGGCCCACCCTAAGGCCACCATCATGATGTATCTGGCCCATCCGTCCAGCCATCAGGCGCCAGCGGTCGTCTAGTGGGCAGGGCCCACTGGGCTGTCTGTTTTAAACAGACCTGAATGTAGGTAAAACACATATATCAACCTGGTCCGTGGTTAGTGGGCCTACACACGTGGACACCACGTGACGTATGGGTCTCATCCTCATAGTCCAGACCTTGGATGGTGGGAATCCACCCTTATGCACGTGGCTTACAGCCACACCATCCATTTGTTGTGAGTACCCACGCAGCAGCTGCTGCTGCCTGCTGACGTCAGCCAATCCTGTGGGTCCCACCATGAGGTATTTGTTATATTCAAACCATTTATCCATTTTGAATTCGCCACCGTCCATCTGTTTTGATGGTGGGCTGTTGAGGGTCAAATATTGCATATCAGACCCTGATTACTACCTAGATTTACGAACATAATAATGTTTAATGCCTTATGTTTACTGTGTTTGTGACGCAGGGTGTGTTTACGAACTTGGAACTAGATAAGGGGCTAAAAGCTGAGATTTAACGCTCAGAATTCACCAGAGCATGGGACGGACCCCAGGGGACTAAGATCGATGGATTTACACGCCAGATATCTGAGAAAATTGAGAAACTGAAGCTCAAGTGGCCTGAGAAGTGTCCAGAATGCAAGATCACAGTGTTCCCACCATCCGTTCAGCTTGAGACTTCATACATGGGATGTGAGCCATAAATTAACCGTACATATTAAATTTCAGTCATTAAAGATCTCTGTAAGTGGCTCAACGGACAGATCAGCCCCTTAAATTCTTAAGTGGGGACCACATGATCCTGGATATGCTTCACTTTTGGACTCAACGCCTTAAATGAGGAAACAAAACGAATGGACGACGCAAATTTCTCATAAACATCACCATAGGACCAATGCGCATGATGCGTGTACACAGCAGGTGAATGACCGAGCCGCACCGGACAGGTGAGCTCGGTCAAAGTCGGTCTGACAGACTTTCCTTCTTCGGTCTCACCAGCGTCCGCAGAAACGGACGCTGTGATGGGTTGTGGCCCACCATATCGACCTAAATGGATGATCAGAACCGTCCATTCACTCAATAGGATGGCTAAAACCTTCGCCAAGCTTTCCGTTTGGTTCTATACACGTACAGGCAGGCAAACCACCGTTCAAAAGCAGATGGACAGTGGAAGAAAATCATCAGCGGACCACTTCAAATAACGTCCGAAACTGTCCTTCTCTGACCATTTTTTCGAGTTGAGTCCAATGGACGGACTGGATTTCACCAATGTGACAGATCATGGACCCCACCACTGTCACAGCATAACGTTTTTTTTTTTACGCAAGCTCTGTTTACGCAGTCCGGAGAAACCTGGATTTTTCGGGCTGTTGTGCATTCATAGATGGGATCGGATCACTGATCCGGACCATCAATTCGTTGTATCAGGTGGGCATAACTCCAGCCATGAAGGCGGAATCAAAAAAAAAGTTCTCATCCATCCCGTTTCACAGGCTATTCGCACGAGTTGAGTAAACAGATCCGGACGCTACAGCTGCGTAAATAACTATCCACCGACTTTGCTGCGGAAGCTCCCCCAGCTGACATCCAGCAAGGATAAAGGAGAGAGAGATTTTTCACGGAGGCAGCCGTGGAGGCTTGGAGTCTCACGTGAAGAGAGTGAGAGATAGAGAGAGAGAGATAGCAGTTTCTATTTTCCTTTTTCTTTTTCTTTTTCTTCTGTTGGAGGGATTTAGCCCATTCATGACGGGCTGAACCTCTTAGCTAGGGCTAAGAGGTGAAGCTTGTAGCATAACGGGGGATTTCTACGGCCTGGATTCATGACTGAATTGATGTTGATCTTGGTTTGATTTTAAGGAATACGGTTAGTTTTTAATGGTTTGTTGTGATTGACATTACAATAGATCTGCAATGGCTCAAGTATTTCCTTTCTCCTTCTTGTGATTATGAATCCAGGACGCCCTGTTGTTCACCATCGCCCCTTGGACATGGTAGAATGACAGAACTCTTCCTAACATTCATACATCACACTGATTGGTTGTGGATTGGTTTAACTCCGTTGTTTGCTTTGTCTCACGGACATGGTTTTGTGATGGAATCCATTCTAATTTACATCCATCTCATCTTTTGAAAACTTGATCAAAGAAAGTTCAGATTGTTCTTTAAGCGATATATTTTCCAATTGGATGAAGATGGGACTCGAAGTCCAGTTGGGTTCGTGAATCAGCGTAGATCTCCCTGATCTCTACAAGTGGATCCTCTGAATCCCTAGTTTCCTACCTTTAAATTTCACCAGTTTTAGATAAATATTTTCACCATTATTCCTTCATATTCACCTGATTAGATTTCATCTTATTTTAGTTCTAGTTCTAGTTAGTTTCAAATTACGTACAGATTTCAGTCCCTGTGGATTCGACCTCGATCTCACCGAGTTTATTAATACTACATCACAACCCTATACTTGGGAAGTGAACAAGTTTTTTGGCGCCGTTGCCAGGGATTGACGGCTACGTTTTCTGAGATTAACTTGTCTTAGGATTAGTTTAAGATTAGGATTTTCCAATTTTAGAATTTTTTTTCTGTTTTTAGAAACTAATCAGTTTTCTTGTTTTGTAGGATCCGGACATAACTTCTAATTTCGTAATCCCTTTCTAAATTCTCTACTTTTTCTATTTTTAGGATTTTAGTTTTAGAAACTTTCTTATTCTAGGTTTCCTTTTTAGAAACAAACTTTCTATTTTTTTTTAATTTTTTTTTTTTTCTAGGCTTTCATTTATTTTAGAAAATTTTCCTTTTTTAGAAATTAACATTACTTTCTATCTTAGGTTTAGGTTTTTTAAGAACTTTCTAACTTTAGGTTTAGAACTTTCCTAATTATTTTTTAGAATTTTTTTATTTTTATTTTTTTAGAAACTAGGTTAGTTATTTCCCTTTTTAGAGACTCTTTCTAATTTTAGAAACTAACTCATCTTTCTTTTATTTTATTTTTAGAAACTTTCCTTTTTAGGAATTAGTTTATTTTTAGAATTTTTTTTATTTATTATTATTTTTTTTAAAATTTTTAGGTTTAGATTTTCTATTTTAGAAACTTTCAAATTTTATGGAACTTTACTTTTTAGAAACTAACTTAGCTTCTAGGTTTAGGGAATTTTCCTTTCTAGAAACTAATTTTCTATTTCAATTGTAGGAACTTTCTAATTTTAGACTTTCTATTTTTAGAAGCTAATCTCTTTTGTTTTCTTTTGCAGGATCTTAACATAGGAACTTCTCAATTGGTACCTTCCTTCTAACTTCTCCTCCTCTTACTTTACATACTGCTGTAGGATCTTTTCTTATATTTTTCTTAGGATTAGATTCAGAGTGAGGCTTTCACCATATATATGCACGAGTGGGAACGTCAATATGCTGAGATAGCTTTTGAGCATGCGAAACAGTGCGAAGGGATGTATGATAATGATGATAGACATCCACCTATGTCTCAAAATTTTCTTGAAACAATCATCGAGAACCGACCTGAGCATAACATTCCATCGGTTAAGAAGTCCTTACGCGATCATATACGGGAGAACAATTCCACCCCACGGACAGTATGTGAGTGTTGGGGTTATCATAACTATGGGAGTGAGAATCATTATCACCCATCTAAGAAAAAGAAAACAATGCGTGATTATATTATGAGTGATAATAAGTATTACCAACCATCAGATTCTCCCACCTATGATCCGTATGACTATAACCAGTGGAAACATCAATGTCGGGAAGCTGAACCAGCTATATATCATAGTGATAATTCTCTTGGGTCCTCTACTTTTGAAACCCAATCAGAAACAATCCAAGAGGATTCACTTCAGAAGCTCATGAAAGCACAAGAGCAATTCAATCAACTTGTCATACAATCATGCGAATTGCTCAAATCCTTAATTCCAATCATTCAGTCACATCTTATGGAGAAGGAAGAGGCTAGGTTATCCCAGCCTCATCCTAATCTAGAAGCAGAATGTGAAGAAAGTGATCATAACTCGCTTGTGGCAGAAACTGAAATTACGAATGAGGAATTGGATTCCATTAAGGAGCAGATGGTTCAATTTCCCGATGAGTCGATCTCGATGACTGTCCAAAGGAATGATCAAGAGATGTGGGTGTCTTTCAAATATAATGATAGTGACACACTTCACTCACATAACACACATGATTTCACTGATGAGGTAGAGGTTTGTTTATTCGAACCTCAACTCAATCTAGGAATAGAATGTGAGGAATGTGATCCCGTCCCAAGTGCACACTGCACGGAACTAGATGATGATGAGTACTGGGATTCAATCTCAGGTGTGGCCCCTACCAATGATCAAGAGGTTCAGAAAGTTGTCAACCATCAGGATCAACTCCACCTGTCTGACATGACTGATTTGAATGTGGAGAATGAACCATTTTCAACTAAACCTTCCAACCCTTGTGATACATGTTTGGACCACTGCCCTGAATTGAATGATGATATGATTCGGGCGATGGACGATTTGCTTGATATAACTCTGGAATTTGAAACTACCCAGTTAAGGTTACAATCTGAGCTACACACTTTAGACGATTCAATGCCTCCACTGAGAAGCTTCAATGACCAGAGTCTTCACATCAATTCTTCACCTATTGATTGTCCATCTGTCTGTGAAGAGCAAGAGCAAGCGAGCATGCGTCCATCTACTTCAAAAGATGATGGAATCTTTGGGCTCATCATCACAAATTTTGATGCAAGAGATGAGTCACTCCCAGCTGATTTTCCCACATCTTTGAATTCCTTGCATGACACTACCTCAGTGGTTGTCACGGACCAAGCGTACCCTTACTCTGAAGCCACTTCTTCCCCAGATCCTAATTGTTTACCATTAAAGGAAGAGGAGCTGAAAATGAAACCGAATTCTAGAACTTTGGAATGTGTTGAGGCTACATCACTTCTGGAGAAGTTTTCTAAACTTTATCTATTTGTAGTCTCTGATTCACCATGGGATACTAACGTTGAAACTTCTTCTGTCACAGGTGAATCGTATATTCTTTGGACACCTCAAGCAATTCAATGGAAAATTTCTTATGAGGTACATAAGTCTCTCTGGAAAGTCGTGCTCCAGGGTGCCCAAGCTTATTGCAAAAAAGTCTTTTGAATGATCCTGTTGAGGAACTTACTAAAAAACTTATCAAGATATTGGCCGGAAGAGGAACCTTACGACATGATCAAGTAGTTTTTTCTTGCTTTCATAGGATTAGGGTAGTTTGCTTTATACTGTTCTAGGTTAGTTTGCTTTCTACACTGTTTTAGGATAGTGTGCTTTGTTTAGTGTCTCTCTTCTGCTAACTTGCTCTCACACTGCGATCTTTGGAAAAAGTCTCTTGAGTCCTTCGTCCAGGTACTATCTTTCCATCACTTCTCTTTCAATTTCATTATCTCATGTGCATTGCATGCTCATATCTTATACATTGAGGACAATGTAGATTTTAGGTTGGGGGTGGGAGATTAGGTTTCCTAATCAGTGTTTTATTCGGTCTTGAGCAAAAATTGTGAAAATTCTTAATTTTTCTGGAATTTCTTGTGAAGTCGAAGTGATTTTGACGGCCATCTTAGATTTAGAATTACAAGATAAGTGATGTTGGCAATTTTTGACTCTTGAATTCCGTATTTGTTAGATTTCACAGTTAAGTTCGAACTATTAATCCTTGATTAGAGGTTTTAAACATTGATTGAGTCATGATTTCACAAGACACATCTCGCTTGCACATTAAGGTTTCACTAAGCATGTAAGGAACCAACCTGGAGAATTTGTCCATCATGTTTAATAAGAAGAATGAAAGAAAAAGAAAATACCCAGTTACAAGATAGCTGCCTGCGGAAAGGGTTGGGTGAACAAACTTCACCATAGGTTTGCTCCCTATAAGTGAGATTTGATTCCTCATGGTTGATAATTGAAAAAGTTAGGCGACCGGTTTTCACCATAGGTTTGCTCCCTATAGGTGAGGATTTGATTCCCTTCTTTAGCACTACTGTTTATGAAAAAATCAAAAGCTGTTAGAATGAAAAAGTTGATCTGTGAGGCAAGTTTTGGTTTAGGTGGTTGTCCTGAATACTCTTGTTGGTTGCCAATGACATCATGAAATAATGAATCGGATCTTAATGGTGATAAGTCGAGATCACACTATACACCCATGAAACTCAATGTTTAGAATTTTTCTGATTGAAGGATTAATACTTTGAGCTTGACTATGGAATTTACCGTATGCTTGAGTCCATGAGAATGTAATACCCAACATTCATGAATCTTAGACTTCTAATATCTGGATTGTTTTCAAAATCGCTAGAGTCTATAGAAATTATCTCGTAATTCTCTAACTTATTTTTCGCATACTTTGCTCGGGACTAGCAAAATGCTGGTTGGGGGTTGTGTTGAGGGTCAAATATTGCATATCAGACCCTGATTACTGCCTAGATTTACGAACATAATAATGTTTAATGCCTAATTTTTACTGTGTTTGTGACGCAGGGTGTGTTTACGAACTTGGAACTAGATAAGGGGCTAAAAGCTGAGATTTAACGCTTAGAATTCACCAGAGCATGGGACGGACCCCAGGGGACTAAGATCGATGGATTTACACGCCAGATATCTGAGAAAATTGAGAAACTGAAGCTCAAGTGGCCTAAGAAGTGTCCAGAATGTAATATCACAGTGTTCCCACCATCCGTTCAGCTTGAGACTTCATACATGGGATGTGAGCCATAAATTAACCGTACATATTAAATTTCAGTCATTGAAGATCTCTGTAAGTGGCTCAATGGACAGATCAACCCCTTAAATTCTTAAGTGGGGCCCACATGATCCTGGATATGCTTCACTTTTGGACTCGACGCCTTAAATGAGGAAACAAAACGAATGGACGACGCAAATTTCTCATAAACATCACCATAGGACCAACGCGCATGATGCGTGTACACAGCAGGTGAATGACCGAGCCGCACCGGACAGGTGAGCTCGGTCAAAGTCGGTCTGACCGACTTTCCTTCTTCGGTCTCGCCAGCGTCCGCAGAAACGGACGCTGTGATGGGTTGTGGCCCACCATATCGACCTAAATGGATGATCAGAACCGTCCATTCACTCAATAGGATGGCTAAAACCTTCGCCAAGCTTTCCGTTTGGTTCTATACACGTACAGACAGGCAAACCACCGTTCAAAAGCAGATGGACAGTGGAAGAAAATCATCAGCGGACCACTTCAAATAACGTCCGAAACTGTCCATCTCTGACCATTTTTTCGAGTTGAGTCCAATGGACGGACTGGATTTCACCAATGAGACAAATCATGGACCCCACCACTGTCACAGCGTAACGTTTTTTTTTTACGCAAGCTCTGTTTACGCAGTACGGAGAAACCTGGATTTTTCGGGCTGTTGTGCATTCATAGATGGGATCGGATCACTGATCGGGACCGTCAATTCGTTGTATCAGGTGGGCATAACTCCAGCCATGAAGGCGGAATCAAAAAAAAAAGTTCTCATCCATCCCGTTTCACAGGCTATTCGCACGAGTTGAGTAAACAGATCCGGACGCTACAACTGCGTAAACAGCTTTCCACCGACTTTGCTGCGGAAGCTCTCCCAGCTGACATCCAGCAAGGATAAAGGAGAGAGAGATTTTTCATGGAGGCAGCCGTGGAGGCTTGGAGTCTCACGTGAAGAGAGTGAGAGATAGAGAGAGAGAGATAACAGTTTCTATTTTCCTTTTTCTTTTTCTTTTTCTTCTGTTGGAGGGATTTAGCCCATTCATGACAGCTGAACCTCTTAGCTAGGGCTAAGAGGTGAAGCTTGTAGCGTAACGGGGGATTTCTACGGCCTGTATTCATGACTGAATTGATGTTGATCTTGGTTTGATTTTAAGGAATACGGTTAGTTTTTAATGGTTTGTTGTGATTGACATTACAATAGATCTGCAATGGCTTGAGTATTTCCTTTCTCCTTCTTGTGATTATGAATCCAGGACGCCCTGTTGTTCACCATCGCCCCTTGGACATGGTAGAATGACAGAACTCTTCCTAACATTCATACATCACACTGATTGGTTGTGGATTGGTTTAACTCTATTGTTTGCTTTGTCTCACGGACATGGTTTTGTGATGGAATCCATTCTAATTTACACCCATCTCATCTTTTGAAAACTTGATCAAAGAAAGTTCAAATTATTCTTTAAGCGATATATTTTCCAATTGGATGAAGATGGGACTCGAAGTCCAGTTGGGTTTGTGAATCAGCATAGATCTCCCTGATCTCTACAAGTGGATCCTCTGAATCCCTAGCCGTTGATAATAGTTGTTGAACGTGTAGGAGCAGCTCGGGGTCACCATGATGTATGTGCAATCCACTCCATCCGTCCATCCGTGTGCCCCTCCCCCCCACATGATGTATGTGTGGGTCTAATCCACACTGTCCAGACCTTGGACAGTGGGACCCACCATGATGCATGTGTTGTATCCATACCGTCCAACCATTTTGAGAGATCGTTTTATGGCATTGGAAAAAGAATGAGTCAGATTCGATGTTCCAGCAGACCCCACCATTCAAAATAGTGGGGACAGTGACATCCACCGTTCAAAACTTCTTAAGGGCCACAATACTTTCCAATAAAGTTGATATTTTTGTTTTCACTTCATCTATCTCTGTGTTAACTGATGGAGAGATTAGATCTCAAAATACATCACGGCGGGTCCTGTAAATGTTTTAACGGTGGGTGTGGTTGTTCTCACGGTTTTTTGTGGTGGGCCCTGTAGGATTTTAACGGTAGAAATCATTATCTCCACTGCTAGTTGTAGTATGGTCCAGATGATCTTTCGATATGATTCTTTTTTTTTGGAATGTGTGCGGCCCACTTGATGTTTATGAGGCCCATTGGTGCAGCCCATTGATGCGACCCACTTGATGTTTATGAGGCCCATTGGTGCGGCCCATTGATCCGACCCACTTGATGTATATGCGGCCCATTGGTGCGGCCCGTTGATGCAGCCCACTTGATGTTTATGTGGCCCATTGGTGTGGCCCGTTAATGCCGCCCACTTGATGTTTATGAGGCCCATTGGTGCGGCCCACTTGATGTTTATGAGGCCCATTGGTACGGCCCGTTGATGCGACCCACTTGATGTATATGAGGCCCATTGGTGCGGCCCACTTAATGTTTATTGGCCCATTGGTACAGCCCGTTGATGCGGCCCACTTGACGTTTACAAAGCCCATTGGTGCAGCCCATTGATGCGACCCACTTGATGTATATGAGGCCTATATGATGAGGCCTGATGTGTTGTATATGAAGCCCATGTAATGCGGCCCATTGGGACCTGCGAGGCCCATATGGTAAGGCCCATTATGATTGTATGAGGCCCGTTGAGATTGTATGTGGCCCATTATGTTGTGTATGAGGCCCTTGTGTGAGGCCATGGGCCCACTATATGTTTGGCCCTATGAAGGCCACTTATTGGGAGCAATGTTGGTTAAATGTCCACATTGATGGGCAATGATGGTTAAATGTCCACATTGTGACCTTCCCTTAGGCCCTTTGTTAGGCCGATTATCGATGCCGGTTATCGATACCGAATATGAGTATGTGATAGCATAGCATCATGATACATGCTCATACGCGTCATCTACATATTTTTTATGAGATATGGATGACTATTGCATATGCCGCAGGGCAGGTTGTTTATGGGACTCCCTGATAGGTGAAGTTGTCCCACATAATTGCACGGTATGCGCAGGATTGATGCATGATTGGACTGTGTGACTCATGCATCTCACATTTTAGGATATGACTACTGTATGCCCTAGCGACATTAGGGTCGTGGCCTCCACAGGCATATCGTGGATGTCCAGATGAGACACTGAAAATCTTTTCTACATGGGGGTGTCATAGATGTCCCTAGGTGAAAGTCTCTAAGCCTCTGTAGCCAGGAGACGCTCCAACGTCTAGACCGAGTGGATACATGAGCGCCCGAGTGCCGAATACTAGTAAGCTTCATCTCCCACTGTATCATGGTTGGTTGGAAGGGGGTGTGGCCTTACCCTCCCAAGGGTACGGGGCATAGTTAGGTTGAGTTTGACCAGCTCGTAAATGGGTCTACTATCGACATATTGGGTAGATATTGGCTGATTATTAGCCAGGCAGATAGTGAGGTCTCTTCCACTTATATAGTTGTGCGTCCAGTGGGCGGCGATCGCGTGTAGAGTGTACTAGACCTCGTTGATGATCCCAGAGATGTACAGTACTGATATGTGGACTTATCGAGTAAGACTTGCATACTCAGTATTTTACTTATTCATTCATTCATTCACTATCCACTCGGGCTGGTGGTGCGCAACTAATTGATATGTGTACCTTCGCAATGGCCAGGATTTCGGTTGGGGCGCACACCAACCTGAGGTCAGGAGTTTACCACATCGAGTCTATCTATCCAAATTTAGGTATGAGACTGGTTTAGATAGAAGTCCCTGGTGATGGACCCCTTAGCCTGTGATACTAGGTACTATTATCCCGACTTCACACTCCAGCATGGTCATTTCATTCGCATCGCATATTGCATTACATCTGTGGCATATGACATTTTGGGTTGCTCTGTTTCTGCATTTATATGACCTAGATGAGGTTGATGGTATTCGTGGACTCGGTATCTGATATTCGGCTTATTATGCTTCCGCATTGCTCTGATATTGCATACTTGACACTTACCTTGTGCACACACTTACACCACCATCTAAGCTTTTTATAAGCTTATGACGATAGATGCGTGCAAGTGGTGTTAGGTCGCAGCAGCGTTGAGCTTGGAGCATGCAGCGGTTTTTTGGAGCTTTGATTTTTGATATATGTATTTCCCTTTCAGCACTGTATTCAAATGTTTATATTAGTGGATATGTGATGATGATGTTGCCTATATGATTTGGGTAGACTTGTGGTTATGCTTCTTACGAGATAAATGTACGTTGGAAAATCCTCCTTGTAAGATCCTAAGATCGGAATCTAGCGTATGGCGCTGGGAGCCGAGAATGGGATACTATGGAGGTTGTTGACACTGGATTCGTCGATCGAGAATTCTGTGAGCCTGGTTTCCGAGTTTGGAGCGTGACAGGAAATGTGACGACATTCACTAGTGATTCCTGGAAGATGAGAAAAGGTACCTAGGTGATATTTTGAGGCAAGACGGAATATACTTTTTATGTGACTTCAGGATTGAATAATTCACTTGCAGTCGCATCAACTGGAGTGAATGGGCAGTTATGGCATCAGAGGTTGGGACATATGAGTGAGAAATGGATGAAAGTGTTATTGTCAAAAGGGAACCTACCAAGGCTGAAGTCTATTGAATTGGAATTCTACGAGGACTGCGTTTATGGCAAGTAGAAGAAGGTAAGTTTCAAGAAAACAGGACGCGCTCCAAAGACACATTTATTGGAGCTTGTACACACTAATGTGTGGGGACCGACACAGTTATCATCTCTTGGTGGCTCACATTATTTCGTTTCTTTTATTGATGATGTTAGTAGAAAACTGTGGGTCTATTTCTTAAAGCATAAATCTGATGTATTTGATGTATTTAAGAAGTAGAAAGTAATAGTAGAAAATGAGATAGGTAAAACAGTAAAATGTCTCAAATCAGATAATGGTGCAGAATACTGTGATAAGAAGTTTGAGGAGTATTGTGCAGCAAATGGAATCAAACATCAGAGAACGATTCTAGGGACACCGAGCAGAACGGTGTGGTTGAGCGCATTAACAAGACTATTCTTGAGCACGCCAGGAGCATGAGGTTATATGCAGGGTTGCCCAACATGTTTTGAGCAGATGCTGTGAATACTGCTGCATATCTTATCAATAGAAGTCCCTCAGCACCATTGTATGGTGGGCTACCAGAAGAAACGTGGACTGGGAAAGAAGTGAACCCTACACATCTCAAAGTGTTCGGTTGCACTTCATACGTTCACATTGATGCAGAGCACAGAAACAAGCTGGATGCGAAGTTCAGGAAGTGCATGTTTATAGGCTATGGGTAACATAATTTTGGCTACAGGTTTTAGGTACAGAGAGCTGAAAAATCATCAGAAGCAAAGATGTAGTCTTCAATGAAAAAGTAATACATAAGGACAGTGTGCAGCAAAATAAGGTCGATGAGAAAGAATTCGTAGAGTTAGAGGAGTTACAGGACATGGGTGTTACAGCGCCGCGAGATGAATATGCACAGGAGCATAATGAAGAAGAGCTACGGACACCGGTTGTAAGGAGGTCTACTCGGGAGAGGAGACCCACGGTCCGATACTCACCCTCCTTACATTATCTACTGCTAATAGATAATGGTGAACCAGAGTGTTTTGAAGAGGCATTACAGTCAGATACACGGGTTAAGTGGGAGCAGGCCATGGATGATGAGATGGACTCTCATGAGTCCAACCGTACATAGGAGTTAGTCACTCTACCTAAAGGTAAGAAGCTCTTCATAACAAGTGGATTTACAGACTGAAGGAGGAGCATGATGGTTTGAAAACGGTACAAGGCTGGATTGGTTGTGAAAGGGTTCCAATAAAAGGCATGTATCGACTTCACTGAAATATTTTCACCAGTGGTGAAAATGTCTAAGATTCGTATGGTCTTGAGTATAGTGGCTATAAATGAATTGCATCTAGAGCAGCTAGATATTAAGACAACCTTTCTTCATGGGGACCTTGAAGAAGAGATATATATGCATTAGTCGACAGGATACGTGGCACTAGGAAAGGAGAACAAGGTGTATAGAGTGAAGAAGAGTCTATATGGCCTGAAGCAGGCCCCGAGGCAGTGGTACAAGAAGTTCGATAGTTTCATGTTAGGAAATGGTTTTAGGAGATGTCATGCAGACCACTGTTGTTATTTGAAGAAGTTTGATACATCGTACATCATTCTTCTTCTATACGTAGATAATATGCTTGTGGTCGGATCAAGCATGAAGGACATCTCAGATCTCAAAAGACAATTGTCTAGAGAATTTGTCATGAAGGATTTAGGAGCTGCAAAACAAATCCTAGGCATGAGGATAAAGCGTGACAGGGAAAACAGGAAACTAGTTTTGTCACAGGCAGAGTACATAGCTAAGGTACTTGATCAATTTTATATGTGAGGTGCTAATTTGGTTAGCACTCCATTAGCCAATCATTTCAAGCTTTCAAAGGAGCAAGATATGAAGACGCAGGAGGAACGAGACTACATGGCTAAAGTCCCATATGCGTCAGCTATTGGGAGTCTCATGTATGCTATGGTGAGCACGAGGCCAGACATTGCTCAAGCTGTGGGAGTTGTTAGCAGGTTCATGAATAACCCCGAGAAGGAACATTAGAAAGTTGTGAGGTAGATCCTTAGATACCTGGTTGGTACTGCGGATGTAGGGCTGAGTTTTGGAGGATCGAAAATCAAGCTAGAAGGATACGTAGATTCAGATTTGGTAGGAGATATCGACAACAGAAGAAGCACTACAGGTTATGTCTTTACTCTGGGTAGTGCTACAGTTAGTTGGGTCTCTCAGTTACAGAAGATAGTATCTATCAGTACAACGAAAGTAGAATATGTTGCAGCTACAGAAGCATGCAAGAAGATGCTGTGGATGCAATCATGGAAGAGTTGGAAAAGAAGCAAGCAGATTGCAAGCTGTACCGTGACAGTCAGAGTGCAATACACTTGGCTAAGAATTCAGCCTTTCATTCAAGGACCAAGCATATTGACATCAGATATCACTTCATACGTTCATTACTAGAAGATGGATCAATTGCTCTGGAGAAGATCCATACAAGTGAGAATCCTGCGGATATGCTGACCAAGGCGGTCACACGGGAGAAACTGAAGTTCTGTTCAGCTTTGATTACTCTTTAGGCTTGAAGACGGGGAGATGGTACACTCCGAATGTAGAAGACGAAGGATTATGCCGATGTGTCTCCAAGTGGGAGATTGTTGAGGTGTGGAGCCTCATTTGGACAATGTCACTCGACCAGTCGAGTGGGCTGCTTGACCGTTCGCTCGACTCAAAGTCCAGCAAGCAAAAGTTATTTTTGGTCCGTGGTGCTCGACCAGTCGAGGCCCATGCTAGACCGGTCGAGTAGCCCGCTCGACCAGTCGAAGACCTCTCTCGACTGGTCGAGGTTACGTAGATTTTGCGTGGATTTGGTGCAGACTACGTAAATTTGAGGTGGTTTCGCAAGAGTGCGGAAGGGAAGTTGCCTAAACTATAAATAAGGGTTCCTAGGGCTATTCTAGGGCATTCTAAGGTGTATGTAAATGGTTTTTTATATACATCCAAGGGGAAAAAGTTAGTATATTGCATGTAATCTCATTTTCTTCATAGTGGAAGTTTGCACCCCTGGTTTTTTACCCTTGTTGGGGTTTTTCCACGTATATTCTGTCTTGTGGTTTGTTTAGTATATTTTGATTCTATCTCTAGATTATATTTCTTTTTGTTTATCGTTTGTGGGTGAGACCGGGGATTGTATCTCGCTTCACTAGTGTTTTTGGCGTGCTGCACAACAATGAGGTGACCATTGTCTAGTGAGAAATGAGGTTTTTACTTATAATCCAAATATGCTATCCTAGGAGAATCTGATGGTGTCCAAGGCTAGAAAATATAATTATTACAGTTATCCATGTCCACACCATGAATTTGTGGTTTCCCAAGTGAAAGCCTAGAATGTTTGTCACTTCTTTCTGCAAGAGTTATGGTTTTTCATACGCGTGGCTAACCAACATGTAACCAAAATCATTCGTCAATTAGGATCGATAGTGATGATGGGTCTTGGGTTCCAGGGTTTGGTGGAAGATTTGGGATTTAGGGTTAGGTGTTGTAGCGACCGCTATGGCAGGGTGAGGATGAGGACGCAATAACTTGTGGTGATTCGCAAACAATAACTAGTGGTCATTTGAAGTAGTGGGATTAATGATCAATGGCCCAAAGTAACTGTTGTGATATTAACACATGTAAACATAGGAAGAGTTGGATAAAATTTCAAATGATATCCTATATATTGCTTTACCTTAATAAGATTTACATAGAGAAATACAATGATATATATTGAAAAAAAAATTAATTGATAAACAATAATAGTAAATCAATTAAAATAATAAGAGTAAGAGAATGACTCTGCTCCCTTGGGTAATAGAAAGAAGAGGCCAGATTTACTACTCAGAGTATAAGTTAAGCTTATCTTACAAACAGTTTTATGTTGTTGTTTGTATGTTGTTCATGTTATCCAATCATTCCATCAAGTGCGTCTGAATAAGCTTTCCTCGATGGGAAAAAAAATTATTTGAAAGCATATCTCAAGTGGGCCACAATAGAGGCGGAATCATCCCAACCCCTCATCAATTCTGACAAGGGTATTTTTGTTAATATGGAAATAAGGGAAGAAACTCTTTATGGAAGCCAACAAAACCTCTACGCATTCTATTTTCCCCTTTACAGTTAAGAAATTACCAGTTTGCCATCCATATTTGGGTTTGCCTTTCGAAGATTGAAATGGGGTGCACTTTTATTAACATTAGAGATCGACACTATCCATCCTTTTTTCTCACATACGAAAATCCAAATCTCAAATGGACCATACTATATGAAACAGTGAAGATTGAGCGCTCTGCCATTAAATTTTTTAGAAGGGATAAATTAATATTTTTGGAGGTTTTACTTGTGATCCAATTCATGGATAAGGTCACATAAGACCAGAAGAAGGGAAAAAACAATTATCATATTATTCCTAAACCTTTGTGGCCCAGTAATGGTTAATCATCGTTGTTTCCCATGATATGGTCCGCCTCATAATTGGATCTTCCTGAATCTCTAGGAAGTGATATAAAATGAGGTAGAAAAATGGATCGAAGGCCATTTTTATAGAACAAGTGAATTCTATTATTAAACAAAACGCTTCTAAAAAATACAAAGATCTAGGTAGCCTTGCAATCTCATGCATTATAGGGAATTTTCAGATTGAACAAGCTTTGATAGATTTGGGGGCAAGCGTTAACCTCATTCCCTACTCGATGTACAAACAATTGGGGCCTGGTGAATTAAAACCCACCAAGATGACTCTCCACCTTGCTGATCGATTATTCACATACGTATGGGAGTAATTGAGGACTTGTTAGTCCAAGTCGATAAGTTCTACTACACAGTAAACTTTATCGTCTTGGACACACAACTTGTTATCAATGCTTGCACTCAAATTCTAGTCATTCTAGGATGCTCATTCCTGGCCACTTCAAATGCAATAATTAATTACCGGAATAGAGTGATAAAATTATCCTTATGAACATGACATTGGAAGTGAATGTGTTTAATCTTTGTAAACAACCACGGGATGTTGATTAGATCCATGAGATAAACCTGATCGATACACCGTGGAGGATAGGCTTATTTTGACTAAAATCTTCAATCCCTTAGAAGCTTGTCTCGTTCACTTTATGGATTCTAACGATCACGTAATATTAGATATAGTGAGCGCATTATTAGATTCCTTGCTGGTACTCAAAATGAATCGGTGGAGGCTAATGCTTTGAAAAATTGCCCCTAACCGACTCTAAGCCTCTACCATCTAGCATCGAGGCAACAAAGCGTGACCTAAAACATATGCCATCCGAGCTAAAATATGCCTATTTAGGTCAAGCTGACACATTTCATGTAGTTATTTCCTCTAGAAAAGGACCAAGAGCTTAAGTTGATTCAAGTACTCAAGGAACATAAGGACCAAGGGGATTAATCCTTTGATTTGTACTCACCACATACACCTTGAGGAGAATGCTAAATCCACTCGACAACCACAACATTGTTAAAATCCAAATATGAAGGAAGTAGTTAAAGTTGAGGTGTTGAAACTATTGGATGTGGGAATCATCTACCCAATCTCCGATAGTCAAAGGGTGAGCCCAACTCAAGTGGTTCTTAAGAAATCTATAATCAACATCATCCCTACTACAAACAATGAACTCATCCTGACCCGAGTTACAACCGAGTGGAGGATGTGTATTGATTATAGGAAGCTAAACACCGTGACTAGGAAAGACCATTTCCCTCTACCATTCGTTGATTAAATTTTAGAGAGGTTGGCGGGTCGTTCCTATTATTGCTTCCTTGATGGCTATTCGAGATACAACCAAATTGAGATTTCCCTCGAAGACTAAGAGAAAACAATATTCACATTTTCCTTTGACACTTTTTCTTATAAAATTATGTCATTCAGTTGATGTAATGCCCCCACCACATTTTAAAGGTACATGCTTAGCATATTTTCTAGTAAGGTGGGGCAAATTCTTAAAGTTTTTATAGATGACTTCTCAATTTTTGGTAGTACATTCGATGAGTACTTAAATCACTTGAGATTGGTCTTAATCCAATGTGAAGAAAAGAACCTTGTGCTTAACTAGGAGAAGTATCAGTTCATGATTCAAAAGGGAATTGTCCTTGGACATATCATATCGTCCAATGGAATTAAAGTAGATAAGGCCAAAACTGACTGAATCGTCAATCTACCACCACCCAAAAGCATATGTGATATCGATCCTTTTTAGGACACAGGATTTTATAGGCGATTTATAAAGGACTTTAGTCACATCTCCCATCTTTTATATAATCTCCTTCAAAAGGAGGTACCATTTGAGTAGGACAAGGCTTGTTAAGATGCTTTTACCAAGCTCAAAGGCATGTTGATAAGTACACCCATCATGCAACCACCCCCAATTAGTCCATACCTTTTGAAATCATGTGTGATGCGAGTGATTATGTGGTTGGTGCAGTGTTAGGACAAAGGAGTGAGAAGAAGCCCTATGTAATCTACTATGCAAGTAGAATTTTAAACGGTGCCCTAGTGAATTACTCCACCACATAAAAGGAACTCTTAGTCGTAGTATTCACCTTGGACAAGTTAATTCCTCCTTGATTGGGTCTAAAATTATAGTTTTTACTGATCATGCGGTGCTCAAGTACCTCCTTGCCAAGAAGGATGATAAAACCATCTCTTGACATGGATCCTTCTACTCCAAGAATTTAATTTAGAAATGCAAGATAAGAATGGAGTAGAAAACGTAGTGGCTAACCATCTCTCTCACCTTATTCTTTCCAATTCCATGGAGACGACACCTATTAAGGATATGTTTCCCAATAAACAACTATTTTTCAGTTATTTTTTTCCTAACTTGGTACGTTGATATTGAGAATTATCTTGCTATAAATTCGATACTGACTCAATGGATTACGCAAGATAAAAGAAAAATTTTTGCCGAGTTAAAAACTTTTTCTAGGAAGATCCATATGTAACGCCCCAGATTTCATAACCCAAGTTTAGTACTAATTTTCTGAAATCCCAAGTGTTAACCTTTAAAGATAGCCCATACTTCACATATAATTTTTTTTCTTGAGAGTGAGCATTGCGACGAAAGGGAGACAAGTCAAGCATAAAGGAAAAGTTTGATTACACATTCAAGATATACAAGCGGCTACTCATAGGGCTTATACAAACCAATGTCTTATTACTTACAAATACAAGAAATAAACAGTTTAACATATGAAAGAGAATAAATTTTAGCTAAACTTGAGCTGCAAGATCGCACAACTTCTCATGGGGCAGATAGAACCATACATCCCTAATATCTGTATTCTGCTCCTCATCGGTCTGAACATAAGCATCATTCAAATCATATGCATCATCTGTACGTTTGTATATTTCAAAGCAAGAGTGGCCAACTCAGTGAGAATTTGCCTCAAGATTACACACCACCACATTAGTTAAATATAATTTAAACAAGAAAACATACAAAATAATCCACGATGCAATCTTGTTTAAATGCATAGATGTGTAAATGCACATTAGCTTGCGGATGCTCATCCAGTTGGCTTTTGGGCAAAACCCATGAGTGGGGCGAAATCCATATGTAAGTAGCTAGTTACCAAAGAAAATACATCAAGTACATGCTAAAGTGACTAGCTAAAAGAAATTGAGTCAATCGACAGTGATTTGGTAGCTAGTGAAACATACCAAAACAAAGAATACGTGATACAACAACCAAAATTAGCCACCAATTATCGCATGTATACCATGAATGCATGATTAGCCCCAATCATTATTAGTCCAATTACAAACAATCATTTTAAGAAAACTCAAAGGTTACTATGGGGGGCTCGTCACAAAGCATAGGTCGATAACTCGGGTATATTATTACATACCACCATCATCGGCTCATGAGACTCCAACAATTAGGATATTTAATGGTAACCCCTTCACCTAGTGGTCAATCATAATTCAACAAGTAGAACTTACCATCACAAGTTATACGAAAATAGTCCATCAAAGCCGCATCGAGCAAATAGTTCATCAAAGGATGCGATAAAAAAAAATATTATTCCCAATAGCCACATAGGCACAAATGATCCACAAGATGGTAGGTCCACAAATTTTTTTTATTAATCCATTAGACAAAACTGGCCACTAGTTTGAGGGACCATTGTAATAATAATCATTCAAGTTTACATCCCAATTCCAAATATACATATAAGTGGAGTTTTCCATTAATTAATGTAGCAATTCAAGATTCTTAAACAATCCACACATATGAAAAGATATTCATATACAACATGTAAGTGTTTATACTAAATAAATGTTGAGCATATGACTTAAGGAGGTTTGGTGTAACATTCCAAACTTTTCAATACCCGAGTATTGAAATTTCTCGAGTATTACCATAAATTTTAACTTATTACGTACATATGTACGGTGCCAATCTAGCTATCCTAACCTTACATATATTCTCCAACACAAATCTGATCATTGAAAATAATCTACATCCATAGATCAAGTAATCTGACTGTTGATTTTAAGATACGATCATCATATACCCAAATATTCTCAATAGTCCATCATAGCCAACCGTTTAGTTAAATATGCACTGCTAGATAGAAACATCTAACCATCCACCTTGATTCTGGACCACCCGATCGTAGTAAACTAACTACTTGATATCTACATCTGCTCATACACATATCAAATTAAAATTTCGATCCATTCATCTTGTTCACCACCTATGACTATGCTTAAACCATCATCAAAACTACAATCTAAGAAACTTACACATGTGAACAAGTTACTTGAATTTAAAACTAACCGTATACCCACTTACATACATAATCAGAGTACTAACCATCAAGTTTTTCTGTTTTTAACATGTCATCTGACCATCTATTATGTTGGTTGATATATGTACATTCCCTTAATTAATTTGGTGAATAATTCTTTATTCATAATGATTTAGATATAAGTTCTTTTGTAAGAATTACTTAGAAATGTGCCTATAACCATGTAGAACCATTAGATTTTCTAAAACTCTCATATCAGCAATAATTACAAAAATGTCATTAACCTAGATCCTTGAATTCTAGATCACAAGGTTTTCATGATCCGTTTGATGTGAAATTTTATATCATGCCTATGTATCATAAATAACCATGCATGTCAAATTTCAGCCCTTAGATCATTGTAAAAGTAACCCAATTGACAAATCATCCCCTTAACCATTGATTTTGGTGTCCATCAAGTGAAGAAATCTCGTGGGTAGTCGTAGTAGGATATTTTTCCTTATATGAATGACTTAGATTGCACATAATATGGACTAAGTGTGAAATATGAAGACCCCACTTTGGTAGGCTTTTCATTAGGAGCGAAGTTATCCTTTCAAGGCTTACCAACTCCTTACAAATCTGAATATTTCGATCTAACCATTTTCTTTCATCTATCACAATTCAAATTTGAACCACACTCTGTTCTCATGTGACTACGAAGTAATATAAAATTCAAGCCCGGATTTATGATCCTACACTGTTGAAGGTTAAAGTCAGTTCCTTTATTTTAGTACAAAAGGTGAAATTTTAGATTTAGGCTTTCTCCATCATCGATCAACCACCAAATTTTGTCCAACCATTTTCCTATCTTGACTACACATTCTCCCAAAATTGAGCCTTGATCATTAAGTGTGGACCGTTAATTAATATCAACTCCGTTTTGGCACCCGTTAGGAGAATTTTTAAGATAAGTCAATCTAAATTTCAGATCACCAAGAAAATCATATACCCCGGCACTATTGATGACCCTGACACAATAGACAAATTATATTTAAAAAAAGAACGTCAGAAAAGGAAAAATTGGAGAAACTCAATCCAAATAAGATGGGAAACACACCCCTCTCACATGACCTCTCCTTTATAAAAGGAGTGTGCATCCCCTCTCCACTCACATGCCCATAACCCCTACGTCCTTGGAGGGAGAGAGAGAGAGAGAGAGAGAGAGAGAGGAGAGAGAGAGAGAGAAAAAGAAAAAGAAAAGAAAAAAGTGAAAGAGAAGGAGAAGGAGAAGTCTAGACGCCTCCATATATATATGGTGTCTCCATCTTGCTCAAGCGATGTCGTGATTCATGTGGAAGCTTTCCTACATGGATATCTACCTAGGGTATAGATCTAAGTCCAAGGTGATGGATTCCTTTAAGCTTATATTAATTTGAGTTGGTATGATTTATTCTATTCCCTCACATGCTTTGAATCCTCCCTGCAAATATTTAATTTACCACCACCAATTAATTATCCTTTGAGAATAATAGTTAAGATGTGTTATTAATTATACATGATCTTTGTGAATTTATTTGAGGGAATCTTTTAAGCTTACTTTGATTTAGGTTAACTTGATTTATCTTGCCTTTTATATGCTTTTATGTTACTATGATTCTCTCTCTGCAATTGTTTAATTTACCACCAACAACTATTTACCCTTTAGGATTATGGTATGATATTAATTACGAATGATCTTCATTATTTTTATGTGGGGCGATGGATACAAGCCTTGCCCTTGTCTTTACCAATTTTGTTGAGTTAGCGCTTGCTCCTCTTCTCTTTATTGGGTTGGCCATTGCCACTCTCCTCTTTGTTGAGTTAGCCATTGCTACTCTCCTCTTTGTTGAGTTGGCCATTGCTACTCTCCTCTTTGTTGAGTTGGTCATTGCCACTCTCTTCTTTGTTGAGTTAGTCATTGCTAGTCTTCTCCTTTATTTTGTTAACCTTGTGTTATCTACCTTAAAGGCTTGGGCATGTGTTTTGAAATTCCAAAACTCCCATGATTCAGTTTACATTCTCTTTTATGTAAGTGATGTGTTGAACGTATCACTACTAATGATTCAATTATTATATCATGGACGTAATGTGCTCTTGGTAAAGACCCTCTTGGTTGACGCGTAATTTCATGGGTTTGGATAGTGGTGCACAAATCGATGTAAGTAATTCGTAATGCGTGTTACATCACTTCCGGGATCGAATGTCGCAAATAGTCACTTCATGAACAAATCATGTCACGTAATTCATCCGACTCATGTGTTGTACCGCCTCGAGGTGTTCATGTAAATCCATGATAGTGTTGGACATGCCGGCAAATCTTCGTAGTGTGAGAATGCAGGGCTAGCCGGGTTTTATATGAATTATATTCCACATTATGATGATCACTACATATAATGAGCCGCACACACTTTGCTAGGCATGCATTCATGTAGATTGGTTGTGCATGCTGATATCTCTCGTAGTGGTGGAGTACACGACGTATCAGAACCCTTACATTACTTTTAAGAATCTCTTGAATTATTGTTGATCTTAAAGGACAACCATCACTATGAGTAGGGCATTGACCCTCTCCAACACTACAAATGATGCAGGTGATGTACAGATTGAAAACCCAGGGGACCATTCTTCCTGTGAAAGATTATATTGAATGAATAGGAAGATAGTTTTATGATTTAGTTTTTCCGCTATAAACTTGAATATGTAATAAGCTCCCAATGAGAGGACATTTGATAATTTGTTGAATTCTTTTACTCTAATGGAATAAAAAATATAGTTGATTTTACTCTCGTGAATGATTACTTTCATGAATGTAACTGAATGTGATCTAAATGAACAAAAAATATAGATATGGTGCGATTTTTAAAGCATCCAATTTATACATTATTAACACCCGGAATTCTCGGGCCCGAGTATGTACTCGGGCCGTGGAAATTTAGGATGTTACATTTGGGTAGTGGGTTTGGAGCTGAATGCTTGCTGATGGGTTTTCTCTTACAACTATAAGAAACGAAGAAGAAGTGATATTGTTTGATTTCCTCTCTCTTATAGCAAACCCTAGAGCTCCCATAACTGTTGGATGAAAAAGATAAATGGCCTGGATTAATCAAATGGAGCTAGGGTTTCATGCTCACACATGCTCTCTCCAACAGATTTTAAAAAAAATTAAATAGCTAGTAATTCGTGTATTGTTCTTTTAGACAACTGAGATTACCTTAATGGACAGTTGAGATAACAGGAGAAAAATCCTCCTAGATTACTAGCATGGCAGTAAGAAACCATTTCCATTTTAAGAAATCCTTCTCCCACACACTCTTCTTATGCTAGGCATGGTGTATACACACGTGTGCAAAATCATGTGGAAATGTATGGGTTATGGTCGGAATCACCCCCTGCATTCGATGGACAGTTTGGATCTAGCCAAGGGCCCATAATGGTTGGCCATTGATCACATTTATCCATTTGAACATGTTGTGGTGGGAAAAGAAGAGAATTCCAATTTTGTCAAAGGATTCGGGTCAACCCAACTTTGACCGACAGAGGGGTTCGATAAATAGCGAGTGTGCACACACTGTGTATACACTCAGCTCTAAAGTGGGGTCCATGGTTATGATCAATGAAATCCAGTCCGACCATTATATACTATGGGTCCTATCGGGGAATTTGACTAGAGATGAGGAAAATCCAAAGATCAGGTGGACCACACCAAGTGAGGTTTGGGTTTTAATTAATGATTTCTATCAATCTCTGGTAATTTGGTGGTTGAATTGGCATTAGACATTAATCTTAATGAATTCACAGGATTCTTAAGTCATTCATATCACAATATATAGTGCATATCTCCATCCAAACATTTGATTGAGTTATTTTGAGTGATAGTGGATCTGTATAGTTGTAAGCTCAACTACAATGGTCGCTTTATGAAATTAACGGTTGGATTGATTTGCAATCATTTATCAATGGTCCAAATAGCCCTAAGAATTGTCTTAAGTAGACTTTAATGCTTGATTTAACACCTGGATTGTCTAATTAGTGCGATCAAGTGGTGGATCACTATATGGGATGTTATGGGCCTGATGGATAGTGAATTTTACGATTTTGGCCTGGAAATTTATTTTATACAGTTTAATTTATTCTTAGATGTTGAATGAAGTTTTATCATAATTAGATATTTAGAATTTAGTCTTCATGGTGGATCGGATGATCCAAGTCCTGATATTAAAATTAAACAGTTTGATTGGTCAATCACAGTGATTAAAATACTAGAATAGGTGTCTCTGATGATGTGATGGTTCATCTCAAAAATCAACAAATGGATGATTTGTTCTATGGATGAATATTATTCCCAATTGACATATTTAGGCTAGAATGAATGTGGACGTCCAAAAAGCTAGATTTGTATTACTAAGTTGGGTCTTCATAGTAACACCCGAGTATCGAAAGTACAGATTAGATAATTAGGAGATGTGTGCCTGATAATAAACAAACTAGAGTAATCTCCTTTTGTCACTCGTAAGCATGTGGTGGACATTTTTTCAACAAGAAAAAATAATTGTGAAGATTCTACAGTGTAATTTTTACTGGCCTACTATGTTTGAGGATACCCATGTATTTTGTAAATCATGCGAGCAATGCCAGAAGCTAAGGGCGATGTCTTGTAGAAATATGACGCCCTTGTAGATTAAGTAATTGATTGTTGGGGCATTGATTTCATGGGACCATTTCCCTCATCCTTTGGATACCTCTACATACTTCTAGCCATTGATTATGTTTCAAAATGGGTAGAAGTTATCTCTTGTAGGACTAATGACCACTTAAGGGTTCTACAATTTCTTAAAGAGATCATTTTGTCTAGATTCGGAATACCAAGAGCCATCATAAGTGATGGAGGCTCTCACTTTTGTAATCGACCATTTGAAGCTTTAATGAAGAAATATGGCATTACACATAAAGTAAGTACCTTCTATGATCCACAAACAAGTGGTCAAGCCGAGATTTTGAATAGGGAGATTAAACACATTGAAAACAATAAAAAATCCTAATCGCAACGATTGGTATCTTAGACTAATCAATGCACGAGTGGGACAAAACAAACATGCAATCTCAAGTGGCTAGTCACCAATGAAAGTACAATAAGTATGGGCTCAAGTGACTAGCTCACAAAAATTAGGTCGATTTATAGTGGCTTGGGAGCCAGCGAAAATACTTCAAGAAAGGGTATGTGCTACCACGACATCTAGATTAGCTACCTAATATTTCTCGTATGCCATGAAATGCATGATTAGTCCAATTTATAAATAGTCATTTTAAGGAAGCTTAAAGGTCACTATGGGGTGCCCATCACCTAGCATAGGCCAACGATTGAAGCATAGTATCACATACCACCATCCCCGGCTCTTGAGACTTTAGCAAATAGGGTTATAATGTGTTCTAACCATTATAAGTAGTTTTGTAATATAATAAAATTAGGGTATTTCATTTATATAAACTTGTACAAGGCCTATTATGATCTATCGAATAGTCCTTACCATCACAAATCCGTACATAAATCCAACAAAAATGGTTCCTCTCAATAAGTTGCATTAAGTATCAAGTCCATTTAAGGACACTACAAAAAGAGTTCAACCCACAAGCCACACGACATAAATAATCCACGAGATGGTAAGTCTACGACCAAATAACATTTAATTAATGCACAAGACGGGCACCAGTTCGAGGAACTTCCAGTAATATCATTCAAAAATTTCCATGTAGCAAAACAAGTCACAATCAATTCAACATACATCACCAATGGAAAATACACGTGCAAAGTACTCATCTTAATCCAAAATAGAGAAATTTGAAATACATAACATATTAAAATACTTGAATTAAAATCTAAACATCAATCATATGAAAAGAATTATTCAAATAGAAACTAACATTTATCATTCATTCCATTGAACACTATATTAAACAAGTAATATAAATAAATGAACTAAACTAACTATTATAATGTTGGAAATCTTGAAGGGTGATCCTCACCTCTTAATTTGTATCATGTTTTAGTGATAGGATGAATGCAAGCACTTTAGGATGGGGGCCTTAACCTAATTTACGAAAGAATGTAGAATTAGGATCAACATATGGTTTGATCATGAAGCCTAAGTGCATTTGCTCTCACAACTCACCTGTCAATTTCGAATCTGAGCTCAAATGGAATCAACTTAGTTTGACTGAATTGGTGCTCAGACTTGCTCGGTCGAACTTGAGGTGAAGAGACAATTCTTGATGCACGATCAACCCACCCCAGGGGTTTACCAACCCAAGCCTAACCTTCCTTGACTCAAACTCGGCCCCAACTGACTGATTCAGCGAGTCGACTCGACTAAGTCAATACAACCCGATTACATGACTTTCTTCTTTTATTTTATTTTCTCCTTTTCCTTATATTCTTTCTCTTCTTCTTCTTTTTATCTTTCTTTTTCTTTTCTCCCAAAATCACATCCAGCATAGAGCTAAACTTGGAGCGCAACTTGTTGAGTTAACTCAGCGATGGTGTAGCCTAGTTGAGATGAAACAATAACTTTCCCTTGTTCTCTTTGTAATTCTCTTCTTCTTCCTCCTTCCTTCTGCTTCTCTTTCTTTCATTTCCTTAATGGATACCTAGACCAACTTAGAACACGCCAAAACACATGTCAACGAGTCAAGGAACTCAGACAACCTCAAACCGAGTTCGACAGTGAGACTAAACTAAATCTAGTTTCCCCTTTCAAAATCTTTCTTTCACCTCTCTTTGGAGCATCTAGAAGAACCCAAGCTTGACCAAAACACACCCCGACTCCAATCCAACTCAAATGGACCCAAAACCTTGACTCACCATTGAGTTAGTGAGGCTGGCCAGAAGATCCCAACCCTGACTTCTTCCTTTTCTCTTCTTAGACTTCCTACTCCTATAATCTCACTCCCTCTTTCTTATTTCTAGAAGTCCAACAATGGCTTGAACCAGACCTAAGCCTCGACTCAGAGCATGACTCAGCTTGACTCGAGACTCAGTGTGGTAGACAGAAACAACGCTCACCCTCCCTCTCTCAATTTTTATTTTTTTTATATTTTTGGAAAGTTTTCCCTAAAAGTATCCATTTATTGGCTTTATTAATTCTATTCTAGATGGTTTGAAAAAAAGTAATCCGTGAATTAGTTACGTTGATTCAATTTTTGAATCCAAACAAAAATGATGATATTTCACTTAGATTGTCCAATTTGCTCAAATTGGTTTGCATGGCACCAATCGGCCACCACAAATAAACTACTAGGTTCCTTGGCCACCCAATGGATGTCCCTAATTGATGTTTTAGGACGAAAACAATAATGGTGCAGTTTACAGCTAATTAAAGAAGACGACCACCCCATTAATGGCAAAACCAGATCGGGTGGTTGGCTGACATTCTGATCTAAATTCTTTAGATGGTCTAGATGGGGCACATGGACCTTGTAGGACCCACCATTTGGACAAAGATCAACAAAATAACAATGGTTCGTGAGAAGATTTTCTCTCATGGCTTGTATTTCTCGAAATATCAATATCTCATATGATATCTAATCTCTGTTGTTAATAAGGCTATGAGATGCCCTAGTTTTGACATCCAGGATAAGCCCAAGAAAGCTTCTAGAAGTAAATGTGTCTTCCAATCGTGCCAGCCCTCAAACGAAAAATATTATTTTCCCAACTCTCACCTCTCACTGTGAGAACCCCAAGACGAGTTGATTTCAAATGGAGGGTCGAGATTGAATGGCTAAGATGCCAAGGAAAAATCTGCTCGTATAGCCAACCTATCAAAACCAAATGAAAATTCCATTTTTGGAAAAGCTCCCTGCATAACTTTACTTGCACTCATGTTTGAGTACATAAACGAACTCACCAATCGTGCAAGATGACCAAGGTTTGGTTGGAATCACTATTTGAACATGATGGGTGGTTTGGATCTTCTAATCAGTCGTTAATGGTGGGCCATGGTTCAATCAGATAAACGTTGTCTACTTAAACCATTGCTCGAGCGAGAAATCGAGAAAGAAGGATTAGGGTTTTCCTCATCAAGCTTGGGTTGAACCCAAATGATCGAGTTTTTAATGCTAGTGTACAGTGGGTGCACCACCCTACTATGCACACACAGTCAAAGGGGGAGGGGGGGGGGGTCCACTATGATGAGTTTTCGAGATCTACCCCATCCACCAAGTTCTCCTGCTCCACGAGCACACTATTTTAAGGCCAACATAGATCCTTCGCTCAAGTGGGCCACACTAAGAGAATTTTGTATTTGTATAATGCTCTTTATCAATACGATGATCGGATTGACTCTGAATTTGAACATCAAATGTCCAAAGAGTCCAAGGGCCCATTTAAGTAAAAATCAACAGTACTTTTAGTGGTGTGATGGTCTAATTAAGTCAATCAAGTGATGGATTTATACATTAGGTGTCCTAGACTCGATAAATGGTGGATCTTGAGATCCAGGCTCCAATTTCGACTATGAATGGTTTGATTTGTCTTTTAAAGTATTTTGTGGAGTTTTGTCTGAATCAATCATTCTAGAAACAAAGTCATATGTGTATTTTTTTAGGTGGTCGAGTTTTAATTCATATGTATTCCCAACTCTAATGAAAGGTCTAGGTGTTCGTATTGCTCGTACACGTACATTTTGCAGTCATGTTTAGATCTACACTCAGGGATAATCAGGCATGATTGTGAGTTGTACCAAGATCCTCGTCTAATAGCCCAGTATTTGCACAATTTAGATCATCACTGACGTCTTTGATTGACCGATATCCATTAGATTATTTAGATTTGTTTTGATTCAAGGTTAACGATTAAATAACATTAAAATTTTGATTAAGTAGCCCACAGAGCTCCATGGGCTAACTAAATGAAAATATACAGTGGATTTTGATAATGTATGGTTCGATTGGACTAACAAAGTGCTGCTTGAAGTTCCATCACGGTTAGACTCCTAGAAATAGGTCTATCGAGGTTCAGTGTTGATTTCCTAATGATATAAGGTCCTTTTTTAAAATCAATGAATGGTTGGCTTGATCTATCGATGAAGATTATTCTAAACAGTTAGATTGATGAATAATTAAGTAAATGGGATTATCTTGAGTTGATTATAGGAAATGCCTAAATTCAAGATTAGTTGACGGATTGTGTATATTGGTTTAGAATAGATATTGAGAGATTGGTGCATCTTTGTAATTTGATCAACTCGAAGTGTTTGGGTATGATATCTTAAGTTTCCATAGGTTGATTTAGATCGTGAGTTGAATAAACATTAATTGTGGAAACTTCATTTAAAATCAAGGGTCAATCAAAGGTAGATTAATCTCAAACCTTACGGTTACACTGCGAGTTGTCACTACCCAAGATCAGACGGTTGAGATGGGTAGGTTAATGGATTATCGGGCATAGTGTGTAGATTAAATTTTGTGTTTCTCACACATGCACTAATTAGATTTCTAATGTAACTACCAACTACTGAAAAGTATAAGGTGTTACAATCTACCCCCCTTAAAGAGAATTTTGTCCCTGAAATTCAATACTTCTACCACGAATGGGAATGAAGATAATCATTTTTTTTTTGTTTCTAAACATTCATTATTTTTCTATGAAGTAGGTTTGTATGTACAAGCGTATATAAATGACTACCTAAAGTGAGGCTATTACATTGGGCCCAATGTGATGTTGATTTTCCAACATAACCAAGGGCCATGGTACCCATTGATGGTTCCCACCATGTGTGCATGCTACACCTAATTGGCTCACCTAATCTGGGCTTCAAAAACAATAATGGCCCTTGGTGGGCCAACCCGCATAAAGGCATCTCCAATTCTCAATGGTTTTGTATGAAGGGGTTGGCCGGTATGATTTTTATTTTCAAGCATATCCAGGGGTTGTAAGATCCACCAGGGACTCTCACTATTATGTGGGTGAGATGTCCAAATAGGTTGCCCAATTAGGTCAAAAAAAGAGGTCATGGGCCCTTATAAGCCACACTAGAAGAAACAATGGTTGTCGACCAAGAAGAAACTTTTATGAGCCAAATAAGTTCTAGATAAACCTGATATTTTTTTTCCTTTCATCTAGTTCAGTGTGACCATATTAACAGGTTGGAAGTTCAATGAACATTATGGTGGACCCTAGGAAGTATCTAATGGTAAGCATTTAATGACCATTATTTCGATGACGCGGTCCTCCAGAAATTTATATTTGCTTCATTTTGTGACCATATATTAAAATAAGTTGTAAACATAGATGGACAACTTAGATATATGATTAAAGCATTGTGGTAGTGTAACACCCTGTACTTTCAGTACTCGGGTGCTACCGAGTAACCCTACTTAGTATAAGTACAAATCTAGCTTAAGCGAATGTTCACGTGCATTCCAGTCAAAATCCGACCATTGAAAGCAGTTCCCATCCATATATCAGGCTATCTATCTGTTATTCTTTAAGATGGACCATCACATCATCAGAAAGACCTATTCTTAGGATTTTGATTTCATTGATACATAAAACTAACCGACCATCAGGGTTACCATTGTAAGGCCCATCATTCAAAAATGCAATCGGATTATTATAGTCCATGTTCAATCCTCATATCACACCTAAACACCCGTTAGGACCCTCGGACCATTGATAGTCGAATATTAGTTGATCCAACCATCGGATCATTTGAGTAAAGGATCGAGAATTGTAAATGTGACATTCGTTGTAACGCCCCGTACTTTACGGTACTCAAGTGTTATCGTGGAGATCTAATTTAGTAACGTAAACCTAGTTCATTGAACATTTACCTTTATTAGGCTAAACCTAACCATGCATCTTAGGCTGTAAAGCATGAATCAATGGGGCCACGACATCTTGTCCCTTAATATGTGGCTTGGTCACACTAATAGGGCTCCCTAGAGGTCTTTTACCATCATTAGGTCTGCAACGTTTCAATGATCGATCTAGCGATTGACTTTCCTAAAATCAACCATAGGATTATAAAATCAACCATAAACCTTTGGAGTAGCGTGTGCACATGGGTTGATATGGAACTATTCAAATCATTTATGACTTCGATTAAAGGCAGTCCTACAAGAAAAACTAAATAGATGAATAAACAAAATAAGTATTTAGGAATACACATATAATAGTGATGCATGTAATAAGTACTATAATAATAATAATAATGTAAAATCATGAGATATGTAGTCCTAATAACCTATGGAGCAGGACCCACAACATGATTAACAGTGCACACATGAAATTAATAATAAAACTAAAAATGATAATAATAATAATAACGAAAAACATTAAAATTTATTCTAATAATAACAACTAATATCCTAAAATCAAAATATAGGTGGACCTAGTTGTCTGATAAATTCCTGGGACCATTCTAGCCGTTGTCGTTCAGTTTCGAGCCGATCTGACCATTAGATTTACAGAAATCCACCATTAGGACTAGGAATTTAGGCGTATGGCCCACTTAAGATTTAGGTCAGCCCCATTCTCGAGATCATGGCCTTATATAAGTGAACGAACCAAATGTTCGGTGTGGATTTATCACAATCATCATGGTGGACCCCACCTCAGAGCATGGGTGCACTAGAGGGATGTGCACTTGCGGTGCACCAATCGAAGAGGACCGGTCAGAGCCCCTTGATCTGACCCTTTCCAAAAATGGGAGGGTTATCCTGCCTGTGGCCGTTCGAACAAAGAAACACAGTTGTGTTTCCTCTCTTCCGTTGATCAAAGTGTGGACCACCATATCATCTCTGATGGAAGATTAAAACCGTTCATCTAATGGAGGGGCCTCGACCTACCAAAACCCCATCTATTTCACACAATGATGAGCACATGCGTGGACACAAACTTGGGCAAAAATCGGTTGTATGCTGTGAGTTTATTTCCAAAAGTGGGAAACTATCACACCGTTTTCTCTTGCCAACTATTGCAATCTGTGTGAGGATCTCTCGTCCAATCAGAGACCTCCATTTTGAACGGGTCCTAACCATCCACACGCCACTCACGTGTTAGGGCTTTCTTTGGAAAACTGATGCTCAAAAGCCCCATGATACCAGCTGTTTGAGAAAACTGGGCGCTGGGATCAAATCCCAGCCTTTCATTTGCATTCGACGGGCCTTAGGTCATCAGGGCTATTATATATGGAGGGAGATTAGCTAGGTTTTCTCCTCTGGTTGTGGCTGCCAGAAATATCCATTGTTTCCTTCTGTTAGCAAACCCACTGACTGAAGCTTCCCCAAGCTTTGAAAGAACTTATCTGGAAGCTTTCTAGAACCCATAGAAATCATTTGTAGGGAGGGGATTGGAGGTGGAAGCCTCCGTTCAAGACCTTACCATTGTAGTCCAGGTCGTCTTCCTTGTTAGAAGCTCTGTCATTTGTTCCTGTTGCAGCCCCTGATCTCAGAACAATTGCTAGGTGGGCCATCTCTGTAGTGGTCTATGTAGGTCGGAGGAGAAAAGAAGAAGAATATGGAGAGAAAGAAAGAAGAGGGAAGAAAGAGGTGGTGCGGTTGTTGCACCGCACCACCGTGCTGCACTCCCGTCAGAACTGAGCCAAGTTCGGGTCGAGTCAGGCCATGTCTGTCGGTCGTTGATGGATGCTTCCAGCAGCTAGGAATGGGAGATAGATAAGGAGAGAAAAGGAGAGAGTTGAGAGAGAAGCTCACTGATGGCTCGCTATCGTGCGGGCTGCTGGTTGAGTCACGAGAACGCTGACTCGTGACGAGTTCGAGTCGGGTCAAACTGAGTAGTCTAGAGGTGCAGGACCTGTAGCTTAGGGAGATTAGAGGAGGAAGAAAAGAGAAAGAGAGAAGAGAGAGTTCAGTTTGAGTTATGGGCTGACTCGCTGTCGAGTCAGCCGAGTCGAGTTGGGTTTGGTATGGTTCAGATTTTGCCGCAGGTGGAAAGTAGAAGGAAAGGAAAAAAAAAAGGAGAAAGAAGGAAGAAGAGGGAATGAGGGCTGTCGGGTTGAGCTCAAACCGAGCCGAGTCACTAAGCTGAGTCCAGACTCAGTTGAGTGTGGACCTGGACGTGTCTAGCTGACCTTAGTTGAAGGAAGATAGAGAGAAAAAAAAGAGAGAGAGAAGAGAATAAAGGAGAAGAAATAGAAAGAAGAAGAAAGAGGGAGGGAGAATCAACTCACTCTACTCTAACCGAGTCGGCTCGCTGTCGAGTCAACTTACATGGGTTAGTTTTCTCTCCCAACATAAATTGTTTGATTCACCATTACCATTAGTGTTATTATAACTATTGTGGTTATTAAATGTGATTAGCTACTAGAAGGTTAATTTGTGCTAGTGCTAGTTACTATAGAACTACAACGGTTCAATGTTAGATATTAGAATTTATTCCTAAATATTACCATTGATAATAGTCCACACAATGTATTACCATTTTTGCCACTATTCTATGAGGATTGATAACATTAGGTATGATTAGCCATTGGAAAATCATTTGTGCTCAACCTAGTATTATAAACAAATTTTAGTTATTACATATTACAATTCCATTTAACTCTCTTAAATGTTAGTCTCAATGGTAGATCGTAGTATTTATTATCATGACCAAATCCATTATGGATAGCCATTATTATTATTGTCATTATTATCATTAGAAAATATTTATCATTTTCCTTATGAGATTAGTATAATCCTTATTAATACGAATATAAGTGTAAATCCTTATTATATTATTGTTAATAAGAGATCTTATTATATGATGGATTGATATCAGTATTATTAGTCATTTAAAAGAATAATGGATAATATCGGTATATTTAAATATGAACTTATACACCATCATTATTAATATGATGGATTGAGACTCCTATCATGAATATTATTTGGCCCATGACACAATAATAATAATAATAATAACATTAATAATAACCTAGGATTCAAATCCTAGCATCTAAAGCCTATAACTAAACTCTAGGATGATATCCTAACCCTATACTAAAACCCTAAAAGTAATCCAAACCCTAGGTCGTATAAATCTTGACCATGGACACTTGGTAAAACATTGATCTCATGTACAACTTCACAATCCATGGTAAGACTTAACTCTGAGGGTGCACGCGATTCCTAGCAACGTCAGTTAGCGATTCAAGTATAAGGTGATGATTCTTCCCCTTGAGCTTTCCATTTTCCCAGTAGCTTAAGTTATAGTTTTTTATTTCAATTTATAATTGATATCTCCATTTATAATCACATGTGTTAGCTAGTGGAAATTGAATTGTTGTAATTCATGCTTTATGATTATCCTGCATAATTGTTCATACTTGTGGATTTCTTTTTGTGGATTGCTTACGGAACTTAAACTGGTACATTAGTGGAAATTTTCCACATATGAGTGTACACCCATACTTGGGATGTAACCTGACTAGTTGTGATCGTAATGGACCTTCGACTTGGTGGTTATTGAGTGGTGGTCTATATGGATCATTGGTGTGGGCCTACCGTCCAGGGCTGTTGTATCCAATGGTTTTCAAGGATGGTCTTTTATCGCATGGTTCTGATACTCGCCCTATGTGGCCTACTTTGATATCGTCCTATGTGGCTTTGTTCTAGTATTTTCCCTATATGGGTTGGATGTTTTATACTGTACAACCATGTGATGGTAAGCCCCACATATAGTAATATGATTGGCCACTAGTCGACCGGGTACCATTAAACATCCTAAGGTGGTAGTCTCATGGGCCAAGGATGGTGGTCATGGGACACTATGCCCGAATTGTCGGCCTACGCAGGGCCAGGTGCTCCCCGTAGTGACTGTGAGCTTATTTAAATTGGCTGGTTGCAATTGGACTAATAATGGGTTGGCCAATCATGCACGCATAGCACAGACTAGCATCTATTGCTGTCATACGTAACATATAGATTCGCCTATCTAGATGTTTTACCCGAGCACCAACCATCATCTGTTGTTATCGTACATTGCTGTCATACGTAACATACAGATTCGCCTATTGGATGTTTTACCCGAGGCACCAACCATCATTGTTGTTATCGTACATATTTTCATGTCTGGATGTTTTACCCGAGGCACAGAACGTCTGGATGTTTTACCCGGGTTGATGACTGCATGGGTGACGACCCCTATGTCTGTCTGGATGTTTTACCTGGGACAATGATTGCATTCACGTATCCATGCATATAATAAGACTGTATTTACTCTGTTTTGGTTGTTTGGATGTTTTATACTATTTCTTACCTAATGCGGCGGTGTGTAATCTTGAGGAAAATTCACACTGAGTTGGTCACTCGTCCATCAAATATATAACCGTACAGGTCGCACAAGTGGCCCTAATGATGTTCACATTCATATTGATGAGGAGCAAGCTATTGTTGACAAGGGTGCATGATTATATTTGCTAAGAGCTACTACAGGATTTCACAGCTCAAGATTATTACAAATTTACTTCGTTTCACATGTAATGTTATTTCTTTCTGTATTTGTAAGAATAAAGACATTGGTTTGTATAAGTCATTATAGGCACTCTTGTATATTCTAAATGAAATTTGAAATTTCCCCTTACGCTTATTTGTCCACTTTACGCTCATCTGCTTACTCTAAAAAAAGTAAAATATTATACCTGACCATCCTTTAAGGTTAACACTCGAATTTTTGGGACACGGGTCATATACTCGGGTCCTAAAGATTCGGGGCGTTACATTCGTGCAGGATGGCCCACATAACAGTTAACCAATGAGTGTCCTAATCATCCAAACAAACCCCTAGTGCCCTTTTGGCTGTTGATATTCGAATCGGGATCAATCCAACCATTGGGTTTATATGGGCCAACATTTTGAAACCAATAAGACTGTAGGATTTCGAAGACTTGTAGTTAACTACTAGGGAGCATAATTAAATCATTTATGGCCCACTTATTCACATGATCCACCTTAAAATAGGACCTCGAGCTTAAAACTTTTAATTACTAAACTACCAAAAGAAATCCAGCCGTCAAATTAACTTGAATAAACAAAATAGTTTGAATTGATTGGGTATGGCCCACCTAAGTTATGGATCTTTCTCATTGTCAGATTAGTGGCCCATCTCAAGCTATTTGGGTTGATGGACATGCTAGATTTCACATAAACATCTTGGTGGACCACTAACAATTTGTGTGGAGGCAATCCATCCATTCGACTAACACTTGAAGTCTAATGTAGAAGGTTGTCACGGAGGTTCATAGACTAAGTACCTTTACAGCCGTTGATATCGAACTAGGAGGCCATTTGGCCGTCAGATCAATGAAAACCCATAATTAAGGGACAAAATTTGCATGTATGGCCCACCTAAACCTTGGATCTGCCTCACCTTCGACCAAATGTCCTAACGAGACCCACGAAACCTGATGAATGGAGTGGATCTGTTAGATCCATCACAGGTGGACCACACATTAGTGCATGTGTGCATCAGGGGAAGTGCGCCAGCTGTGCACTAGACTAGGGAAATTGGTTAAACTGGGATTGACCGAAAAATTCCAAAAGAAGGAAGTTTCTACTTCCTTTTTCCATTCCTGCGCTCAGCACGTTTTGAATGGGCGTGTGATCGTTCGTATGATCGAGATGGGGTCCACCATTAGGACCAGTTTGGATGATATAAATTGTCCATCGGGTGTGCCCTCAGTTTCAGCCAAAACCCCATCAAAATCACCTGCCACTATCCACATAGGAGCGCATGACGTTAGACACAAACAGGCAGGCATGTAAGTGAAAGTGTGCTTCCTACCCCTCCAAAATAAAGCCATTGTTACTAATGTGGGCCACCTTAAGCTAATCCAAACTGTCCATCATGTTTAGAGCTTGGGCTCGACCAAAACCCAACGCATCTTGCATGTTGGGATGCACACAAATGATCGAAAAATCTGGTGCAAGTAGGTTCAATGCACATGCTTTCCAGATATGGCAACCTCTTATTGTTGCCAGTCTGGCGATCCGGGTGAGGATGGATCCTCCATTCTCAGCCCTCCATTTGGGTAGGTCCTAACCATCCATTCCAAACCACCCTAGGGTTTTCTACCCATAGTAAAGAGAAACCACGACTGATTTGGTTATACCGACTGTACTTGAAGAGTGCGGTAAAGCAACACAATCTGGACCCCCCATTTCAAATCCTACAGTTTAGGATTGCTAAAAAACTCCACATAAGAGCTTGGAACCGGATGCATTAGGGCTCCTCCCTGTTATTACGACCGCCTGAGAAAAACTGGGCGAGAGCTTCTTCCTTTGAACCCATCGAGAAAGCACCATTGGAGCTCCACTCCTACCATTCTCCAAGCTCTTATAAGCTTACACGCACCATCTAAAACAGTCGGCTCGAAGAAATACCCATCGATTCATGATCCGCCATGAAAGCTGGGTTGTCTTCCCCATCGAACTTGCACCATTGCAGGTGCTTGTGAGGTAGCGGAATTCAAATCCAAAACCGACAAGGTGTGGCCCATGGGATCATGATGCGTGTAGGAAAAGAGAAGCTGATGGAAGAAGAGCATCAAGAGAGCAAAGGAGTGTGGATTTGTGCCGCACTGACTCACTGCCAAGTGAGGACTTCGCTGGCGACTCGACCTGGTTCTAGAACGGGTCAACTTCCTGACTCACTGATCAAAATCTTCTGGAGCTGCCGAGTGCTCTTTGCAAGAAAAGAAAAGAAAAAGGAGGAGAAAGAAGAGAAGGAGGAGGAGGAAGCTGGCAAACCAACCGAGTCGGTGCAGAAACCTGCTGACCCATTGGCCAAGCATCTTGCTGGGCATTTCCAGTGTATGGAAAGAGAGAGGGAGAGAAATAGAAAGAAGAAAGAGGAAGAACCAGGCGAGAGAGGGCGCATTGCTGCACTAGCTTAACTCGAACTGAGTTGAGACTGGACCGAGTCGCGTCAGTCAGGGTGTCCATTGCTAGAAGTCCCAACATTTGAAAAAAGAAAAAAGAAACAGGGGGACAGAGATAGGAAGAGAAGAATGTAAGATAGAAAGTAAGAAAGGCAAAAGAAAGAGAAAGAAGAAGAAGAAAGGAGGATTGCTGAGTTAACTCAGCAAACCGACCAAGTCATGGATTGGGGATGGTTCGGTCTAACAATCCAAGAACTACCTGTGGAAGATCCAACCCCACTGGGCGACTCGTTGAGTTGGTTCGAGTTGGGAGCAAATCGACCTCGTGAGTTTAATCGAGTTGACGTGGGTGAGTCAACACTTTCTTCCCATTCTAGACTCATTTTAATGTATTATTGTCATTTTTACTAGTATTTTATGAGGATCGGTAACATTAGATATGGTTAGCCTTAGTAAGTTATTTGTGCTTAACCTAGTTATTATAAACAAAATTATAGTTATCAAGTAGTAGAATTTTATTTAACTCTCTTAAATATTATCCTTAATAATCGATCTTAATATTTATTATCATCATTAGTGTTACTATAATTATTACAATTATTAAATGTGGTTAACCATTGGTAGGTTAATTTTGCTAGTATTAGTTATTATAGATATTAGATATTAACATTTATCATGCTATTCCTATTTTATCATTGTAGGTTATTGATAATAAGATTAGCGTTGTTAGTATTAATAGGCAGTTATTATTTATTTTACTTCATTATAATATTATTATAAATTAATTATATGAGTTAAATTTCAAACTTTAAACCAAAGTCTAAGATTAGATTAATGGATAAAACCCTAAATCTAAGTGATCCAAACCATAGGTCATGATCCTAGCCGTAGATGATATATGAAACTTGGATCTAACCATACAAAATTTATAATTCATGGTAGGATTCGGTTCTAAGGGCGCAAGCACTTAGTGACACTAGCAGGTGATTCGGTTCATCAAGTGATAATTTTTCCCCTTGAGCTTTTCATTTTTCCATTAGCTTAAGTGATAGTTTTATTTTTATGTAGATTAATAATTGATATCTTTATCTTATAATCACATGTGTTAATTGTTGGAATTGAATTGCTAGATTACATGCTTAACATTTATCCTGCATATCTTCTTGTACTTGTGGATTATTTCTGGAACTTAGACTGGTACATCTGTGGGAAACCCCCACTTATAAATGTAAACTGATACTTGGGATGTAACTCGATTGAATGTGATTGTAATGAACCTTCGACTTAGTGGTTATTGAACAGTGGTTTAAATTGAATATTTGATGTGGGCCTACCATCCAGGGGTTGTTGTGTCCAAGTGTTTTTTTAGGATGGTCTTTTATCACACTGTTTTGACATTTGCCTTATGTGGCTTAGTTTTGATATTTGCCCTATGTGGCTTAGTTTTGATATTTGCCCTATGTGCCTTAGTTTTGACATTTGCCCTATGTGACTTAGTCTTGATATTTGCCTATGTGGCTTTATTTTGGTATTTGCTCTACCTAGGTTCGATGTATTATTTTGTGCAACCATGCCATGATAAGCCCCATATACTGAAATATGATTGACTACTAGTTGATGGGTTTCCATTAAACATCCTAAGGTGGTAGCCTCATGAGCCAGGGATGGTGGTATGGGACCTATGCCCGAGCTGTCGGCCTACGCTGGGTGATGAGCCCCCTGTAGTAACCTTGAGCTTTATTAAACCAGCTTATTGTAATTGGACCAATAATGGCTTAACTAATCATGCATACATGGCATATTGACGATGACAGGTGGATATTTCTGGATGTTATAGCACGTGCCTCCGGATTATTGGGGTATTATTTCGCTAGCTGCTAGACTACCAATTATCGATTTATGTACGTGATGTACGATGAGCAGTCGTTATGCGGTACATGATGTATGCACGTGATGTGCTTTGCTAATGGTCAGCCTTTACATGGGTGACGAGCCCAACTGCCGACTAGATGAGCATCCCTAGGTCAATGATGCATTCACACATCCATGCATATAATAAGACTGCATTTTGTTATGTTTTGTTTGCCTTGTTGCTTTTCAAACTATGCTTAACTAAGGCAGCAGTATATAATCTTGAGGGGAATTCACACTGAGTTGACATCTTATCCATCAAATATATAATTGTACAGGTAGCATAAGTGGCTTACGTGATATTTAGGTTCAAACTTGATGAGGAGCATGGTACAAGTGTCAGGGATGCATGGCTGTAATTGCCAAGAGGAGCTGCGCGATCTTGCGGATTACATTTAATTGCATTTTAATATTTCTCATGTATTAATTTATGTAAATCTTGTATTTATTAATATCGAGACATTAGTTTTTAAAGTCATTATGGGCAGCCTCTTGTATATTCTAAATGTAAATGCAAATTTTCCTTATGTTGATTTGTCCATCTTCCGCCTAAATGCTAAATTTGGTAAGAAAGAAAATATATACATAGAATTTAGCTTGCTATAGGTTAACATTCGGGTTTTTAGGAAACGAGTCATCTACTCGAGTCCTGAAAACACAGGGCGTTACAGTTGGTATCAGATCATAGTTTGGACAAACCAGGCCTTGGGAAATGAACTTATACAAACCTTAAATGTCTCAAGTTAGGATGTTTGAAATTAGAAATTTGAACTTAGGTAAATTTCTCTTAGACTTAAAACAATGGTTGAGAACATAGAAATCTAAACTTATGTTCCCTTAAGGCCTTTTTGGCCAGGCAGATTAAGAGGGATTAGGAGGGATGGGATGGTAAAATCCTGGGATATGCCAAATGAGCCAAACAGACCCGATGAACTTGTCCCGGGATATATCAAACCCATGGATCTTAAACCAATCCACTGACATCACCATCGTTACCTTAAAATTGATCACATCCCTCCTAATCCCGTTCAATCGTGCCTAGGGGCGTGTTTGGTTGGACGGATTGGAAGGGATTGGAAGGTAAAATCCCAGGATATGCCGTGCGTGCCAAACAGACTCGATGAACTTGTCCCGGGATATAGTAATTCCATGGATCTTAAACCAATCCCATGGGATCTGTCCGGCCAAACAGGCCCTTAGAAATTGTTAAGATAATCATTTAAATTGATGTGGAGTCTCATTAAAATTAGGAGAAATTGAGAATATAGAGACTCGAAATTTTAGGCCCTTAGAAAATTTGTTTGGATGATCATAGAACTTAGAAATGAACTTAGGCCCCTTTGAATATTTTAGGTTTAGTCATTTCAACTTAGGTGAATTTCCCTTAAAATTAAGGAAAATTGAAATATAGATACTCGATATTTTAGGTTCCTTAGAGAGTTGTTTGGATAATCCTAGAACTTACGAACTGAACTTAAGTCCCTTGAAAATTTTAGGTCCGGCCATATGAACTTAGGACAAAAACTTTGGTTCCCATGTAAACCACCAAAACTACTGTTAGAATTAAGGTTAGAATTAATCTTAGAAATTCGAACTTCTTTAAAAATCTTCTAGTTAGAATTAATGTTATTGCAATACTCAGCAAATGGAACAACATTAGGCATTGTAGGACAATCCTTACTCACCCTCTATACAATATGTCAAACATAAGCACTCTTTAAGTTTAAGAAATCATGATAGGAATTGTAACATGAATTCCCTAAATGCGTCTCCTTACTTAGAAACAATATTGCCTACGATCTCAGCATGTAAAATTAATTAAACGTGAAGTTATAGAATTTTGGTAAGTTTCCGACCCTAGATTGAGTGTATTAGGATTAGATTGGGATCCTGGATGGATTTAATAAAATTTCAAGCTTAGATTTCATGTAAGAAATCTTGGTCCTGAAATCTTAGGTAGTGCACTAGATAATTAGAGCACGCAGTGATAGTGTAATGGTCCACATAGACTTATCATTTACGAGGATATAAAATTACATGATATTCCCCAGGAGTCTAGAATAATCGGGATCACGAGTTGATGGAACCATATTTAAGCGAAGTTTACATGGTCTAACTCAAGTTCTAAGTTCTAGCAAATTTTAATGATCTCAATGCCCTGATCAGGTATAAGGTCGATATTTACCAAGATTAGGAAATGATACAGTAAGTCCTCTGTTTTACGTAGGCAAAGGATCAATGTATCGAGCTCAAACCCACTACAACCATCCATTCGTGTTAACTCGAACATTGAAAATGAAAAATTGTCTTATACCTTAGAAAATGGGGAACTATCAATTAGGTAAAAGAAAAGAAAGATAAGACATTGTTACTAGCCACATAAATGAACTTGTAATCCTAGTAAATATTATAATATTAGTAGTTGGGGATCATCATGTCTCAAAGGAAAAATCTCTTTAAGAGGGGTAGATTGTCACAACCCCAAATCCAAGTAGTCAGACATGGACACTTGCGCAAGCAAACATTCTTCGTAGGGAAAGTGGTGAATCTTTAGAGGTATGGAAAAATGGATTGTAAGGTAGGAGTGTTGAATTTCGGGGACAAAATTCTCTTTAAGGGGGGTAGATTGTAACACCTCATACTTTCAGTACTCGGGTGCTACCGAGTAAGCCTACTTAGTATAAGTACAAACCTAGCTTAAGCGAACATTCACGTGCATTCCAGTCAAAATCCTACCGTTGAAAGCGGTTCCCATCCATATATCAGGCTATCCATCTGTTATTCTTCAAGATGGACTATCACATCATTAGAAAGACCTATTCTTAGGATTTTAATTTCATTGATACATAAATCTAACCAACCATCAGGGTTACCATTGTAAGGCCCATCATTCAAAAATGCAATCGGATTATTCTAGTCCATGTTCAATCCCCATATCACACCTAAACACCTGTTAGGATCCTAGGACCATTGATAGTCGAATATTAGTCGATCCAACCATCGGATCATTTGAGAAAAGGATCGAGAATTGTTAATGTGACATTCATGTAGGATGGCCCATATAACAGTCAACCAATGAGTATCCTAATCATCCAAACAAACCCCTAGTGCCCTTTTGGCCGTTGATATTCGAATCGAGATCAATCTAACCATTAGGTTTATATGGGCCAACATTTTGAAACCAATAAGACAGTAGGATTTTGAAGACTTATAATTAACTACTAGGGAGCATAATTAAATCATTTGTGGCCCACTTATTCACATGATCCACCTTAAAATAGGACCTTGGGCATAAAAATCTTAATTATTAAACTACCAAAAGAAATCCCACCGTCGAATTAACTTGAATAAACAAAATAGCTCGAATTGATTGGGTATGGCCCACCTAAGTTATGGATCTACCTCATAGTCAGATTAGTGGCCCATCTTAAGCTATTTGGGCTGATGGACATGGTAGATTTCACATAAACATCTTGGTGGACCACTAACAATTTGTGTGAAGGCAATCCATCCATTCGACTAACATTTGAAGTCTAATCTAGAAGGTTGTCATGGAGGTTCATGGACTGAGTACCTTTACAGGCGTTGATATCGAACTAGGAGGCCATTTAACCGTCAGATCAATGAAAACCCACAAATTAGGGATGAAATCTACATGTATGGCCCACCTAAACCTTGGATTTACCTCACCTTCGACCGAATGTCCTAACGGGACCCACGAAACCTGATGAATGGAGTGGATCTGTTAGATTTATCACAGTGGGCCCCACATTAGTGCGTGTGTGCATCAAGGGAGGTGCGCTAGCTGTGCACTGGAATAGGGAAACTGGTCAAACTGGGTTTTACCAAAATTTTCCAAAAGAAGGAAGTTTCTTCTTCCTTTTTCCATTCCCGCGCTTAGCGCGTTTTGAATGGGCGTGCGATTGTTCGTATGATCCAGATGGGGTCCACCATTAGGACTAGTTTGGATGATCTAAACCGTCCATCGAGTGTGGCCCTTAGTTTCAACCAAGACCTCATCAAAATCACCAGCCACTGTCCACATAGAAGTGCACGATGTTGGACACAAACAGGCAGGCGTGTAAGTGAAAGTGTGCTTCCTACCCCTCCAAAACAAAGCCATTATTACTAATGTGGGCCACCTCAAGCTAATCCAAGTCGTCCATCACATTTAAGGCTTGGGCTTGAACAAAACCCAACCCATCTCGCATGTTGAGATGTACACATGTGAGCACGAGATCTGGTGCAAGTAGGTTCAACGCACATGCTTTCCGAATATGGTAACCTCTTGTTGTTGCCAGTCTGGTGATCCGGGTGAGGATAGATCCTCCATTCTCAGCCCTCCATTTGGGCAGGTCCTAACCGTCCATTCCATACCACCCTAGGGTTTTCTACCCACAGTAAAGAGAAACCACGACTGGTTTGGTTAGACCTGTTGTACTTGAAGAGTGCGGCAAAGCAATACAATCTAGACCGCCCATTTCAAATCGTACAGTTTAGGATTGCTAGAAAAACTTCACATAAGAGCTTGGAACCGGATGTATTAAGGCTCCTCCCTATTATTGCGGCCACTCGAGAAAAACTGGCCGAGGGCTTCTTCCTTCTAACCCGTCGAGAAAGCGACGTTGGAGCTCCACTCCACCCATTCTCCGAGCTCCTCTGAGCCTACATGCACCATCTAAAATAGTCAGCTCGAAGAGATACCCATCGATTCGTGATCCGCCATGAAAGCCGGGTTGTCTTCCTCGTGGAACTTGTACCATTGCAGGTGCTTGTGAGGTAGCAAAATTCAAATCCAAAACCTATAAGTTGCGGCCCATGGGATCATGATGCATGTAGGAAAAGAGAAGCTAATGGAAGAAGAGCATCAAGAGAGCAGAGGAGTGCGGATTTGTACCGCAATGACTCACTGCCAAGTGAGGACTTCGTTGGCAACTCGACCTAGTTCTAGAATGGGTCAACTTCCTGATTCGCTGATCAAAATCGTCTGGAGCTGCCAAGTGTTCTCTGCAAGAAAAGAAAAGAAAAAGGAGGAGAACGAAGAGAAGGAGAGGTAGGAGGTAGCTGGAAAACCAACCGAGTCGGTGCAGGTTGAGTCAACCTATTGACCCATTGGCCAGGCATCTTGTTGGGCATTTCTAGTGTATGGAAAGAGAGAGGGAGAGAAATAGAAAGAAGAAAGAGGAAGAACCAGGGCGAGAGAGGGCGCATTGCTGCACTAGCTTAACTCGAATTGAGTTGAGACTGGACCGAGTCACTTCAGTCTGGGTGTCCATTGTTAGAAGTCCCAGCATTTGAAAGAAGAAAAAAGGAAAAGGGGGACAGAGATAGGAAGAGAAGAATGTAAGAGAGAAAGTAAGAAAGGAAAAAGAAAAAGAAAGAAGTAGAAGAAAGGAGGATTGCAGAGTTGACTCGGCAAAATGACCGAGTCATGGATTGGGGCTAGTTCCGTCCAACAATCCAACAACTATCTGTGGAAGATCCAACCCCACTGGGCGACTCGCTGAGTTGGTTCGAGTTGGGAGCAAATCGACCTCGTGAGTTGAACCGAGTTGATGTGGGTGGGTCAACACTTTCCTCCACTTTTAGACTCATTTTAATGTATTATTGTGATTTTTACCACTATTTTATGAGGATTGATAATATTAGATATGGTTAGCCATTAGTAAGTTATTTGTGCTCAACCTAGTTATTATAAACAAAATTGTAGTTATCAAGTAGTAGAATTTTATTTAACTCTCTAAAATATTATCCTTAATAGTAGATCTTAGTATTTATTATTAACATTATTGTTACTATAATTATTGCAATTATTAAATGTGGTTAACCATTGGTAGGTTAATTTTGCTAGTATTAGTTATTATAGATATTAGATATTAACATTTATCATGTTATTCCTATTTTGTCATTGTAGGTTATTGATAAGAAGATTAGCGTTGTTAGTATTAATAGGCAGTTATTATTTATTTTACTTCATTATAATATTATTATAAATTAATTATATGAGTTAAATTTCAAACTCTAAATCAAAGTCTAAGATTAGATTAATGGATAAACCCCTAAATCTAAGTGATCCAAACCATAGGTCATGATCCTAACCGTAGATGATATATGAAACTTGGATCTAACCATACAAAATTTATAATTCATAGTAGGATTCGGTTCTAAGGGCGCAAGCACTTAGCGACACTAGCAGGTGATTCGGTTCATCTGGTGATAATTTCTTCCCCTTGAGCTTTCCATTTTCCCATTAGCTTAAGTGATATTTTTATTTTTATGTAGATTGATAATTGATATATTTATCTTATAATCACATGTGCTAATTGTTGGAATTGAATTGCTAGATTACATGCTTAATATTTATCTTGCATATCTTCTTATGCTTGTGGATTACTTTTAGATTATTTTTGGAACTTAGACTGGTACATAAGTGGAAAACCCCCACTTATAAATGTAAGCCCATACTTCGGATGTAACTCGATTGAATGTGATTGTATTGGACCTTCGACTTAGTGGTTATTGAATGATGGTTTAAATTGATTATTGATATGGGCCTACTATCCAAGGGTTGTTGTGTCCAAGTGTTTTTTTTAGGATGCTCTTTTATCGCACGGTTTTGACATTTGCCCTATGTGGCTTAGTTTTGATATTTGCGCTATGTGGCTTAGTTTTGTCATTTGCCCTATGTGGCCTAGTCTTGATATTTTCCCTATATGGCTTTGTTTTGGTATTTGCTCTACTTGGGTTCGATGTATTATTTTATGCAACCATGTGATGGTAAACCCCATATACTGAAATATGATTGACCACTAATCGATGAGTTTCCATTAAACATCCTAAGGTGGTAGCCTCATGAACCGGGGATGGTGGTATGGGACCTATGCTCGAGCTGTTGGCCTACACTAGGTCCCCGTAGTAACCTTGAACTTTATTAAATCGGCTGATTGTAATTGGACTAATAATGGCTTGGCTAATCATGCATACATGGCATATTGGCGATGACGGGTGGATATTTTTGGATACTGTAGCACATTCCTCCAGGTTATTGGGATACCGTTTCGCTAGCTGTCATACCACCTACTATCGATTTACGTACGTGATGTACGATGGGCAGTCGTTATGCGATACGTGATGTACACACATAATGTGCTTCGTTAATGGCCAGCCTTTGCATGGGTGAGGATCCCAACTGCCGACTGGATGAGCATCCCCAAGTCGATGATGCATTCACGCATCCATGCATATAATAAAACTGCATTTTGTTATGTTTTGTTTGCCATGTTGCTTTTCAAACTATGCTTAGCTAAGGTGGTGGTGTGTATTCTTGAAGGGAATTCACACTGAGTTGGTCACTCATCCATCAAATATATAACCGTACAGGTAGCATAGGTGGCTTAAGTGATATTCAGGTTCAGACTTAATGATGAGCAAGGTACAAGTGTCAGGGATGCATGACTATACTTGCCAAGAGAAGCTGCATGATCGTGTGGCTTACATTTAAATGCATTTTAATATTTCTCATGTATTAATTTATGTAAATCTTATATTTGTTATATATCAAGACATTGGTTCCTAAGTCATTATAGGAAGCCTCTTGTGTATATTCTAAGTGTAAATGCAAATTTCTCTTATGTTGATTTGTCTATCTTCCGCCTAAATGCTAACTTTGGTAAGAATATATATATATATATATATATATATATATATATATATATATATTTGACTCTATATAGGTTAACACTCAGGTTTTTGGGAAACGAGTCATATACTCGGGTTCTGAAAACATGGGGCGTTACAGGTAGACCATATGGTTAGGGTTAATGGTGCACTTATTTATCTACATTGTATGTCAATCACATGCATCTATGTGTCAGAGACTCGGTTGAGCCCTTGGAAGCTTGAGACTGAAGACTCATAAAGACTGGAGCATCAAAGAAGTGAAGAACATGTATATAAGATACCTTGGTGACCCTAACATTGACCCAAAACTACCCTTGAATATATAAATGATCATTGCCTTAATAGGAAAACCTTGTTTGATCATCCTTCATCCTTAGGAGACTTATTGGAACATGATAAGATAGGTTATAGAGGTCCTAAGCTGTTGAAAAATAAACTGCCCAAACCAGCATACTCATCGGTATGCTCAAGCAAATCTCAATTGATCGAGTCGATCGACCGAATATGGTAAAAAACCATCCAGCAAGATCTAGCCTAAAATTGATTTAGTTCAAGCACTTAAAGCACGAGCTCGTTTGATTGAGGAATCCTCGATTCCTCTCAAGCGATCGAGTTCAATCGATCGAACATGAGTAAAATAGTTCAGTGAGTTCACTAGATTATTTTCAGTCCAGCTCAATTGTTCAAGGGCTAGGCTCGATCGATTGAGCCTAGTAGTTAAAGATCTATTATAGCTTGTTTGTTATATATATATATATATATATATATATATATATATATATATATTACAGTTAGATCTTTGGAAAAATTATGAATGTTGGCATTTTAGAGACCCTAGTGCATCACAAGCTCTATCAAACCTCACAGGATCTATCCCAATGAGATCCATGCTCTCTTCTTACTAATTTCTACTCTAATGAGTATTCCAAGTTCCTCTATAGGAAGATAATGACCTCAAGTCTTCTCAAGAATTTAGACACTAATTCCATTAGAGTGTCTATCAACCTCTAGAGTGTCTATAAAGGAGAATCCCCTAAGAGTTCAACTTTCCATTAGTTTAGGAGATTCTACCCAACTCCCATCAGCTTGGTCACCTCAAATGAACAACACATGTAAGGTGTTTGATCTTGGAGTTGAAGCATTGGCAAAGCCTGGCATCAACGATCAAGGGAGCAAAAGGGGAGTTGATTGAAGTATGGGAGAACATTAAGGGCCTGTTTTGATACGCGTTTTGGGATGTATTGTACTGTATTAGTTGTTATGATGTGATGTTTACTATGTTTGGATTAGAGTGAATAAGATTTGAATCTCATGCGCACGAATACAGACATGAGCCAAAATTTTAAATCGACGGTAGAGTATTGTCGGTGGGGTCACATGCCGTAGGTACTTTCTCTTCATTGTGCTGTATGGAGCAGCGGACGAGTTTTTCAAAATATCCAGAGACTTATCTCCAATGGGAGAAGGAGACATCTCTACACCAGCACCCCCTTCGTTTACAACCGACCTTCTGCATGTCATTTTGCAGTTGAAAATCTTCTCTTTTGCACGCAGGTTACTCCATTCAGTGGGCAGGATACTCTGCTTACGATATTGCGACTTGCCAATCGGGAAATCGCAAACCTGATCATGGTTTCATACGGCGATCCTACAGGTATGAATCTCTCTCTTTCTTCCAAACAAGGGTAATACTGCCAGCCAAAGACCAGTAACCATGAGCGGTTTGCATCTGTATGGCCCTTGTATCGCCCTCAGAGACATGCATGTTCTGTTTCCTTTGCTACATGGTGTGTATATGGTCTGCCGTATATACCGCAAGGTGTTTATTACATCTACTCCCTATCCCCCTAGGGCTAGACCTCCGCTGGGTTGAAAATGAGGTAAAATCTCTGAGGGCAAGAATCCAACATTTGGATTTTACAAAATCGGGGTGGTGTGTGTGGAGGAATGGAAATGATGGGAGCATGCGCCACAAAATCGGGTAAACGATTGTCTGTGGCTTGCAGATATTTCAGTTTTTGGAATACTTCGGTTTATAAAAATCCATCCTTCATTTAGTCTCTTAAAAGGATTTCTGTATTTGGAAAGATTTCTTAATCCCTTAAACATGCTCTGCATTTTCCAGGTCGATCTGTTTGTGAGGTATTACTCTCCTAAAACACCTGTTCCTCTATATTACACTCTCTTTTTGCATGTTATCGATTGATTATGGCCCTTTTAAGATGAATCTCTCTCCATCAAATTTTAACCAATTTCGCCAACATATTCCCTGTAAACTGTCGGGAAGATTGGTGTATGATGTTCCTGATATCATCGTGCATCTGCATATTTACAATTACAGGGTTGCTTAGTTACATGTGGCTACCCTAAGATATTCAGCGGTAGCTGCATGCCTTTCCATATTTAAACTTATTTAAAAGTTCCGATAGCTTCATGTTTTTCCATCCATGTGTGGTAACACAGACATGTTTGAGAATGACGATTGTTAATATCTATGAGAATATGTTTTCGGTTTCAATGTTCGTCTACATCTCTCCATCAAGTCATGCGTGCCATGAAAGATCCATATTAAACTTCCATCTCATTAATGTAATGTCTGTTCATGGCTGAATCGAAATCTAACCCCTAAATCTAATCATGCGCCGATGCAGACATTAAAAGCCTCCCATTTGTCACTGTAATTTTTTCAACTCTTTACAATCTCTATTCTCAGCGAACAAGGTATGTCATTACTGATTCTCAGATTGCCATTTTTTCCATTGTATGATGTTCACTGTTAGCTATCTAAACATATACATGCAGACAAAATATCAGAATAGTAAATCTATGATTGACTATCCATTGTTGGTCTCATATGAAATTGTGTTTCCTGCAGATTACCAATCTGCAGATCAATATCCATATTTGCTTAACTAACTGTCAACATATATTCACGTATGCTTAAAAATCTATAAAGAGATGTTGATATGCTGTCTGAAGTAAGTGTGGTTATCGTATTCAGCTTTGTCTAAAGTGTAAACAGGGTTTTCAAAGTTTGAGACCCTAAAAACCAATATTATTATTTGGACAAAGAACTGTAAGCAAATATCAAGGATATGCTTAAATTTCTAAAAGAAAATATTCATGTGTATGCCAGTAACTGTAATCTCATATTCATGCTTATTTAATTTCATATTTTCAGTTCTGCAGTAATGCGTATATAACTGTATACCAGAGAGACACAACTGGGAAATAATTGTCTGAAAACATGAATTTAACATAAAAAATTTGCTACCAGGAAATTCAGTTATGCTTACATAACTATGAATAGATTTTATAGTTTGAATAAATTACAGTAAGATGACATCCATGCTTCTGTCAAATTCATGCCTCATTCAACTGTAATAAGATATTCCTACTTCGTTCAATTGAATTACAACCTGTAAACAACTCAAACAACCTTTGCATAATAAAAGATGCATGACATACTTTCTTTGAATCTCTATAGTGACTCTTACATATCACTCCCTACATGATTAACAATCTTATTACTGCATTCTAATTTCCATTCAGATAAATTTCATCTACAATAATCTTATGACTTCCGATAGTGCTGAAAATAGTGATGAAAGGTCCTCTGCTAGTTATTGGACTGAGAGTAAAGTAGTTGCTGCATTAACAGCCATTGCAGCCTCTGCATGTATAATGGGCGTTGCTGAATATTATCGATGTTACTGTATTAAGACAAAGAATAAGGATTGTCACATTGAGAGGGATAGATTTGTAAATGGCATAATAAGAAAGAACGATGTGGATTGTCTTGCACAGCTGAGAATGGACAGGGATACTTTCTTTGAATTATGTTCAGTGTTGAGAGATCGAAAACTCATATCCGATACCATGAGGTGTATTATGGAGGAGCAAGTTGTAATGTTCTTACATATTGTCGGACACAATGTACGTAATCGTGTGATTGGTCATCTATTTACAAGATCTGGTGAGACCGTAAGCAGACACTTTATTAGGGTGTTAGATGCTAATATCGGTCTATATCCAAAATATGTGAAGTTTCCTGATCTGCATACACCTAAAGAAATATTCGACAATCCGTTATGGAGTGACTACTTTCAGGTAATATTATACAAGTGTTGGCAGTCATTGGTAAGAATTTTACTTTGTAATAGGAATGAAGTGTTCATGTGGCATACGTTTGATTGTAGAACTGCATCGGGGCCTTAGATGGCACCGTATCCCGACTTTTTTGCCAAAAAAAACGTGCGCAACTTTCAGAAATAGGAAAGGATTTCTGTCTCAAAATGATCTTACTGCATGTACTTTCGATATGAAATTTGTATACGAGCTTGCCGGTTGGGATGGTTCCTCATCGTATGCACATGTCTTACAAGATGCATTAACCCGTCGCCCAGACTGTTTTCTTATTCCTCATGGTAATCATATATATGGTATCACGCCCCAAACTCGAAAGTCGGGCTCACAAAATTCCCGATTGTCGAATCCAGCGCTGACAGCCTCCATAGTACTCCATTCTCGGCTCCCGGCACCCATACACTGTTTCGATCTTGGGATCCTATAGGGAGGATTACAAACATGATTTGATTCGTAATGAGCACAACCATAAGCATAACCCACAAACAATAATCACAAGAACACCATCACAAAATCCACTATGATCAAAAACTTTAAGTACAATGCGTATGAAAGGGAAATACAAGATAATGAAAATACAGAAACTCCAGAAGCTCGACTGCACACTCCAACTGCGGCGAGGCTATGACTGTGTCGTGGCGTCACCTGCACGCATCAATCGTGCATAAGCTTATAGAAAGCTTAGAGGGTAGTGTAAGTGTGCGTATTATGAACGTGCTCAGAATGCAATGCCAAAGTAATGCGGAATCATGCTGATGGGTACATAAATGCAATCAGCCATACCAAGACTATGCGGTGCAAGATATGAATGTTATCGGCCATATCAAGACCATGCGATGTGAGATGCAACTCAAGCATGTCAATCCTCATCCAAATCCTTATACAGCTCATCAAATATCAGTACAGTTCTCATTCTGGATAATCATCGGTGTCTAGTACACTCTACGCCAGCTTACCGCCCCTATCTGAACGCACAACAGGGAGAGTGAGGAGGCCTCACTATCTGCCTGCCAATATCGAGCCCGGCTCGTGGAGCAGACCAATTCCTCAAGCTAGTCAAACTCAACCTAGAAATTGCCCCCTCACTCAGGCGGGTAAGGTCACACCCCTTTCCAACCGACCTTGACACAGTGGGAGACGCGACCTACTGGTATATGGCCCTCACGTGCTCATGTATGCACTCGGTCTCGACGTTGGAGTCATCCTCTGGTATCACAGGTTTAGGGATTTTCACCCAGGGACATCTATGGCACCCCGATACTAGAAACAGTATTTCGGTATCCAATCCAGCCATCCACGATGTGTCTGTGAAGGCTATGGCCCTGATGTCGGTAGGGCATACAATAATCATAATCATATAAATGCAAGTGTATGAATCACTCTACCAGACATGCAACAATCATGCGCGTACCGCGCGCTCATGAAGGGCAACTCCGCCTATTAAGGAGCCCATAAAAATCTACCCGAAGACATATGCTATGATCAGTCACTCATCATATCAAGCATACGTATGATGCGTATGAGTATGAATCATGGATCTATACTAAACATGTTATATGGTGATGGACTCTGTTCATAACGAAGATGGGCCTAGACGGCTTACACACTACAAGTATGGGCCTATCAATGATCCCTAGGGAGAGTGACAATGCGGACATTTAACTAACATCATCCTTACAATGTGGGCATCAAACCATCATTACTCCGAAGGCACGGCCTGCCATGAACATCATTACATAAATCATGGTAGAATCACACGTTGCAATGGGCCTTATGTACATCCCGTTAGGCCTTAACCCAAGGGCTCCAAATACATCAAATGGGCCGCATCACATGGGCCTCATATATATCCAAGTGGGCCTCAACATCGGGCCTCACATATCACATTGGGCCTAATTAAATGGGTCGAAACAATGGGCTGAATCAACTGATCCGAGTTGAATGGGCCGAGTTCAAATAGGCCGAATCCAACTCATCTATTTTAAAAATCAATATATATATATATATATATATATATATATATATATATATATATATATATGTATGTATGTATGTATGTATATATCAAAAGATCAACCGGACCATACAATAACTATCAGTGGAGATAATGATTTTCCACGGTTAAATTCCAGTGGGCCCCATCATAGGGTTTATTTCCCATCCAGTCTATTTATAAGGTCCCAAAGACTTGGATTTAGAGGAAAAACAAATATCATAATGGTCTAAACTTGGTAGCCCAAGGATTTAATGGTGGATGTTCAATCCCACTGTTTTCTATGATGTGGTCCACCTGATCCTATATCTATCTCATTTTTGTTTTAGTCTTAAGCCTTAATATTATCTTTCAAAATGGTTGGACAGTTTGGATGCAAAACATGCATCATGGTGGGTCCCATAGGGATGGACGGCATAGATAAAGCACATACCTCAAGGTGGGGTCCACATGTGTGGAATACCATACATACATCAGTGGATCCCACGTGAGGCCCACCATAAACGTT